>CM071628.1:23950888-24619545 GCA_036419045.1 Scirpophaga incertulas
ATAATGTTCGAAGTATATAGTAAACCAAAAAGTATACAAAACTGTTGATACTGTGGTTGACAGTTTCAATTTTTGGATATAATATACACACCGTTTCACTTCAGTTAGACGTCATAGTGATTTAATCATATTATCAATTGTTCTCTTCAAAAATATGTTAATGCCGTACTGTATCAGATGGCCATACAGTACCCTTTAGATAGTAGCGTCATTTTCATCAGCCTAAAAGATATGGTCTGCATTAAAATGTACGGCATCATTTTTTCCTAATTTACTTATGTTAATACTATTTAAAACATGGGATACAATGTAGAAAACTGCTATATTTCATTCATGTATGATATTTAAATTTCTTCAATAATTTGAAAAATTACAGTTTTTGTGTTTCTCTATAATTTTTTTCAGAACAGTTTCTTTTGAACGGCAATACTATATAACAATTGTATTTTACAATATCATGTTAAAAAAAAAGTTCCCGTACAGGATCAAATGATTTTACACCTTTATAAATCAAGAATACGATAAAATTAAGATAATTATTGATATACATTCAAATGAACCATCATTTTTTGACGGCATTATTTTTAATAGTACTTTTAAGTGTCAGATAATGTTTTGGAACCAAAGCCGTACTTTTTCAAATCACCCCTTGGACCACAGAAAGAGAGGGGTTTGCAACCCTCGGTTTTTTCCCCTTGTCGCATGATTTTTGTACGGCGTTGCGGAATAATGTATTAGAAGCAGTACTGAAATAGCATGAAACTGATGCCGTACAAAATTAAATGATCAAATTCACCCGAAATTGTCGGAAAATCAAAAAAAAAATCCGACTTTTTGGCGCACCATTTTTTTACGGCACTACGCGTTGTCTTATTATTTTTCATGGATCTATCGATAGTAAGAATGCCGTACAAAAATATATGACCAAAATATACCCACTCTACCTGTACTTTTGAATTCTCACCTGCACTCAGTTGGACAGCTTACAAGTGACGGCATAATGCTGAATCTTATTATTTTATGCTCTTATATCGTTCTACATAGGTCATCTGGTGGTTCAAATGACCCATCATTTTTTTAACACGGGCCTGTAGTCTATTAAGGTAGGATGGAGATGTTGGAAGATACAAAATATTGTAAAGTAGGGATAAAACATGTAAGTCTCTGCGCTGGCGAATAGGTAACCATTTGAGTTGAAAGCGACAATTAGAAACATGGTCAAACCTACGCAGATTAAAAATGAACCTGATGGCTACATTTTGCAGCCGCTCCAAACTGTCAAGTAGTTCCTCAGATAAATTAATCCACGCAGTGTCAGCGTAGTCAATCAAGGAAAGCAAGAGAGACTGAGCTAACACTGTCTTTGTAGCTATAGGGAGAAAGCTTCTTAATAAGTTTTTAACCACTTTGGTGAATGGAATAATTGTTCCTCCAAAGATTACTGCAGGTAACAAACTATGGTCAAGACCCTTTAAATAATACGAGCTGCCAATAACAATTGCTTGGGATTTATTCGGATTTACAACAACACCATATGCTTTACTCCAGTTGTGGATTTCATTGAGATTGCTATTAGTCAATACTATAGCCTGAGAAAATTCAGATAGCGGGGCGTGTGTGTAAATCTGCAAGTCATCGGCGTACAAGTGATAGTGACATGAAAGTGATTGCGTAATAGAATTTATAAAAATTGAAAAGAGAAGTGGAGATAATACGCAACCCTGTGGGACACCGGCAACGATATGACACCACTCAGATAATGTGTCCTCAAGGCGCACCCGCTGCCGACGTCCCAACAGGTAACTATGAAACCAGTCAATTACAATGGGTGATATGCCAAGAGAACGTAAGACACCAGTGAGTAGATCGAAATCAACCGAATTAAATGCGTTACTGAAATCTAATAGAGTTAGTAATGTAAGTTGACGGTTATCCATAGCTTCATAAATATCATGTGTGATTTTGATTAAAGCAGTATTCGTACTATGTCCCGTGCGGAAGCCAGATTGTAAAGTATTTAGGAGATTATTGTGATTAAGGAATCTAGTAAGCTGACGGTGGACCAATTTTTCAAGGACCTTAGATAGAAATGGTAGGATGGAAATTGGTCTAAAATCTATGAAGGAAACTGGATTTAATTTTTTTAGGGAGAGGAATAACGAATGCGTCCTTCCAAGCAGAGGGAAATACACCAGAATTAATGGAGGTATTTAGAATATGTGTGATAATTGGAGTTAGAATATCTAGAATAGGAAGAATCATGTTGCGTCCAATGCAATCACTACCAACAGCACGAGAAGTTATCGAAAGAATAGTTCTCTTGACATCACCATTCGTAAATGACTCGAAAACGAAAGGAGTGTAATCGGGTATAGGCTTCAAAGAAAGTTTGTTTAATGTTTCAAATTTTTCGATCACCACCGAAGGGCGATATCGATGTAAAATGGGAGTTCAGAAGATTAATATCAAACTTGAAATCGTTGCTACGTAATTGAGATTTACCAATACCAAGCGATTTAAGAAACTTCAAACTTTAGCTGGATCTTCATTTTCTACTGAGTTATGTATATGGCGTCTTTGGGCATCTCTTATCACTGTGTTACAACGATTTCTAGCAGTGTTGTACCTAATCTGATTATCCAGGGTAGGATTGAGTTTATACCTAACTTTCTCCCTATTTCGTTTATTCATCAGCGCACGGATGTCATCGGTAAAGAAAAATAAACTTTTTCAAAAAATAATAAACTTTTTCATGCACTGAATGAATTTTTAAAAGTGGGTGTGGGATGGCAATATCCTCTGCTATGAGACTCAAAGGAGTCTCGAACCTAATTTTGATGGAAACTAAAAGATCATCATTGAATAATTAAAATCAAAATCATTGATCAATAATCGAACCCGTTGATATGGACGAAAGAAAAACATATCATTACACCATTCGTTAGTGTCGCTAATAAGGAGCAAATTCTGGAAATCAATAACATACTGTAAACTTAAGGAAAATGTTGGACTTGAATGAAATGCTTTTTTTTATGATGGAATATTGTTAACCACTTTTACAATATGTACAAGTTTTAAATTAACTTATCAAAAGCCTTTGGCCAAACCGATAAATTAATCTTTTAACCGTTTCGTGCCGCTGCACTCTGTTCCTATCAGCACAACATACATTTTTCATCAGTTTATATCCGCGAAGAACATAAAACATAAAAAAATAATAACTATAGGTTACGGATGGCTTGAGGACCACACTAACTGCAGCAATGCAAGCAATGCTAGGCCTGCCACCTTTGAATCTTGTGGTAAAAGAGGAGGCGACCATAGCATTGCTCAGACTAAGCACAAATGGTACACTGAAAAAAGATTCAAGAATAAAACACATACGCATCAAGGAGGACGCCATAAAGAGGCAACCGATGCTGGCATCACCTCACGACAAAATCCCAAAAACGTACCCACCGCATAAACACTACAAAATACAGCAACAAGAAGTAACAAATGAATTACAAAACACAACGGAATTAAGAATATACACTGATGGATCTAAGACAAACTCCAGCACCGGTGCGGGGGTTTTCTCAGATGAACTGAACATCAAAATATCCAGGGCACTGGGGAAACTAAATACCGTATATCAAGCGGAGTGCGTCGGTATAATCCAGGCGGCCCATACGATCCTAAACAAAAAGGTCATGAATTCTAACATACGTATACTATCCGATAGCGCCTCAGTACTGCAATCTCTAGGAAGGGAATACTTCACCTCAGGACTGACACTTGAATGTCACAACGCCCTGGAACAGATAGCAGTACTCAATCACAATAAAATAACCCTACAATGGATAAAGGGACACAGTGGATCAAGAGGCAATGATGCAGCGGACGAACTGGCAAGGAGGGGGTCCGACATGGTGGAGTTCGGACCAGAACCGCTTATGCCTATCCCCTTCAGTCAGTTACGTGGCTGGTTACCACACACATAGGCAAGCCGAAAGCTGGTGGACCTCAGCGCCTGGCTGTAGGCAATCCAAAGAGGCTATGCCAAAGCTGAGCAACAGACTAACAAAGCGTTTATTGCGACTGAACAAAAAGAACCTAAGAACAGTGGTAGGAACCATTACGGGTCACTGCTCGCTTAACAAACACTTATACACTCTAGGTATAACCGATAGCCCTCTGTGCAGGGCATGCATGAAGACGGAGGAAACGATTGCACATGTGCTACTGGAGTGCACAGGCGTCGCCCAAATCCGGAAAGAAACCGTGGGATCACCCAAAACAATTGAGGAAATCCTGAACAACATGGGGAACTTAATCTGCTTCTGGAGGGAGGTGGGATGGCTGGAATGAGCAACCTCCACCTTGTACTCACGCACAATGGTCCATACAGGACTAAGTGCGGAAAACACACTCTCTGGATGTCAGAGGGTGACCTATGATGATGATGATGATGATAGGCTAAGAAAAATTAAACAACTATGTGAGGATGTAGATAACTAAATAATATTAAAAAATATCTACTTTCTTTTTCTTTTCAATTTCTCACTAATTTATAAAGGCAAAGACATCTCAATTAAATCTTCAATGCACTTGTCCACTTGGACAAATATTCGTTGGTGGAGTAGGTAGGTTTTGTGCCTCCTACCATATTACTACAAGAGCTCCGTTAAAAGTTGATCCATGCCAGCTATTTTGCGTCTTATATGATAGTCAAAATATACGAAACATTTCCATTTACAAGAATTGAAATGGAAAGACTCAGTTTGATACCAAACTTCACAAGCGAGTCAAAATGCTTATACTCGTATATGTTCCTTGAGCATTCATTTTTTACTTTGTGTCTTCTTAGGAGCCTGAGCCATTTGCACTGCCATGTGCCGAGATAACCTATGTTGGTTATCTCTGCACAGGACAGTGCAATGTTTATACTACAAAGTACATATTTCATTTCATCAGAACCTAAATGAAAAACTGACCTTAATATCCAACTTGACCAGCGCGTAAACAGCTTTGTGTATATTCCTAGAGACCTCTTCAGTGCATTCTGGTTCTTCGAGAAGTCGAGCCATCAACGTTGCCAGATGCAGAGAGATGACCAGCACCCTCTGCAGCACATTCAAAGTCTGGTCTCTGTCGAGGCTCAGCTTCGATTTTAGGAGCTCCATACCTCGATGGATTTCAGACAAAGCCTTCCTGAATACTGGGTCAACGTCTTCGAATGTTACAGGTGGAACGATGCGCCCTGGAATCACGTTTTTATAGGAATATTGAAAAATTTTGTTCTATTGGATTGCGATCTATAGAAATTGTAAAAAGAGTCAGTAATAGATTTGCTCTAGTTAATATTGTCAAAGAACAAACACCATTCCTCTTCGACTTTTTTAAAATTAAAAACCAGGGAACGTATTTTTGAATCATTAGACGTGAATTTGGAATTCGAATACGAATACAAATCGTGCGCGAAATTATTTTCTACTGCTTACAATTTTATAGATTTTTGAATCACTCGAATTCAGTGTCGTCATTAAAAACAAATTCTTAATTAAATTCCGTTTCACGCAGAAAAATTTAAAATCACAACAACAAAAAACCGACGATGACCCACACGTGAAACGGATCACTGTCAAGGTCACTTCAGCGTTGGATATTCTACTAGTAGAAATCAAAAACGAGTGGGTTGAATCACTCGTTGCACAACGCACGAAATGAAAGTTCAGAAATAGTGAATTTGGTAATTCGTATACGAATCTCACGATTTCGAATGCGAATTGGTTTTCAATTGTTTCAAAAATTCGTCTCCAGAACGTCAGCTATTAAATAAGGAATCAATGCCTAACCTTAAAAAAAAATTCAACTTATCACTTGCATTGCATTCTTTTTGTGTTACTAGTTAGTTTAGTTAGTTTGGCTGGGCTCCACCGCACTTAGCCTCACGATTGGGCCATTGTGCGTTTTGTGTTACTATATCCGATTATTATTCTATAACAATTAAAGCCCGACAGTTATTTTTTTAATAATAATTGTTTGTTGCCGTGATTGTCCGTTGTGGCGTGAGCGTGACAGCGGCGACAGCACGGCGCGCTGCATGTACAGCGCGTGGTGCCACTGCGGGCAGCGCGACTGACCTCTGAGCGGAGGCCGCGCGCGCTCCGCCAGCATGTATCCGAACAGTTCGGCGAAGCTGAAGAGGCTGGACTGCGTGAGCGGGGACAGCGGCGGCAGCACGGCGCGCTGCATGTCCAGCGCGTGGTGCCACAGCTGGCGGCAGCGCGCGAACCGGCCCGCGTCCGCGTACACGGCGCCGCGGTACCGCACGTAGTACGACGTGTCTGGGTGCGCGGGTCCTGCACACACACCACCACATTACTGCCACGGTTTGTAATCGCACTGCTAGAGGGCCGACAGCGAATCTTAGCTACGCTCAAGGACATTGTAACGTTCCCAGCAAATCAAACAATACGTATAATGTAAATTTACAGTTTTTTAACAGGTAAAATATTGTACTTTATGAGTGTACAGAGTGAATTTTTTTTGTGGGTGCGGATGACGAATTCCGAAATTATGAAGAATAGCGAAAAGTATTCAAAGAAATCAAAACCAATATTGCTAGCCGAGAATAGAACCCATTTTTGTTTGTACAAAAATACACACAATAACATCACACCATTCGATAGTGACGCTAATAAGGAAGAACGTTCTTGATACTGTATATGTGAAAATAATATCTAAATAATAGGCTGAATATGCCTGCATAACTATACAATCTAGCTATATTCAAAATAAAAACACACATGTTTGCGAGCCTAGGCCGGCAACTTACAATTACTATGCTCAAAGGAGGTTGTCAAATAATGATCACATTACATATATTTTAGTTTGAAAACATAACATTTACGATAGATACGTTACCAACATAAGACATAAGAAGCCGTTGTGACATAAGATGTAGTCACGGCCCTTAGTAAATTCGTACCTAGCATACCGAAATTCAGCAATGGGAAAACATCGGGATGTCAGCTGAAATATGTAAGACACAGGTACCCGGGAAAGGTCTCCTTCTGATATTTATAGAGAAGGTAGATCTCCTGTCTGTACAACGTATCTGAGACCAAAATCACAAATTTTCTCAATTATTGTTCTGCACGGTTTATTTTATATGCGTGGACTAAAACTAAACAAACCTAAAATTCTTTCTCTGATCACCAGTGCCTGCATCCGCATAGCATCCGGGTCGGCGAGGATCTCCTCAAGCTGCTGGGCGTTGCTGGGTTCTACGGCGAAGTCGTAAGCCTCCGTGCGTGGTACGTCTTTGGGTTTTGGGATTGGCTCACTGCCATCCGCTGGAAACCTGTTGACAAAATATTCCATTCTCAAGACTATGTCTATTAGTCTGCCTATAGAAAAATGGCAAAAACCACATATGTATCTTTATAAAGCGATTTCAATGCATCGGGCTATCGCATACTCCATGCGATACTTATGACGATGTAAATAGTGCTCTCTCAAGAGTTTTGTATTGGTTCACAACTAATAATTTGTCTTTAAATTCTAAGAAAACAAAATGTATCAAATTCTCTTTGCCCAATGTAAGGCAGGTTGATACTCGTTTAAATATGATTGGTGATGTCATTGACTTAGTAAATAATACTAAATTCTTAGGCATTACGTTAGATTCACGACTACAGTGGGATCCACATATTGAAACTTTGGCAATCAAACTTAGTTCAGCGGCGTACGCAGTAAAAAAGATTAGACTTTTAACTAATGTTAAAACGGCAAGAATGATTTATTTTAGCTACTTTCATAGTGTTATGTCCTGTGGACTGCTGCTATGGGAATCAGTAGCTAACATTGAGAGTATTTTCCTTTTACAAAAAAGAGTGATTCGTGCTATTTACTGTTTACGGGCTAGAGAATCCCTAAAAGAATTGTTCAAAGAAATTAATATTTTAACTAGCTAGTCAATATATATATGATAATTTAGATTTTGTATATAGAAACTATAATAAATTAAATAAAAACAGTGATCTACGGGCTAGAGAATCCCTAAAAGAATTGTTCAAAGAAATTAATATTTTAACTAGCTAGTCAATATATATATGATAATTTAGTTTTTGTATATAGAAACTATAATAAATTCAATAAAAACAGTGATTTACAAATGTGAATACTAGAAACAAAAATAAACTTGCCGTTCCAATGTTCAGACTCCATAAAAGTAGCTGTTCGTTCTTGGGGAAATGTATATCTATGTTTAACAAGCTTCCGCAAAGTGTCATTGATTTGCCTTTATATAAATTTAAAATCCATATCAAAAAGACACTCATGAGTAAAGGTTTATGATAAAGTAAGTGACTATCTAAATGATCACACTATTTGGGAATAAGGACACTATTCATAGAGCCATATTTGGTAACAACATTATTTATAATATTGTATTATTTTTATATGTGTATGTAAACATACATACGACTGTAATCGTATTTTTTTTTTTTTTTTTATATGCTAGGCGCGGCAGATGACCTCCTCCCGCCTGATGTTAAGCGGTGAAAGAGGCCCAAATGAGATGACAGATAGGATAGTGACTTTACTCCACTCTCCTACCTGCCCTATCCCTGCCGGCCCAAAAGATGCCTTTTCACGCCTCTTTTGAAGGAACCCATGTTGTAGGATGTAGGAAACACATACGCAGGCAGAGAATTCCAAGTGCGGGAAGTACGGCAGAAGAAGGAATCTTGGAATTTCTTAGTGCGGTGTGGAATGGGGGACGTAGTGTACGGATGGCTCCGAAGACCCTTACGTGTGTTTCTATAAAGGAAAGGAGAGGGAGGGATAAGGCTAAAGAGTTCTTCAGAGCATTCCCCATGAAACATCCGATAGAAGGCGCTAAGAGAGGCGATATCACGACGAAGTTGTAGAGGCTCTAGGGTGTTGGTTGCCTCTACATCGTCGATTATGCGGATTGCGCGCCGCTGCAATCTGTCCAGAGCTTCAAGAAGATATTGAGCGGAGCCGTCCCATAGGTGCGAGCAATATTCCACACAGGACCTGACCTGAGTTTTGTAAAGCAGGCAGAGTTGGTCCGGGGTAAAATACCGTCGCACCTTGTTCAGGACACCGAGTTTCCTTGAGGCAGTGGTTATGACGGATTCTATGTAGTCTCTGGTATTCAGATCGCAGCGGATGCTCATACCAAGCAAGGTGATGATGCTCTGGCGGGAAGAGTAGCGCCCTGAAGACAGGGATGGGGAGGAAAGGTGACTTTTTAGCCGAGAACGCGCACACCTGAGTTTTCTTAGCATTGAACTCAACGAGATTGCTGGAGCCCCATTCGGAGATGAGATCCAACGTCCCGTTGAGCTCAGTAATAAGGTTCTGCCTGTCCCTACTAGTATCGTCTCGCGTGGCCCCTGAGCTTCCATGATATCCTCCGTGCACTGTACTATCATCTGCATAGCAATGTATACTACCCAGGGAGAGCATGTCATTGATATGCAGAAGAAACAATGTCGGGGATAAAACGGAGCCCTGCGGAACACCAGCGTTGACTGTCACGAACCGCGAAGCGCAGTTATCGCAGTTATCGACTTAGGTATGATTGTATCTTATATTATATTGTATTTTTATATCATATTATAATAATTATTAACATTGAAAAAAGGAGATAAAAGAAGACCTTCAGAGTTTCTTGCCTGTTCTTCTCGAGAAGGCTCTCCCAATTTCCGAACAGGTGTAGAGCCTATATTTTTTTTTCCTTATTCGTACGTACGGACAAGGATTTTGTTTTTTTTTTTAAGCTTTTTTTTTTGTTTTATTTGTTTTGACGTCAATAAGTGCCTGTAAAGGTCTATGTTGAATAAAGATTATTTTGATTTTTCTTTTCCATACACAATTGCCCCCCTGACTACGGCGTTGCCGTCGACCACAAAGTGTCGTCACGACTAACCTGTCGTTCATCGCTCGCTTCCACAGGGCCAGAGCGCCAACCATGTCGCGCCTCTTGTCCACGTACGTCGCGCCGAGCAACTCGAGCGCATCAATGCGTTGCTGTCGCGTGACCAGGCCGTACTCCGCGTTTATTAAATGCTCCACTATATGCGTGTGGCCCGTCACCGATGCTGCTAGGAGGGGCGTCATTCCTGTGAAATGATTAGTGACAGTGGTTAGTAATATTTATAGGATTCATTATAAATCCTTATTGATATTATAAAATAGTAAAAACAAAAACGAGTTCGTAAAAAAATTACTCTCAAAAAGGGTAGGCGAAGAGGCTAGGCGATGACTCATAATGTTGATTTTGATGAAAATTGATTTAGAAATGGTTTGAAACCCGAAGAAGGACATTTTAAATATATTTTCTTGCTGGAACATCGGATAAAAACAACTGGCCGAGTATTGATAGCATTTAATCTCAAAAATGTTTATTAAAATTGAAAAACTAAATACAATCTCAAATCATACCATATAAATAAATAGAATCTCAAAATAGCTCCTATATTTTTGTCAGAATTTTGTACTTTAACAACTTAAACTTTCTGAAAACAATTTTTTGCGTACAAATTAATGTCATTAATTTTAATATCTACTGGACAAGTGTTTAAAACTTTGCTCTTTGATTCATAAAAGACAATCCTTAAACAACCCAAATACAATTAGCTAGAATTATTTTAAATGCAATTGTATTCTCAGTCATTCGATTTCAAAAGGTACTAAGTTTCGACGACTTGATTCAGTTTGAAAAATGATTAATCTTTTCCTATTCTGTATGTACTATTTCTAGTGACCTCTCAAGGCAAACATATCACTGGGGTCTTTGCGCACAAAAAAAAAACTTTACATCAGCCTATGTTAGCTAGAATACAACTTATGAAAATATGTTTCTGATTTTTCTATTGTAGACATTATTCTCTCCTTAATATCATTGCGATAGAAGGAAAAAACGAGATCAAAATTATTATATATTAATTATAAGGCATATCATGTACAATATATTATTAATAGTATTGTTCAATTTATATTCATTGACTGACATAAATACGATTGACAAATATATGACATGAGCTCTATCATTTACAATAAACTAAGGTCACAACAAAAATAGCTTTAATTTATTAAAGTATATGAGTAGACTAGGAACACCGTGATCTATAACATAATGCACACAGATTCTAGGAATATAGGTACTGCAGAAATTGGTATTGATTTTATTCAACCAGAATCCAAACAAGTACTGTGTTTATTTAAATCCCCATGAATGTAAATAGAGAGTAGAATAAACGAATACAGCACCAACCGTATGAGTCCACATCCATGGTAGCGCCATTCGCCAACAGCATTTTGAGGATATGCAAGGAACCGCTCTCGGCGCAGTCGTGCAAGGCCGTGTTGCCCTTCACGCTCTTGCGGTTCACGTCCGCGTTCAGTGACAGCAGATACTTCGCGATCCGGATGTGGCCCTTGTAGCATGCGATCATCAGACACGTGTGCCCATGTCTATTGGCTATTTCTATGTCTGCAAACGAACATTGTAAATAGCTTTTAAGTTGAATACATTACGGTCATTATCATTCCGGAGATATAAATAATAATATTTCAGTTTCTACTTTGGGTGGGCCATGAATTAGTTAACAATTTAAAAAATCATATAAAAAAAACCATTTGACATATTTTTTAAATTGTTTATTGATAAGAAAGTTAATGATTTGGAATTTATTTTTCAAAAATAACATCATCTAAATGACCACCGTTTCGATTTTTGCACTCTTCTAAGCGAGCACCGAAGTTTTCGAATACTCGCCGACAAAGAGACCGCGTGATCGCCGACATTTCTTCGCTAACTTTTTCCTTTAATTCACCTAGTGTTTTTGGTTTATGGATGTAAACATGACTCTTCAAATAACCCCATAAAAAGAAGTCTGCTGGGGTTAAATCCGGACTCCTGGGTGGCCATGGGATGTCGCCTCGTCTGGAAATCAGCTTTTCCGGAAACATTTCTTTGACCACCAGCAGGGACTCGTTAAATGTGTGACAAGTGGCTCCATCTTGCTGAAACCATGTGCTACTATTGTAGCCAGCAAATTCCAGTAGCTTCGGTGCCAAGAACTTCCGTAACATTTTCACATACTCAGCAGAATTCACAGTAACCGAACGGCCGCGAGAGTCTACGAAAAAGTAGGGCCCAATGATTCCTTTTGCTGAAATTGCAGCCCATACCGTAACCTTGGGAGAATGGAGTGGCCTCTCGTGTTTAGATTTGGGATTTTCGCTGCTCCAATATCTGCAATTCTGCTTATTTACGTATCCGTTTAGATGGAAATGCGCTTCGTCGGAAAATAAGAGGTCAAAATTATTGAATCGATCTAACATTGTCTCGGCATACGACTTGCGCAAATTTAAATCATTGGGTTTTAATTCCTGCACTAACTGGATCTTATATGAATGTAAATTCAAATCTAATTTCAAAATTCGGCGCAGTGATGTACGGGATAATCCTAATTCAGCCGAACGTTTGCGCGTCGGTAAATGTGGATCACGTCGAACTGATGCGGAAACTCGCTGCACGTTCTCTTCGCTCCGAGAAGTCCGTGGCCGCCGGTTTGCTTCACGTTTAGTGTAGATCCCGTCTCTTCGAACTTCTTAACCCATTTCTTTATTAATGGAGCACTCGGACACTGATTTAAATCGTGTAAATCGTATTCAACGCGAAATAAGCGTCTTACAGTAATGAGCGAACTGTTGTTTAGATAAAATTGTTTCACACAATAAGCGCGCTGCGGCCCCGTGAAGTGATCCATTGCGACTAAATTTCCGAGAAGCGAGCTAGTGGTCAGTTCCCTCCCCGCTCCCCGCGCGGCTTGTATTAGCGCGGGATGTTAGGTTTAAATGTTAACGAATTCTTGGCCCACCCTGTATAATAACAAATTTTATTTAATAAAGAATATCTTAAGACATGGTAATAAGTATTCATTTAAGTTAATTTAAATTAGGATGACTCCAAGTATACTCCGCCATCATTTTTGCTTCAGGCCAGCTGCTCGATAACTGGTAACACAAGTAAATAGTCTTACGCAAAATTTACGGTGTCGAGCTACGAGCAGTAAAAAATGGAATGTTGTGTCTGTGTAGCAATTGCTGCCAAACATGACTAAATAGGATTATGTCTATCTACCCTCACAATCAAAAATACTCTATTAATTACTTGTTTGCTCTGGTTAAGTATTTATTTTCGTATGTTTATAACCGCTGTCTTACACGTAATAGGTTATTTTGATTAAGGTCCATTTATAGGGTGTAGGGTTGATAACTTGAGATACTCAAACGGTAGAGTTCAGGTATTAACCCACCAAAACATTACCATCCATTCTTATTTTTAATCAGTGTACACTTCTACTGTATTTATTGGTGAAAAATAAACTTAATTAATATTTATTTAATAATATAATAATAATAATATTTATTTAATAACTTCTATAGTCAATATTACATTTTTTTAGCTTAACTTATATGTATACACGTATTATATAACTGTGAACATACCTGAACTAGGATTAACCTGTATCTCAGGCTTGTAATTACAATATAAAAATATGGGCACATAAATCAAATGCAAAATGTCTAGTATATCTAATTAATAACTAAATTTAAACAAAGTAAGAAAGAGATAAAAATATAAATAACAATACAAATTATTTGGTAACTATTAATAGTTTCTCTGTTTCGTCATACGACATAACTTGAAGTGCTTCTTGAAGAAGTATTTTAGCTTTATGATAGGTACAATTAAACATACATAGCTTGGCGTTTAATCTATTATATAGATAAGGTCCCAGGAATACATAAAATCTGGCCAAGAAAGTATGCTTAATTCCTATATTCACACATTGAGTAAGACCGTTTAAGTAACTTTTGAACAATTTCAGTTGAGTGCGTCTAATACCTAATGGTTCTATTTTTTGTAACAAGATAGGTACAGAAATTGCATCAAAAGCCTTTGCAAGGTCAAGGAATATGCCTAATGTCCGGTTGCCCTTATCCAATTCCTGGACTAAATAATTAGTGAGGTGATGCACTGCGTCTGAAGTTGATAGTTTTGATCTAAGTCCAAACTGATTTTTCGATATCATAAGTTTTTATCTAAGTAATCTACGAGCCTTTTATTAATATTTTTTTCTAATATCTTAGAAATAGCTGGCAGAATCGAAATAGGCCTGTAGTTTGAGATTTGATGTCGTTAGCGCTATTAACCGAATATTGCTGAGACGTAAGTTTTAATAGTAAAGTAGAGGATTACTCACGCTGCTGCGATAAACACGTAATGTCCTTAATGTATTTCCATATCCTTTTACAGTTAGTACCTGCGTTTCTAATTCACGTTTGTCGTAATTAGAACTTTCTTCAAAAGATCATTACAGAAATTTCGGTACCTTTTGTATGACCTTTGCAGTACAAAGTTGAGTGGATCCAATTTAGCTTTCATATGAAGTTTGTCCCGGTTTTTCATACAACGTATGAGTCCCGGAGTGATCCAAGGCTTGATGTTATAGTTCCTATTACTTATTTGAAAGTGCATCGTATTCTTTATTATATCTTGTTGTACGTTGTTTATCAAGTACGACATACAAACATCCGCGTCATCACAATTGCACACTAGGTCTAGATTAATGCTGCGTAAGTCATGCTCTAGTTTTTTATAATTGATTTTAGTCTTATATAAATGCGTCTTATCAAATAATTTACATTTTAAGGTTAGTAGTACACTTTTATGGTCTGTTATTGATGAATTGGTGACAAGGGTGATCGAAGGAAAATTGGTTTTTAACATTGTATGATCCAAGCAGGATCTACTTTAATGTGTTGGAAGCAAATGTGCCGGAAGCAAACCATGAAATGAACATAAATTTAAGTACTCATGAGTAGCAGTATTGTTGTTAGACGGATAAATATTAATATTTAGGTCACCTGTTAAAATTATATTTTTCAAACTTGAAAGGTTCCGTAATGTTTTGTCTACTGATTCTGTAAAACTATTTATGTTATTAGTTAACTATTATGTTAAATGACGGTGGCCTATATATTGCTAATATTGCGATGTCGAATCCAATTTTAATTAACACCCGATTACAATTTGACATAGTAGGTTCTTCTACCGATACGTTCATTTTCCCTGGTATAAACTACTAGCCCATCATTTTGATATTTGCACTACTATTGTATAACTTATAACCCTGTATTAGCGGCAAGTTACAACTTTTACTCAGCCAGCATTCCGTTAAAATGATTACATCACAATCAACATTTAATCTTTGCAGAAAAATACCCAAACTATCGTAATTCATAAAAATACAACGTATATTTTGCGTTAATATAGTTAGTGGATTAGTAATGTGAGAAAGATATTGTTTGCATGCCTCAATGTCACAGCTTTTTGACTCAGATACAGAGAAATTATCCAATTCAGACATAAATACTAACAGACATGTTATAAAACAAAAAAGTACTAATAATTTAATAATTATTGGCGCTGTTAGACGCCTTCATAGTCTATAGAATTAATGTACCTTTTTTCTGCGATTTTCTAATATGTCTCCATGCACAAGTCAGATTATTTACAAGGTGTGGCTGTTCAGGAAACCCTGGGGTTTTAATCATTCACTTCGTTTTCTGCTATTATTCTTTTTCAATCTCAGTCACATGTAAAAATGGACTTTAAATATTAAAATGCTTTTACTTGTTCCTAAAATTCTATTCCCATCATACATTATTACAGTTCGACATCTTCTCATCTCTTTCAAATTGAAAGTGGTGTAAACCACCACTTACAATTGCCTGACATAACACATCTCACACACACATCTAACACATTCTCTTACTTTCTTATGCTTTGTATGACTGGTCATACAATTAACCAATCTTAAAATTCTCTTAAATTGACACAAACTAAATTTGCACTAACCAGCCCCATTGTCGACTAGGAACTTGACGATGTCATAGTGTCCATCGAAGCAGGCGGCCCGGAGTGGCGTGCTGCGCGTGCGCGTCGTCGAGTTGACGTTGGCGCCGGCACGCACCAGCAGCCGCACTAACGGCAAGTGGCCGGCGGCAGCCGCGCACCACAGCGGCGGCGCGCCCTCTATCGTCTCGCCGTCGAATGTCACTGCAATGGTCAATAATTCATATTACATACATATTAGTATAGAGACTTATACGTACCCACTATAATTATATCCGTAAAATATTCACTATAATTAAGTTCATAGATGACATAGTATCTATCTCCTAAATTCAAAGATTCTTATGACATACTGTGCTTTTTATATTACTCTGTAAAAAATCATCGCAGTCAACTAGAGAAAGGGATGCTTAGATGGTTCGGCCATGTTGAAAGATTGAATGAAGGAAGAAAGAGATACACAAGGTAAGAATGATAGGACGAATCGGTGCAGGTCGACCTAGGCGGACATATCTCGATCAAATGGAAGATGTCCTAAAGAAAGGCCGGGTCAAGAGTACTCGCAACCGACGAGCATGCATGAAAGTGGAGGAAGCAAGAGAAGTGTGCCAGGATCGTAGCAAGTGGGGAGAGGTGGTCTCTGCCTACCCCATTGGGAACAAGGCGTGACATATGTATGTATGTATGTCAACTAGACGCGAGGCGCCTATTACTCGTACTCCTATAGTGTTATATACAAACCGCATCAATTGAAATATTACAAATAGGGAGAATGAAAACTAATTTATCTTAACATCACACCACAGTACAGAATTTGAAAATAAAAACAATATATATATACAGTATATATACAGTGTGTTAGGGAACGGACTTCCGATACTTTACCAATGTGTTGTATGTTAAGTTTTATCGACAAAAACCTATACAAATGGGGGTCGCATCCCTCACCCCTATGAATGACAGCTATTTTAAAATTTTATTTCTCGTATTTTAAGGAGTTTATTAAATCTTGCTGTTTTACGATTTTATTTGGTCTACATACACAAAAGTGGCCTTATTTCAAAGTTAATGAGCTGTGCTAGCATTTAACAATAAATTTGTTAAGAAATTCTTTACCATAATAAACAAAATCCTTTGATTTAGACGGAAAACTGGGTAAAATTATCTATTTTTTTTAGTTATTGGGCTCTACCTAAAATTCCGGGCCCTTGACATATCATTTTTTTTGTTTTAATTTATTGGCAATGAGGTGAGCTTGTAAATAAACCTAAAATAAGTACCGCTAAACAGGCAAATAGTTAAGAAATGGGTCTAACAAAACAAGTCAAAATTGACAAAAAAAACCCTATTCATAAGAAGGTAATAGATCCTACTAACATAAACGCAAAAGTTTGTATGGATGGAAGTTTGTTACTCTTCACGTAAAAACTACTGAATAGATTTTAATGAAACTTTACAATAATATAACTCATACATCAGAACAACATAGGCTACAATTTATAAAGATATACGCCACGCTAATAATATAGGCTACTCAAAATACTAATTCTGCGCAGACGAAGTCACGGATACCAGCTAGTATCTTATAAGAAATAATATTTATAAATTAATATTAGGAAGATATAGCTTAGTAATAGTCAAATTATTATTATTTATTTTGAATTCGATGACGACGGTATGAGAAAAATAAAACTTAATATCTCAAATAAACTTTTTTCTAACGCGAAAGAACTCTACAATCCGTATAATTGATTTGGATTATCTATTACAAAATGATTTACGACTAACACGAATATTAAATCCGATTTCAAACTAAAAAAGATGATTTCAATATTTACCTACGATCGTTGGTCACTCCCTCACTAATCCGAATCAACAAATAAAATCACTGGAATACATTGTTCATGTATCCAAAGGCTACTGATGTGATTTATTTTGTTCTATCTAGAATATAGCTTGTATGTAAGCAGTACTATAGAGTACTGCTTACATCCTGGAGTACCAGAAGCCTCTCACCTTGGCCCGCTACTCTTTATTGCATTTATAAATGATCTCATTTCGGAATTAATCAGTCCCTGCTTGTTGTACGCAGATGATCTTAAATGCTTTACGGAAGATCGTAATGGCAATGACTAAGAAACCTTGCAGATTTACCTTAACACCTTAAATAGATGGTGTAATCAAAATAATATGGTGTTGAATATTAAAAAAAATGTTTTATACATATATCGTTTACATCGAAATATCAGAAATTAATTTATGACTATAAAATTAACGATCACAACCTTGAAAGAAAACGTGTGGTTAGAGACCTGGGAATAATTTTGAAAAAGTTTACTTTCAGAGATCTTGTAATTAACAAAAGTGAAAAAGGTTTTATAGCTCGTAATACTATACGCTTCCCGGATCCTTATATTCTATTGAAACTTTATTTTGCCTTGATTCGTAGTACAGTTGAATATAGCTCAGTTATTTGGCCACAGCAATCGCATCGAAAGAGTTCAAAAGAAATGCTTGAATATCGTGTGTTATAGACTTGGCTTGAATCGTACACTTCGTTCATATTCAGAGAAATTACTAAAATTAAATTTACAAAGTTTCAATTCTCGTGTTATATATAGATTTTGTCATATTGTTTAAAATTATTAATTCCTTAATTGACTCTCCCCCTATTTTATCATCAGTAAACATTAATATCAAACCTAGGGCGCGTAACGTTTTTGCAAACGTTTTCTCACTGCAAGTGTTCAAAAATAATACTTCTTTTTCACGAGACAATAAATATATTTAAGGCGTCACTATATTGTATGTTTATGTTCTTTCATTATTAAATTTAAGTTTTCTATTGCCATATGTGTACTACTCTAGTTATGTGTAGTTCATGTTGTACACACATACCTATGAATATAATCTGGTCTGCTATTCTGTTTTGTGTGCCAAATAAATAAATAAAAACTGTACTGTACTTTTTCAGCAGTATTATAAAAAACATACACAAAACGATAATAAATTATGTAGTTACTAGCCTCCCTATGAGACATCTAGTTTCTTTCTCTTGCCCTGTTCCCAATTTTATTTGGGGTCGCCGCAACATGTCTTCTTCTTCCACTCTCCTCTATCTCACTATTTCAACACGCACTCCCTTCTTTAACATATCATTCACACAGTCCATCCATCTTTTCTTCGGTCTTCCTCTACCTATAACTCCATTCACTTTCATGTCCATCACTTCAGGTTTATCTCGTGCTTGTTTAATTTTGGTATACAAATGACAGCTGAATCGCAATTTGCACGTTATCTCGACAGCAAGGAACACAACACAATTGGAGATTTTTGAATGCTTTGTGATTAGTGGATCAAAAATAATGACTCCCTTTTAGCAGTGAATGAACTGTCATATCCATTTGATATAAACATTGCAATCTTTCGTGATATGGCTAAGGTACAACGAAACTGTAAAAGCATACAGATGCTTATATAAAAACAAAAAGTATTTTTGTGCGTAATGAGTACGTCGCTAATTCACCGAGATGAAGTGGCCTGCAGCCAAATCGTTGACCTAGAGAACAATTACGCTGACCCGTTAGTACAAACATAATGGCGTTTATTCAAACTGCCTCGTAAATAATATTATTTTACGTTCATAAACAATATTATGTTATGTCTAAAGAGTTAGGAAGCGAAGTAATAAATACTTACAATTCGTATTTTTTAACTCTCAATTTAATAGGGGATATGCTTTTGTGTTCAACTTTTGGCAGAAATATAATTCCCGAGATTAGATGTGTTCCCATTCGTAAGATGAAGGGTATTCAAACAAGATATCTAATATCACACTAGAGTCGTAACAGAAGCATTCAAATGGAGCCAATTGGTGTAATTTCATAGCAATAGTCTCTGAGCAAAGACAGCAATTTTCACTCCGATGATAGTGTAACGCTGTCTCTTTCTATCTCGACCTTTTGTATGATTTGTTTCGTTTGCAAACATACAAAGCGGGGTCAGTTTTTAAACATCACAATGCATTAAGATGCGTCATCTATAGTAAATATTATTGTTCTTAAGCTGCCAGCCGACAGACATAACCCCTCCTACAAAACATTATAACATTGCGATGGCCACATGAATCTAAACAAACCTCAGCGAGCAAAATCGATAACACGACGCTCAAAATAGATTGATAAGGTAACCGACATCCAAGAACACAGGGTGAATGTACTGTCGTTGCCGATCATAGAATAATAACCAATGCTGACTTAATATATAATAAACAGTTATAATACTTAACATAAAATTAATAATGAGTAGGCGATGAAAGGAGAAATTAAAGTCAACGTACAATTTACGAGCATAATTAACAAAGACGTTGTTGGATCTGATGGACTTTGATAACTTTGTTTATTATTAGACTCCCCTCCCCACCTAACCCCTCCTTCTATAAAGTTTAATTATCAACAAGAGACTAACAACTTAATAAAGGATGTGAGACTTTATAAATATCTATGAAAAGAGCGCTTAAATATAATATCGATACTAAATATACGGAGTCTGATTTAATATTATAAAGAGATGATCTCAGGAACTCGGCATTACACCCCATAAGTCTATTAATTACTATATAGTATTATATGTAGATTGACTGTAGATTATGATAGTATGTTATGATATAAGAAAGCTAAGTTGCTACTTAGCTCACTTGTAACATAACATAATATTGATTTCCGATATTCCAATACAATGAGAAAATTATGTTGAGGTTTGTTTTTTAATGAGAAGTGTTTTTTTAATGTCTCTTAAGATATATTAAAAATAGTTAGCTCACTCACATTAGATCTGCATTACAGAAAACATAATTAGTATAAAGGATGCTCACCTGATCCCGGCTGTTCGATGTCAGCTCTACACTTCTCGATTAAGTATTCTGCAACGTCGTAATGGCCATTTCTGCAGGCAATGACGAGCGGCGTCGCCCCACCGACCTTAGCACCCACCAACATGTTAAGCTCGTCCACTGAGCGCCAACTGTGTAGGTACACCTGGGGACAAGAGATACGTAACATTAGGATTTATTTATATGCATTTGGTTGTCATAGACCTATAGATATAGTCTCGAGACTGCTCTACGAAATGAGTTCAAATTCCCAGAAATGCATAGGGAATCCTTTGGAGCTAAAATTCTTCCTTATAGTGTTTAACGCAGAGTTAGGAATAGCACCACGAAAGCCAAGAAGCTGGCTGTGATTCCAGTGGCTGTCTCAACCAATACAATGTGTGGAGGATTCGTGCTATCCGCTTTAGTAATCAATAAAGATTGTTAATAACAATTATAGATGGATATTGATTCCAATAACTTTGCTATTGCAGTTTCAGTAACACATCGACCGAAATTGATTTACAAAACATACTGTTTAAATAAATTATAGCAATCATAGTTTCCGTTAGCAGCATGTTCCTAATTGCAACAACTCGAACGCTAGTTCAAGTAATAATAAACTTAAGTAACTTAAATCATTGATCTTAAACCCATAAAACCATAAAATGTGAATAGACAATAATAAGTGTGTAACTCTAAAAATTTACTATGCGAATGACAATTGCAATTTTTAAATATCAACGAGTAAAATCGATAATAAAAAATGTTTTGTAACACTTAACGCTGTACTGCAACTCGTAACACTATTAACGGCTTTTCATCATCAATTGAAACCAAACCTACTTGTATCTGTAGAAATGTGACATTGTTAGAAACATTTAAATAAAAACAAATTTCTTACACCTTCATTCACTCATTCAGCGGCATGGGTACCGGCTTGAGGCAGTCTTGCCACGTAAAGCTAGGAATGCAGCTTGCTCGTTAAAAACAAAATATGAAAAGCGAATATGATTTTTTCACAAACAAGTCACATTCTGTTTCGCTATTAATGACAGATATAGAGAGAATAATTGAAATGTTTTCCTACAGTTGTGAATACAGGTGCTGGTCACCTATCAAAAATCTGACCAAGACACTGACAAATAAGCGACTGCTTAATTTGGGATAATTACCACTGTAAGTTGAGATTCACGATTACCAAACCATAAGGTTCACGATTACCACATGTTTTTCGTAATCTGCATAATTGCACAATCGCACTATTACGTTAATTAACGAAAGCATTACGTTTTCTCAGAGACACTCTGATGACAATGAGAACAAAATAACACACCGGGAAACCGTACAAGGTATCCAAAAGAATAAAGTATCGTAAACAACGGAAATACCACTTTGAAGAGAAAAAAATGTCAAAACAAAGCAGCGTAGTTAGCGATCTTTGGTTTTCCATTGGAGTAATTGCGATCATACTGTCTAATTTATTTATAATAATAATAAACTTCTTATTCAATATACACATAGACGCAATGAAACACGAAATTAGGTATGCTATAATAATGATTATATTATACGAGGGCTGCTACTTATGTATCCGGAATAGAAAAATTAAACAAACGTATAAATATGGGTTTATTGTTTTTCAAAGTATTCTCAGCGATGATCGATACACTTTTGCATACGTTGAAACCAATTTTTATTGCATTTTTTTCACTCTGATTGCGGTATCTCTGAAACGTGCTGTTTGAACGCGTCGACGGCATCTTCACGGGTCGAAAATCGTTGACCACGTAATTTATTCTTTACATTTGGGAATAAATAGAAATCATTAGGTGCCAAGTCTGGGCTATACGGTGGATGACCCATCAATTCTATTTTTTGACCCTCCAAAAATGTATTTGTTTCGCGTGATGTGTGACAGCTGGCATTGTCATGGTGTAGAATGATTCTGCGTCGCTTGTTCTTTTTACGTATTTCTTCAAATACTTCCGGCAAACAAATGGTCGTGTACCACTCCGCATGACCATTAATACCTTATAGATAATATTAAAGCGCTTTTTGCACGAGTCACTTTCGTAGGGTTCGGCTCATTTCGAAACAACCAAACTGTAGATTGTTGCTTAGTTTCGGGATCGTACGCACAGATCCAAGATTCATTACCTGTGTAGATGTTATAAACAGATTTTGAGTCACCTCCGTTAAATTTTTTTAACATATTCTTGCACCATTCGACGCGAGCTTCTTTTTGATGCTGAGTTAAGTTGTGCGGTATCCAACGCAAACAATTTTTTTTTACGAAGAATATAATGTAATATTTTATTAATGCTTTCATACATATGCCCAGAGTAGCCTCTATCTCGCGATACATGACGGTTTTGCATAATTAGTTTTCGTACAGCTTCAATGTTTTGTGGCACAACGACTGATTTCGGGCGTCCTTCCTTAACTTCGTCCGTGAGCTTACTCCGTCCATTGAACTCACTAAACCAATGATACACAGTGGTTTTTGATGGAGCTTCAACACCAAAAGTTGAACTTAATTGATCTACGCACTGTTGTTGCGTTAAACCACGTCGAAAATCGTAATAAATCATAGCTCGAATATTTTCCAGTTCCAGAGTTCCATCATTTTACCATGGAGGTAATATATTGCGTTTAAAAATGTTGAAATCCCAGATTCCAGATACTTAAGTAGCAGCCCTCGTATAAATGCGTTAAGTGTGCCTTCCCCGAATCGCCCTCACGATTTGCCTATATGGTTTTAGAACCTGGGCCAGGCTGAGTTTAGTCGGTAGGTCACGTGGCTGGACCGTTCCGGTCGCGTGGAGTCCGACATAACCTCCGTGACACTTGCCGTTGCGGGGGTATCCTGGGTACGTTTCGTGCTCCTTGTGAGGATTCTCAGCCTTCCTCTCCTGAGGAAAAAAAAAAATTCCCCGAAAGTTCAGTTGGGTAGTTTTTACCTTTACACCTGTAAAGGTAAAAACTAAAACTACCGTGCTACTACGTGCCATAATGATATCATGAAATACCAGCGAGCACAGACTAGCATACGGCCATAAAGTCCTTACACGTATGTGGTACACTCCCAGTAGCAAGCAAGACGTACCCACCAACCCAGGTGGGTTTGTGGGTACGATGTTAATCTTGCCGATGGGATAGCCGGAGACTGGGGAAACCAGTTTCTCCAAACCTCGCCAAAATGGCCCGACCTGTAATGGGTTGGATTTTAGCGTCTATGAAGAATCTGCAGAAAAGACTATGGATAGTAGATACATTTAGGTATTAGTTCTTCATGTTATGTCCACCTATAAGAAATCCGTACCCTAAGTAGCCAGTTAAGGAAAACATACTTGTTGGAAGTCAAAATAAATTGGAGCCGCGAAATTTAAAGACACAGTTTCCACGTTGATTCGATTGCGGTAAAAGTGGCTCGACATTGGTCGATTTACATTTTTGATATAATCAAATCGTCTTCCTTTAGAGATAGATATAGACAGACGACCGTCAATGTCTTTTTCATATTTGATACTCATCAGTGGCTATTCACGGTTCATTTGGTGAAATCGTAAACGTGTTTTCTCACAACTTTTATGAGATTTGGTACAGACAATCTTTAGACCCTGAGACAGAACTTTTATATTCGAATATAATACTTTTTATTTCGAAAAAAAACGGATGAAGGGGTCGACATAGCGGTTGAAAGATGTATGGGATTTCTTAATTTTAAAAGATAAAACCATAAGCTTTATGTTTAAGCACTTAATAAGAAATCATTAAACAATTGTTCTAACATTTTTGAAATTTCAACCAGCTAGGGGGTGAAATAAGGGTTGAAAGTTAGTATGCAAGTTCGTCAAATATCACGTCATAAGAAACAACAAATTGGATTGAAGATAAGATCATGAATCTTGGTACCACGAGCGAAGAGCGAAGCCGCGGGCCGAAGCTAGTACGAAATAAAAAAGACCGAGGTAAACATCGGTGGCCCGATGACCCGCTTCGTTTTTGGAGCTTACGGAAAACAAGCTTTGGTTCAAGTCATACCAGTTCGTAGCGATTATGTCAGAGTATCAATCAACATCGATCTTTTCGTAAGACGCATCTACAGCTCGGCAATAAACTTATCGTGAAGCGACATTTATATCCCCTGATCTCGCTGAAAGATTAGGTGGAGGTGTAACTAAATCGCATAACATTTTCCATTATATAAGAATATACATTTTCATTAGACAAACAATTTATTTTCACAAATATCTCGTAAATGTCAAAAAGTTACGTCTTAAAGTAGACCCAGATCCCAGAACCGAAACCCTGCTTATATAACTCTGCTGCTAACATATTAGATTGAAACTGACAGATAGTAAAATTCATTGCTGTTTCATGGAGACAAATGTTACACACCGAGTTTGAATAAACCAGCAATGTAACTGCACTACTATCTCTCAATGAATTTTGTTAGCAATAGGTTAATCAGGGGTACGCCATAAAAACGTATAATTTTTAGTAATTAATTAGCATTTCTCATTGTAATTAAACCGTTCTTTGATTACTTATTTAGGTTCCTATTTAATTATAACCAATGAAAGTCAAATTTTTATGTATATTTCGTTTTTAGTCCCCGTGAGCAGAATGAGTAAGTAAGTAAGACGAGTCTATTGACACTGTCCAGGGAGTTCATAGAAATATGATTGCTCCCTTAGTCAGCTCTTACGACGCCCATGGGAAGAAAAGAAGTGACACAGGTAATATATAGTTTTACATTGTGTCCCTTTATCAACTAAAAGAAATTCCTGTAAATTTAGCCTAATTACGCACAGTTTGGTAATAAAAAAAAATAGTTTCGCAAGAAAAGTCACGATTTTATTTATAAGAAAAAAAAAAGCAACAACCAAAGTTTTATATCAAATAATCTTAAAACTGTTCGATAAAATAAGTTTAACTTTCACAAACACACAATATCATAAACAGTCAATATCACAAACTTCTCGTGGAATACCTAGTTTTAATAATACTTTCAATAACTGTTCTGTGAAATAAATGTATTAATACCTAAGAAATTCGTTTTTAATCACTACAATGGTGTTAAAAATATACAGTCGTACAACACTCGTAAGTTATTGAAAATTACTTACTCAACTAGATATTAAGCACTCGCCTTTTCAATTTAGCGTAATATTAATTTTACTCACTTGTATTATAATATACTAATAAATAATAGTACGTCGTGTAACACTTTTTCGCTGAGTTCTTTAAATGCATAATGAATATTATTTTCCATGCAATCAATTCGATACTGTGGTGTTCTCTTTCTCCTTTGCTACTTTCCCTTTTTTTCTTTGGAGATATTAAATATAACAATAAAACTCAATTTTCCAAATGAAATCCACCCACTGTTGAACATAGGCATCCCCAAGAATCTCCACACCAAAGATCTACCGCCTCCCTCCGGTCTTCGCCAAATATTCCTTGAAGCAATATGTCCTAATCGCTACCTCCGACATAACCTCCGCGACACTTGCCGTTGCGGGGGTATCCTGGGTACGTTTCGTGCTCCTTGTGAGGATTCTCAGCCTTCCTCTCCTGAGGAAAAAAAAAATCGCTACCACTTAAGATTCGCAATTTTGCAAAATGCAAATGAAATTAATTAATAAAATGTGATTATTTAATTTAATAAGTACTTTATTTTTTCATGAAATTATTTGGTTAGCCGCAGATGATTTTTACAGTGTCACCTATTATTTAATATATTTCTGATCCTGATATGGCGGTCGAATCGCGAAAGCGCACCCCGCCATGTGTCCCGTATGGGCCTTTTTTTTTTTTTGTTCCTCTGAGGAAAATGCATTAAATTGCATACCCCGGCTGTGGCGAGCCGGCGGTTATGTGGGGCTCTCCTCCCCAGAAAGGGGAGGCCTACCCACTAAGGAACCCACTTCCAGGAACCCCCAGCCTCCGCTCCCCTGCCTAGAGGGGAGCCCTCCTCGGGGGAGGCTACTACCTCCCCCGGTCTCCTCCACCGACGACGCCCCCCGGCCACGGAAGGGGCGTGGTCCATCCTGGGTCGCCGTAGCAGTCGCGACTTCCTCGCGCCCGCCGGCGACCCGTGGCGGCGCCGCAGCTGTGCTACCGAGCCCGGCGCCGCCTTTTTCGAGCGGGATTGGCCATCTCCCGACCCCGCTCGGCGGCCTCCTTCTGGAGCATCACTGCTTCACAGAAGGAGGCCACAGCCCTCCAACCTCCCTCGTCCGCCAGCATTGCCGCAATCAATGCCGGCGGAGACAGATCTCGCCCGATCTCTGCGACCAAGACTCGGCGCTCGGAGGCCCACGCGGGGCACTCCGCCAGCGTGTGCTGGGCCGAGTCAAGGTCGGATGCGCAGTGGTGGCAATGTGTCGATCCCTCCCGTCCTATTCGACACAGATACTCACCGAAGCAGCCGTGCCCGGTGAGTATCTGAGTCAATCGGTAGGTGACCTCCTCCTTCCCGTGGAGCGTCCCGTATGGGCCCAGAGAATACCAGAGAGCCCCACACACGGCCGCGCCTTGCCAGCGCAGTGTCATAATGCATAAAGTCGCATCCCCCCCCCTCAAAAAAAAAAACAAAAAAGAAAAGGTCAATGATCCTGATAGATTTTTATAGCATATGCATCACAATTAAAATTGGACATACAAGCAGCAGCAACAAGTACACGTCAATATGTAACTGCGATAGTTTTCAATGTCGACAGTATTTAATTTCTTTACACAAAGAGTCATCGTATATTGTGTCACTTTTTCTTTTTAAGCAATCAAATCAAACAATAAACATTCCTTACAGCCACTTTCACCACACGCTAATGTTTTCAGAAAGTGTGCGTTACACGTTAGTGTATCCTTGTAGAGGAACATAATACATCTTCAAACAATGACCCAGAACATGATTGTCGACTATTATGTGGGTAGCTGATTCTAAAACAACACATCGCTAACTGGTCATAATGCTTATTCATTGTAATGATGATCGCACGCAACACGCTACGCCCGCTCATCTTCACGTTTGTATAAATATATGTCAAGTTCCATATCACCGAAAGTTTGATAAAGAAGGTTGTGTCAAATCAGCTGCACATGATGGCGCAACGAAAGCTAGGCAGTCGTTTGCAAAGTTCGAGAGTGTCATAATTTTCATTGCAAATATAAAGTGTGCAATTGTAGTTAAATCATTTTAAAGATTTCTTTGTACAATGTAATTACAATGTATTTAGGTCCTACGTCCAGTAGCACTGGACAATATTGTAAATACGAATTCTCGCACGTCCATTAAAATATTAATTATAAACTAAAGAAATTGTACTTATCCATTAATAGTTTGAGAATATTAGTTCTCAATAATACATGCTATGGAGAGGACAGGTACGGGGGTTATCTATGAAATTCAAATGCAACACACTGGACTAAAAATTATAAGTTATATCATCGTTCGATAAGAACACTACAAAAAAACTCGATCAGAAAAACTAACCGAAAAACTTTACAACATAGATAGAAATCTACCGAGACAACGATTTCTTAATTTGCAACGATATAATATTTTTTTGTCGAAATAGCGAATTTTCAGTAATAATGTTAAACAGATAGATTCAGAAACGATATAATATTCAATAATAGAATGATCAAAGTAACTTACCTGTAAGTGAACTTCGATCATTATTATACGATGTTAACGCCTCGTCTGATATGACTATGTAGTTTATGCCTAAACGTATCTGTGAACACGATCTTTAAAGTAAAATAAATAATTCAAATAATGCACCAGCATAGCCACACTGTGGCGCTGGCAACACCAGCCGGCTAATGTCATAAAGTTCAAAGAAATCTACTACTGGTTATCCACCTGCCATACATAGTAATCTTACATATATTTTCATTATTGATAAGGGGGGGAGAATACTAAAAGAGAGGAGGGTTACCCTCAGACGAGGCGTTAACATCGTATAATAATGATCGAAGTTCACTTACAGGTAAGTTACTTTGATCATTCTATTATACTCATTAACGCCTCGTCTGATATGACTATGTAGATGTTTAAAGAAAAAACACAGTGCAATAATGAAAATCAACATTTGTATTGCTAAAACAAGACAATCTTAATAAAGAATTTTAAGTAAAATATTAAAATTAAGTATAATCAAAACATTGATTTTAATAGTAGTCTAGTATACAATTACTAAAGGATCCTTCTTCCCGTAAGGGAAGATTATAAAACTTTGCAAAAGTATTGGACTTTTGAGTCCATCCAGCCGTGAGCTTTATTAGGTTTACATTTAGTCCTTTCCTACTAGCACAAGATGATGCTGCATGTCGAGTGCTGTGCGCACTAAACAATTTGGTATCAATACCAGCTTCTAATAATAAATCCTTTATCCACCTACTTAGCGTGTGTGTCGAAGCTGGTGTGTGTGGTTTCTTATATGTCAGGAATAATTTTTTCTGATTCTTTCGTAATCTCCTTGTTATTTTAAGATAATCACATAGAGTTCTAGATGGACAAATGCTGTCATTTTGTTTAAAGAATGGTAATTTCAAAAGAGGTTGTAGTCTATTAATTTTTGATGTTTTTATCAATTGTGGAACTTCAATTTTAACCAGTGACTTATTTATACTAATATTATCAATCGTTATAAATGAAAGGGTTTGTAACCTCTGAGCAGTAGTTAATGCCAATAAAATTAACAATTTTTTTGAAATGGTCTCTAAATCAAGTTCAGTATTGGGATATAAATTAGATACATAATCTAAAATTATAGATGGATCCCAAGTTTCATTATATTTAGGTTTATTAGGTCTTAATCTATAGATCCCTCTAAAAAATCTGGTGATATCTCTCTCCGCTCCTAACTCACTATTTAACAAAAGAGAGAGGGCAGATCGAGCACTGTTAATTGTACCATAAGCAGCACCACCATGAAATTTTTCTGTTAAAAATTGTAGTACAATCTGAATACAATTATTTCCTAGATTTAAAGGATCATATTTGTTGTGATGACAAAACTTATACCATTGTTTATAAATAGAATTATACTGACGTATAGTATTTTCTGACAAAGAATTTAATATAATTGTTACACTCTCTTCAGTGTAGCCCTTATTCAAATACACCTTGCTGATAACCTCCCTGCAATTAGTGTAAGGCTGTGGCACAAGGGATGGTGTGACCTGAAAGGTGATAACAGTAAGTTTTTATTTGGTTTCAGATATACTAGGTCTGATATTAACATTGACTTAAATATGGGAAACCAGGCCTGAGATGGCCAATCTGGTACTACCAATATACCCTCGGCACGGTCTTGTCTTATTTTACATAAGCATTTCAAAATTAATGAGAAGGGAGGAAATGCATAGAATTTTTTATCTGTCCAGGATACTGTGAATGCATCTACTGACAAAGAGTCTGGTTCGACATGCCATGAAATAAATTTTTTACACTTGGCATTAATTCTTGTAGCAAACAAGTCTATGTCTGGGGTTCCCAGATTACTTGTAATTTTATTAAAGGCGTATGAAGCAAGTTCCCATTCCGTTTCTATATTAGTTAACCGTGAGTGGTAGTCTGCTTCTATGTTGTCTTTTGAAGGTATATAGGATGCAAATATATAAATACCTCTAGTTTCACAGAACTGCCAAATTTTTCTTGTTAAATTGTTTAAATAGGGAAATTGTATGCCACCCATTCTATTAATGTAACAGACTACTGTTGTATTATCTGTGCGTATCAAAATTTCACAGTTATATTTTTGTTTAGCAAAACATTTTATAGCAAAGTAAACTGCTAGAAGTTCAAGGTAGTTTATGTGGCATTTTTTCTCTTCCATAGACCAGAAGCCATGAAGTTTTTGTTGGCCGCATACAATACCCCAACCTGTTCTAGAGGCATCAGAAAATATTTCAAGTTTATAGTCATCACGTCTGATAGGTGCTGAACATGCTGGTATAGTTTGTCTCCACCAACTTAGTTCATCAATAATCTCTTGAGTTATTTTCATTTTGCCTTCATAATCACCTGCATTATTTATTAAGGCTATATGTTTAGATCTTTCGAGAAGCTTTGTATACATCCAACCGTAGGGGACAGCAGGACAAATTGAGCAAAGAGTGCCTAGTATGGAAGCAAAATCTCGGATACAGCATATTTCTTTTTGACAAATATGTTTTATCAATCCTAAAATAGTAATTCTTTTGTCATCTGGGATATTAATTGTAAAATTTTGGGAATTTAATGCAAATCCTAGGAACTGGCACTGTTTAGAAGGAGTTAACTGACTTTTTTCAAAGTTTATTATGAATCCCAGAGACTGAAAGAATTTACATGAAAAATTTATATCTGACTGACATTTTTCCTCTGTGGGGGCTATAAATAAGTAATCATCTAAGTAATTTACTAGAATTATATCACGAGATCTCAGATAAGTGGTAATTTGTCTCATTAATTTAGTAAAGACATATGGTGCTGTTGAAAGGCCAAATGGTAATGCATTAAATTCATATAATTTCCCTTCAAACATAAAGCGAAGATACTTTCTAGACTGTTTATTAATTTTAACTAAAAAGTATGCATCTTTTAAGTCTATTGTACCCATGAAGTAGTCCCGTTCTAATAATTTAAGTGCTGTCCTAATATCCTCCATTTTGAAATGAGTCTTAACAACAAATTTATTAAAATCTTTTAGATTCAGTATAAATCTAAAGGTACCATTTTTCTTTGGAATTATAAATATCTTTGACAGATATTGCTCAGGAGTAGGTATACATTCTGATAATGTACCCATAGTTAACAATTCATTAATACAGGTATTAATTCTATGTTTATCTATATTTGAAAAATTATCATTAAGGGGAATATAATTCTGAATCACTTCTTTAATTAGAGGAATGGAATATCCATTCTGTACCCATTCCAATATTTGAAAATTTTGTGTGAAATTCCAGTTTTCAAAAAATGCAGATATCCTACCAGCAATGAATGGTGGTACCTCTAGGTCTGGCGATGACGTTTCTCTACTGGAACTTGACGTCTCTCTTTCGGTTCGGTTCGGACCATGCTTCTGAAGTGTTGTCGATGTTGATGGTGCCGCTGGCGGTTCAATGTTGAAAACTTTGGTTGAGTTCTGTTTGTGTTCCTGTAATTTGACGGCCCGCCTTGTTTTTTCCCACGAGACGGGCTCCAGTTGTTTAAAGGGTTTTCCTTGCTTAAATCTTTCTTCGATTTTTCTAAAGTCTTGGCTTCTCGGATTATATTGTTTAAGTCTTTTCCAAACAAGTATTCATTTATTTCAGTTTTTTCGAGACATTCCTTCATGTTTTTATTTAATCCCGGGAGGATGACTGCCCGTCTTGTCTGTGACTCCATATGGTGTACATCTAGGAGCAAGCGAATACAAGTAGACATATCTTCAATTACCTTGTCTTCAATACAAGTACTTTTTTCTAGAAATGTTTGTAATATGTTGCTCAACCCTGCTACTGCAACACCAATCTGTGTCTGTTTTGCACATAAATGTTGATCCCTTTTCAAGGCAGCAGAAGAGAGTGTTGCCCTTATTTCTTGATTCAGCAATGGGGCATTTGTACAGCAATCTTTTATTAGACTAATATTCTTTATCATGTCTTCTTTCTTTGCTTTGTCAAGCCCTTTATTTAAAATCTCTTGCCAAATCTTAATAATTTCCGGTGACAAATTAAACTGATTGGTTATTTCTTTAATTGCCCCAATTTTTTGAAGAATAGAGGGTGATAATATTCTCCCAAAACTTTCAGGGGGAACATTTTCTTCATCACTGTCACTCTCCTCCATAATAATACGACGCCTCTTCTTGAGAGGTGGCGATGACTGAATTTCATCTGAAAAGATGACCGAATTATGTATCAATCACATGTACTCGCTCGTAGTACCGTATGATATTTGCGTGTCAATTTTTGGTGTTTAGGAACAAAAATTAGGTTCCTAGGTAATCTATGTATAGGTTCTCGTCCTATCGCATAGATGTAATTTCCTTGTATATTCTCTCGTAATATCGCAAGAATCAAACATGTAAAAAATCTTGGTAAAATACATACCAATGTATGTATTTTATCATAAAAATGGCGTAGTGCCTCATCGGTCTCGTGACCGGCAAAAACATCTACACACGCACAATTATGTATTCACAAGCTATTTAATTAATAAATTGTACCTTCTGAAGATGTATCCAAAAGTTCCAGTAGCTTTCTCTTCAACTTTGCGCTTTTTCTTGATTTTTCCATTACGAGAAATAATACGACGCACTTACTCACAAACACGAAAAGTCATAATGACATTAGCCGGCTGGTGTTGCCAGCGCCACAGTGTGGCTATGCTGGTGCATTATTTGAATTATTTATTTTACTTTAAAGATCGTGTTCACAGATACGTTTAGGCATAAACTACATAGTCATATCAGACGAGGCGTTAATGAGTATAATCATTTTTAAGCAACTGAAAAGAAATGAAATGTGCAACAATCGAAGTATTTCAACAATTATTATCAACTACTTTCTGCCGCGGCTTCGCCTGCGTGGATTTCGGGATTGGGTCTATAGAGGGTTAAGGTCATAGCTTTTGCCCACGGCTACATATGCGCGGAAGTCGATTTACGGCGCGGAGTTTTATCGCGCTTCCCGTGGGTCTATCCGTTTTGCCAAGATAAAAAATACCGCAATACCTTGCTCAAGAATCACTCTATCTATTGATGAAAACCGCATGAAAATCTGTGCAGTAGTTTTTGAGCGAAGCCTTTATTGCGCATCCCGCTGGGATCTGTCGATTTTTCCGGGATAAAAAGTAGCCTATGTTACTCGGGGATAATGTAGCTTTCCAAAGGTGAAAGAATTTTTGAAAATTCTTGCCCGTGGCTCCGCCCGTCGTTGCTCCGTCCGCGTTAATTTCGATCCCACGGGAACAGTAGCTACTTTCTTCCGGGATAAAATGTGATATCCTTCCCCGTACCACAGACTATGTGTATGCAAATTTTCGTGATGATCGGTGCAGTAGTTTAAGCGTGAAGAGGTAACAAACAAACAAACAAACAAACAAACACACTTTCGCATTTATAATATTAGTTGGGATTGAATTATTTATTTTACTTTAAAGATCGTGTTCACAGATACGTTTAGGCATAAACTACATAGTCATATCAGACGAGGCGTTAATGAGTATAATCATTTTTAAGCAACTGAAAAGAAATGAAATGTGCAACAATCGAAGTAATTCAACAATTATTATCAACTAGCTTTCTGCCCGCGGCTTCGCCTGCGTGGATTTCGGGATTGGGTCTATAGAGGGTTAAGGGTCATAGCTTTTGCCCACGGCTACATATGCGCGGAAGTCGATTTACGGCGCGGAGTTTTATCGCGCTTCCCGTGGGTCTATCCGTTTTGCCAAGATAAAAAATACCGCAATACCTTGCTCAAGAATCACTCTATCTATTGATGAAAACCGCATGAAAATCTGTGCAGTAGTTTTTGAGCGAAGCCTTTATTGCGCATCCCGTGGGATCTGTCGATTTTTCCGGGATAAAAAGTAGCCTATGTTACTCGGGGATAATGTAGCTTTCCAAAGGTGAAAGAATTTTTGAAATTTCTTGCCCGTGGCTCCGCCCGTCGTTGCTCCGTCCGCGTTAATTTCGATCCCACGGGAACAGTAGCTACTTTCTTCCGGGATAAAATGTGATATCCTTCCCCGTACCACAGACTATGTGTATGCAAATTTTCGTGATGATCGGTTGCAGTAGTTTAAGCGTGAAGAGGTAACAAACAAACAAACAAACAAACAAACACACTTTCGCATTTATAATATTAGTTGGGATTGAATTATTTATTTTACTTTAAAGATCGTGTTCACAGATACGTTTAGGCATAAACTACATAGTCATATATCAGACGAGGCGTTAATGAGTATAATCATTTTTAAGCAACTGAAAAGAAATGAAATGTGCAACAATCGAAGTAATTCAACAATTATTATCAACTAGCTTTCTGCCCGCGGCTTCGCCTGCGTGGATTTCGGGATTGGGTCTATAGAGGGTTAAGGGTCATAGCTTTTGCCCACGGCTACATATGCGCGGAAGTCGATTTACGGCGCGGAGTTTTATCGCGCTTCCCGTGGGTCTATCCGTTTTGCCAAGATAAAAAATACCGCAATACCTTGCTCAAGAATCACTCTATCTATTGATGAAAACCGCATGAAAATCTGTGCAGTAGTTTTTGAGCGAAGCCTTTATTGCGCATCCCGTGGGATCTGTCGATTTTTCCGGGATAAAAAGTAGCCTATGTTACTCGGGGATAATGTAGCTTTCCAAAGGTGAAAGAATTTTTGAAATTTCTTGCCCGTGGCTCCGCCCGTCGTTGCTCCGTCCGCGTTAATTCGATCCCACGGGAACAGTAGCTACTTTCTTCCGGGATAAAATGTGATATCCTTCCCCGTACCACAGACTATGTGTATGCAAATTTTCGTGATGATCGGTGCAGTAGTTTAAGCGTGAAGAGGTAACAAACAAACAAACAAACAAACAAAACACACACTTTCGCATTTATAATATTAGTTGGGATTGAATTATTTATTTTACTTTAAAGATCGTGTTCACAGATACGTTTAGGCATAAACTACATAGTCATATCAGACGAGGCGTTAATGAGTATAATCATTTTTAAGCAACTGAAAAGAAATGAAATGTGCAACAATCGAAGTAATTCAACAATTATTATCAACTAGCTTTCTGCCCGCGGCTTCGCCTGCGTGGATTTCGGGATTGGGTCTATAGAGGGTTAAGGTCATAGCTTTTGCCCACGGCTACATATGCGCGGAAGTCGATTTACGGCGCGGAGTTTTATCGCGCTTCCCGTGGGTCTATCCGTTTTGCCAAGATAAAAAATACCGCAATACCTTGCTCAAGAATCACTCTATCTATTGATGAAAACCGCATGAAAATCTGTGCAGTAGTTTTTGAGCGAAGCCTTTATTGCGCATCCCGTGGGATCTGTCGATTTTTCCGGGATAAAAAGTAGCCTATGTTACTCGGGGATAATGTAGCTTTCCAAAGGTGAAAGAATTTTTGAAATTTCTTGCCCGTGGCTCCGCCCGTCGTTGCTCCGTCCGCGTTAATTTCGATCCCACGGGAACAGTAGCTACTTTCTTCCGGGATAAAATGTGATATCCTTCCCCGTACCACAGACTATGTGTATGCAAATTTTCGTGATGATCGGTGCAGTAGTTTAAGCGTGAAGAGGTAACAAACAAACAAACAAACAAACAAACACACTTTCGCATTTATAATATTAGTTGGGATTGAATTATTTATTTTACTTTAAAGATCGTGTTCACAGATACGTTTAGGCATAAACTACATAGTCATATCAGACGAGGCGTTAATGAGTATAATCATTTTTAAGCAACTGAAAAGAAATGAAATGTGCAACAATCGAAGTAATTCAACAATTATTATCAACTAGCTTTCTGCCCGCGGCTTCGCCTGCGTGGATTTCGGGATTGGGTCTATAGAGGGTTAAGGGTCATAGCTTTTGCCCACGGCTACATATGCGCGGAAGTCGATTTACGGCGCGGAGTTTTATCGCGCTTCCCGTGGGTCTATCCGTTTTGCCAAGATAAAAAATACCGCAATACCTTGCTCAAGAATCACTCTATCTATTGATGAAAACCGCATGAAAATCTGTGCAGTAGTTTTTGAGCGAAGCCTTTATTGCGCATCCCGTGGGATCTGTCGATTTTTCCGGGATAAAAAGTAGCCTATGTTACTCGGGGATAATGTAGCTTTCCAAAGGTGAAAGAATTTTTGAAATTTCTTGCCCGTGGCTCCGCCCGTCGTTGCTCCGTCCGCGTTAATTTCGATCCCACGGGAACAGTAGCTACTTTCTTCCGGGATAAAATGTGATATCCTTCCCCGTACCACAGACTATGTGTATGCAAATTTTCGTGATGATCGGTGCAGTAGTTTAAGCGTGAAGAGGTAACAAACAAACAACAAACAAACAAACACACTTTCGCATTTATAATATTAGTTGGGATAATATAGCAAACCGATAACTACTTCAATCTTTTTTCACATATGAAAAACTTTTTTATTCTGTATACATTAAGAGTACACAATAAGCTGACAAATATTATAGAAGCGACAGTGTACGTGCACTAATTACTTTTTAAGATACAACAGGTTTACGTCGTTCTCGCAGATAGCTCAAAAACGCTCTATGCTAAATACATTGCAAACGCGACGTCATAGTTTTGTTAAGTTGTCTAATTTATTTAAGAAAATTGCCAACAACGTTGTATCTTTATATGTATACTATCTATATTTTAAAAAAGTTACTTATTTAATATGTATTAGAAAGTTGAAAATATGTTCGTTATATTCGTATTATGTTAAATGTTTTCCTTAATTATTAAAGTGAAATTTCTAATTTGTCACACATTCATCAATCAAAAATACTTAAATTAATTATATAATAAAAACATTCACATACAGTTGTCGTCATATAGTATACATATTCCTATAATTAAAATATTTTTTAAAACTGTTTGTGTCCCATTGGTGGTGTCCACAATAAATTTATAGTAATAGCGGAGTAAAACAACATTACAAATTATCGGACTTACTTGCAAATGGGCCGGACACGAGAACCTCCCCTAGCACTGCTACCGATCAAACGCGTGGCTAATTAAATACACACAAAAGACAATGACGCCTGGACGCCGCGGACATATTGCACAATCTCTTATTGTGTATTTCACGGTCCGGCAGTGACTAACGATTGTTTTGAGCTTTCGCAATTGCAGGCCACTCGTTGTCAACTCATGAATATTATATTTCTTCAGCCAAACTCCTGACCGTCGCGAGCACAACCAAAGTCGCATTACAAATACCAAAAAATCGAAGTCAAAGGTTATATTACTCATATTGTGGAAAATTTTAAATTAATTGTATGCTTTAAAGCAATAAGCTAGAATTATTTACAAATGAACGCTTAATTATTCAATAATGAGTCGTATACATTGAAGCGAAATGCACGGACAGTAGACAGTAGGTTACAATAGGACATTATAAGAGTTGGTGAAGTGTGACGCGTTTAATCTCAATCGTAATTAAATTGGCTTTGTTAGAAATACCTTATATCAACGCTGATGTACGTCTCGACGCACCGATACAGGAAATATAAACGACCACGTTGTCACATTACTCCTACCTTCTTGATCCGTCTTAGCAGACGTCGCTGTCGGCGCAGCAGCGTCTTGCCACAGTGGCGCAGCGTCTCGATCCACCGACACCGCACCGGCATCAGATCCCACACTCCAGGGGACATCGCGACAATCACATCACACTTTCTACTTTACGAGACACTTGTCTCAATTAACTGTCACTTATATCTTTACCTATCAATGTAAGCTAATGTCTTTCATATAAGTTTAGTGACAATCACTTTACGAAGCGGTTCATATACTTAAGACACAGCCAGGCTGTCATTTGATGAAACAAAACAATTGGACCGTTTTTAGATATTCGGTCGTCTCGATTGCCGTATTATTTATTTCATTACGGAACTATCGGATGTAAAACAAAGAAATTACGATAGTATATAAAAGATGTGCAATGAAATATTCTGTGATAGTGCTCAAAAGACGTATACTTCCGAGGAATGACGCGATTTCATTGAACGAACTTTGCGATTGCGAGACAACACTTCCAACTTCGTTGGAATCATAAAACGTTGTTGATTTACCGTAACTTAAGTACGTACATTTATGTAAGCGTACGTGCCAATTAATAGTACTTAGAAAATTAAAGTTTCAAAATTGTGATGTAATTGATCGTCATTAGAACATAGATTATCGTCATTAGAAATTATTAACTTTTATGATTTGATAGTGACCAAGAAATTGATGGCATATCTTACAGATTTTAACTGGAAATCAATTTTAATGATAGTTGATGTATAATTAAATAATAAGTTAAATAATAAATAATAATAAGTTTTAATTGTATTTTTTGTGAGTCAAAAGTTAATTTTCGGTTCTACTATTTATTAATTTACTTGTGCTATATGACATTACTTCATGCATTTAATGATTCTATGTGAACGGGAAGGAGCCTATAGATTTTAGTTTCCTTGCGAGTGTTAAAATATATGATATACATAAAAGTAACATGAAAGGCCTACTACTTCATTAGTTAAAGTTGAATTTTTCATTGTTGCAATGGACTCCAAACCTGAGTAGTGGATATGAGAATTTATAACTTCACTTTCTTAGCTTAAGGGTCTTGACAAACGGATAGATCTCCGGACAATGAGCTAAATCTATAAAGGCTGTATTGGTACTAAGTAGGAACCCTAATAAACACGAAGTGACAAAACTAAAAATAAAAAGAAATCCTTCACAGAATAATAAATAAAGACATCTTAAAAATTATCTTTGGACACATGCGAGCTGACGTGCCGTTAACAGTTTAGAAACAGATTGACGTCAACACATCTTTCTATAATACGCAGACAGCACTAACAAAAACTTCTCGAGAAGTTACCAGAAAGCCGCACTCAGCTGTTTTTTCCACCAAACCGAGTTGCGACGTAGTTGCACGCACGTAAATAATCCATTGTTGACATTACATTTGAAGACCGCTGTCCGGCTAATGGGTGTTGATATAATTCTCCCGTGTTTGATATAACCGACTCTAAGTACGTTAATTTAGATTCTCAAAACTTTTGCACAAATGATGGTCTACTAGACAATTAATACTGGTTTATTAATAAATTAAGCATCGTCTAAATGCAGATTGTTCTCAGGTTATTGTTGAAGTCGTTGAAGTCATGATATAGGCTATTTACTAAGGTTAGCTCAGGGCTGTACCTTCCATCGGCATTAGCATAGTACTGAGTTATATATAGCTCAATGTGACTTAATTTTGAATGCTTACATTGATACCAATGTAAATTGCATAATGCATTTAAATATAAATTACATTAACACCTTGTGGACAGATAAGTGAGTAGGTAGTTTAGTTTGATACCCCGACGAACTTGCCAAAGTCAACAGAACAATGCCGAAAAATCGAATAAACATAGATTTTACATAACGCATTAAAAATCGATCACGCACTTGTTGGTTACACGACTGTTGAGGAGTTTCGATAATCGCAGCACTGTTTGAAGGTCGCGAGACTAAATTGTTAGCGGCTGTCAAAAATATAAGTGTGGTGATTAATCCAACATGTTTATATTTTATTGACCATAGTCACTGATGACCCTGAACTTTCACTGTGGGCGGGAGATATGTGAGTTGGGAAATATGGAATTGAATAATCAACGTTGTAAGGAATGTCTTATTTAATTAAATACATTTTTAAGAGACGGCGAGCGAATAATTTATGCTTGCACATAGTAATAACAGGTATAAACTACTGTAATTACAAAAATTACATTATTACTACATGTACAACACTAATAAAATTCAACACCCATACGTTATCCTATCATAATCATACGTCTACCTGACTGAGGTGACCCGTGGTCAGACTCCATATTTTTATGTCTCGAAATCACGCTCCCGTCATAATTGTCTGGACGATCCAATTTCATATTGATTGCAATTAATTCTCATTTTAAAATTTGTGTAATTTTAATCCATACAGACCGTCTTATTAAGTTTGATTTGTGGAAAGGATACATAAAATAATTATTCGCATGAGTCGAATTCCTACCCAATTAAGATCACGTTTATCTGCGTCACGTTCACAAGGAGAAGACAGCGTCACGTGCCCAAGAACGCTTCCGGTGAACACTACTAAGGCTACTGTGATATACTGTGTGTGATATACATCCAAATTGAGAAGTTAATACGTAAATGATTAACGAAAGCTCTAGTCGCCAAGAGAAAATATTTTTTCAGGCCTGTCAGTTTCGAGAGTCAAGGATGGTCGACAAATGAACCTTATTCTATGTACGTAAGAAACTAACGGCATCTGTCATCAGAACCGCATTCTCTCAGCAGCCAAACAATGAAGTATATGGATAAAATGGACAAGTATTACATAACACTACTACAGCTGAGCGTGAGAATAAAGATAGAGAAAACCCAAGAAAGTGTGAATGGATTAACCGAAGCTAAGCGCGTAAAAAGACGGGGTTGTATCGAAAAACGACTGACATGGAAATTGCACGAACAAATAAATGAATATGTTGCGTCAACCCTACGTAAAAGTGCAATCGAATAACAGCGATAATGACGAGCTAAATAAAGAAGAAAGGTATAACATTATATTAAAGTAATGGAGAAAGGATTCGTTTAAAAGGTAACGAATTACTAGAAACGTCAACTTTAAGGCTATGTTCCCAGTAGGGAAACTGTTAGCAGCCGACTGCGTGAGCGGCAAATTTGTGGCGAACTGAAATCTAAGTTAGCTGATAATTGTTATGAGTTAGCCGCTTATTTAGGTCGGCCGACTGAATTTTCACCTTACTATTGTTGTACGAAGGGAGTGGTTGTGTTTGTTACGATGGATATTTTAAAAGTAATTGGTATCTTAGAGGAAGCACTGGGTTCACCCATTAAACAAGAAATTTCACGTTTCATATGCATTTTGTATTTCCGTAATACACCGTTTCGTATCAGGGAGCATATTGGATTTTCTGTGGTGTGTGTGCGTAGCGATTAGTTAGGGAGGTATAAGCGATGCAAGCATGAACGCATCCGAACACGTCAATAGCTTCTTTCCAACTGTCCGCATGACCACAAAGGCAAAATAACGAGCGACATTGCAACATTGCCAAAGAAACAAAAAGACAGCTGCAGAAAAAAATTACAATTGGATGTAAAAAAGGCAAGTATAGAAAATCTGTTAACTATACAGAGCTGTGAAACTACATTAGTACGTATACTGTTTATTTGAAAAAATAAACAATCTTCTGAAAAACATCTGCACAAAACCGCAGTTTCATAGCCGAATGAGAGTCTAAGATCTAAATGAGCACAAACAAGCAAAAGCACAGATTACGGGTTTGTGGAGCAAATAATTTACTACTAATTAAAAAGGCATACAGGGGAAATAAAATTAGTAGCATTTATGTCTATTACGTGGCACACGTCTAGTACTTTCACAAAGTGAGGACACTGTTGTAGGAGCATTCAAAACTTTTAAGGTCTATTGTGATATTTTGAAAATAAAAATAAAATAAAATTAATTATTAAATATTTGTATTTCACATGTCAATTATCTAAAGATCTTAAATATGTTTAAAATCTTGAACGCGAGCTCTTGAAATACTAAAATGTATATTACTAAATGTAATTTTTTCTATGTAATAAGGCGACCACTGTCTAATTATATTAAATTACAAAAACCAGAACATACCAACATATCTTACGCGAACATTAAGTAACAAATTACCAAATTAATTAGGTTCAATGTTTCAACTCTATTTCACAAGTGAACATTTGTTTGGCAGACACGTCTAAGTTATTTTAAATTATCTTTAATGTGTAATAGATGCCAATAGATTCTGATCGACCATGACGATGATGAAAGTGGTCGGGGTCGCCAACCCGTCTGTTGGTAATAGCTTGACAGACAATGTAATATACAACAAAATAAATTTTAACAAAGCATTATTTTTAACATAAGAAACTATGTTACTTACACAAGCTAAAATGATGGATGAATTGCGTGCCGGAGAATATGCATGCAAAAAATTTCAGTGCTGAGATGACGTATGATAAAAGAGGAAAGTCACAAGAAAACGTGTTGTCGTAGACAACTTCAGGTAAAAATGAGATTGTAAAGGGAATGACACAAATGATTCATGAAGATTTTCTGTCCGTAAAATATCTCAGATATGGCTACAATATATGCAAGGATCCCCCCTTATGCAGTCTGATATTTTCGAAAAATATCAACATAGTTAATATAGCAAACAAAACTATTATTATTTGCTACTTTTTGTAGGGCTACAATAGCTATTTCTCACACCGATCTAAATAGATCTATTGTGATTCTAGCTCCGCTTAGGATTCCTCCACAGTCCTAAATCATTCATGAATTTAAGGATTTTCTGGGCTTTAGGATGTTATGTCGTTAGTGTTCGGTTTAATATCATTTATTTCCATTAAGACACACAGTGTCGCTTACATGAAAACATAAAACTAGCAAGTAAAAAATATTCCACTATACCACTCACTGTTCCAATGTATGTTCAACTTTTACCACTTTTATTCACATTCTACCCACTCTACCCGCAACCAAGTCCAACGCACGGCACGGCACAATACTAAAAACTCGTCCCGCAATGATTGCGTAAAATCTATGTTGGTGTGTGGCTTAAGTTACGAGATGTTAACTAATTTTTACTTTGCAATTTAAAATTGGTTAATGAGAAGCACTAAGAAAAGAATGATTCATCTGTAACTACATAGTCAAATAATTTTTTCTTAAACATATTCAATGAACTTGCCTCCTTTATGCTATCTGGTATAGAGTTATATAACATGATAACAAACGAAACTAAATGAACAAAACTAAATCTAACAATAAATAAGTGAAACTAAGCATTCTGCTAGGAAATGTACAAATGTCTAAAATGGGAAAATAATTTTTGAATATTTCATTACAAACAGAAATACAAGTTTTCTCTTTGTAATATTTATCAACATCATTTCAGACCACAGACATAGGCCTACTCCAAGAATATCCACACCGTTCAGTAATGTGCTGCTAGCATCCCAGTGCCTTGCTACGATCTTCAACAAATTATCGATGTAACTGCTGGGACGCCTACCGAAGCTGCGTTTGGTTACGGCAACACCTGTCACTTGAGAACTTTTTCGCCTTTAGTTCGTTAACTATGGTCCATGGCCCACTAAAGGTTCGCAATTATTTGGGCTATGTCGGTGATCCTGATTCATCTGCGGATTTCATAATTTCTGAATTGGTGCCTTATGTCATATAGTCAAAGACTCGTCTTGTACTGCAGCCCAGTATATAACACGTAACTTCCCGAACACAGTCTAGACGAGTTGAATCCGTTGATTGACCTGTTTCTGGACTATTTGTACCCGGTAAACAACTCGTCATCAACTTCGAAGTCGAGAAGATATTCGTGTTTTCCTATTATATATCCATTATAAAATCCACTTGGTAACGGAAGTCTTATACTCAAGTATTCCATAGTTTCAGCCATACCTGCGATGTTAAATCAAAATAAATTCTACATCAAGATTTTGTCCAGACCTTTTGACCTTAAACACATCTTAAAGCGCAGCTCTGAACAATTTCTGTGATATAATTTCACTTCACACCCCACTAGCGCCCCGATCTCGAGTTAATGTCCTGATGTCGAATCAATATTGTGACGTTTTCATATAGCTACTTGTATTTATAGATCGATGTCTATGTAGCACGTCTGTAGAAACACGCCGATATCACGACGTGCCGAAAGTTTTCTTGTGGTCTAGAAATTTCATGCATAGAACATGCGAAGAGCTTACTACTTTGCAAACTGACTTGTTCGGGAGATTGAAAGTCACCAAGCCTGCGCGCGAAACAATTCGTAATGACTCTTGAGAACAGCTTATAAACATGACTCAGAAGCGTAAAATAGTTCTGTAGTTCTTCAAATGGATAAATAGTCCTGCTCAATATTTATAGCTCAAAACCCAAGAATAAATAGAGGTAAATCATAAACTCTAGAGAAAACAAAAAATACGTAAGATTTATTAACGACGAAGATTGATGAGAAGCCCGACATAATTAGAAATATACAACACAATTCAATAGTGAGAGAACTATTGCTATCGTTGTGAGAAAACACAGTTGCACATGACTAATCAAATAAACAATTCACATAAACATGCAAATTGATTAGCAATGAATTACATGACCAGAAAATACAAATAATGAACATACAATTAAAAACTGCTTTTAGTGCACACAGTGCACAGGGACGGCATTGTTATTATCATATTAATACAGAAGTTTATGTTATACAATGAAAGATTCAAATTTAAACTGCCTCCTGATTGTGTAACTCGGTTGCTATCAATTTGATTGAAACTGACAGACTGCAGTTTTATCAAGATTTAATGTGGCAATTATCTACATCAAGCAGCAATCCTTACTATCTGTCAGTGTCAATGAATTTGATAGCAACATAATCAAGGGGCAGTTTCAGTTGACCTACTGGACGTAGGTGCGACAAAAAGTATCCACGCCACAAAAATAGCAAATTATTACTCCAAAGTAGTTGTAAAAGTGTATATTGTTAATTATCAAAAAAATTACATCGAAAATATCATTTCGATATTAAAATCGATTAAGATATTAATCGTAAACCTTAAAAAATAAATACGCGATTACTACCGCTCTACATTGTGACAGCGTGGTTGACTAAGGTCTAATCACTCTAAAGTGATTTGGACTAGACTTATGCCTGTAGTGGAGACATGTACGAGTTGTAATGATGATTACTTAACGTTGATACATCGTTTTTATGCAAGTACATATATCCGATTGTGATGTGAAACCTCCACTAACATCGCCGGAAGTAGACTAATAGTTGTATCTCCATAGGCACCTCTGTTTTACTTATTTCCTCCGGAAAGCAGTGCTCAAATTGTTGTATTCAGGGTTGTGGTCAGAAGTTGGAAAGTACACTGTAGCTGTTGTAGGGATTGTAATATAGCATTCACGCCACATTTAATGTCAAACTTAAAACTACAGCAATAAGATTTTTCACGGAGATTAAAATTATTCAAAAGCCAAAAGTGCATTATATTCAACCCGTGCAAATATATTGCTGTACCGTGTGCGTCACGCGTGGACGCACAAGAATTTAATTGATGCGTTCTATGATAAAAATTATACATATGTCATGAATAATAATCACAAATGCCTACAAAAACAAGCCGCTAAGATTTACTCTGCAGAACGCACTCGAGACTGATTCCGAGCTATCCGAGATATACCGAGAATTTAATTCTCGATATTCTGATTTTGCTTAATACTGATGATAAAAACAAGTCATATGTAGAGAAAACCAATGAATTTCAAGCAAAATAGGGGGAAACATCAAACAACAGATAACATAAATACTTTTCATTGATAACATTGTTCATCTTTGAATGAAGCCATACCAATATTAAAAGGAATCACCATAACAATTTATATCCGTCGCCACCAGGGGCAAGAGCCTACCCTAGCTATGATAGGCCTTATGCAAGTACCAAGGCCAAGTGATAATTAGACAACTTCACACACATTTTTAAATTTCTTTGCAAGTATATTCAAATTGCCTTAAGATGTTTTGCTTCATCTTAGGTCAAATAAATCGCATGGTCAGCAGCATATTGAGATATCCAAATCTGTTAACCATATTTACAAAAGATTTTCAACTTAGTGCCGAACGCATTTTGATGTGGTGGCGTCTATACGTCGATACTTGGCCAAGACCAACACCAATACTGAAACCATAGCGCCGCCGATGCTCTTTAAATTATTAAAAGGAATAATGAGTTTACTTCCAAGAGAGCGAAAGAAATTGAAAATAAAAACAAACATGAAGTTAAATACAGTGGTAAATCAATACAGCGGAGGAAAATTAGACTACTGTCGACTTTGAAAAAGGTGAAACAATAATGAGGACAATAATTACGTTATTATTATTCTAATAGCTTCATGTACATTCATAATCATTGAAACACAACTGAGTGGAAACATAACTATTCCTAGATTCCTATCGATACGTTATGTGTCCATTAGATCCTTGATGACGACAAAGTAGGTCCAATAAATGCAACAATCGAGGAAGTCCGTGTATAAAATCATGATGCTAACGCGAATCGTACTGAAGTATGGCGGAAATAAAGGTCAGGGTTTATAAGCTAGTTGACCTGTTTTTTTTTTGTTCCGCTGAGGAAAATGCATTGAATTGCATACCCCGGCTGCGGAGAGCCGGTGGTTATGTGGGGCTCTCCTCCCCAGAAGGGGGAGGCCTACCCACTAAAAACCTCAGCGATGGCCATCCTCAGGCGTTGTAGGGGGCCCTCAGGATCGAGTGTCGCATCTGAGAACCCCCGGCCTTTGCTCCCTGGGTGCGCTAGGGGAGCCCTTCTCGGGGAGGAGTGATCTTGCCGCCTCCTCCCCTCCAACCTCCTACGACGTCACCCCCCGGCCATCCGGGGGTGAGGTCCCTCCCGGGTCGCCTCCACGGGCGCGAACTGCGTCGCGCCCGCCAGCGACCCGTGGCGGCGCCTCAGGCCAGGCTATCTGGCCCGAGGCCGCCTTCTTCGAGCGGGATCGGCCATCTCCCGATCCCGCTCGGCGGCCTCCTTCTGGAGCATCACCGCTTCACAGAAGGAGACCACAGCCCTCCAACCTCCCTCATCCGCCAGACAGATCAGACAGATCTTGCCCGATCTCTTCCGTCGCCCCCCCGACCGACATGCCGCGGTGCGTTGTACATCACCGCGTACAAGTCGGCCAGGATCTCGAAAAGGGGGGACCACCCCAGAACCGTCGCCGCCTAGTACGAGATCGTACGGTAGTCTCGCACGATCCGTATAGCCATTGTCCGCTGCATGTTCCGGAGCAGAGCTCTGCAGCGGGAGGACCTCGTGCAGTCTTGCGACCACACGAGGGCCCCATACAAGGACACGGACCGTACGACGCTCGCGTACAGGCGGCGAACACCATCCCTCGGTCCCCCGAGATTGGGCAGCAGGCACAGGCACAATCGCACGAAATGCTCCTCGAAGCTCCATCTGCTGTCCAAGGTGAGGCCAAGGTACTTGATGTAAGGACCCACCTGGAGCTCCGCGTCACCTACCCGTATCCGGCAGCTGGGTGGTTCCCGGCGCTTTGGAAGGCCGTAGAACATAGCGCCTCGGTCTTGTGCGGCGCTATTTCTAGACCCAGCCGGCGGATCGCCCTCATGATACACGCCACCCTCAGCTCGGCCTGAGCGTCTGCTCGAAGTCGGCCCCGGTCGTCACGACGAGAGTGTCGTCAGCGTAACAGACGACACTCACGCCGCAAGGAAGGCTGGTGCGAAGGACCGCATCGAATGCTAGGTTCCATAAGAGGTGTCCCAAAACTAACCCCTGCGGAACGCCGCACTCGATCCCTCTCTCCGTTTCCGTCTCGTTCCTTCCCCTGACTCCGATCGACCTGTCGCGCAAGTAGTCCCCGACCACGGCCCGCTAGTTGACCTACACGACAACTTGGTACTGATAGTGTATTATGTTAAGTTTAAGTGGTTCGTAAACTTAATCACAGATTGCTGAACAATGTTTATAGATAGAATTGTTAAATGCAAAATACTAATTGTTTGTTGTAAAAAGTAACATAACGACTAATTTTCGTCTTGATGCGTGATCATATAATAAATGGTATAGGTCTTAAGAAAAGTAGACCAATATGCCCAAGGCTTGCGCAGTACATTATTAATAACACGAAATCTGGCTACATTACGAAATAAGATTGACCCCGTTCGTACCTGCCGGCTGCCGGCTCAGAAACATTATTTAAAAACGAGAAGGCACAGGTTTTTACGTTTCAACAACAATTTTATTTTTATTATGTACCACCTTTAATATGTCATATAAATATCAAAAAAGTACAAACAATCGAAATTTGTTACACCATTTCAAACCCTGATTCTTCACAGATAGGGGAAATTTATATTTAAAATGCAAGTTTCAAACCACCATATATCATATTGAAAGCAAGTTTTCAAACATACCCATAACAAAAATATTGTGAAGTTTTAAAATTAAAATATAAAGTTAAACGTTATATATGGATTATCCATTAGAAATCCCGGGAAGGTCCACATTATATCATCATTTCGATGCAAGTACATAAATAACTCTACCTAATTACAACCTCTGGTTATGACACATAGTAAGACTGATTGTTTATCTTTCAAGTATTCATTATAAAAATCATACCCACTTTAATAAATTCCTATAATGCCGCTTACATATGGAAGAGTCAAATTAAAATGATTATTACATATGAAGAAACGAAAGGAAGTGTTTGTTCCGCAGATGTTCGCAATGCAACTTTACTACTTAATAGAGGCCTTACCATGACCGCTTAGATTAAGGTTAAAATAATATTGAAACAGAGACACCGCTCTTTTAGCGTATAGCACCATCTTGCTTGCACTTTAGTTTTATTCTTGATTTAACCGAACATAGTACGCCTGCAGGACTGAATAATCAATCAATAGGATATCCTACTTATTACACTACGTTTATTCATTAGAATTATTGCATGGAAACAATAGTTCGAACTTTAAACATTATTTAAAATATGTGTCGACAATAGTTATTTATCAAAGTAACGAGGACCATTGTAAAATGAGTAACACCCATAGACAATGACTAATTATGTGCAGTGTTACTCTTTCTAGGACCATACGTGAATTAAAAAAAACATGATAACACATTAACGACTTAGCATTAAAACATTAAGAAGATTATTAACCTGTAGATCTCATCATAATAATCATTTTGAAACAGGTCAAGTGTAAAATTGTTACTTTGTACAATTGGCACATTTCAAATAGGAGTAGGAATGAATAGCTTCGTGTTAAAAAAAAATTCTAGGTATAATAGTAAAATACGAATTGGAAGTAGCTAAAATGTATAGTTACGTAAAATAACAGAACTCTATGGTCAGCTAAAGGTCTGTTAGTCGTAATATAATCGATCATTTTGTACATATTTATCTGTGCCAGTTATGTAAAACGTGCATAACCAATCTGTTTAAAAGATCAAATCTTTTTATTTTTACGTTACGTTGTCGTCTATCGACCATGAGTCTAACACAATAACTGACTATCAAATGTCACGGTAAAATCGTCTTTGCATCGTTGTTGTTAAAATTCTGAATCGATACTCCAAAAAATGGAGACCATGAGGAAAAATAGGTGTTTGTACATTTCTAAAGTGTCACTGTTTTGCTATTCTAGTGTATGTAATAACTCTAGCTATCATATCGTAGGCTGGTATACAACAAAAATGTAAAAACTTTCTCTTTGATATAGAAGTGTAGTTAAATTCAATGTTTAATTTGCAAATAATGTGCGCACAGAATTCTTCTTTTTCTGAATTGAAAAGGTCACGTCTGCAATTTCTTGAGTTTCAGTAAAATCAAAATCAATTTAACAAGCAATAAATATATAATGTGAAATATATAAGATGTAAATAAGTCATATACATGTTATCTTGTGAACGAACAGAGATGCAACACAGTTTAAAAAAAAGGTAAATATAAATATTAAATATAATAAAAGGTAAATGTAAATATTTCTTTTTAAATTTTTATGTATCACTCAAGTCAGAATTGAAACGTAGGCTGTACATTGAAGCATAATATAAACAATAACATGTCCTAATTACAAGGCGAAGTGAATGTTGCGAAGCAACGGAGACGACCGACCATCAAAAATGCGTTCGAATTCGAAATTCAAACTCGTCAACGTCACGACGACGTCCGACGTACTGGTCAATGATTTTATTTTTTTAAATTACAAAACTCAAAGGGAACGGATCGCAAGATTCCCGGTTTCACAATCACATTAAACCGTGGTTAGATTAAACCAAACGTACACTGTCCGTAACGCGCGGAGCCGGCTGCTCAACGGCATGCCGTGTGCAACACTGCAAGCGGCGAGACAACTCTTTCACCGCGAGTTACACAATATTCCGTTATGTAATACTGCTTTTGCCTTTCCAATGCTGCGACTGCGGTCGAACGTGTGGCAACCACTGTCAAACTGATTCACAATACGTCGTCAACAAATTAAAATATAAGAAGAACATTTTAAGATAAGTTTTTAATTTCTCGAAATAAATGTCACACATTAATTGCGACGCTAGCGGGTCACAGGCGATGTGTCAACAAGAACAAATTCCTGGTTACCATATTCTGGGATCATTTTCTTCTTTACTAGCCAGTGTTAATACTGATTTAATGACAAAAGCCTATAACATCAAATAATAAATATCTTTCAAGATAAGGTCTGCCTTTCAAATCACTTAATAATTATATGTTATTACAATTACTTAAACCAGTAGCGTATATAGACTCGAGTTTCGTGGGGGGCCCAGCGAATATCTACATGCATGTATGTATATACATATATATATATATATATATATATATATATATATATATATATAAATGAACTCCAGACGTACCTTCTTTAAAAGTCTACAACAGAAAATAAAGTGTTTATATATATATATATATATATATATATATATATATATATATAATTATATATATATATATATATAATATATATTATATATATCATGTTATGCGTAAAATAAAAATAATATTTGAAAATAAATTAAGTTTATTTATTTGGATAAATATTTTATAGCAGGAAGAAGTGTAGTATGTCATGTAGCTCTTGACTCTGACTCTACCTCTCAGTTAGTAGGTCATTTAGGTTTGCACATTTCAGCTGAGGAGCAGGAATATATTGCTTGCTGTTAGTGTCTTTCTGACTGTAACAGTCCGAGACTCACTGTTACAATGCTCTGAAATGAAATGTGCTGTACAAACCTAATAATTAATAATACTAATTGATAACAAATAATAATAAATAGCAAAATATGGTTTTTTATGCTGTAGACAATATAATTGACTGATTTTATGATTAACTTTTCTTTTTTTTGCACAGACATGGTAACTTTTAGGACTAAATGCTAAAAGAAACTTCGAATAGGGGTAATAGAAACAAAAATATAAATAATGTTAATAATGATTATCATTAACATTTTATTTTATTTCATTAACATTTTATAAAAAGAAGAGATGTCGCTTTGTTGATTGCGTCTTTTCATTTTTGTTACGAAAATGCTAACAAATGAAAAGTAATAAAATAATCAAGAAGCACAACATTAAATAAAAAAAAAAGTCGGTTTTACGGGCGAAGATTTTACGTGACAACGTCTTTTTCTCGGTAGAATATTTATTGATATGAATATAATTAAATTGCACAATAGGAACAAGGAATTGAATGAAAATAAGAATTGTTGAAAATTAAAACATTTACTTAAATTAGATGTTAAAATTCTTGCTCAACACAGTTTAAATCAAGTTTTCTTATATCTGCCACTTTTTCTTAATATTTGTAATTTTAAAGAATCAATTCGAAAATCAAAACATTTATTCAGATTGAAGGTTCAAATTTTTGCTAAATAAATTTGAAATTAATGAAAATTTGTAAAATAATAATTAATTGATTAATTAATTTTAAAACTAATAATTTACTTAACACTATCAACATTTATCAATAGTAGATCATAGTTGAGTGGGAGAGAGACGCAAGGCATTCGGCGGGCCTCTCTCTCGTTCGGTGACTCATCGTAACGTTACCGAGCGTTACACTTTTTCATAAGTGACTCCCAGCCGCAACCTAATTTAAGACGTTGTCACGTCAAAAAACCTCACTCACAAATATCACACGCACATTAATTCGAAAAAAATTAAATAACAAGTTAGAAGTCGGGAGGATTCAACGAAATTCTTCTTCTTTTTCACTTTCCAAAGATGATTTACGCTGCAGCAAATGTACTTTGGCGCAATACTTTTTCAAGCAAATATTTTTCAACTCTCCGTAACTTGTCCGTTGCAGCAAATTATCAATGACGCAAAACTCTTTCAAGCAAATGTAATTTAATATTGATTTTTTGTTTCAACGTTAATTTCTGGCACAGGATTTTTCATTAATGGTTAAAAAACAAATTCGAAAAAGATTTTCCTTTTTTTTTTTTTTAGTTTTTTGAATGTTTATTTTATTATTATTATTATATTAAAAAATAATTTATGTGTATTGCGGGTTAAGGTATGTAAAAATTTCGTGGGGGGCCCGGGCCCCTCGGGCCCCCCCCTATATACGCCACTGACTTAAACGTATAATGGCGCGTAAGATCAGAATATATATTGCATACGACTTAGGAAGAGTTGTTATGATTACCGCATACCGGTTTCGAGTAGCAATTTGACATTTAAAATTATTGTTTACGTTGAGTATCAGTGTGATATCATATAATTAATAGGAATTTAAATAAATATGCAATAAGGCAATGAAAAATTAAACACCGTCGCCAAACGGACTCGGATATCGTTATTAAATTTATATTATTTTATTACACTCGTTTATTAATGGATTTTAAAAGTCTTAGACAATGCCATTTATTCTTATAGGTATGTAGCGTTCCCGATTAAATATTTAGATATATTACAACTAGACCAATATTTAATCAATCAATACATAGTATAAAACAAAGTCGCTTTCGCTGTATGTCCGTATGTATGCTTAGATCTTTAAAACTACGCAACGGATTTTGACGCGGTTTTTTTTTAATAGATAGAGTGATTCTTAAGGAAGGTTTGTTACGCAACGGATTTTGACGCGGTTTTTTTTTAATAGATAGAGTGATTCTTAAGGAAGGTTGTATGTATAATAAATGCATAATATAGTAGAGAAACACTGATAAATTTAAAGGTTTCTAATGTGATGTCGTAAATAAGCACGTTTTTTTGCACTTATATTGCAAACGCTGGCTGAACCCTACGAGATAGACCAAAATAATGTACTACAGTATTGTACAACTTACAAAAATCCACAAAAAAGTCCGCGATGGTATATGTCTATCTCTTAGGATAACCCACCATAACCATTTTTTCACTGCACCCGTGCGAAGCCGGGGCGGGTCGCTAGTGTGTTATAAATAAGTAAATCTATTTTAAATGTACGGACAGAACTGTTAAAAATGCTAATGCAGTTGTCAAAACTTGGTTTAAAATACATTCGTAAATGTATTAATCGGATAGCGGATGCTACTTCTCGATACAGTTATATTAAGCAAAGTCGTATGCGTTTACCATTTATTATTTTTTAAAGGAATATAAAATATGAAAGACGAGTAGAGTAATCAAAACGTTAAGGTTGTTTCCAATTTTTGTAAGTCAGATATTTCGTGAAATCACGTTGTACTTGTTTCAATCCTCTAGGGCAGAGGTTCCCAAACATTTTTGTGTCGTAGACTCCTGTATTTCAGTTTTAGGTAGACCCCTACTTACCTGATATTGATTGTTGATCCTAAAACTTACAAAATTTTATAAACATAGTTAATATTTTTTTTTACTTCATAGGTACTTTTATAATTAATGTTTAAGTCTTTATATTAGATGATAGTTTTATGTAAGTAAATAAGTACTATCAGTATGTTGAGATTCATTATCGTGGATTCACATTTTCATTTCATGGACCTCCAAATTGTTTTTTCGCTGACGTAGACCCCTTGCATGTTGTCCTAGACTTCAAGGGGTCGATATAGTAGACTTTGAGCATAATCACTGCTCTCAGGTAATGCGAATTAATGTTCGCGTATCATTATTATTGTGCAGCGACATATCAACAACGTGGACAATTCACACACACACGTACATAATATAACATTTAAATACGAATAATTGTACATACTATTAAGAGTGCCAGGTGAAGATTACCTGAAGCCGAGAAACGTGCATGAAAGTTGTAATTAAAGTCGAGGAAGCTAGGGAAGTATGTTTGGATCGTAGCAAGTAGCAAACTGTGACCTCTGCCTAGCCCCATGGTAAAAAGACCGAGTATAGTATATATGTTTCTACATACTACATATACATGTAAAAGTGGCAGTGAGTATTACGGTTTCAGTTTTATACCAAAGGCATTACAATAAATAACGAAGGCGAAAGTAACAAAACGAACAACACCGACCCAACGCGCCAACGTTAGATCAAACAAAACAAGATACGTTTAGCAAACACCAAACAGTTGGCGTTCGCGACAAACAACTCACGAAAGACACGTGCAACTATATATACATTTAGTATATAGCCTAAATAAATACTAATAATAAATTACAATGCTAGCTGGCATTGCAATATTACAATATTTTAATGAATGTATATATTTCAAAGATTTTATAGTATGTTACCAATCCGTCAAAGTTTTCCACCTAGAACTGTAAGCAAAGTCACAATAAAAATGCATGTTTTATTTTGGACTGACCTTTCGCTGTTCGCGGCAGATAACCTTACAACACCACCGGAGCAAAGACAGAAACTTATGGCAATGACATAAGTCACGTTACGGCTTGGCCGTGTGTTTAATACAATTAATACAAAGATAAAATGTTGTTTTTTCATCAATTATTTTTTCTACTGGACCACCCCCGCAATTATTAGGAAGATTTAAACTGGGTGATATATTTAATGGATCCCAATTGTTAAAATCTGTATGACCACAGATCATATACGTCACCACAGAGGGGCACGGGCCTACCCGAACTGTATTAGGGCGATTAGGTCTTTAGTCTTCTTAGGTCAACCACCGCTGACTTAATGCGGATTAGTCAACCAAAATCTATATGCTTCGCAAAATTTGTACAATATCATATTTTTTATTACATATATCAGGTTTTTTTTATTTATTTTGATTATCTCTCATACATAGCCTGATAAATACAATACCTCTCCTTTACGTGTGTTAGTGGGGTAAATTGGACTTTTGTTCATTATTTTCTGTTCGTTTGTGTATGGTTACGCGCTTGTTCATTTTGTATTTATAATCACACACACACACATATATAACAAGCGCGTTTAAATAGCTTGCCGGTTGAAAAAAATATGGTATCGTCAATTAATATCGTAAATATATACATATATATATACACACACAATAATCATAATCATAACACGTCGCGTTACAGTTATGTTTTATTACAAGTTTAACATAAAAATTATCTCGCATACGTCAACCAGTTTCTGTATTGTATACAAACTTGAAGATAGTAGGTTAAGGTTTACTTATCTTGAAGGAATTAATTTGAGTTCAAAATTAGCACACTTGTAGCAGTAATAGAAATTATTCTAACATCGACCATTTTACTCGCCGAAAACATAGGACTACATAATTTTCAATAAGTTGTCAACGGTGTCCATTTTAACAAGTCTATACCTTGAGTAACTTTATGATTGCAAGTTTGCTAATGTTATAAAAACATATGTACACTATAGATATTAGTGACTATAGATAACTATATGATTTAAATTTTAGTTAAGATAATAACCGGCCAAGTGCAAGTCGGACTCACACACTTATATTTCGTTTTTTTGTTACGTATTGTTTCATAGATAAACTTAAACTGGCAAACTAGTACGGTTCATGAGATACACCTTGGTGATAGACAGACTGACAGCGAAGCGTAACTCTATAAACACTAACCTACACCGCTGTTGTACACGGCACAGAATAAAGCGAAACTACATCACAACACGTGGTGCTGAGACGAAAGTGCAAAAGTGACACACGAATGTGCTAATAACAAATTAAGTCCAACCGATGACCCGCCGACGTAACCAGAGCAATACGAATTGGCACATGCTCAACGTCGTACATTACTTAATGACCGATAAATTTGACGTACGCGTCTCGGGTCGACAGCTTGCGCAATGTTTAATCGAGGTTTTATGTTCTCTGCTGGGAAACCGAGCCTTCCAAATATCCGAGGGCTTATGGTAGTCAAAGTCACTCGAGGCGTTTTAACATTAATTAAATATAGCGGTTCATGTTAGTCCAGGAGACGTATTTTTGAATCATTAGACGTGAATGTGGAATTCGAATACGAATACAAATCGTGCGCGAAATTACTTTCTAACGCTTACAATTTTTTAGATTTTTGAATCATTCGAATTCAGTGTTGTCATTAAAAACAAATTCTTAATTAAATTCCGTTTCACGCAAAAAAAATCAAAATCACAACAACAAAAACAATAAATCGGCGATGAGCCACACGTGAAACGGATCACTGTCAAGGTCGCTTCAGCGTTGGATATGCTACTAGTAGAAATCAAAAACGAGTGGGTTGAACCAATCGTTGCACAACGCACGAAATGAAAGTTCAGAAATAGTGAATTTGGTAATTCGTATACGAATCTCACGATTTCGAATGCGAATTGGTTTTCTATTGTTTCAAAAATTCGTCTCCAGCTGGCGAGTGTCATATGAAAGATAGTTTCTTTTAACGAAAAAGATTGGAAGTGCCTAAAGTAAAAATATATATCTTACTGTATATCTTTTTAAATTTAGAACAGGTGTTTTTGCAATATTTTACTATAGATGACGCATATCCATACTTATACGAGCGTCGTTTAAAAACTGACTACGCCTTGCATATACATCTTTGCACATACATCTACAACTAATGTCTATAGTTTCATTTATGAGATGTTATATTTTCGACCCTTGAAGACAAGTTCGCAACAATCGTTTGCTTATTACGATCTGTGCTGTTTGTTACTGTTTTATGGAGAACTGCATGTAGTAAGTCCTCCAGCATATGAAGCGAACGATTCTCGCGAGTTTCTAGCAGATAGGATCTATCAGGCATACTTCCACTCAGAGTGTAACAACAGTGTAACATCTTTGTGGGGTTATGTTACAACAAAATTGCTAGTCAACATCGTGTTCATTGCAAACTTCATGTCATTATTTTAATACATTTAGCATTCATTATTGCATTTGTCTATTTCATCCGAGCAATTTTGACTCTTTGTTTATTATATTTCCGTCTAAGACTAGTATGAATAGCAATCAATAGATAGATTATCGTAATAAAAAGTGAATAATAACTTCTTGTCGTAATCTTATACTTGTCGTTACTATCTGACACTTTATAAATGCTTCTAATAATAATAACCTATGAAAGGCCTATAGGCCTATGAAATGATTGTTTATTTTTTTCTCAATTCAAGCTAATCACTTTTATATGGTATGGACTTATGGTAGTTACTTTATGTTGCATATATTTTAACAATGTTTGGCAAGTTTTCATTACAATGTGTACAATAAGTAAAAAAAAAACAAATATTAAAAGTAACACCAATATATCTTTCTGCCTGAAAACATTTTTTGTTGTCATTAATGTACGCATTTATAGTTAGTTTAATGTCTGCTGAGTTGCGAATAAGTTTCTTTCTTCGTTATAAATAATTAAGGATAACGTTCATATGGAAAAAGTGCTTTAAAAAATCTCTATACAAACCAACAATTTCATGGCTAAAGACCTGTTATTAGCATCTGTTGTGCAATGTTACTTTGTATGCATCTATCTGCGCATTAAATAAAATGTAAAAACTTTGTTTTATACAGCAAAAAAAAAAAAGAAATCCATACATAATTTTTACAGCTGTGCAAGAAGTCCCCTGAACCGTTCTAAGTGGCAATTAAGCCAGTGGACAAATAAATCGACCGAAAGCAGGCAGGCGCTCGACGGCAGCACTCGGTGAAATCAAGGCGAACGAACGGCTCGCTTTCCTGTCCATTATGTTAATATATAAGAGACGCTGAACCTGCGAGAAATCCAGTTTCGAAACGTGCCGCTGCCAGGATATATAGGCGAAACCGATAATAACTTGTGAGGAAAACCGTTCGTAGGGAGATACAAGTATGCAACATTGTTTTGAGAGTTAATCTCTCTTAAAGACCAATATTTTTCTGTTTACGTAATCTTTAAAATCTGTAAAATAAATAATAACAGAGCGAGAATTGGTAAATATATGGATTTACTGAATAGGCTATTTGACAGGTTTTTAAAATCCATTTTATATTATGTAGTAGAGTCTAAGGAACCCAGTAAAGTTGTTATTTTTAATTCTGGTATATATTAGCTGAAAAACATCGAATTAAAAATTCAATATTTAAATAGTGTGCCAAAACGCTACTTTGACAATATGGCGCTGCAATGAGGTCGGTGACGTCACTTGCCTGTATTCTGATCTGTGACAACTGGCATATATATTTGTTTGTTGTAAACAAAAGACGAAAGTGCGATTGGATTTACTTTTTATCAGTGATTTATGTAACAAAATGTGTTACAAATGGTGTGCAGTTCCAAAATGTATACAAATACGTCGTTAAAAACTCCGGAAAAACTATTTGTAAGTGTTCCAAAGAATATCGAAGTGCGCCGAAAGTGGTTGCAACTTTCTCGGAGGGATCATAATGACATAGCGAATAGTACAAATATTTTCTTTTGTGAAGACGATTTCGATGTAAGTAAACATAATATTTATATTTTGTAATAATTAATTACATTCAGAATGTTAATATTTTCGTTATTGGTTTGAGGTTATAATACCTCTAATGTTTTTAACAGAATGTCTCTTGCAACTTACTTCGAATATTTCCGCTGTTTTCCATAATATTTGTTAAAATTTGTAGCTACAGAGTCGAATGATTTCAATAAGCAGTACACTAAAAGATTCCTACTAAAACTTGTTTGTTCGTTACAGATGGAAAATGACATGGCAAATTACTATCAGTACAAAATGGGTTTCAGTCAGAAAATAATTTTAAAGGATAAAGTTCTGTCTTTTAAATTTCATTGCCAGCCAGATCGCATTAAAAGAATGTGTGATGCTGGTACTTCCCGATCTGCATTTGTCAAACGGCAAAGAATGGAACTTGTTAAACAATGTGAAGACATTCAATAACTGACGTAACGTGAACAAATTATCGTTTATGTTCACGAAATTGTACCAAACAAACTTAATTATTTATAACCTATATAAGTTCTTGTTTAAGTTCATCATTATTTCACTTTCTTATGATATAATTTAAGTTACCAGTAAAGTGTAATTATACTTACTTACTTATTTACTTACTACATTTTTTAGCTCCGAAGCATAAAAGTCAAAATTTTTATTTTTGAAAAATAATCCGATCATGATTTCTGCATGGTGTCTGCTTTTACAAAATCGTTGTCCATTGTTGAAAGTACTTGTTGTAGACAAAATAAATTAAAATGTATTGTAATAAATACAAATATTTATTTCAAATGAAAAACTTATTTAATATAATGATATTGTGTAATAATTGAATAAAATTTGTTGTAATATATATATATATATATATATATATATATATATATATATATATATTATATATATATATATATAATATATATATATATATATAAGATATATATAAAATAAAATGTCTTGTCATAGACAGTACTTGTAAAATAGTGCAATAAACAAAAAAATACAATGGATAATAAAGAAAATCTTTATATAACGGAGATAATCTACCACAACTAGGCGCAACACAAGTAGGCAAAAGAAGTTTACAAGCAAGTGACGTCATGATAAACTGGACCAATCAGGAGCGTTTTGTGTCACGTGACAAACGTTTAAAAAATGCAATTTTTAATTACGGATTTTAAAATAAATTAATCATTATTTTCAACTTACGTTAATTAATAATCATTTTTTAACTCTTAATTTATACTGTTAACAGTAATTGACACTTTATTTTTCGCATTGTCAAAAAGCTTATTACACCAATCGATTTATGTTTTTTTTTTTAAATTTGCTTTTTATTCATCGTCATTTTCATTTATGATTGATTTTCCAATAAACATTAACTATAATTTTAAACAGGTATTGAATTGTGAATCATGTAACAAAACTAGAAAAGCAATTAGTAAATTATTTTTTGTTACATATATATATATATACAGTAGAACCCCTCTAATCCGCCCTCGGCTGGTCCGTCACTCCGGTTAATCCGACCATCGTCGATGTTACTTCAAACGAAATTGAAGAGTATATATTCAACACTTATCGATTGACAAATTGTTTTATAATATCACGATGAAAAAAACAGTACATTACATTTTGTTAAATTAATAATTTATTTAAAATAATCACAAATTTGACACGTTCTCAATAACGGACAAAGCTGATGAACCAAGAGGACAGCTCCGTGTGATACTTGTAAGACTGTTCTTTGTGTTCTTGTTGTCATAATTTTCTGATTTTGTAAGCAATTTAATTTGAATCCAAATTAACGTTACTGCGGCTACAGCTGGTTCTAATTAAATTAATTAATGATAATGACATCATGTCCTAAGTAGGCAGTTTGCGAAAGAAATAAATGACATAACTTGGAGGTAATGCTCTCGCAATCGGCCTGCGGCGGTTACAACGGACAGCGCAGCAGGGCGAAACAGGATAATACTGTTATTTCACCATGACCTTTCGGTTGGTACCATCTGATTCAAAAAATGCAAGATAAGGTACTTATTTAAGACTTGTTATCGAATTCAACCCAATATTTGTGAAGTAGGTAGGTACTCAAACTGCATTGCTCAGCTGCGACAAACGCAAGACCTTCACGGCCGTTTCGTGGCTCGCTGCCCTTCCGCTCGCGTGACGACGAGCTTCCCAAATTGTTTAGAGTTCATCAACCCCGATAGGTTAGTAACAACAAAATATCGTTAAACAATTTCGCGACGGCCATTTTGTATCATTTTTATGTAATTATTTAGGCTTTCGCTTCTAACGTAACGAAATCAATTAAGTGAAGCTGTGATAAGCCTTGATTAAAATTGTTAAATTGTTCTAATACCCAACCTCGAACTCTTTATTACCTTTTAATGAAAAGCAATCATCCCTTGAGTCCAATGAACCGGTCTAATCTACTAAACTATAAATGATGTTCTCTAGAAAATAATCTCGCGTTCGTTTCTATTGAAATGTCACTTTCAATTCAATGACAGTTGATGTTGAGATGGCGGTTAATTGGTGCCGAAGTGCCAAAATAACCTCATTGCATTTGGTATATATTGCGTCGCCCAAGAGGTTTATTATTTAAGAAATTATGTGTCGTTATCGTTCTGAATTGTAGTCATTACGGCTTCAATACAAGTCGCATTGTCGACTCTCTGTTACTAGGAAGTCGTGTATTCACCACTATGAAAGCTATCTTAACAGCTTCCGAGTAAGACAATCGAGGTACTTCACACTAACCTTTACGTGTTCTACAACGAAGGGAATCGCGGGAAAGAACATCTCCGATAATTATTATATTATTATCATCACTTCTGTGAATTATTGATTCAAAATAGTGCACAATATTGTCTTTACATTACTATTCAAACAACATTTTTTTACATTCATCAAAATTACAGATGAAACAAAAATAATAATTTTCACATATAATTGCAAGTTGGGCTTATTAGCCGTTGAGATATTTCTAAACGACTAACTTGTCAGATAGTCTAACCGTAGTCTCCGTGTGAGTACGGACTACTTCTTTTCTAGTCCAAATACGCGTGGATGAGCTTCCTCTTCCCACTACCTTACAGTATAAAACACCCAAGACAGTAGTACACCGGCAAGTGTGCAAAGACTCGCTGTACACTCTATCCAGCATTCCACCTCCTTCCACTACACAACGAACTCAAGCGTCGCGAGCTACTAGCGACTTTCGTTGACCCTGATCTCTCGATCCACCTGAAGACTATATCCAGTCTAAGGAACACTAATCAACGGTGATCCTCCAAATCTTTTGCCTTCCCTGAACAAATCTCAAGGTGAAAATGTAACAGCCAAAAGAAGGTCATTAACAAAATGACTTCTCAAGATCCCCAAGAAATCTATACACTAAAGTAATAATCATTTTTGTATTTCTATAAACATTTCATGATCCTTTCCATCATAAACTGAGATTTCGGAATGATATGAAAACCGCCTCGCCCATGACGTTTATTACTGAATCACGTGCCGCAGCTAGCACGTGCGGCCGATCGTCGCGTGTCAATCGCGGCCGCGCCGGTCACTGATAGAGTCATCATCATACCTTCAATGGCAGGCTCCGATTTCATCTCAATTCTAATAATAGAAATTAAGCGGTGATAGAATGTTCATTGTGAATATCTAATAGTTAATTAATAAACATTTGAAATAAAATGGACAGCGCTCATCGCTCGGAATTGATAAGCTAATTGGCGAAATACGCAACAGGAGGCCATCATTAGATAATATAATTAAAAACACTATTGCATCGTACTATCTATACAGTCAAATAGGACGAAATTCGTACATTAGGACGTACGTAACGTACCTACATGAAAATATCGATCAAATTACCTATTTAGTGGGTGACGTTTTCAAGATTTAAAATGGTATTTTGACAATTTATATATTATGACGGGTATATTGTTAGCTGAGCCATAGTGTAGAAGTAACAGAGTCCATGCGATTCTTAGTTTTAAAAATACAGCAAAATTTTTGAGGCTTTGTAAAACGCTTAAAAACTTTCTAAACCTAAGTACGTCGCAATTACCATTCTCTGGCATGACCGACACTAGCTTAATTTGTATAAGTATAATTTATTTCTACGTCTCATCGATTTATGTTTTTTTTTGTACTCTTTGACTTTATATTATTTTATTTATTTATCATCGATTTATTTTGTCATATATTAATAGGATATAAATTAATATATAAAGTGCGAATAAATCATAAGAAACACAACACTTAAAAATCGTATTGTTAATTAATGTACTAAAATTAGCTTATTAACTAAAGGAATTATCAGAAACACCACAGTGCAGTAACACGCATAATGCATGCAGCCTGCAGTTAAGGTAATAATAAGCCTGTTCCAACGTAGATAAGAAAACCCACAATTGTTTCACGACTATACTAAACTAGCTTGAAGCCAAAACAAAGACAACACGAACAGCAAATTTGGACGTAGCTATCTATGAATGTAATGTATGCACATAGCAATGATATTGAACAAATTAATAAATGGCTAATTAAAACGGAACTAAACTGGTTACTGCAATATCATTGTTACAGTTTAACAATTGTCTGTGAATGTATGCAGGCACTGCCATTATGTTCTATTAGCCAAATGTGAGCCAAATAAAATTTAAAAATCAAACAACACAATATTGGTATGTGGTAGTCCCGAATAGAAGGCCAACCTTCTTTTGATGATTGATTCCGGACTGCCGAGATTACCACTTCTCCGACTATAAATCCAATCGCTGAAATAACAAAACAGACAAAGCCGAATCAGCCGAAACGAACGTGTACTCGATACTAGTTTATATTGGTAACTTACAAAAATACAGTTACGTAAGTCGGACGAGCACCCACAAATGCAACACCCACGTAGGGAAAATGGAAAGACCAACTATTCTGTTATCCTTTGGACCGTTTTTATATAGAGCGAAATAACGGTGGTTTTCATAGTGCAATGTAAAGTTTGACACAGCGCCTACTGTACCAGTTCCACGGCTACATAGTTGGACCGCTCGCTGAACAGTTGCAATCGTTTCGACCCTTAATTGTGAGACAAATATCGGTCAGTACAAAATCCAATGCCTACAATGCGTCGAAACCGAAGACTGCGTTGACTAAATTTGTATAAAGCAGCAATGAACGTGCATCGACTGTCAAGTTGATCGCATTCGATATATCTTTCGAGTACGACTTACGATGAGGAGGTGAGTTTAGGCAACCGACCGTAGCAGTGCCGCAATACAAGCGGGCACCAATAAAGTAATGCACGTCTGCTCACGAGTTCAAAACATTTTGTTCGTAAAGTTGATTGTATTACGAAATGAGTACAGAACGAAACGGTAAATAATGGACACCGAGACTTGGAAAGACTTTGGCTGCATGTTACCTTTGTCGCTAATGTTTGAAGTTAATAAAACATCGAAATTCATTTGTGATGTTGTGAAGTGCAATTAAACACGCTACCAGGACTAGAGCGGCTCCCACTAACTGACAGCCTTTAGAGTACAGCATTTACGAAGTCTCACTTATCGGGAGGAGTGCGTTGTACCATTAACATCCTACTACTATTATAAAGGCGAAAGTTTGTAAGTATGGATGTATGGATGTTTGTTACTCTTTCACGTAAAAACTACTGAATGGATTTGAATGAAACTTTACCACAATATAGCTTATACATCAGAAAAACACATAGGCTACAATTTTTTGAGGTTTCTAATGTGAGGTCGTAAAAAAAACAGCGCTCAACGGGCTTCTGAGACACCCGAACAGTCCCAGGATCGACGTCGACAGCATGCTGAGTATCTAGCATCTCAACGGGCTGCGGAGACACCCGAACAGTCTCAAGCTCTGAAGTCCACGCGAACGAAGTCGCGGGCAAAAGCTAGTTAAGTTTATAAATACGAAAAAATAAGTGATATATTTTTGGCTCGAACGGAACTCGAACTAAATGCAGTATCAGGTGATTTTAATCTGACATCGTGTAAAGGTCGGTCCACACATATCTGTAAAATCGTAGTACCGGCTTGACATCTAAACATCTATGCTGAAGCTACGCGTCCACAGTTCCGTCATATTAGAGTAAATAATACATACTGTAAGTACGAGGGCTGCTACTTAAGTATCCGGAATCTGGGATTTCAACATTTTTAAACGCTAATTATATGACCTCCATTGTAAAATTCGTTCTTTTTTGAAATACTGGCCGCTATTTTTTTTTTCCTTATGTACGTTAGTGTTTTGTTTCTGATGGGTTTAAAATGTCATATCGCTGAAATGATGGAACTCACACGTGAAAATATTCGGGCTATGATTTGATTTGAAAAAATGCTATAAAAATTGGTTTCAACGTATGCAAAAGTGTATCGATCATCACGGAGAATACTTTGAAAATCAATAAACCCATATTTAGCCATAGTTATACGTTTGTTTAATTTTTCTATTCCGGATACATAAGTAGCAGCCCCCATACCATGTTACCAATTATGAATACCATGTTGTTCAAACAGTTGGACAGACATCATATGAAAAGAAATTGATTTTATCAGGGTTCCGTTATTACACGTTATTTTGCAGTAATAGTAATAATTAACTAAAATTCTATCTATGAGAGAAGAGGCATACTCCTCACAGGGCACGGGAAATCCACGCAAGATACAGATATCGCAGAAAAATAAGGCGGTAATGACGTCGAATTTAGCCTGAACAGAGACGGTCTACTCTGCCTTAAAAGCCTTGGTCTTATTGACCTGAGGCAACTGTTTTTCAAAATTGCGTACGACATTAACTGACGTCTGATCAAAATGTATACTCATATAATAAGGTCACATTCAACCCTGAAGATTTACCTGTCATGTTGTTATTAACACACTATAATACTCTTAACATTTTATCTACAATAAATACTTATCGCAAACAAATTCAACGTCATATCGAAAAACCTAATAAACGTTGAAACTTGATTGCCGTTGATAATTCGATCGGGTGGGAAGAACGCAACGTCCGTCATAACTATACCGATCGCGTGCCGGTATCCATAGAAATATGTGTGACTGACGTCTAATTAGTCTTGATTAGTTTTTGTAAACCTTGGCTAATGAATCGTAATGTACCAATATACCACAAAGATATACAAGATTAAACCCATGAGTAAGAATACCAACGATGTGTTAAAAAATGTTGATCGATTTCGATTTCTGATGCACAAGTTAATTAATAATGTTACTGATGCAGACATTTGCGAAAAAAATCAAAAGTGTATATGAAATCGACCAATCCTCTAATATAGTGTAGGCTCTTGCCTATCGATAGGGATAGATATGACGATAGGGATAGATTGATGAATGTTTTTATCATTGTTGCAGGGTGACATACTCGGGCAAAACGGTGGTAGTTATCAGACCAAGCTAAACAAGGTGTGCTCCTGTGGGTAATAGGCTATTTGACAATGCGAAAAATAAAGTGTCAATTACTGTTAACAGTATAAATTAAGAGTTAAAAAATGATTATTTATTAACGTAAGTTGAAAATAATGATTAATTTATTTTAAAATCCGTAAATAAAAATTGCATTTTTTAAACGTTTGTCACGTGACACAAAACGCTCCTGATTGGTCGAATTTATCATGACGTCACTTGCTTGTAAACTTCGTTTGCCTACTTGAGTTGCGCCTAGTTGTGGTAGATTATCTCCATTATATTAAGATTTTCTTTATTATGCATTGTTTTTTTTTTTGTTTATTTGCACTATTTTACAAGTACTTTCAACCATGGAGAACGATTTTGTAAAAGCAGACAGCAGAAACCTGCCGCAAGTCGACGCAATCATGGTCGGATTATTTTTCAAAAATAATTCTGACTTTTATGCTTCGGAACTAAAAAATGTAAAAACAGCAAAGATCGGGAAGTACCAGCATCACACATTCTTTTAATGCGATCTGGCTGGCAATGAAATTTAAAAGGCAGAACTTTATCTTTTAAAATTATTTTCTGACTGAAACACATTTTGTACTGATAGTATTTTGCCATGTCATTTTCCATCTGTAACGAACAAACAAGTTTTAGTCGGGATCTTTTAGTGTACTGCTTATTGAAATCATAGGACTCTGTGGCTACAAATTTTAACAAATATTATGGAAAACAGCGGAAATATTCGAAGTGAGTTGCAAAAGACATTTTGTTAAAAACATTAGAGGTATTATAACCTCAAATCAATAACGAAAATATTAACATCTGAATGTCATTAATTATTACAAAATATAAATATTATGTTTACTTACATCGAAATGGTCTTCACAAAAGAAAATATTTGTACTATTCGCTATGTCATTATGATCCCTCCGAGAAAGTAGCAACCACTTTCGGCGCACTTCGATATTCTTTAGAACACTGACAAATAGTTTTTCCGGAGTTTTTAACGACGTATTTGTACATTTTGGAACTGCACACCATTTGTAACTCATTTTGTTACATAAATCACTGATAAAAAGTAAATCCAATCGCACTTTCGTTTTTTGTTTACAACAAACAAATATATATGCCAGTTGTCACAGATCAGAATACAGGCAAGTGACGTCACCGACCTCAATGCAGCGCCATATTGTGAAAGTAGCGTTTTGGCACACTATTTAAATATTGAATTTTTAATTCGATGTTTTTCAGCTAATATATACCAGAATTAAAAATAACAACTTTTACTGGGTTCCTGCTGCCGGTCCTGCATAATATAAAATGGATTTTAAAAACCTGTCAAATAGCCTATTCGGACATTATAATCACCTTAATCAAAACAATAAAATTGTTTCTTAGACTTTAATATAAATTAAATATACTGCTCCTAAAGTTAGCCAATAGCTAGATTATATTAATAAAATCATTTATTCATTACAAATTATAGGAATTAAATTAAACTATTTCGTGGCATTTCACAAATCACAATATTGTAACATTGACAGTCCGCGATCTAGCTTATCTCTGAAACATGCATGAAACCATAGTTTAATAATATCTAGTGTATATTAAAATCACACAATTTATCGCGCACACTTGTCGGCTGAATTCAAAACATTTTGTAAAAAAGAACGGAAAAATTTGCATCACGGAACATTGCCGTGCACGTGAACAACTTGGCTTTTGGTCAAAACGTGGCATTAAATGCGGACGCTTCGCCACTAAACGTACACAATTGTGAGTTTACTAAATAAACGCTAATTCAAAAGCCGGCATAAATAACTTTCGGACCCTTGCAGTTTCCGAGGCCTGCGATAAGGAAACAGCAAAACGAAGGACCTTATCTCTGTACAAGAATAATTAATATTAGTTTAGTTAATAAATGAAATCGATATAGGTACCATAGGTACATATAGTTACCAAGACAAGATGAATCAATATTACTTTGACTTAACAAAGTAAAAAGTGAAGAAAGTGTTGGAAATAATAGATTGGGACGGAGAGTAATAAGTGGTCAGGTAAGGGCATTAAACACGACATGTTAAAGACGCGTTTTTTAGTTTCGTCTGGCGAGAATATTTTGTGTACGTTTTGTTTATAACTAAACAGGTGTTTAGCATTTTAAAGCATAAATTAAAATGTCAGTAACAGACATTACTCAAGTACTGAAGCCACAGTACATTAATTCCGATCGGTGAGTTGAAAGGTCAATATGCAGTATCGATCAAGACAGAGCTGCCGTCTGCAAATGGCATCGAGGCCTACTCTGGTTACCTACTTGGTGATTCTCTTCACCCAATAGCCCACATCTCGCTTCCGCGGGCCACTTTCGAACACTCTCTAATTCAATCGCCCTCTATGCTTATATAATTGCGCAATCGTTGGTGAATCACCAATAAGCTTCGGTTACTGTACAGAATTGACATTTATGCATGGCATTGATTTTTTTTTTTCAGCTTTACATTTGTACTGCAAAAACTGCTGCTATTACGAGCGACATAAGAGCTGTTTCTAGGTCAAGATGTTAAGTCTCATGTGTTGCAGTATAGAAATGAAGTTCAGAGCACCTATACTTTCAACAACTATGGAACTGACCTACTTAGCTTTAAATTTACGAAGTTAGGCGACGTACATACAGCATTACGTGGAGCGTTACATTTGTATTACAAAAACGCCGCACTTATGATCATTATGAGAGCTGTCTCTATGTCTATATGTACAGTCTGACGCATTGATGTTTGTATATCAATGCTAGAAACATTACTAGTATGACAATAAACTTCGATTGCTCGGAAAATAGGTTTAATGACTCTAGCAGCAAATCATGAACAAAACTTATGTACGTGTGAGGAATCAAACTGAACATCTTTGAACACCCAATTGTCTCAACTGGTAGTCCAGGTAGGCAGACATGAGTTCTCTGTCAACTATTATCTGAACCTTTTTTCTTTTGTTCCCCTGAGGAAAATGAATTAAATTGCATATCAATACCTCCCCCGATCTCCGCCACCGACGACGCCCCCCGGCCACGGAAGGGGCGTGGTCCCTCCCGGGTCGCCGTATCCGCGGGCGCGAGGTACAAGATCATAGCTATTAGATTCACATATGGACTGGCACTAATACGTCAATTTAACGTCCGCATAAAAAACTGATTGGGCCGATTGAGAATTGATTAAAAAAACATATTTTTCTATTTTTAATTTAAATTAAAAAATTTGCATATCGAAGAGTAATCTAAATTGAACTGTAGGACTAAAATTAAATTCAATATTAGTTTCAATATGTAAGTCTTACATTAAAAAAGTTAAAAAGTTTGATATACACACAGCAACGTTTCAGGCTTTACATATCTACCTTGACACAACCTTTATTTCGCTCGCAATAACGACTTTTTCATAGTAAAAAAGTACAACTGTATTGGTTGTAACTGTACACCGAGTGGTCTCAAATACTTCTATTTCACAGGTAAAGACGTATTATGATGAATAGGCAAAACAAATAAAAACAACGAAGAAACTTAAATGACGCTGAATATTACATCAACGAATTAAAAGATATTCATAATGTTATACAGAAAAATGTTAAACGGGAGATATTTCGAACACAGAAAACAAATAGCGAGAACCGTCCATGACATTGGCCAAAACCTTAGTAGACTGAAGAAACCTTATAAACACTGTTACGTATAACGTCAACAAACAACAACGAAGTAGATCATGACATGACAAAATCCCTACCTGGCATCCGGCTAATGAATAAAGCAAATGTGTATAAAAACTGAATACGCTTGCTTTATTCTTAAAGTTGAAGAAATCTATGAATTCACGTATTGATACGTTATTAACACTGACTAAAGTCTATTTTGGAATGACAAAGTAAAAGAATATAGTTGAAATTTTCAATTTGGTTTGATGGTTCCTATGGTGGCCAACGAAGGTTCTAGTCCAGCCCGACTCAAAAATTTCACCAGACCACCCAGAGTGTCAAGCATATCCTGTCTTAACTTAATCTAGACCTTAACTTAATCCATTCTTAACTTAATCTAGACCTTAGTCAAACTTGTATTTGACTCATGGCCAACTTCACATTCATTATGGAGTTTCACTGCAGTAATATGCAGAGTACGTCAGACTTGTTTTTATGTCTTATTTCACACAACAACGTTCACACAACAACGCGTCAGATTAAATGTTGACCTTGAGATAGCTCTATGAAGCTAGTAATAATGGAGGTTTTCATACTGCAAATGTAAAGCTTAACATTTCACTGACCCTACATGTCATATTCGAATATCAGAGAAACACATTGGTACCATTGCTATTATAAAGTTAAAAAATATATCATTTTTTATTTTCTTCCAAATATTTTAGTCTATCTACTAGGCAACCATAATCAACGCGGATAAAATCTGTAATAGCATATCACGAATGTTGATGATCGCATTATCTCCGAGTCTGAATACACACAAAACAAATCACTTGACAACAGATCACTAAAAAACAAAGGTGACGTATCCATTAAATAAATGCATGATTGAATTCTCGTATACACAAAGCCTGACTGACTTGACAGTTTAACTTGGACATTGTCTTTATGTCACTCGTAATAACGGTGATTTTAGCTTAGCTCTAACTTAATTCATGACGCTACAAGAATGTCGTACACTGGGTCAAACGACAAAAACTCAGTTTTCTTCCTTTTGATCGAACGATTCAGCTAAGAGAGCGGTTTCACCGCCTGCGATTTTCATTGTCGTCAAGCTCGCGAGAAATGAGGAACTCGCAAATAACAGTTCACGCTTGACTGTAACCAGCGAACGAACCAAACAGCGGTAAACCCGGAAAAGTGTTTATGTGGTTCTACCACCTGGAACATTTCAAATTAACAATTGTATGACATGTGTATGTAGATTATAAGAAGAATCGCACCAAAAACATTCTTGAAAAAAACTAGCCAAGTCAAAATCAATATAATATTTATTCAACATAGACCTTTACAGGCACTTATTGACGTCAACAAACAAAACAAAAAAAAGCTTAAATAAAAAAAAAACAAAAACCTTGTCCGTACGTACGAATAAGGAAAAAAAAAAAGAAAAAATATATTGACTCGACACCTGTTCGGAAATTGGGAGAGCCTTCTCGAGAAGAACAGGTAAGAAACTCTAAAGGTCTATTTTTTATCTCCTCTTTTCAATGTTAATAATGATAATAATATAATATAAAAATACAATATAGTATAAGATACAATCATACCTAATACGATTACAGTCGTATGTATGTTTACATACACATATAAAATAATACAATATTATAAATAATGTTGTTACCAAACATGGCTCTATGAATAGTGTCCCTATTCCCAAATAGTGTGATCATTAAGATAGTCACTTACTTTATAATAACCTTTACTCATGAGTGTCTTTTTGATATGGATTTTAAATTTATATAAAGGCAAATCAATGACACCTTGCGGAAGTTTGTTAAACATAGATATACATTTCCCCAAGAACGAACAGCTAGTTTTATGGAGTCTGAACATTGGAACGGCAAGTTTATTTTTGTTTCTAGTATTCACATTATGTAGATCACTGTTTTTATTGAATTTATTATAGTTTCTATATACAAAAACTAAATTATCATATATATATTGACTAGCTAAAGTTAAAATATTAATTTCTTTGAACAATTCTTTTAGGGATTCTCTAGCCCGTAAACAGTAAATAGCACGAATCGCTCTTTTTTGTAAAAGGAAAATACTTTCAATGTTAGCCGCTGATCCCCATAGCAGCAGTCCATAGGACATAACACTATGAAAGTAGCTGAAATAAACAATTCTTGCCGTTTCAACATTAGTTAAAAGTCTAATCTTTTTTACTGCGTACGCCGCTGAACTAAGTTTGATTGCCAAAGTTTCAATATGTGGATCCCACTGTAGTCGTGAATCTAACGTAATGCCTAAGAATTTAGTATTATTTACCAAGTCAATGACATCACCATTCATATTTAAACGAGTATCAACCTGCCTTACATTGGGCAACGAGAATTTGATACATTTTGTTTTCTTAGAATTTAAAGACAAATTATTAGTTGTGAACCAATACAGAACTCTCGAGAGAGCACTATTTACATCGTCATAACATTCCTTTTGTCTATCAACTTTGAATAGTAAAGAAGTATCATCTGCAAACAATACTGTCTCACACGATTCTGTAATGTAGTAAGGAAGGTCATTTATATATATTAGAAACAGTAGAGGACCCAATATTGATCCCTGGGGAACCCCCATCGTTATAGGCGAGCTAGCAGATTCTGATCTATTAATAACGACTTTCTGCAATCTGTCTGATAAATAAGATTTTAAAAGGCTAACAGCTCCATCCGAGACACCATAATGTCTAAGTTTACTTAAAAGCGTTTCATGACTCACACAATCAAACGCTTTGGAAAGGTCGCAAAACACACCAATTACATCCCGCTTGCCCTCCCATGCGTCAAAAATATGTTTCATAAGTGCAGTTCCGGCATCGGTAGTGGATCTACCTTTGGTAAAGCCGAATTGGCTTTCATGCATGAATCTGTTTGTTCTCAAGTGACCTATTAGTTGATTGTAAATAACTTTCTCGAAGATTTTGCTGAAAATAGGTAATATGGATATAGGTCTAAAATTTGAGGGATCTTTTTTGTTACCCGATTTGAAAAGTGGTATTAATTTACTATATTTCATTAGATCAGGAAAGATACCCTCATCAATACAAGAATTAAAAATTTGTGCTAACAATGGGGCTAATTCATCGATGACAGATTGAATCATGTGAGTTGATATACCCCAGAGATCTTCAGTTTTCTTCTTGTTAAGTAAACGGAATGTTTTCTTAATTGAAGAAGCATCAATATGGCTAAATTTGAATGATTGACTGCACCTATTCACACTTGACTCGAGGAGAGTGACGGCTAAACTAGGAGATGAGTTAAGATTACTGGTAGTTATAGCAGGAATTTGAGAAAAATAATCAACAAATGCATTCGCAACTGCATCGTCCGACTTGATAGTCTTATTATTAATTTCTAAAGAGAAAGAGTTCCCAGAGCTTCTACTTTTTCCCGTTTCCTGATTTATTATAGTCCATGTAGTCTTAACTTTGTTCTTTGACATATTTATTTAATTTGATATGTATAAAGATTTAGCACATAAACAAACATTTTTAAGTCTTTGAGTATTTTTTTACATAATCTAAAAAGGCAGGGTCGACAGAAGTTGTTTTTAAAGCATATAATTCAAAAAGTGTTCTCCTGCTTATATATGCCTGGTGTAGCCCAGTCACTAAATTTCTTTTTGTTGTTTAATTTTACAACCTTTTGTGGGAACATATTGTTGCTTTCCATTCTTACTAAATTAAATAAATTATTATATAAATTATTAGCATCTCCACCAACAGTAGGCAAAGATGTAATTTGAGATGTTATTTTTTTTTAAATTTACATAACGTTCCCTGGGATATAGGTCTACAAATCAATTCAGTTTTAGGGCTAACATGATGGTGCTCAATACAGGCTAGTTGTCCACTATGGTCAGAGTTAATGTAGTTTAGTAAGTGTCGATGGAGCTGCTAGTTTATCTCTAAAAAGTAATGAAATATAACAAAGTCGTGCCAAGTCAATTATTATAGTTCGTTATTATTATAGTTAATGTTGTGTGACTTTGCGTTGTCCAATCTGTCGCCAGAACCGCTACCCATTGACGATGGAAAATCGCCACTTGGAAAACGTGGTGTTACCCTTCAACGGCCAAGTTGCTGCGTGTCATAGGTTATATAGAAAACCGAAAAATAAAAAGGTTTTTATGTGGTAGTCCGTATTGCAAAGTAAATCGGAGTAAAAGCGGTCGAATGAAGCGTTTCTTACGAACGCTACCATGAATGCACATACTGAACTATGAAAGATATATTTTTGAGTTCTAGAGAAAAAATGTAGAGTTTGAAAATGCCTACAAAAAAGTCAACGACAGCATAAGTCTCTAACTTTTATATTTAAGTTGTTTTTTTTTTTAATATTAGTATAGATAATTTAATATAAATAAAATAATTTAAATCATTAGGTCATATATTACCAAAAATTATGAATCCTTTTGAAAATAAGTAAACTCATCCACTTAAGTGTGAAGGCAAAAGCAGCGGACGGCGCGCGATGGTTTCGGGTTTAATTCGGTTCGCGTTCGTGCTCGAATTCGTCACCCGAATAAACATGTGTAATTTTAAATGATTCTGAAGTGCAGTATTGTGCAATTGTCTATGCATGTTTACATTAAAAATAACACCGCCGTTAGATTTCTTTGCGCCGAGTGTATAAGGCAAACATTTACTGACTGCCAGACCTAGCACAGCTCAAACTACTGAATGGATCGAGCTGAATTTTAAAACTTACAGCTATTCACTTTCGGAAAATTTTATCCTAAAAAGATGAAGTGTGTATGAAAGTCGATCATTTTTTAAATTAAAATTGTGTATAAACACCTGAAGACTGAAACAGGAATTCAAAGACTAGGCAAAGAAATTGACATTATATAACGAAAGAAAAACTGTAAAGTGAGCATAAACGATTTCCATATCATCATCGTACAGTCAGCAGCACGTCAAGGTACCGCGATGCACTAAGAAAACAGCTTTTATTACGTTGGGAATAGAGGTGGTCTGAGTCTGGATATATAGCTTGACTTGCAGCAGTACGATTACCTTTGTATAAATAAATTTGGTTCTATTATAATTGTATAAATAAATAAATCAACCTATACGAGTGCTGTTCCGATAATAGTTAGCTACACTGTAATTACGACCTCTTTTTTGTTGGAACTTTTTTTTAATTTATGACATATTTCAATACTAACCCCCTTGCTGAAAATCACTGGCCACATCAACACAACCTTATTTTTTTATAGTTTAAAAATGCCTGTCACGCTTTTTTGTTTTTAACAATGGAGGTCTCTCGGGAAGCATTTCGAGCTATGAATTTCTATGATTATAAACGAGGGTTAACCTTTAAGGAATCACATGAAAATTTACAAGTTGCTTTTGGTCAGTCTGCTCCTATGTTAGCAACTATCAGCTATTGGTTCCGTGAATTTAAACGTGGTCGAAAGAGCCTAAATGATGACCTAGACCTGGACGACCACCAACTGCGGTGATTCATGAAAACGTTATCCAAGTAGAGTGGCTAATCCAGGAAAATAGAAATATAACACATAGAGAGATTCAGGTTGAAATGAAGATTGGATCCCGGGCAGTTTCCACCATTTTGCATGAACATCTTAAAGTCAGGAAGGTTGCTTCGCGATGGATACCTCATTTTCTCACTGATGAGCAAAAGTAAAAGATCCTTTTTGCTGACGATACGACTGTTGTTGTGTGTGCGCTTTCTTACACAAAGTTAAATAATAAAATAAACTGTGTATACAGACAGCTAAGGGACTGGTTTAGTGCCAATGGTCTTATTCTAAATGATGATAAGTCAAACGTCATATTATTTACTGGTCAGACTGTTCCTCATCCAATGTCTTTTGTTACCACCATACCCGTCTAGGATGTAAGTTTTTAGGCCTCCACCTAGATTCGTGCTGCCTAAACTGGAAGTCCCACAAAGGTGCACTGTGCGATAGGCTGAGCAGTGCTGCGTATGCTTTACGTAAGTTAAAACCACTCGCCAGTTACCATATTCTGCGGCAGACCTATCTATGCGTATTTCCATTCATTGATGTCCTACGGGTTGATTCTGTGGGGCGATTCCACTGATTCTGACCGTGTCTTCATTTTGCAGAAGAGAGTATTACGAATTATTGAGGGCACAACAAAGTACCGACAATCGTGTAAAACATTGTTTAAAAGACATGGCATTATGACTATATACTCCCTTTATATTTATAATATTATTATGTATGTCAGACACAACATTGCCTTATTTAGATATAGATATAGAGTTCTAAATATAATCTCCGCCGTGCTGGTCAATTGCTGTGTGTCCCGCGACAGACAGCACTATCTCTGAAAAACCCGCGCCTGATTGGACCGACATACTACGAGCGCTTGCCATCGGAGTTAAAAAATGAAACCAACAATGAAACATTTGCTTGCAAGCTGAAAAATCTTTTGTTAGATATGGAATTGTATTCGACCAAAGAGTTCATGAATTGATATAATAATATTATTATTTTGTTTTTCTTGACATTTATAAATAATTATTTAAATTATTTAATTTATGGACCTACCTAGTTGGATTATTTGTCCCAGGTAAACGTACTCGTCAACAATTTCCAGTGTAGAGCCTCCAACCTTCACAGGAGTGGGTGCTACATGGTGATTCGACATGATTTTCGTCTTGTCCATGTTCATTTTAAGACCCACTTGTTGTGAAACTCTACTGAGGTCTTCGAGCATTATGCCCAAGTCTTCCATGGTGTCGGCCATGACTACGATATCATCAGCAAAACGAAGGTGCATCATGTTCTCGCCGTTGATGTTAATGCCCAGTCCTCTCCAGTCTAAAAGCTTAAACACATCCCCCAGCGTAGCTGTGAACAGTTTCGGCGAAATCACATCGCCCTGTCTGACACCTCGCTGAAGGCGTATTGGTTTCGAATTCTGGTCCGGAAGACGGACTGACATTGTGGCGTTTTTGTACAGTGACTGCAACACTTGAATGTATCGATAGTCTATACGGCACCTTTGGAGAGACTGAAGCACGGCCCATGTCTCGACGGAATCGAAGGCTTTCTCATAGTCCACAAACGCCAAGCATAGTGGCAGGTTAAACTCTTCGATCTTCTGTATAGCCTGCCGCAGCGTATGTATGTGGTCTATGGTACTATAGCCTTTTCGGAATCCGGCTTGTTCGGGAGGCTGGAAGTCGTCAAACCGTCGAGACGATTCGTAATGACTCTCGAGAACAGCTTATAAACATGACAAACATGATGATCGAGTTCTATCCCCCTTTTTAAAGAACAGTGCCACCACGCCCCTGTGCCATGCTTTAGGCGTTTTGCCATCGAGTATGACGGAGTTGAAGAGTCTCTGAAGGGCCTTTCGAACTGGTAGTCCGCCTGCCTTCAGTAGCTCAGCTGTAACTCCATCATCACCCGGCGCCTTGTTGTTCTTGAGCTGCTTGAGAGCCACACTAATCTCATACAGGCTGACGTCCGAGATGTCTTCGCTGATGTGTCGGGTTAATTTGGCTCTAGGGTCTAAGGCCTGAATAACAGGTGGTTGCGTCGTCGCGTAAAGCTGTTCGTAGAAGCGTTCGATCACGGCCATAATATCAGGTCGGGATGTGACGACTCTGCCGTCCTCTGTCTTCAGCTTCGTCAGCAGACTCTGTCCCAGTGACAGATCTCTTACGAGCACCTTGGAGCCTTTGTTTCGCTCTATTGCCTCTTTAATACGTTCAGTATTAAATTGGCGTATGGCGCGAGTAAGAGACTTCGAGATCTGTTTGTTGAGTCGCCGACGAGCATCCTCACAGGTCTGCTGGTCCATCGTACGCCGTTTCTCCATTAGGTTGAGAGTTGGTTCCGAAGTCTTGCTTCCCTTCGTAGTACGGCGGGGTTTGAAAAACTGTGAACCCACCGTAAGGACAGCTTCCACAACCCTGTCATTATAAGTGTCCACATCTGTGCAGTCCTCTAGGCAATCGAAGCGATTTTGCAACTGAAGTTGAACGAGTTCGGGGTTTTGGATCTGGTTGGCGTCTGGACGGAGCGTAGACTTCATTAGACGATACCGTTCGGCTTTAACATTAAGATTCAATGTGCCTCTTACCAGCGGTGATCACTGCCTGTGTTCAGTGAATTGATCACTGAGACATCATTGAATAACCGAGGCTTAGTCGACATGATGAAGTCAATCTCGTTTTTTGTCACGCCATCCGGACTTTTCCAGGTCCATTTACGATGCCGTCGTTTTTTGAAGAAAGAGTTCATCATATAGAGTCCCTCTCTCTCCATGTAATCGGCCAGCATTTGACCACGGAAGTTCCGGTGTCCAGCTCCAAATTGCCCCGCTTGCCCAGCCTTGCATTGAAGTCTCCCATGACAACGGTGTAATGAGTTGCCCGAGAAATATCCTCATACATTGCTTCCACTTCCTCATCGGGCCGCGTCGAAGTTGGGGCGTAGACCTGAATGACCTTCAACGAATACCGTTTAGTGATTGTGAGTATAAGGTACACTACCCTATTCGACACGCTTCCGATTTGTACAACATTGTTTACGAGAGACTTGTGGACAATGAACCCGACACCACCTTGGGACAGATTTTGGCCCTCCCGGAAATAGAGCAGGTTGCCGGATTTCAGGAACATCGTATCCTCACCCTCTCTTCGGATTTCGGATAGTCCTACAATACTCCAACGAATTTCACTCAATTCCTTCTCCAGTTCCAGCAGCTCTATATCACTAAGTAATACTAATACACTAACTAATACTACTAATATCTAGTACACTAAGTAATCATATTTTATTATATACCACTTTAATTTTAGTAAGTAGACAATTCGATGAATTCTACTAAAACATCTGTATTTGACATTATTTAAATTATTACCAATTTTATTTTATACATAGGTAAATATTTTATTATACAGACATTGTTTGAACTATATACTCAATATTATAAGAATAATTGTTAATTGTACATTTGACGATCATTTTTCTCCAATGTATTTTAAAATTTAAGTTTATTATGTAATTGTGAAAATGAAATAAATAAAACTAAACTATTAATATAATCTTTTTAAACCGCGTCCAAATTATTATAATGTGAAATCATTATGTTGCTAGGTAACATTTTGTGCAATTCTACTGTGAAAGTATTCCGCCGAGCCAATACAGTGAGTTCGAGGGAGCGTGGAGTTCGCGGCATTAACTTTTTTGTTCACCCATCCATGTCACGACGACGCCAAATATTGGTTATCCAATCAGCATACGAGACGTACACGCAACCGCACCACTTCTCTGAAATCAGTTTATTTAATTTTGTCTTTTTTTTTATCACGTTGTCCATCTTGAAAATAGAACCAGCTGGTTTATATAAATTATGTATAATATATAATCAAAACAAAACCAGTCTAACACAATCGTAACGCTTTACTTCTGTTAATTTAATTAATCACTATGACATGATTAATTAACAATCGGAAAGTAATTAACTTTATTAAGAGGCTAACACAGAACTATGGAGAAATTTGTTGTGTATACTATTCTATTAATAGGTATTCAGATAATGGAACCATCCATTCCAGTAGCGGCTGCGTGGTGAAATGAGTGGTGATGACTGATGACAATAATAGGAAAACTGTTATAGGAGTAGTTTTATATGTAACTAGCTGTGCCCGCGACTTCGTCCGCATGGAATGTAATAAAAAAATGTTTTCGTAGCCTAAGTTACTCCTTATTACATAAGCTATCTGCCAATGAAAGTCCCGTCAAAATCGGTCCATTCGTTCCAGAGATTAGCCGGAAGAAACAGACAGACAGACAAAAATTTAAAAAATATGTATTTTGGTATGTGTACCGTATACACATTCATATGCATGTAGTAGAAAGCGGTTATTTTAATATTACAAACAGACACTTCATTTTATTTATTTGTATAGATTAAATTATTTTTTCTTTTTGGATATTTCTGAACATATCTTTACCGCAAAAGCCACAATGCTTGCATTGATGTGTTCCGATTTGTACGGGAAAACTATTTCATTAGCTCATAACGCACTATGTAATTAGCTCGCAACGCATTCTGTGGTTCTTGTGGGGGTTACCAGATTAGTTGCCGCTGATGTCTGGATGTTTGTTAACAGAGTTGTATACCAAAATTGAGTAAATTAAGTTAAACAGTTTTATTGAAACTAAAGATTGAAATGATGTACTTTTGTAAGACTCTAAGTATAACATAAAGGCAATTACCTAAGAATATAGAAATACTAGTTTCTGTCCCGAATTTGTCTGCGTAGAATAAGTATTAATCTTTTGTATGAGCTATTGTAACGTTGCATATTAAACATTTTTTCCAAGTGTAGACATATCATAGACAAAATACACAGAGGAATATGCCTCTAGCCGAGCGTAGTCTACAAAGATAGTTTCTTTATCAATAATACTGAAACGTCACTCCGGAATTCATAGATTAAAAACAGTGTGTATAACTGCCCACAGATTATATACCGGATACTAATTAACAACAAATTATTTGCACTGCCGGTTACAAAAATATCGTTTAGAATTAAACGTATACATAATAACTTAAAAAGAAAAAAAATTTAGGAAGAATTGATTTATTTGTGGCGGATCGACATAGTTTCCACACCATCCTAGTTTCATATAACAAACATTACATACATACATTCTAGTCTAGGATGCACGTGGGTGAATGTCTTTGCCTCATCGGTGGTAAATAATCTGTGGGGGAAAATGAGAATTCCACTTGGACAGATCTGAATTCTGTGAATCGATCTATTGAAAAAGTCTCACGCATATTTAGGGATATAAAAACGTATAAAAGTTACGGAAAGTGGTGTCAGGATCACAAATTCTTCAGGATTGATTTCAGGAGTATTTTATTTAAGAAATTATCCATATCTGTTGGAACATAATTTAATTGAGTTGGCACCGGCACTTAAGAAAAAAAATAATAAACTAAAATATATATTGAAAGCCCGATAAAAAGGGCAAAAAGGTACCGGGAGGTAGTTATACCTGAAAAGCCCGGCCTTACAAATTTATGTAAGAAAAATATATAAGAAGAATATATATATATATATAATATAACATTGAAGAAAATTATATAAAACTTAAGAAGAATAAAACTACAATATATTAAAAGAAGAATTAAAATAGAGTGTCTGGACCCAGTCTCAAGGAAGGTATTCAGTACTAACCACCGGGAGATGGGAATCTAGCATAAGAATACATGTTTAATTTAGATTTAAGAATTACCATTAAATATTTTATTTCAATACCCTGATCAACCATTGTTGTTAAATATCCTTGCCGAGATTGATCAAACAGCACCAGAACCAACCTGCCCTTGTGTTTAATCATCAAAATTTGTTATTTTAAGTAATAAAGTTGTTCATAATAAAAGAGTACACTTATTGTTAATTGGTTCTGTTTAATTGTTAAAAAACTTAAATATATATTTATACTGAAGTTGATAAATAAATCAGTAACTTTGTTATTTTGTATTATTTGTGTTTTCTTTATAACTCTAGTTGGTGAGTAGGAGAAATATTAAATTACAAATTAATATATTAAAATCTATGTTTTCATTATATATTCAAAATATTTAGCAACGTAACTATTGAGTTATTAACATTAAATCTAAGGATTGTTATCATTTCAGTAAGTAAATTAAAACTGTGAAAAGGCTAATCGGTAACACTGTGGAACTTTGTTGTAAAAGGCTGTGCATTTCTCGTTGGCTATCTCCATCATACCTATTTACTCGTATGCTAGTAATTTATAAATACTTTTCTAAAAATTGTTTAAATACGAAACGAAAATAGGCATTTTGCCTTTCAAAGCAAGTATTTTTAAAATATCTTATCTGTCATAAAATGAAAAACAAACCAACTATTTTGTTGGGGGTCCAATTGGATTTTCATTTTATTTTCATAGAGAACTCTATTGTACTTATCTACCCCTTTCAACTGATACCCATGTTGAGGAAATAGCGATAAAATGTGTAATCCGCTATTTTCATTTCGTTTACAATGATACCGAATGAATTATATTGTCATCAGAACTAAAAGGTGTTAAGGGAGTCAGATTTCAATTACCCGATTTGACCCAAATAAATATACTCTGCTTTTGATAGATCTATATCATTAAATAATTCGAAGATACTGCCAAAATTGTTTTACACAAAATAGCTCGGACAATTGATGTCAATCCTTAATGTAAACAAAATAAGACATCATTTGGCATTTCTAACGTGTCATGGCTGGTAATAACTAAGAAGCAATGATCCTGGTTCGCAGCGAGGGAAGAGCATAGCTGCATAAATGCTTTCACTGCGATTTCTCTGGCGAAGTGGCTGTGATTGGGACATGCGCAAAAATAAGTCGACATCGGATAATTGGAAACATTTGAGAATGAAAGTGTTGCGCTTTTGGGATATTTATTTTTGTAGAACAAGGATTTGACTGATGTGCCAAATCTAACCAAACTCAAAATAAACCTTATTCATTTAAAATATTATAGATATATTATAAATAAATTCATTTTGCATAGTACATATTATCTATATATATAAAAATCAATTGCTGTTCGTTAGTCTCGCTAAAACTCGAGAACGGCTGGGCCGATTGAGCTGATTTTGGTTTTAAAATGTTTGTCGTAGTCCAGGGTAGGTCTAAACGGTGAGCAAATAAGGAAAAATTGCGAGTAAGATAGAGTAAGACGACAATTTCATTTTCCCATATAAAAGTTGATCACTTACTTTCTGTCAAACATTTGACGGTATTAGTTATAGTGTAAATATTTGTCAGTATTCACTCAAAAAAAAATTGTCTATGGTAAAATGTCACTTGAAATGTAAACGCCTCTTTGCTGTGAAATCTAAAAGCAACAAATTTCTATAAAATTAAAAAAGTATTGTGTCGTGTGTTTGTGACTTACTAAATATGCCTCCAATAATTAGGCGATACGAAGTTCACCGGGTCAGCTATTATCTATAAAATAATTAGGAACAAAAAACTGCCACTGTACAAATCTTTATGACAGGACGAAGTCTGTCGGGTCCGCTAGTTTTAAATAAATTACGTTGTCAGAAGACAGTTTAAAAAACGCATTCCTTAATTCCATTTAGTATACACTAGAATATGTCTGCTGTTTACCATTCTCCATGACCCTAAAGCTCTCATCGAATTTGAAAGAACTTTCTTTACTTCAAATAAAAGCCAATGTACTCTGCAGATCTCACCTCAAAACTACTCCATGTCCATTCCTGTGAAACAGAGTTTTACTCCCAATTCTTTGCCAACCAGGCAGTTAGATCATAACATGCGCTTCCATATAATATACGAATGTATCTGGGGCCAATGTTAGCTCATTTAAACAGTGTGTCAAGGAACAATATTAGATACTATTTGCTGCAGTAACCATGCCGTTATACTGACTATTAATTTAGAAATTAAAACCATAATATTTCTTAAGAAATAAGCAAAGCGTTTGTGTTAAAATTTTAGGATACATGTTTTTTTTGTCATGTTTTGTGTATATGTCGCAGTAAGATAGATAAAGCCGTAATATAGTTATATCCCTAGGCATATAACTATGTACCGGAACATTAAATTTTTTTTTTTTTTTTAAATATATTTGTTACACTTACACCAATTAGCCTAGCCCAAACTAAGCTCTGTAAGGCTTGTGCTATGGGATCTAGGGTAACGGATAGACATACATATATTATACATATATAATAATTTTATTGAAATATATATCAACAACCATGACTAAGGTACAAATGCTGGCATTCATCACACAAACATCTGCCCCCACCGGGATTCGAACCCGGGACCTCAGAGATGGCGACACCTTGAAACCGGTGTACTATCCACTCGACTATGGAGGTCGTCATAAAACATAGTTATACGAAAGCGATTCATTACTGTCTCACTAGGAATATAGTTATAAAACGGTCTGAGTTTAGTGACATACTTATATTCCTAGATTAAGTTTAGTGAAATGGCTTTCGGAGGGTGCGGCGCAGGCGGCAGGGGAGGGGGAGGGGCCTGGATGATATCCTTGCATTAATTATACCGTGTTTTTCCTCGTTGTAAAAGTAGAACAAAATGCACAATATTCAAGAACCCAAGGAGTTTACATTCAATTTATATTAATAAGTGTTTTGAGCAATGTACCGATTTTGAAATTGAAACATAAGCATGTTAATGTTATAATTTTATTTAAATTGAGATCCCGAAACAGCTTAGGGCGGAAGAAACACATGGCGGAAGAAAAGGAGAGAGGCAACACATGGCCTCGTAGAATCCTGAACTAACTCTATGAAACTCATACTAGAAACGCAAACCAAAGAATCGAATAAAGAAAACGATACTTTTGTTTTTTTTTTAAAGGTTCTATTCTACCTGTCTCTGTCACATTCGTATATCGACCCTTCGGAAGCGGAAAATATTGTGAGATAAGATTAGACTGTTGACAGCGGACTTAGTCGAGTCATGCGTGAGTCGTATGCGTAAAAATAATTTTGTAAACAGCGACACAGACATGAGTGAGTTCGCTAAATCGATCCAGCCCAACGAACTAATAATCGGTATACTTTCTATGCGTGACCGAAAAATTTAATAACAATGCAGCAGTAGTAAATCGTGCGAGTAGTGGGTCAGTTCCACTCGTAAACAACGTTAACAATAATCGTTGGACCAATCAAAACGCCAAATTACCAAGAACAATCCGAAGACAATGCAATAACCCAACAGATCAGTTTTGGATATGTAGTTTAAACTTTAATAGAAGACACTTTATTGTGTCACTAAGGTCACATTCAATTTTGATACTCATTGTGCATCCATTACTGCATTAGAAAAGATATTAGAAACAGTTTAGTATCGGCACGCGGCAGTTGCTGTCAAATTAATTACCATTACGATATTTTACACATACACAATAAGCCCCTGGGACCAACATACAAAGATATCTGATGAAACGTGGCCGTGGATTAACAAAGGCGTTTTGATAATCAGCCCGGTGTTAAGGCCAACTTACAATGGTTCACGACCCACTCGGCTGAACCGTATTGTGAAGCGATTTCACTTCGAGCTATTCACAGTGAAAGCGCTAATCGCTCGGAAACAATACAGCTAGGTCTTCAACACTGGGACCGCTGGCTGTTTGCAGCCCACAATAACGTACATAGTGGACCGACATTCTTTCATTTCTCACCATTAAATTAAATTTATTTGTTGTTTACATGAATAATATAAATAAATATCTCCGCATGTCAAAACAAATTCAGCGAAAATAAATAATGTTATTCTAGTAATCAATTCTCAATTCGCTTATATTTCTTTTTTGTTTGTTACCTCAGAACACATGACTGGGTCAACCAATTTTAATTATATGAAATCTCGTGCTTCTCGTATGCGCCTATTTTGGTCTAATTTTGGTAAATGGCATCCTAGAGAAAACCATATATGTATGTCTTAAATTTGCATTAAATATGTGCGCGAGTTGTATTTCACTTTCTCATTTATTATTGACTTTGTCTATGATTTTTGCTAAGCGACGATATTTATTTATATCTTTATTTTGGTCACATAACAATGTACTGCTGTACTTGAGTCCCTTGCAATGGTGAAATTTATATTCATAATGAAAAGTTGTTTCTTGTGTTTCGCCCCTTTTTTTTACACTACATAAGGACTAGGTACCTACGTACTTACGTTGACGCTACGCGAAGCGCTTATACGAAAACAACCTGGATATTGGATTCGTTCCAGAGATTACTAAATGTAGCAACACTCGGCCGGCAAAGGTATTTTAGGGACAACTTTAGATGTTCCATTCCGATAGCAACAGATTTTAAATTGGAACAGCGGAATATGGTTGGAATCGAACTGATTTTGGTCACATACCGATTTATAACAAATACCAGAAGATATACTCTATTAGTCAATAAAATTTGGTAAAGTTAACATATAAAAAATATCTTAGTCGAAGTTTAACAAAAGTTTTTAGAATTAAGTAACAAAATAAGTTAAACTTGTAAATTTTATACATTTTTTTTTTATTAATTATATGAATGTATGTTGAATACATACTAATGTATTTTCACGACTATTGTAGCAGTTTATGACGTCACGACATTGACAACAAAACAGAAAACATTACAAACATATAGTCTATATTAAGGAATGTAAAACAAAAGACATTATGGAGGTCAATGTCGTCTCCCACAATAGTGTGGGCACAATGAAAATTCACGAGACGGCACAGATAAAATATTTGTAACAAAGAAGCATTGTTAATTAAAATATAGTTAAACATGTGTATTGCAGACAACACTGGAAATAGGATAGTTTCAGATTCCAACAAATAAGTCTTATTGGGCATGTAGTAAATATAGACCAAGTCAGGAGTGAAATTTATAAGGCCAATGATCAAGTAAGGGACGACCTACACTAACTTACCTGGAAAATTTTGGAGATATTTTAAGAAAGGAGGTCAAGAGAGGAGAGAAGAGTATGTATATCATATATAAAATCAACAGCAAAAGACAAACGAAAACAACAATAAAATCTGTACGTAGCCGACATCTCTAATAAGAATAAACACTGAAACATGGGAAATTCGAGATTTTAGTATTAGTTTGTCGGATGATTATCTGATACGGTTCCATCAGCTTGACATGATCGCGAAGATTAAGTCGGAGTCCACCTGGTATCGCTGCATTCTGACATTAGGTACAAACCTATCCGTATCATATTATTGTTAAACACATGTTATGTTTATTCAACTGTAAACAATGTTTGCAGACTGATACTGTTATCAGTAAAATAGGTAATATTTGAAATTGGAACTCAATGCAACTGTATTTGAAGCAAATAATTGAAACGTCTACTTTATTTCTGTTAAACAATACCTTTTTCTATTTTTGCAAAAAAAAAGTATATACATCCTTTGCCTCATTCGACATTTCGTCTTTAATTTCATATAAACATGATCTATGGACTGACAATAACTGATAGACATATAATGTGCCACCACCAATTCAAATCTGTTCAATTTCTTTAACGGATTTATACTTAATATCGAATGCATAGTGAACTCTTAAGTTTCTGTACACATTGATCCATCATCAATATGTCCCGAGGGTCATCAAATAGTGATGGAGTAGAATAAGGGGAGCCTTATTCTACTCGATCGCCATTTCGAAGGTCCCGGGTTCGAGACCCGTTAGGGGCAGATGTTTGTGGGATGAATGCGAGTTTTATTTATTTACTTATATACCTGAGTAATGGTTGTAAATATAATATAATAATTTCTATTAAAAATATTTATATATGTATAATATACATTATGTATGTCTATCCTAGATCCCATAACACAAGCCACACATACAGTGGTTACTTTGGTCTAGGCTAATTGGTGTCGCAGAGATCGGGCGAGACCTGTCTCCGCCGGCATTGATTGCGGCAATGCTGGCGGACGAGGGAGGTTGGAGGGCTGTGGCCTCCTTCTGTGAAGCAGTGATGCTCCAGAAGGAGGCCGCCGAGCGGGGTCGGGAGATGGCCGATCCCGCTCGAAGAAGGCGGCGCCGGGCTCGGTAGCACAGCTGCGGCGCCGCCGCGGGTCGCCGGCGGGCGCGAAAGTCGCGACTGCTACGGCGACCGGGGATGGACCACGCCCCTTCCGTGGCCGGGGGGCGGCGTGGAGGAGACCGGGGGAGGTAGTGTAGCCTCCCCCGAGGAGAGCTCCCCTCTAGGCAGGGGAGCGGAGGCTGGGGGTTGCCGGAAGTAGCTTGATGTTCCCGGGGGCTTCCTACATGCCTGTGGAAGGCCATCCCTGAGGTTTTTAGTGGGTAGGCCTCCCCCTTCTGGGGAGGAGAGCCCCACATAACCGCCGGCTCGCCACAGCCGGGGTATGCAACTTAATGCATTTTCCTCAAAAAAAAAAAGGCTAATTGGTGTAAATGTGATATATTTAAAAAAAATCTTAACCTGCATACTGCAACTGCGAAGAAATTCAAAGGTGTACGTGAAGCCGACGAATCAGCACTAGGCCAGCGTAGTTAATTAAGGCCTAATCGCCATAACATACTTAGGATAGAACGGATTTTGATTGTGGTAATAATAATAATCAAAGTATGTTCCCATGACTGTACTTCCTTTATCGAGTTTTCCTCGACGTCATAACACTTTTGTACGCGGCTCGATTTATTGTCTCTCATTAACATTAAATTGTTAGCGTGAATGTCACTGTGTTTTCATTATAAATCTCAGACTCCCAATTAACTGCACAGCATATGTAGACTAGACGTAAACAAGGAAAAATCCTTGTCGCAAAAAATGCGTGCACACAAAAAGTTTGCGACGACAACAACAGTTTCAAATGTTTCAATAATGCTCTAATGTTTTAAAAAGTCAGATGATTGACATTAATACGCACTAACGCCGTGTACCGATTTTGTAACATAAAAAAATATAAACAGACACTGCGATTTTTCAATTGAAGAAATATATAGTTTTTTTCCTGCTTGCACTTAGTTTAGAACAAGGCTAGTTTTTCACTATGTAATGTAATATGAATACGTTACATATTAAAATAATACCGTCTCAAGGTGTAAACGCCAGTAAATATAATAAAAATGCCATCAAAATTCACACTGATATATCTTTATGTTCAACGTCACCTTATTTATAGCTTAACTCACAACCGAATTGGCTAAAAGATATATCCCATGGTGTGATCATAATTATACTTTTGAAATATAACTCGGGCTGTAATTATCACATAATTAAAAAACGGCTTTAGAAAATATTTGTTACCGTTCCCATCGTTTCCGTGGATGTCGTATTAAAACTCTAAGAGAGCCCGGAGAGTAGCAAGCTTGCAATCCACATTGATTGATGATGATGATCAGATCAAAAAATTATGTGAAAGAAGCTTAAGAGAACAAAAACCTTGCACTATGAGGATGCCGATATCGGGGAAACTGCTGCGGAAGCGATTGGAGGCAGCTGGGGCTGCCGTGCGTATAATACCGTCAAAGGTGAAATACTGGTCGGAGACATGACGGGATCATACATGATGGCTTACAGCGCGTGGCTTCTTGCCAACTGGAAAGGGAAGCGGGGGCGACTTCAAGTGCACGACACCACGAAATGATCCGTTGGTAGTGGTGGCGGAGTGTACCAGGCTGATGCTGGAAGATAGAACCCAAGCAATGGCCAGAAAGGTGGCTGGGAGACTGTTGGATGGCCTTGACCCTGTGCACTGGGTGCAACCGTCGTACAAATGGGTAAATGGGGTTCCGGGATGCGGTAAAACCACATGGTTTGTAAAACAATTTAAGGTAAAGTACGATATAGCGGTAACTATGACCGTCGAGGCCGCGAAAGACCTCCGCAACAGAACAGTAGCGCAACAGAACAGAACAGTGCCGCCCGTGAGTCACCGAGCGGGCAACAAATCCTGAAGATGTCTCGCTGAGAGACGAAACACGTGTCGACCTTGTCTGCTTGTTGGACAAGTCATCATGAACTGCGCGGAATCAGCAAAAAACAATATCCTTTGTAATTGTAGAACAGTAGCTGTCACAGCAGCAGCAGCAGTAGCGGCAGGCAGAATAGACAAGAATCGGGTACGCACCATGACGTCGCTCCTAGTGAATGGCATCGGGGAGGGGCGAAAAGTGTAAAAAGCTCGTGAATGAGGCCTTGATGACTTTGGAGCGATAGTCATCGCGGCCCAGGTAACGAGTCCTGAGGAGGTGGTCATGATCGGGGACGTAAACCAACTTCCCTACATAGACCGAAATGACCACTTCCCAATGATCTATGACAGGCCTGCGTTGCAGATCAAACCCGGAACGACACTTGTGTGCACGCACCGCAATCCGCTGGACGTAGCCTACGCCCTCAGATCGATCTACGGGGACGTATATGCGTCACACCTCCGCACTAGGTCCCTGTCGTGGATAGCATTGGGAAATTCGATAATACCTAACATGGGTAATACCCTTTATCTTACCCACACCCAAGAGGAAAAAGCCCTATTAATAAATCAGGACTACGGAAGCTTGGAGGGCTCGAAGACCCTAACTATCCATGAATCCCAGGGTCTAACAAGCGGGGCGGTAGTTGTGCTGCGGGTGTCACAAAAGCCAAATAAGATTTACGGCAGCATTCCGCACGCAGTCGTCGCCATATCAAGGCACACCAGCACATGTGTCTACTATACGGGACACTGTGCTGATGATTCCATTGTGCGATTAATTTCCGAAGCACAGGCGCCTTCGTGTGAAATTATACATTACAATCTGAAAATGGCGCTAAGATACCGGGACGACAAAGTCAAACTCGAGACTCGAGACTCCTCTCGAGACTCGAGTCAGAAACGGAGCGACAACAAGTTGCACGGGAGGAGTTTTGCGAAGATCGTCCCACTAGCACATTTTCTAGAACACTACAAGCCCTCGGTAGAGTTTTACTCAAATAAACATCAAATGACTAGACATGGAAAACTTGTATATAAACTAATCATTTTTTTTTATTTATTTTCTACGATATTAGGTTAACATTTCTTCTAATATATAATATTCTCGCCAAACATTACATTTATAATACAATAATACAATTTTAAATATATAGTGGAAACAACTACAACAGACAGTAATAATAATAAACTAAAATAGTTAAAGTGAAAATGTTAAGAAATAGCCATAATAGAGATACTACTTGTACTTGTTTAAATTAACTAATAGCAATAGGGAAAACAAGATTAACCATAAAATATTTGTAAATAAAAATGTTAACAATAATAATAAGAATAGTTCTTAATAATATATGTGTGTGTGTCGGCTGCGACATATATAAAGCGTAAAATAGAACAATATTGCGACGATAGACCCTCAGGCTAGACGTACCAAAAGGGAAACCTCTTAAAATAAACCAATCTCAAAAATGCATTTGAAAAATTTATCACTAGCCAAGAATGAAATAAAACCATGAAAACAGTTTTCAAAGGAGTTCATAAACTCACAATAAACGGACAAGTATAACGCCCACGTAAAATATACCAATTTACTACAAGTTCAAGAATACTGACAGGTAATCGTCACAGCCACGTAAAAACTACCAATTTATAACAAACCAGAAAATCACAAAAGACAGACGAAAATCACGCCCGCCCACTTATATTCTTTTTCTACAATTCTACGTACGATTTCACCGCACGATTCGAATTACGCACTATATCTAAATCACTATCAAACAATCGCTATTTCGTTAGCATAAATACATGTGTGCAATACACGAAATTACAATAGAGAAGAATATCAAATGAGCGCCAGTATTTTGCACACAAAGCTATGTGAGTGCTGAAACATTTGTACAACTAATTAATTACGAGAGCTGGCTTTATTGAACTTTATTGTACACGTTTTTATTTGCATTACCATGTAAATAAGTAGGTAATTTAAAACAGTTTGTTATCTTAAAACGGCAATTTGTTTTCTTTATTGAGTTAATAGTAAAATTGACAATGTTGTATGCAATGTCAATTTAAAAAGATTACATACATCTTCCTCTTTATCATAATTTTTTGCCTATAATTTACTTGATTTGTGAGAGTCGAAAAAGAGAGTGCTTCGAATTTTTTTTTCCCAGTGTATTATGATTTATGAGGTAAGGTAACGATTACAATCGAATTAAAACAAAGAATTTACTTTAAATAACACCAAAGCTAGACTCATAGACAACAGAACGAATTAACCTCAACTTGAACATTTTGAGCAGAACCACCGATTAACTTATCTTAGACTATCGACCCGCCCCGGCTTCACACAGATGCAATGCTGATACTAAACACACTACAGAAAAACTGTGAACGTTATATAGTTTGCAATGTAAGCGCAAAAAAACTCTGTGTGAGACGTTGCATTTCGACCCATAATGGATCTGTAGTTACTCCGTGTTCTCCGTCCTAGCCTACCAGCTGACTAGCGTGAAGATGTCAGTTATGGATAACCTATGCTCCTACAGGGTAGAGCGTCACAATGACATAATATATATACCATACTCTCCTCTTCAACCTTGCAGGCCCTACATAGTTTAGTCCTGGCAAGATCCATTTTGTGGAGCTTATGAGGCTTATGTCAAAGTAAGTAAATTGTACATGGGGCGGATCTGGATACAATTCAATAAATTATAGCAGCACTGCGCCTGCGCCACATAAGCCGCAAGAATTACATTCCGACATACAGCCCAGTATGACAAAAAAACGCATCTCATTAAAACAGTATTTACAACAATGCGGTTAAGCAAATTGTTTTTACCGACGTCGTGCATGCATGTGTGACTAAAACGGAACACAATTTAGTTAACAAAGCCGGGTACCGTTATAGGTCGCGTAACGGTCGACTGCGGCGGACGGAAAGGTCAGAGTGGAATGTAGCTACTGTCTTCTCTATATCGGCTAGAATATTAATTATTCAACAAATTTTTTATACGACATATGCCTACCCTCTGATTCAATAATCTCGATTGGCAACTCTGTAATGTCATTGTAAAATTCACTTTAGTCATAGTAGCATAGCTAAGTAGATTTGGCAGCGTTTACAAACAGGATATTATAACTTCGGCAAGAGACAGTTCTGAGATTGATAAACGAAGTGGGCTAATATGGAAACTGATATCATTCGGCTTCCCTAACTAAAGTACGTTACAACGATTACTATTTGTGACCGTAAACCAACCTCTCCAACTTTTTATTGACCATTGCTTTTTACGCGTAGAAATATTTAGAGCGTCATTGTAACTTATTAATATTGCTGATTTAATCACGATTAAACCATTAATATTATAGAGCCTTGTAATATTATATAACCTTGGTATATGGTATATGGCTATAAATAATCTAATATTTTATAACCTTGACATTATAGTCTTATCCATCCTTCGTGACGAAAAGACCAGAGAATTTGAGTGAGGACGTCCATAAGCCTGTAGCTGACAACAGCTGCTAGCTATAAACTATACCTTTAGTATAAGTGTTCAGAAATAACCCTTATTGATAAATCTTTGAAACGAGAAGAACTAGTACATGTTGTCAGTTCTCATTTTTTAGGCGTAAACATTTACATTCTTCAGTCTTCGCATAATCACGGTTTTATTTAGAAACCGCAAGAAAATCGTTCACGTGCGTTATTGGGACGGAGTGGGCAACAAATAGAAACTAAACAAGTGGTGAGCTCTCGCAGCAACTCAGCACTAGGATCTCACTTAGCACTATCAGGAACATATGTAGGTGACGTCATTTGACTGCTGCCTACTCATTTCGGCAGTGTTCATTAAAAGACAACAAGCATTTTGACATTATTAAAAACTTGATACCGTTCTCAAAATTATCTTTTGTTATATAACATTTTATGGTGTTTAGCGATAACCTGGGGGTAATTACCCCAAAGGAATAATTCGTAATCTGCGTGTGTAATAAATAAAAATCAAATCTCTGCTAATAAATCTTCTCAAAATCTAACATTTAAAAACTTGTAAATACAATACAGTAGGCACCAACCAACTATCACACAAAGTGTTACCGTAAATACGTTGGCTTTCGTAAATTGTGTAAGATCATAAAAACACAGATGTGATAGTTGGAAGTTGGAGGAACATGTTTGTGCATTATACTTTTCTTAAACATACATTCATAGTTTCACTGGAGAAGTAAAATCACTTCATTATTCATAGGGATAACTAACTTGAAAAGGTTAGAAAGTACAGCTATATACACTTCCAGAACTTATAATTAATAGTAATTGATTTAGATAGATGATATCCTTACACCACCGAGAAACTAACAAAAATTATTCCACTACAAAACATGCATCAACAGACATGACTAATACACGCCACACACGAAACGTGACTCGTAAATAAAACACATTCATAAACATTATGATGGATTAAAAATTATACACAGCTTCCTACAGTATATCTATATAGTTATTACGCAACACACATAATAATCTCACTATGAAACGCTATCGATGTTATGAAAATACATAAAATGCGTTGACTGAAATCGTCAGGTTGGTCTATCTGATAATTGCAACTAATTCTTATCAAAAACATCTAAGAATATTGTAAATTTGTTAAATGCAACCCATTTCTATTTCAAGTAATAGATTTCGCAGAGGAGTTTTGTCTATTTTGATGTGATTTGGTATAGAGATAGAGACCCGGCAAAGGACATATAATGGTTTTTACCATGGTTAATTTTTCTATCCTACGAAAAAATCTGATAGTGAATCTAAACAAGATTTTTTACCTTGGTAAAATTATCTTCATTAAATGTGTCGCCATTTATGTACCTAAATAATTGAAATTGCGCTTACAACCAATAAATATCACCTAGATGAAAATGATTTTTTATACCACTAACGGTGATAAAAATACTTACAACTTGTCTGATGTTCAAAACCTTAAGGGACTAAATCACGTAATGTGGAGTACCTCAGCTGGGAGCTCATTCCACAGTCGGAGCGTGCGTAGGAGAATATTCCTTTGAAACCAAATTGTGCGTCAGTTAGGTTCCAGCGTGTGAGGATGAACACCCTGCCGGTGGCAGGTGCGAGCAGTGTGATGATACAATGTGGCTGTTGGTATCATATCCAGCAATTTTTTTGAGTACAAACCATTGCATAAGCACATGAAGTGGCAAAGTCTCTCCTCAGACTTAATGACTCAATATCATTTGTGATTTTATGAATGAGTAAGTAAATAATCAGACTAGACTACTCCAAGGTTCTGTCTTCTTCAACAGACACTTAAACCTACTCGCCTACTCGCGGCCCCAATATGTACATTCTAGGAGTTTCTTTTGCAAGATATCGGCTTATTGTGGCATCAGAAAAAATATTAAAGATTCCGTTCCAAATAAGGCTCCGAAAGCTATTACAATATTGCATACGCTTGTGATGCTGCAATAAATTATAACGCAAACAATAATCTACGTTTTAGAAATTGTACAATAGTGTGAATACGAGTAGGGAAATATAATTAATTGGCAAAAGAAATTACCAGCTAGGCAAGACGAAAAAAAATAAGTAACAACAACGCCTAAGGCAATTTTTTTCTTTGTAAATATAATATTTATATATGTATTTTACGGAGCCCTTATAGGAGCACTGTGTTAGCTAGTCAGTTAGTATAGATGTAAAGAACCTTTTTCTCGTGAACACTAGAGGTATCAAGTTGAAATTGACCTTAAGTTGAAAAAAAAACTTAAGCCTTATTACAGCCTTAGATTTTGCTGGAGAATCAATACCTTATAGGGTACATGTAGACCGAGAAATTTGTCAAGAAAGAGGTTCTGAAAAGTAATGGCAACAATTCAAAATCTGTAAATTCGTTGTTTCAGAACAAAAAACAATTGTTTTTTTTTAGATTCAATATTAAACATATTAGTTTATTAATTTTTAAGGTCTCATTCATTTTATATATATAATGTTCTTTATATTACACCGATGCTAGCGAACTTCTCATTAATTTTTTATATCTTTTGTTAATTAGTTTTATCCGGTAAAATAACTACCTTCATAAATATGACCTTATTTCCTTATTTCTTAACAAACTCAGGTGATTGTTTATTTCTTTGCGAAAGAATCTGAGGTTAGTTTAGCTAGGCTTTTACCCATACTTAGCCTTATGATTGAGCCATGGTGCGTCCTGTGCTGGTTATTACCGCCATTTGTAAACATTTTTAAATATTATGTAAAGAAGTTTAAATAAATAAATAAAATATATATAATCCTTTAAACTACGCAAATGATTTTTTAATGTAATTGTTTTATGTCTCCTAGGCAAACGAGAACACGGATCAACTGATGGTAAGCAATTACCGCCGCCCATGGACTCCCAGATATTAATGTAGTTTTCAATACTCATAAATAAATATTATAGTAGAGATAAGCACTGTAGAGAGAAGAGATAGTCGTTAGTAATCTCATAAAATATCACCCATATGGACTATACGTAACATAGACTAGTTAGTGTTCATTACGACATGAAAAATACAATTGAATAAATAAACGTTTGCAAGCGCGTCCATTATTCAATGATTCTTTCTACATTGCCAAATGTCATAATCGATTCGCATGAAATATATCGCTAATTTTATTCAATTTCACAAGACTCAAGCAGAAACCTTTTAATATCCCTATAAATATATAAATAACTTTTTTAATGTAGAAATAAATAAAATATGGTGTCTATTTTTACACGTGTCGTTGAAACAGATAATATGTATAAATCTCAAGCTTCTTGGTATCTATATGTAATGCAATCGGTTAGAGATTTAAGAAAATTTTTATTTTGAACATTAAAAATATTATTTTAGGCAGATTAAAAATTTGTAAAAACCCGAGTCGGTGATATTCTACTAATAAAGATAAGAGAGAGTACTAAATATTGATATTGACTCCACATAGTAGTTAGCTTCCACATAGTAACTATTCTTAAAATCGAATTTATGATACATCGTCGTCTCCGGTCTGATTTGAGTAATTTGTGTACATGCCAACGAGCAAACGGATCACCTGATGGTAAGTGATAACCGCTGCCCATAGACACCCGCAACACCAGAGGAATCACAGGTGCGTTGCCGGCCTTTTAAATGGGAATATGCTCTTCTTTTTGAAGGTTTCGATATCAGATCGGTTCGGTAATACATAGCGAAGCTACATCTCTACGCAGCGCCAAGGATTCTAGCCGACTTGAAATATCCAGGCAGTCGACGATTCGAGACGCCCGCAGTTGGATGCAGTCCACAGGGAGTAGCTGATACTGGGGAGCCCCTACCCAAAGATTGGAACTGTATTCCATATGTGGCCGAACCTGCGCCTTATAGTTGCATTCGGTGGGCCAGTGCCAGCTTCTTTGAGGCAATTTTAGCCTTACCCTCAAAGTGTCCGCGGAACTGTACTTCGCTTTATATGTCGTGTAAGAATTCCAATACTGGCTGAGGCAGTTAAGGGAGCGCTTCCAAGCGTGATGATGTGATGCGATAAAAGTTAAGTTTTTTGCGGTGAACGCGCAAACTTGTGTCTTAGTGGGGTTAAATTGGACCAGATTAAGTCTACCCCAATCTGAGACTTTCTTTAAAGAAGTCTCAATTTGAGACACAAGTTGACTTCGACTCTCAGCCACGCTTTCCCGAGACATATTTGCGTGACCGGTGTAAAAGGTATCACCCGTGCTGTCATCCGCATAACAAAGAGTGTTGCTGATTTGCAACATATCATTGGTATAAAAAGGAACAGTGTAGGCGATAACACACTGCCTTGAGGGACACCAGCTTTTACCGACAATACGTCAGAGCATTTACCGTTGACTACGAACCTTAAAGTTTCTGTCTGCTAAAAAACTAGTGACTCATTCGCACAATTTCTCAGGAAGCCCGTAGGAAGAAAGCTTTGGAAGAAGCGCTTTGTGCCACACCCGATCGAAGGCCTTCGCTATGTCCAAACTAACCGCCAATGCTTCTCGCTTACTCAATCGCCTGTGCCCAACGATGTGTGAGGTATACCACGAAGGTATCCACGGAGCTATTGATAACGGACTACATTATCTTTGAGAATAGGGAGGTTATGGCTATCGGTCTATAGTTGAACGGATTAGAGCGGTTGCCTTTTTTAGGTATAGGGTGCACTAACGTTGTCTTCCATAAAGTCAGCACTACGCCAGAAGAGTAGGAGAGCCGAAAAAGACGCGTTATAACCGGTGCCAACTCAGGAGCAGACGTCTTCAACACGATCGGAGGAATTCCTTCGGGCCGCTCGACTTATGGACGTCTAGGGATAGTAGTGCCAATCGCCCTTAGCTTTGGTGGAACCGGATATCCGGCATAGAGCTTTCACACCGCCGTATGGTTGGCGGCGCTTGTCCCCCATCATCCAACGTCGAGTTGGACACAAAGAGTGTGCCCAAAATATTAGTTTTTTCCTTTGCGTCATGGGTCAATGAATCATCTCCCTTGTGCAGAGGTGGAAAGGATGGCTTACAGAAGTTCCCTTGAATAGCCTTAGCGACTGTCCAGAACGCCCGAGTTCCCGAGGGAAGACGCTCCAATCTCTCGCCAATTCTACCAATCTACTCCGACTTTGCCCTAGCGACATCTCTTTTGAAAGACCTGGAGGCAAAGTTACTTCTTTTTTTATGCGCGGGTATTGACACCTCGTACCGTCGCTGCAGCTGCCCAGGCTTGGTATGCTTCATGCTTCTTGCGAGAAGCTTTTTTGGAAGATATTCCAAACTAAAGCTTAGACTTGACATCGATGGGGACAACAAAGATGGAATAAAAAGTTCCATTCCCTGGAGTACCACATCAGCAACAGAATTAGCTACGTCGTCGAGGTTAACCTGCATGAAGCAAACTTGTCCCCATGGACAAGGGGACAATGGGTAGGACGCAAAAAAGCTCCGCATCCTATCCCAAACCTGTAGTTACGCGGTAGTCATCTGGATGAGAAGTCAGCAGAAGGTCTAGCAGTAAAGGATTCTGTCTGCTGTCAACATACTACAACGTTAGCAAAAAGGCTTACGGCCTGCCTGATGGTAAGCAGTCACCATCGCCTATGGACGCTTGCAACACTAGGGGCATCACAAACGCTTTGCCGACCTTTTTAAAAACCTATTAACATCTGGGATTCATGTCGGCGAGGAGACCAGCTGTGTCAGGCCATAAGCCAAATTCTGATTTTTCTGTTCGGTTTATAACTAGGACGATCCCAGACACTGGCGCCAAGATACATACATACATACTCCAACCCAAAAAACTATAGACAATTAACATGACACACAGTTTCTTCGTTTTTCTATGATGCCATGATTCTCGCCTACATATAAACGCGTTTTATTTAACGCAATTATAAGTGCGCTACCAAAAAAGCTAGTTTGAGACAATCTCCATGTTTTATTGCATCACACGAGGGTAACAGATAACGCTACTACAATGACAAGGTCGAACATATATTTTGATTTGAGTTACGAGTATGTAGTATTGTTCTTTCACATATTAAAAATCTCACGAGTTATTTAAAATTGTTGAGATACTAATTATCATCAAGGTCTCCCTGAATACCTGTTAGCAACAAAGGAAAAATTCTAACATAATTTCAAGCAACATTACATGTTTAAAAAAAATCCGAGTATTCCGATAAATTATTGATAACCTTAATACAGATCATATGTTTAAGTAAGCTCTGTAAGGCTTGTTATATTATAAGACCTAGGGTAACGGATAGACATACATAGTTAAATATTTTTAATAGAAATATATTCAACCATGACTAAGCCACAAATACTCGTATTCAACACATAAACATCTGTCTGCGGGGCTCCACCCTAAAACCTTGGGAAAACGAAATGATATTTAATGGTGTAGATTCATAAAAAGTGAAGATTCTGTAGTAATAAAAGAAACCCGACAAACACGAGTTTTTTACAGTAACTTAAGTTCTAATAGATTCAACTTCCATATCACTCTGTATAAATAATCTGTAAAAATGGTGTTCTAGACCGTTGATGTTTTCCATAACTCACGACCTAAATTTAAGGTGATATTATTTCAATTGCTGGGCTCCCACAAAAATGAGTCCCACAAAAACAAAAATAAGTTATTACTTGCCTTGTGTTTTAATCGACTTTTTGTGATTTGTGGAGCTTAGATATTGAATTCTTGTATTGTGTTCTGTTTCTATAAATAATACAATAAACCTATTTTATATAAATAATAGACCTACCAATAGATTTATAGAATAGAGCCGACATTTAACAATGACTTGCATCATTCTTATCGGGTAAATTCAGCATGGCCTATCGCATCTCGACCGTGTCAGACGAACTACTCGCTAACTATATGATCAAAATACCAGCGCTTCTGTAGCATGACGGAAATCACATGCTGAGGAACCTTTTGGCTGCGCACAAGTATTCTCAGTAAAAATTCAGTGTAATGTTGCTCTTATATCAATAATTGCATTCTTTCTTTCATTCGTTCTCTCAAAGCATTAAGTATATCAATTGTAATTTATTTAAATACGAACATAGAAAGTAACCTTGCTGAATCTGAAAACGAATTTTAATGTGATTTCTATATTCATCAATAAATGTATTGAGTATAAAACTTTTCGTTCATTTATGCGCGCTGTTTTTGCAAGTAATCGTTGCATTGTACAAACAACTTCAAAATTAGGAATTATTAAAACTTAGATACTCTAAACAAATCTGTTCCCTCCTTAGGTTTGTTTAAGTAGACTACACACCGAAAGACAAAGAAGCGTCGGTGACGCTACAATCTCGTCCTGGTCTGTAGCCCAGGTAGAGTCAGGAAAGGTCGATCCTGGTAAGTATTGATATGTTTTTCGTTTTTCGAATTTCATATGCACACTAATCTGACGCTCTTACAGTGAACGAAAACATTGTCAGCCAAACTTCATACACCTGTCAAAAATTCTAACGGCGTATTTTGAAGTCAACAAATGTGCATAAGGCCAGCGTAATTTGACCAAGAAGTAATAGCCCTAACATAGAGCAGCCTTGTGCTTCTCGGTGAGACTAAGTATGAACTAATGATGATAACACAGAGAGTATCCCTGCTAAATCTGAAAACGTCACAGTTTTCGCATGTCGGGGAGACTATTCGATAATATCTTGAGCTTACACAAACTGATCAGGTATAAGAATCTCTTACAGATTTTCTAGTCCAAGGCCGTCATCGGTACACTCTCCAAACTCGATCGCTCGGGGGTACTTATACAATCTCTGATCTCCATCAAATAGTTTATGAAATGGCTTTATGATTGTTTTGAAATGTAACCGTGATATGATACAATGGTATTATAACAACTAAGTAAAATGAGAGCGCTACAAATAAAGAGCTATAATATGTTGAAATATTTATTCAATGATATTGCAGTTCGTCTTCACAATCTAAGAAGCCCGTTTTGACAAGTGTCATCATAATTTATCTGTCACATTGTGGTAACAATCTATGACGAGGACAAGATTGTAATACACCGATGAGATATGTGTACAGAAGTGTTATTATGACGTCTTCATCTACATTATTACAATGAATAATGTATATTACAAACTAGGCGGTGCCCGCGACTCCGTCTTTCGATTAGTATTTCAAGTAGCTTATATTAGAGTGGCGTATATCTTTAAAAATTGTAACGTCTGTATTAATCTGATGTATAAGCTATGTTATTGTACAGAATGATTAAATTCTATACAGTAGTTTTTATGTGAATGAGTAACAAACATCCATCATTACAAACTTTCGCGTTTATAGTATTAGTAGGGATACATATATAGTTTAAGATATGAGATTAATAATAAAGGACTATTAAAACTAATAATTATAAAAAAGTAGAATCATTAGACAGGCACTGTGTCTACAACACAGCATCTCGTCAACTTTATATGAAAACCTTGAGACAGCTCTTGTGTCGCTCGCGAGAGCAGCGGATTTCGTAGTGTTAATGAAAAGGCTGACCGTGTTGCTGAATGTACAAAACAATTAGACCAAACACAAGATTACCACTGTAAATATAGACCTTGTACCTAAATATAAATACAGAAGTGATCAAATACCCTTTCAAATATACCTCATTCAAGCCTCAGCCAATCAGAAAAACGTACTGTTTCTTTTATAAAAGCTTAAGAAGTGTGATTAATTACTGATTTAGCCAATCAACGTTAAAAGGGCCGAGCTATAGGATGGTTCGCTAAAACATATAATACATATTACATTTTTAGATATATTATAGCAAAATCCGTCATAGCTTAACGGCGCTAAGCTACGTATCGGTAAATTAAAGATATATCCAAGTATGTGAAAGATAATTTTGCCTTCTGATCCTCTCTTACATCTAACGATATTGTAGGGTAGTATTTCGTGATGCAATATATAATTTACGCTATAATTAAATCGTATCATTGACCATACAGTCAAACCTCAGTTATAATATAAGTTATTCTTATATTTGCTTTAAAATAAAAACTATTCTAATTATGTAATTAAAAATTATTTCATGTCCTCCCCGAGTCTCCAACCATCCCTAAACCTTCTGCTGTCTTGTAAAGGAATTTCGTGTTGTTATTTTATTCTTTCTTCTTCTAGATATAAATATCAAATTGAGAATAGTAAAAAAAATAAAAATATGACGACGCTCATAGAGAAGTCTTTTTATATGTTTTAATTACATATCTTAATGTAGGTAATAAATAAGTAATAGTAAACCTTAGTCTTTAATAAGTTTTTATATTATTATAAGCGTCACTGGCACTGCAGTCTCTGCACTGGTTGGTGGCCCGATTAGACTCTGAAGCCTAGACCATTGCCATGTACCAATGTGTTTTTCGTCTTTCATGTGGTCAGCATCAAAACTAGCTTACTACTTTAGTACTATGTGACAATAAATAGTTCGATGATTGTTATCTTGCCAGTTGTGAAATAGTTTATAGTGACATAGTAATAGTGTTGAATTACTTTTGATGCTGACCGTACATTTATGACGCTCTTACGGTATAGGAAAACATCGCGAGGTAACTCGCAAAAAAATTCATAGGCGTATGTGAAGTTGACCAATCCGCACTGGGTCAGCGTGTTTGACCAAGGTCTCGTCGCCATAACACAACTAGTTAGGGTAGGCTCGCTCGTGCCTCTCGATGGGGACGGATGTGAGCTGTGACGATAATGATAGTTAAGTAATTCTTAGTTTTATTAGCTCATTTTTATTGTATAATCTAAGTTTAAAAATATGCTTACCAAAATATTTCGTATGAAATGTTACAAAAGTTAATTTGAGAGTTAAAACCATTTTAAACAATAACTTGACCAAGCAATAGCAGACATCGTTAATTTAATTAGAGATATCCATCAAGGAAGCCAAACCCACGGTGACCACAGATTATCCAATAATAACATTAATCATAAGATCCGTCAAGGTCTATTTGATATCTATGGTCTCTCTGTTCATACATTTACCATCTCGCTTACATTCAGTGAATAATTCAAAGGCGAGAAAGAAACAATGCAACTATCCGTATTGTATCCGTTTACTTATACGTATTGTACAGACAGTTTAGACGCCACATTGCTATTTATGACATACCTATCTAATAAAGCGGTCGCCTTTTTAGTCGCTACAGTATCGGGAAGTTTCATATTTGAAATTTAAAAGGATTTGATACTTTAATAAAGATACATTCCGCCGAATAAAATATTCGAATCCTTCCAGTTAGCTGCTGCCACTTTAACTTTATTCTCCAATCAATAATATTAACTGCTGTGCTATATTCTCACAATTAAGAAATTACCACAGTTTGAAGTTTCCTTCTATTATACACATATTGTTATCGCAATTAGATAAAAAAAATCAAGTAAAATGTATTTATGCTATTTCTTTTTGTTTTAAAAAACCGTAAGCATAATGACGTTATTCATAATCATAAGGAAGATAAGATTATTAACTATGTTTAAAAAAGACGTTTGTTGACGTTTGTTGATGACACGGTCATGTTGTAATGACATTTCGATAAATATTTCAACATATAACTTTCATCTAACTAGGAATTTGACAAAGGTAAATTTTAGATAAACCGTAACTATAAAGTGTAACTGTGATTTTATTGATAGTTTTCCATTCAATAATTAAAATAGTTTTCATGGTTAAAATAGCAAATTAAAAAATAATATTTTATTTGTTGTACATTTAAAAATGAAATCAACTATCTCCATCTCAAAGTCATCAACTACCAATGGAGATAAACAACGGTAGTCTATTAATTATTAAAATCATCTTAATTATGATGAACACCTAAACATAAAGGCTACAGGCGGAACCGAATAGATAACTTACGTCAGAGCTTACTAACAGAGACGTCATTAGCTATTGGTTCTATTAATCTCAACTCAGCCGCTACGCGTCAGCTTAAATTTTAATTTTGCCGCAACAGATTAATGTCTAGTAAAAGAAACTTGTTACCTATAACTTTTTACCGATACTTTTCGTTATATTTTTTGACATTTAATAGCAACACTATTGAATAAATTAACGACAAACCTTCGTGAACTGTAGATAAAGACTGCATGCAGCATAAATAGAGATACAAAGACAAATCCTATACAACCGTGTATAAACAATGCACAGCATTACAATTAACGAGGAAATATCTATCTACGGTTCTAAGGCGTTAGGTTTCATTTGAAATATACATTGGCCGAGTGAACTGTGAGCGATGGATGCCCCTATTCGGTCATGGCACGCCGCCGACGCAGGTGCTTCCGCGCTCGCAGCTCGTCGACCTCACACGACTTTATCGCAGCATCATAAGGCCTACTCTATAAGACATAATTTTTTTTTAGCTTATCAAGTTAATGTAATACGCCATTGTGACAGTCTTTGGTATTCTATGCCGAAAGCGATTAAATTCCGATGTTCGTAGAAGAAGAAGATCAAAGTTGAAATATGCACAAGCACTTCAAAGTTGGTGTTATAGCGTGATTTCATATGGCTGTACCCTCAGAACGATATTAGGCTTCTTCTGAATGTATTTTGATGGTCTATTCTCCGCGACGCGGCTGGTAACAATTTAGATCCAGTGGATGCGGTGTTCTGTTTAACTTTTACGGCGACCAATCTTCTTCTGGATTGTGACGAAGTTATGGACATCGCGGTTCTCAACCATAGAATTCGGCCCCCTTCCTTAAAATCGCTAATTTTGTACCAACTTAGAAGTAGTCTCCACACCAACGTATCTTGACCTACTTTGGCCAAACCATCCGATCTTGTCTTATCCGGGAAAGTAAAGAACTCGCTCAGACTGCTCGATCAGTTGCTTGTTGATTAGACCAGATTGAGGCGATAGTTTTGTATTATCATTTTAATCACAAGCGCCGAGGTTGGATGTTACAATAATAGCTTCTCATAAAGAACAACGTTATTCAGACGAAGAATTGCAGTACGATCACACTAGTTATCATGTTAGTTTAGCAGCTGCAACGGATTAGTAGTACTTTCTTTGAATAGGTAGGCCCCCCGTTTTTACGGAGCATACAAAGTTACAAATGCCGAGACCCGATAACGCACGATAACTTAGAGAGTAACTCTCCAGGTCACTGCGTTCCACGGTCGTTATTTCTCAACCTTGTCATTCGACGAGTTGTTTCTTGATGCCTCTCACGATGAGATTTCATGACATTTGCATTACGAGTGATTCCGTGATATTGTTTCCATTACTCGAAAAATTACTCGATGATTTGAAAGGTTTTTAGTTTGTATGAAGGAAGTTTTGCTGGCCCGATAAATTTCTTTGAATGTAACCGATAACTTTTTATGGCTTTTTTCTTACTTATAAAAACATAGAAAGTATATATTTTAATGAACAAAGTAAATTACAAAGTTACTATCAATTTTGTTTATATGTTCATATAAAAATTCACATAGAATTCAACAACACATTAAGTAAGAAACCACGGCAGCAATAGCAGCGATAAATCGAACTATCGATTTATGGATACATTAACCAATTGAGGAGGTTATGAATCGTGTGTGTTTACAACTTTCATTTCCAAAGTGAAAGCTCCAGTTCTGCATAAAATTTAATTGAAATACGTTATCCAGAAAAGTTAGTTGAATAAAACACAGCACAATATGTACAAACGAATGAAAATATAACGGAAATAATACATTAAAGAACGAGGTACTGCGATGCACTTATGCGGAATTCACAGACGAATACGATAGCAAAATGGTGAGAAGGTTGTTCTGTATTATATCTTAGGTTTACCAGAGCTGGTTATAAATGAATGTTAGAGAAAATATCAAATAATGGCGAAAGCCACTATGGATTCTTTGGACTCTCGGGACTATCATGTATATACTAGAAGTCTAGAATATTACATCTATATATGTCAAGGTGTCGTCGTTTCTGTGATCCCGGGTACGAGTCCCGGTGGAGCGGATATTTGTATTTTAGTCATTGTTATTTCTTATATTCATATATATTTAGGTCTATTCGTTACCATAACATAAGCCTTATATATATATGAAATATTTAATTATATAAATTAATGGAAATACTGTTCTAGTAAAGGAAGCAAATAGGGTCTGCCACAAGTTTGTGATGATTCTGGTGTTACAGGTGTCCATAATCTATGGTGACGGTTTACCATTAGGCAAGAGGCAAAATGATTTTATATACCGCCATCGTGGTACATAAAAGCTAGTAAATATAGCAGTCGAAACACAAAGAGTAAGTTTACAATTCACTTACAAAATACATTAAACAATGAAAAAAAATTAAAGAAATTCGCGTGTCGCGTCTAATGAAAAATCATGATTCTATAAGAAAAAATTAGACAAGATAATTTTTCTATTCACGACTTTATCAATGAATCGCACGCAAACTCGTGTGTCTTCAAGTTTAGTATAATTGTAAAGAACCTGACGGGCAATGAAACGTGCTCTTCGTCTTATTAATTTTCCAGTAATAATGAATCACACTCAAAATGTATAAATAAATAATTTGTGCATGTGACATCATTTTAATAAAAAATACAAAATAAATGATTATACAATAACAAGTTCAAGTTTTGATTTGACATAGTAAAAGTATATGATAATGTAGGTATATGAAATTTACTCGGATAGTACTCCGTAGCTGATTCATTGCAGTCGTGGGTTCGAGTCCCATAAACATAAAATTGTAAGCTTTCATTTTTCTAATTAACTTTCAAATAATCTGTAAGGATTTCTAAGTTGGACGTTGATACGCAGTTATTAGCAGTGAGTAAAGTCTACTTTGGCTTGACAAAGTTAAAAAATGTTGATGAAATATTCTATTAAAGCGGATAGTGCTTGTTGGCCGAATGGTTAAAGCGTTATCTACAAAGGTTTGTTGAAGACGCGCGTTCGTGCTGTTTTTACTTCCCTCAACTGGGCACCGCATCAAGACTCCTACAGGTTAGACTCCGAGACAGAAATTATGCTTACATTTTTTCTTAAATGATATTTTCATCACTCATTCACATATAAATATCACTCTAAGATATATTTTATAAATAAAAACAAAACATAACTAAGCAACTAAAAAGGCACTCTACGCCGGGCGCGTCTGACACTCGACGCTATTCTTTCACGCTCACCTATAAATAATATTACTTAGAAGCTCTTTGACGTATTCACGTCGCAGACTTGCACACATAACTAGCACATTATATATGTTGTACTTATAAAGTACCTTTATTATATGAGAAAATAACGTTTAAACTTAAAAGAAAACTATACAGGTCATAAAATAAACGACAAAAATTTTGGCCGACGCACATCAAGCTAACGACAATCATTCAACTCTATGCTCGACATTAAGTTGAAAAAACTTTAAAGAAATTTGATAGACCACAACAGTAGACACTAGGCTCTCGCTCAATACATTTAAGGTTACCTGAACAGTTTATCAGCGTAAAGGTAATATCGACTCATCAGATCCCACTTACCTGCAACATAAATAAAATTAAAATTAAACTTCAATAATCGCTAGGGAGATAATTACAATCAACAAATGATTAATTGTCCTCTAATTAGAGGGACACGAAATATAATGGCCGATTGCAACAGATGCCCTTATTGTGTTTCAGGTAAACCACCTGCTATTTTGTCATTGCCCTGGTTAATGACAAAACAAAGAGATGAGAGCTTGGGTCAATTTTAAATCTTGATCAATCTTATAAATTTAATTCAAGGTATAAAATTTAAGGCAAAGTATAATTTTGTAATATGTCGTAATATTCTTTAATAGGACACCATTGTCACAAGTGAAGATTCTGTAAAAAAAGAGCTAATTTATAGCTACTATATATATATTAATTTATAGCTAATTATTGGCTAGTTAAACAAGTTACTTTTTTCTACAGAATATACATTTTTGATGAATACACACCATTAAAATATTATTTCATCTTTCTGTAACAACCTGCATATATGATACACAATCACGTAGGTTCTCCACGAAAGGTTATGTGGTGAGTACTAAACAGTTGCACTTCGCCGATTTCCATTCAGTCCTTGTGTAAAAAGCCTATTGGCAATGTCCGGTTATACGGCAAAGATATTCATATACTTGCAATAAACTTTTAGTCTGCTCTTCCGACATCCACCATCCATGTGCAGAAAAGCAGCGATAGGAACATACGTATTATAAGCACAGAAGTATATAATAATATCAAGTCTCTCACCAATTTAACAAATAACATATTATCGATAAAGATTTATGCATAATCGATATCGGTATAGGGGAATCACTTGAAGGAGGAAAACTTGATAACTTACTAGGGTTTTCCTACAATTAAAATATTGTTACAAAAATACGTATATTAAAACTCGACTGACCTGATTTAAAATGTATAAGCGCGATTTCAATAAGCTGCGGTCACTTATGGATCAACACTAAACTTACTTACTTACTTTTGCTCTATACAAACGATTTTAAATAATCTCTACAGAAAATATTGATATTGTCATAAAGCGATCGAGCACAGGACGAAGCAGCCGGACTCAAAACACAGATCTCGGTATAAACAAGGCAATTAAATAAATATAGCACGCGCATATATCATTTTATCATTACAAAAATACCGACACACATTTGTCGTTACTTTGTAAGATCTTTCGTCCATTTTATTTATCGTACATACATTCTTTATCTAGTTCGCACAACAACATGATTATCGTAAATACAAAATTCTAGAACATTCAAATTGAAAAACATTCCATTTGCAATAAAATTATACTTTAGTATTAATATTAGGAATTGCCTAATTTAGAAGACATACTAGTAGTTTTATTTGAGCCTAGCTGTGCCCGCGACTTTGTCTGCGTGAAATAGTGACTTTTTAATTTTTTTATTTTTTATTACCAATGAGACAGATAACTAAATGATTAACCTCACGTATTTACATACAAACTTTTATTACCTATTCCCTATCCCCCCGGCAGGTACTTCGCAGCGTTACCAGCGCCGGCTGGCCAACACTCGCTCTTGGCTTGAACTTGGCTATTATGTTGCGGAGAATTTAAAAATTATGCTATCTCCTAAAATGTTGATCGAGATCAAGTGATATCGAGGACAATTTTGTTCACAATCAAATACTTGTAATTAATAACGTATTTATTTAGATAAGGATATTAAATCATGTTCATAAAAAGTCCATCGCAAAAATTTTAATTTTTAAATAATTTGATTATCGTAAATAATGTTAACGCTATAAAACACCGTCGCGGACTTTTATAGGACATTTAATAAAGATTTCACCAATTCCATCATACCGTTTAGGCAGCGGCAGCACCTTACCAAGAACCGTCCTTATTGGAGCTACACAAGAAACGTCTGTATAACTTGACGTAACGTATTCAGTACAGTACGGCAGATGACCTTCAAATTTCACCTCCCCAAAATGACTAGTTGAAGTTATTGGCAAATTGTAGAATAATAAACGTTACAACGAAGCGTTACAACTTCATACCTAATACTAAGCGCTCAACAATGTCGGCTCCAATTGCCCTTTACGGACATAGCACGAGAGCCATTGGCACAAACCGCAACCTACTGTAAATTTGCAGTGTTTCACTGAAAGTTACATTAAATAGTCAATCAACCCAAACGGAGTTTACATATATTTTTATACCTAACATGTACCAAATAAATAGCGCAGTTAGCACAGTATAGACAAGGTGTCAGTTGTAGAATTTTCTAGTAAATTTAAAATGTATGATAAACAACATAGCATATAATAAATCAGAAGTATCCATTTGAATGAATGAGTTATGAATAAGTGAAGTGGTAAACAAATATATTTGTAGCACTGCAACAAGGAAATAAATTCTCCTAACAAGTATGTTTACTCACAATAAATCAATATTTACTTAATAGACCAAAACCCCAGGAATTGAATAGTTAGTTCTGGTGTTATTATAATTCCAAATAACGCCATGGTAGTTCCAAACAAAAATCATAGACCTACCTGTTGGGCCCACCTATCTACATTGGGCCAGTGCGATCTGAACCAAATCCCCACTTTCCTAAAATAGGCCTAGTTTAGTGTGGAGGAGATCGGGGGAGGTAGTTGTCTCCCCCGACGAGGGCTCCCCTTGCTTATCGCAGGTGAGCGGAGGCTGGGGGCTCCCGGAAGTCGCTTCGCGTTCCCGGGGGCTCCCTACATGCCTGCGGAAGGCCATCCCTGAGATTTTTAGTGGGTAGGCCTCCCCCATCTGGGGAGGAGAGCCCCACATAACCGCCGGCTCGCCACAGCCGGGGTATTGTATGTTCATTGTCAAACTCATAAATGCCACAAGCAACACAAAGCTTCACATATTAGGAGTTTCTTAGTAAGTGGGAAAAAAAACACCGCGACCTCTTACTACCAGCTATAAAGTCTACGTTTTGTCTACATTTTCTTTCCTCTCGAGGTTAAAAAAGGTATATAAGATAGCCATAAGTGTACACTTGAGGCCACGAGGCGGTATATAGTGATTTGTGTAATTAATACGGTGACGGATTATTATATTTTATGTATTTTGAGTCTTACGCTCTCTTTCGTCCCATGGATATAGTAAGAGGCGACTAATATAAATAACGGCGGGCATATTGGCACTGTCCGAACGGGAAATTACAATAGTACCTAATTATAAACTACAGAAGTGCGAGTGGTTAGGAAGAAGTGAAATTAAATTACACTTCTTCTTAACCTCCCTTCGAAAACAGACGTGACAGTATAACTTGTTGCTAAGTTTTGAGATTGCGTATCTCGAAATGTTTAAGTTTTCAGGAGACAAAAACACTGTCCCAGAATCAAAATAATATTTATTCAACATACATTTTACGAGCATTTTTCATCTTAACAAATATAAGCTTATAAGAACAAATCCTATACGTACGAACAAGGAAAAAAGGAAAAACTACACAACACCAGCAGACGAATTTTTGAAACAATAGAAAAGCAATTCGCATTCGAAATCGTGAGATTCGTATACGATTTACAGAATTCACTATTTCTGAACTTTCATTTCGTGCATTGTGTAACGAGTGGTGCAACCCACTCGTTTTTTATTTCTACTAGTAGAATATCCAACGCTGACGTGACCTTGACAGTGAACCGTTTCACGTATGAGACATCCCCAGATTTTTGTTGTTGTTGTGGTTGTAAATTATTTTCTGCGTGCAACGGAATTTAATTAAGAATTTGTTCTTAATGACACCACTGAATTCGAGTGATTCAAAAATCTATAAAATTAGTAGTTAGCAGTAGAAAATAATTTCGCGCACGATTTGTATTCGTATTCGAATTCCAAATTCACGTCTAATAATTCAAAAATACGTCTCCTGTTCGGAAATTGGGCGTTTGGGGGAATCGTCTAATTTTTTTGTAATAAGCATGGATAAGTGTTATATGATATGTGTTTCTTTTTAGCAACAAATTCTTAAATTTACACCAGTATTGTGTACTTCTTTGTGACAAAAAAATACATTCCCTTCATGTTACAAAATTAGCGCTATTTTTTAGGCTTTGAAAGGTTTGCTATTTGAAGTTACGCGGTGTTATAAATCACGCGACGATATGGTGCATTGATAAAATTGAAACCCCATCTTAAGAAAACCAAACACAAAGAGGCCGGAGCCGACGCAGTAGGATCACGAGCATGTATCGTAACTAATCTAATTATATAGTTACGTAAACCGTGACGCCGCATGGCGTGCCCCGATAGCGATAGCAAGTGGCAATAAAGAACAACAGCTAACCGCCCACAAAGCAAAGGAAATGTTCATCGTTTCACCGCGACGTTTAATTTATATTATAAGATGAAGAAAATCATCGTTACATTGTAACCACACGCTACAATTGCCGCGTAGATACCTTGAATTGCCTTCCGATGCAAGCTCCATTTCCTTTTATGTAACAATGTTACCAGTGTATCAGTATGCATTACAGTTGTTTTTTTTTTCAAATATAATATGTAATTCTGGAATCCTTTTGGCCAGAATATCGTATAAAGTACCAAAAGAGACCGTACTATGAGCGCTTGGAGTGAAATTAAAACCATATTGAAAAGGACACCTACCCCTTGCAGTATATAAGCTCCATCTCGCTTGCACTACAGTTTTAGTCCTGCTTTAAGAGATCATGATAGGACTATAGAGACATAAGTTTTGTATCTTAAATAAGCTTAATCGGTACTTCACGAAAATCGTCATTCACATTTGGGATGACTCAGCTTAAATATCAGTTTACCACACTAAACCTAAAGGAAAGCGGTAATTTGGAGAGCTTCTCGCAATGTCTGTATTCTAAGAACTGTTCTTTGAATAGTACTCTTAAGGACATCGAATTCACCTTTCTAGAATTCTGGTCCATCGGAAGTCTGGTACGGCTAGATACCACTGTCATCCGATTCATATTCTCATTCTCAATGGTCGCACAAAGCGCTGTCGTTAAGTTTTATAGTGAGCATTGCTTAGGCGTAGAATTTACATGTGTCTCATTAAGGAGAGAGCGAATGGGCTTCTTCTGGGCAAACCCGTCGCACAATAATATAATCGTAATTGTGAAAATTAAATTAAAAATTTAATAAAACCCCACACCCAAAAAAATACGCAATTATTATAACAAATGGTTAAAAAAGCTAAAGCAATCGATTTCAAACAAACATAGCTAAGAACACGGATATACCCTTAAAACCAAATATGGTTTATAATGCATGGCAAACATCAAATTGTATCTTAGAAATATATTTTATATTTAAATAAAAAAAAACAAAAAAAAAACGCATTAAAATCGGATCATCCGTTTGGGAGCTACGTTGCCTCAGATAAATTCAAATTCAAGACACACACACACACTGACACACCCTCTCTCACACACACACACACATACAGAAACGTTAAACTTATAACACCCCGTCGTTTTTGCGTCGGGGGTTAAAAATAGGCGATCTCAAGGTTAACATGTAAACTTTGATGTGTTACTTTGTGTACATAGACAGAACTATTAATAATACTATTGACTCACATTATATTATTTACTCACAATATCCACATTCAAATCTCTTTTAGTCCCTGCGAGATAAAAAAGTTATTTTGGTCCATATTTAAAGGGAATCAAGTGACTATTTTAATAGATGTTATAAAAAAGTATTTTACAAACACGGCATCATTATACGCGGTCTGGAAAGCTGGAGTGGATCAAAATAAAATTTACGACGGGTCCGATAACAGCTCGGATGCATGGCGTGTCAGTTTGTAATGCAAATAATGCATCGCATTGAGAAATTGAAATTAGTTAACGCAGAACATCCGCATCCTACACATTTACGCAGTACCTAAAAAAGTTACAATTTCTGATAATCTGAAAAGTTATCTTTCTTCACATACAATGGGTTAGCAGTATTATTTTTATTCAGTCTAAAAATACGATATTGACTGAGAAATATTATAGAAGTAACAGTGTATCCAGAGATGTGAATTATTTGAAATACATATATTTCAAATGCAAATACAAAATGCAAAATACCCATTTTTATTTTATATTTGAAATACTTTTTTCTAAATGTATTTTGTATTTTATTTGAAATACTCTATATAAATATTTAGTATTATACATAATACAAAATAGTTTCGTTGCATTTTTAATTAATTTTTACAATTTTTCATTCTTAAATTCATGATTTCCTTATTTATGAACGCACTGATCGTGATCGTAGTGTTGTCATTGTCATTTGTCAACTAGAACAATAATGCCAACATTTAGGCCCCATAGGCGGAACATGAAAGATGAACTCTTTGAACAAATACTAGTTTTAAAATCAGTTCAATAAATAAAAGTGGTTATGCTTAACAATGTATTTTCTTTTTAAAACCTATTTTAAAAATACGTATTTTGCATTTTGTATTTAAAAACTTTTATTCAAAACTATTTTGTATTTCTATTTGAAATAGTGCTAGCAACTATGCATTTGCATGTTGTATTTAAATACTTTTACTAAACTATTTTTCACATCTCTGAGTGTATCTACGATTATTACTTTTGAAGAAACAGCAACAAGTTTGAGGCATTATTGCTATGACGTAAGAAGTCGCTAGTTGAGTAACTTGTATAAGCGCATATACAAAGATTGAAAATAACTTCGTTTTGTTTATGTGTACACTTCGTATATCGAAAAATTTTGCATTTCATGTGACCAAACATTATTCGAATAATGTATGTAGTGTTCGATTTGTTCGAATAATGTATTCTTTTTTTAGATTTATTCATTTTTTAAGATATAAAAATTGTATTATTTCCAAAACATATCGAATTTTATTTTCATACTGATTAATTAAGTCAGACTAAAAATAATCATATTTAGTTGTAGGACACTTCCCGATTCTCATCAGCATCCATTTACTGATAATGTGAATATGACCGTCCCTTTTAAACTGGGACTTTAAAAAAATTATTACATCCATTTCTGCTTAAATTTTGGGCGAGAAAAGGTGCTATGCTAGGATTATGTTAGGTATATATACATAATATAAATAAGTATCATCAGCATTACCAGCTCAATTGAAAAGATCTTGAATTTTGTTAATAGATTTACCGTCTTACGCGGGAGAGCAGTAACGTATAAACGTAACGTAGAAAAATAGCCGAGTCATCTACCTTCCCCTATGTACTCGTATAGGTACTACGAGTAAATAACACCACAAAGAACATTTAACCACGGTAATCGTCTACCTTTCAATATTTCGAAGAGTTCGTAAATTGTTCAATGCAGATCGTTACCGACCGGCCAAGTAACTTTTAAAGGTTATCCTGTGCCGTCTATTGCTGCGTGTATCTGCAATGGCTATCAGATGAAATCACTATCCTAACAATACACGGATTTTAATCTTAGTGCTATTGGGATCAGGGCCGTCTTTGAATATTGGAACAGATACGAATAAAAATTATATTCTTCGAGTAGGATTTACAAAATTACTTTTAAATTCCAAAGTAGCAACATCGTTTGTTCAAGATAAATCTTGTACTGGAAAAAACCAGCAAAAAAGCCTCGCAAGGGCTAGTTTTTCTTCTCTGCATTATTGCAGTCTACTAATGAAATTTGACCTTAGGGCAAAAGTTTTCTAACTTTTGCTCTAAGGTCAAATTTCTATTACAAGATGCTATTTCTATTACAAGATTAAATAAATGTCAGTTCACACCAATGGCGAAGTTTCTATACAAGCCGCTTCAGCGATACCAAGCAAACAGGCATTTACAATGTTACCTTATAAAACAATTTTGGTCAAAGTAATATTTATTATTTATATGATTTTTAATAGAATTCAAAACAATATTATGAGTACATTATTCAAATGCCTATCTCTCCTTACACTAATTTCAATACAATTTCATTCGCGTGTAAGTCATAGTCCGCACGCACACATATAAACATTGCCGACGAGCCGGCATCCTTCGCTATGATAATGGCGTAAACACACATTTGCAGTGACTTGTTTCAAAGTAGCGATTTTATGCTGATATAAATGCTGATATCAACGGAAAATAAAAGTTTTACGTCATCATTTTATACATAAAATGATTGATATATATTATTAATTTTTCCTGTGGCTTTTTTCCACGCCACGTCATTGGTTTACACCATACAATTTCGTCGATAATAATGCAGCATTCACAATATACACAAAACATAACTATTTGTTGCAATTACAAGCAACAAGTCATAACAGTTACTTATTTGCATTGTAATTATCTTATTTTCATCACACAGCTCATATAGGGGACTCACGAAGGGTTTAATTAACCTAGGGGTAATACTGGTCGGTTGGTCCCCCGAGCCAAAAGGGTGGCGGGCGCATTGCATCGCCTGCTGCCCAATCTCAGGGGACCGAGGGATGGAGTCCGCCGCCTGTACGAGGGCGTCGTGCGGTCCGTGGCCATGTATGGGGCTCCCGTGTGGTCGCAAGACTGCACGAGGTCCCCCCGCTGCAGAGCTCTGCTACGGAGCCTGCAGCGGATAATGGCCATACGGATCGTACGAGGCTACCGTACAATCTCGTACGAGGCGGCGACAGTTCTGGGACGCTCCCCCCCATTCGACATCCTGGCTGACATGTACGCGGCGACGTATGCGTTGCGGCGTGTCGACCGGGGGGGCGATGGGGGGAGCGCCCTGGAACCCGCGCACGAAGTGCCTAAGCGGGAGTGGCACCGACGGATTGTGGCGGCCTGGCGTGCGCAGCTCGAATTACGGATCTGCGCGCGCCAGCGGGCCGTCGGTGCCGTACTCCCGCACCTCGAAGCTTGGCTCAACGGGAAGGAGGAGGTCACCTACCGATTGACTCAGATACTCACCGGGCACGGCTGCTTCGGTGAGTATCTGTGTCGAATAGGACGGGAGGGATCGACACATTGTCACCACTGCGCATCCGACCTCGACTCGGCCCAGCACACGCTGGCGGAGTGCCCCGCGTGGGCCTCCGAGCGCCGAGTCTTGGTCGCAGAGATCGGGCGAGATCTGTCTCCGCCGGCATTGATTGCGGCAATGCTGGCGGACGAGGGAGGTTGGAGGGCTGTGGCCTCCTTCTGTGAAGCAGTAATGCTCCAGAAGGAGGCCGCCGAGCGGGGTCGGGAGATGGCCGATCCCGCTCGAAGGAGGCGGCGCCGGGCTCGGTAGCACAGCTGCGGCGCCGCCGCGGGTCGCCGGCGGGCGCGAGGAAGTCGCGACCGCTACGGCGACCCGGGATGGACCACGCCCCTTCCGTGGCCGGGGGGCGTCGTCGGTGGAGGGGACCGGGGAGGTGGTAGATTCCCCGAGGAGGGCTCCCCTCTAGAGAGGGGAGCGGAGGCTGGGGGTTCCTGGAAGTGGCCTTTGTGTTCCCGGGGGCTCCCTACATGCCTGAGGAAGGCCATCCCTGAGGTTTTTAGTGGGTAGGCCTCCCCCTTCTGGGGAGGAGAGCCCCACATAACCCCGGCTCGCCACAGCCGGGGTATGCAATTTAATGCATTTTCCTCAGGGAACAAAAAAAAAAAAAAAGGGTAATACTGGTGATTAGTTAAGAGGTGGCTTTCTAAGGAAGTATTTTAAAGCTACTAATACAAGTACGTGGGTACAAAATTTTACGCATAAAAATTTGCAACTAAGTGTTTTAAAACAGAAAACATAGTTTAGGTTTTCGAGAATTAGGTTATTAAGATTTAAAGTTTGTAATTTGAATGTTCTGAATAACCTCAGTACTAGCGATCCACTTTTCATGAAATGTGGTATGGGGATAGCTTGAGATCCGGAGAGCGGTAGCGCATCTTTTCATCTACGGAGAAATATCTTTTATACGCGAAAATATGTCATAAGTTATTGTATGTTTAATAAAACTTATGTATTTGAAATGCAATATTTGAATTCATCGTTGGGAAGTAAGCAGCACAAGCAAGTAAGCAGCAGTAAAGTAATATCAGATGTATAAGGAGTTTCTTCTCCTTCATTTTATTTTTGACGTTTAAGACATGACTTTGATTCGTAAAGACATCCCTTAAAAAGAAAAAGGAAGATGTTCAAATGACTGCGAAAAGTAAGAAACCCGAAAAATCTTTGAAGGCACCATCACCACTAAGGTCAGCTCCTAGTAATAATAATACTCGATTATGTGTGGGGTCTCTGAAAAGATTAGCACAAGCGCGCGCCACAAGAGTTTTAGTCGAGTTAGAGAAACAACATGTCTTACAACGTAAGCAGCGATTGGAGCAGGGAGCACAAATCGAGCAAGAACGAAAAGCAGCTGAACGCGATTTGATACAGGCGCAGTTAGTGGAGGAGACGGCGAGGTTGGAAGCCAAATTGCACGATGATAACTACGATACATCGACTTATACGCAGTCTCTAGTGCAACAATGGGTCGATAATACTATCGCTGATAATGTTCACGCGATTGGTAACCAAATTCCAGAAGACAGCAGACGTGATATTACCTACCTGGCCCGCGCTGTCACCGATACCATAAAGCATCAAGTGTACCAGCGAACTTGTCTTCAGGAGATTGACAGAGACAATTTTAATATATCTATGCTTAGCCTCCATCATATTGGTAAAATAGATCGTGTATCAAGGTTTCTACGTATATAAAGAAGTTATAATTGCATGACACTTCGATGAGAAAGTAGTTCCAACTAATGTGTTGTAAATAAACGAAATTCTTTGAAGACTTGTTTATTCTACAATAATCTCAATCATTTATACGAATAGCTTTAAAATAAAAAAAGATCTGCGCGTCTAAGTTATACCATACTTTTACAAATAGACTTGCAGTGGAAAAAAACCATCAAGAAAATTAGCAAGACTTAAGTCTTAGACGATTTCTTAAATCTCCCCCGTATTGTTAGAGAACCGTTATTGTAAGTTGGCTACAGCCAAACGATACAATAACCGACCCACCTTGCTGCCCTCACTTTCCTAATATGAACATGTTTTGATTACAGACGTAAATAACAAAACTAAAATTAAACGTGTTACCTACACAATTCAGAAACTAACTAATTAATCAAACATTGCGCACATAAGATTGTCCCAATTCATACGATAATAATGAACAGCATTACAACTGTAATCAGAGAGTTAGCTACTTAATGTGATGGTAAATAAACACCAATTCAAAACATTACACATAGGTGCGTTGTTTTGAAAGTAAATTCTTGCATTCTGCAAAACTACTATTATACTACAATAAAAGTTTTGTCAATAATCAATGTTCAAAAACAAGCAGAGCCAATACCAAAATCTTTTAAGCCAATTTGTAATATTGCAAAGTAAAAATGATTAAATTCATTAAGATTGTAAAATTTTCCACGATCACCGCTTGTGGCGTAGTCTTGTGTAAAGTTCTGAATTATTTAAAAAATAACATAATCCAACTAATTAAAGATCTGATCTCCCAAATTCTTATCTATATTTTTATTCAGTACAAAACCATAAAATAAATCGAATATTACAAAGTCCATTCTAGAATTTTTAGAAAGTCTATTGGCTACCTACGTCTGACCATTTACGTCATTTTGAAAAGGGCACTGTAACTAGTGATATTTTACTGGGTTCAATCTCGTAGGCTTCAATATGAACGAGCGACTTGAAATGCTAAGCCGTTGTTCACTTCAAGTGTAAAATAAACATTTACCAATTTTCTTTATCAAGACTAATAGGTTTGTAATGTTAATCGAAAGGAAGGTTTGAACCTTGCCATGTACTAATAACTTCTTTACATTGTTCGATTTTCATATGTACATTTAATTAAACCAAGGGCAATAGTCACACTCTATTACACTGACACAATATAGTAATGTGAGTTTTACACACCTCTGCTTAAGCTTCTTAAATAAACATGAATGATTTCATATATGTATATATAAATGCTTGCAATAAAACCCAGAAACAAAGATATATGTGAATAAGATCAACCCGTACTAAGATAGCGTAGTGAACTTTGGCCTAAACACACAGCTTAAACTTAATGGTCTCCCCTTGGTGGAGACGTGTCAGAGCTGAGACAATCACATTGGCGTCTATTTTAATTAATACTTCCAGACGTAAATGTTGATCACTAAAGGCCTATACAAAACAAGTATGCCATTGATAACGTGTTATCGGTTAGCTGCTTGTTTTATTAAAAAATCTTTACAGTATAAAACCGATACATTTACTTGCAAATTTGAAACGAACACTAAATTGTTTTAATCGTGTGGTATTGAAATTATGCCATTGTTTTGAATTACTAGATATCTATTGTAACTTACTAGATAACACAAATATTTTAATCTACTGACTAGAGTACTGAGTGGAGTAGAGTGTACTCCATGTCTTCCGCTTATACCATCACAGAAATAAAAGATATTGCAAGCAGCAGCTCTGCTTATTGGCTAACTATATTGTTAATGACTGTTACTGTTGAGCACTTGTAGTGAATGTGCAATACGAATATTGAAGTCTACCACCCTGAAAAATTGAACTAGCGGAATTTGCACAAAGGTATGGCAAAACAGGAAAATGACACAAGCAAAGCTTCGCGTTGAATCATATCATCCGATAAATAAAGAAAAATATATCGATTAACATTATAAGTGGAAACAAATTGAACAAATTCAAAAAACGCTTGGCGCCTGTATACATGAATAAGTAATTTTTTGCTTCAATGCCTGATTTACTGGCTAGTGGCGAGAAATGTAATGTCAGACAGTGTATATACATAGATTATTCTTTATTGTATACAAAATATTCAATAATAATTTCTTAAAAGTAGGTAGTGGCTACAACGATCTCACCTAGAATTACTGTCGTTGATGTATCATAATCGCGGTAGTAAAGACAACAATGTATACGTTAAGAGGAAACCGCGCTTCATATTTTCCATACAAACGCTGTTTTTCCCTGCAACAACAAACTAGAGCTATATCTTTCGTAAAAATATAGTTTCTATTGTCATGTCCTTATGATTTCTTTCTTTTTTAAAAGCTTTTATTAAACTTCAATCTTGTAATCAATATTACACCCAGTTCCACTAAAGCTAACGAACTGAGATTTTGCATACGCGTTTAGTTTTGATGATAATAGGTACTAGATAAACGAACGGTAGAAAATGGTGACTTATCATTTTCATAACAACCTCTACAATTTGGGTATCAAATAAAAGAGCTTGGAAAACTAGTTTCCCTTTTTAGCGCATTTTATGTTATATCTATTGTTAAATTAAAGTTATTTTTTATTAATTTTTATTATAAATCACTAACTTGTTTTTTTATAAATGTTCATTATTATATTCCGATGTATAGAACGATAATATAACGAAATAGATAATTAGAGCGCGATATATACAATACAGAAGCTGTTTTTATCTATGAAATGTTTGAGTTTTATAACAAAGGTACACGCCATCCTCACAACGATCATTATTCATTAGGATATTGGCAAACCAATACGAGTGCCTTTCTAAAGCTTCCGTAATGTTAAAACTAATATTGCCCAACTAGGCTTGTGCCGAATTCAAATTCCAAATGCCTGTAACTTAAGGCGCATAAGAGTCAAATTGCAACATCGCCTTGCAACTATTACACGACGTGTCGAAATCGCCTGTTGGTCGTGACAATCCTATGGTTCCATTGCGATATGTAATTCCATCGAAATCATCTCTAATCGTTCTGGCTGTGCCAATACTATTGTTTACTATTATTGTCGTACAACAGCAATTCAGCTTACAGCCAGTGCTTCGGTGTTACGCGGCTATTATCAAATAGTCAAGATTTGTTCGGACTTATTATCAGATGCTATTAATTCATGATTTCGTAATAAAAAGATCTTAAAAATCCTTTACACTTACAACAAACAAAAGCCGAACATTGCAGTAAGATAGGTTAACTATACAAGCCGAATCACAAAAGATACTCTATTCTAGGATCAATTCCAAACTGGACTCTTCCGGTAGATACGTATAAAAAACACAACAAAAAACTAAATGGTTTTGCTGTCCATTCCCAAACTGGACATATTTCTATTTTTACAAACTCTTAACCGTACATTTGCGTCGATTGTACTTTGGAAAATAAAGATCCCCAAAGACTACGAGATAAAATCAATAAACACTTTAATTTAACATATCAACTAGAACACAATTATAATAATATAATTTATTTCAGACTTTGCATTCATATTTCCATTTGTATGTTCGAAATTACTTGAGTAATTTAAATTACCTTAATTATGTTTCTAGTAATTGTCTCACTCCAATGTTTTTAATGAAACAATCAGGACAAGCATTAATTGCCCGCCGAACACCGTTGCTTCTGTCGAGATAATGGTTTCAATGAATATGCATGGATGGGATACGGCGAAGCAAAATTTCTATATACACTGTTAAAAGATTTCAAGTAATTTCGGCTTGCCCCGAGCTTCCGTAAATTCAATACAGGAACACATAACATAAGCGATTCACGCCAAATAAGTCTATTCGAACATCGAACGCAGCGTAACTATATAACGTCTAGCGTTCAAAATCTACGTAGAAGTAGGAAACGGAACGTGAACGTGAACGTGTAGGCCACAAATTGAAGTGGACTATCAACTGATCGGTCGATCAATATTGTGATGAAACAAAGATGAACGGTTTAGTTCCGTTCACGACAAAAAGATAATATACAATGATTATTGTCAGTCGCGAATTTATAAATATTCATTAAGAATGTCGACAGACTTGCTCAATAGCATACTACTAGAAACTCCATATTTGAGCGCGTACGCATCTAATAAGCAAAACTATGTTGGACCGAGTACGCGGGATGCCAAATCATGTTTTAGTTAAGAAGTTGGTTAAGAAGTCAAGGTTTCTCCGCTACATTCTTTTAATATAGTTTTTTGTTTGACAATTTGCTATTCATGTTAACTGAAAACAATAAAATTAAGAATCCATGGAATTATAAATCTTATACGACACATACCTAACAATAAATAAATTCAAAAAAGAAAAAATCAAATACTTAACACTATTTAAACAGATCAACTTCGTTGCGAAAAGCTTAATCGAATTATTTGGCACCCGCCCAAAGGGGAAGTGACAAAAACACAAAAGATTCACTAAAGGTTAATACTAGGAAAATGCACAAGATACGTTTCCTTGTCTTGTACCATCCTCCAAGATTAGCGAACGGGAGCGTGACGGCGAATGACCTGGTGAATCACTATCGGACAAAGAAACTAATATGATTCGCGGTGACAAAACGAATAGAAACAAACAGGGGACCCGGTCCCAACCAAGGGAAAAAGCGATTCAAACCTTGGAATTACAATGTAATTTATTCGGTTGACAGAAACATTCTCAATGTTGTCTGAAAATAGATTAGTGAATGTGGAACTATGTTGATGTTGCACAGTGTATCTATGATTTATCAGACAATGTAATAAAAATGTAGGTAGGTACAGAAATATCAATAATAAAGGTCATCGTTATCGACTGACGACAGCGATACGTACCACAAACACTTTGTGGTGTTAAGTTTTAGAGATCGTATCATCTCATTTCAATAACAATATATTTGACTATCTGTACTTGAGAACCGAAGGTGCTAGAATAGGTACTCTGCAACAGAAAGCGCAGTTTCGGCCATTTCCTAACCAGATGAACCGATAAAATTTAAAACCGAGAGAAATTAAAAAAGGTTGAGCGAATTTCTCATTTCGAGTTGCTCGCGATAGTTAATCTAAGATGCCAAATTCAACAGTAGATGACTATCTGTCAAGTCGACAATTTTGTTAAGTGGTATGTTGATAAAGAAGCACACTTACCCACCCAATGGCAAGTGGTTATAGTCGCCTAATTACATGCGGTTCCTTCCTCATACTACATGATATTCACAGCATATTCGCAACATGTAATAATATAAGATGTCAGTTCCAATAATTTACTGCCTTTCATCTTATCATTCACATCGGTACACAATAATGCAAATCCTGTTATTTTGAGGTAGACATAGGTATGAAGAAGACGACCCTGGTATGGGACAGTCTCGTATAAAGGTTAAGGTTAAATAAAAATAAATGATTATTATACATTAAATTAATTAGCATTCGGCGATTTAATTGTAAAGCTGCTGACAACGCCACCTCGCCACACACGTATCGCAGCAAAAACAATTTTGAACAATCTACGGTAACAGGTCGAGGCAGTATGCCTCAGGTGGAGACATCCCAAATCAAATTTGGCACCCGCTCGCATAACTTTACAATTGCGATATTTAACTACTCTATTTATCCTGTCTGGTTTATTGCATTATAAATTACATTACGAAACAAAATCTTTATTTTATTTTTATGTACGTTCATCACATCATTATGTAGTTACTTTTTACATAAACAAGAAAGCCTCTGGAAGTAGATAGCGCAATACCGCTGAGTTTGGATACCCGTGGGAGTATTTATGTCCAGAAATATGCGTCTCTCGGTTTTAATATGTTATTTACATATCCCTAATCGGCATCGACGAAACAAACAAATCAATATGGAAACCCGTGAAAGATATATCGAGATAAATAACAGGTTTATATAAACCTGTTATTTATCTCGGTAACCAAGGAATCCAAATTCAGTCACTAAATAATTTAGATAGATTTTCTTCATTATTATTTTAGAAAAAAAATAAATAATCAGAGGCTATGTTCCACTGTGTATGTACTTATTGTAAGATTCGCAAAAGTGCGACCTAAGTAAGGACAGAGCCAAATTACATCAGAACATACATCAGAATCAACGGTAGGACTACCGTTAAAACAAGAAAGAGATTCTTATCTTGTATTAAAAGATAGTGATCTTTTAATATATTTCCTCGCACCTCGAAGCTTGGCTCCACGGGAAGGATTCACCTACCGATTGACTCAGATACTCACCGGGCAGGACTACTTCGGTGAGTATCTGTGTCGAATAGGACGGGAGGGATCGACGCATTGCCACCACTGCGCATCCGACCTCGACTCGGCCCAGCACACGCTGGCAGAGTGCTCCGCGCGGGCCTCCGAGCGCCGAGTCTTGGTCGCAGAGATCGGGCGAGATCTGTCTCCGCCGGCATTGATTGCAGCAATGCTGGCAGACGGGAGGTTGGAGGGCTGTTGCCTCCTTCTGTGAAGCAGTAATCCTCCAGAAGGAGGCCGCCGAGCGGGGTCGGGAGATGGCCGATCCCGCTCCAAGAAGGCGGTGCCGGGCTCGGCAGCTCAGCACCGCCGCGGGTCGCCGACAGGCGCGAGGAAGTCGAGCCCGCGGATACGGCGACCCGGGATGGACCACGCCCCTTCCGTGGCCGGGGGGGGCGTCGTCGGTAGAGGTAGTGCAGCCCCCCGAGGAGGGCTCTCTGTAGGCAGGGGAGCGGAGGTTGGGGGTTCTCGGAAGTCGCTTCGCGTTCCCGGGGGCTCCCTACATGCCTGAGGAAGGCCGTCCCCGAGGTATTTAGTGGGTAGGCCTCCCCCTTCTGGGGAGGATAGCCCCACATAACCGTCGGCTCGCCACAGCCGGGGTATGCAATTTAATGCATTTTCCGCAGGGGAACAAAAATAAAATGGTTTTGCATACAATTCGATCCGATAACAAAGAGATTTTAAAAACATTTATTGGATATTTGAACACTAGAGTCGATATGAAAGAAGGGTAAGTACGGTTCGACGGGACTTAAATATTTTTATTGGTGAGTAAAGTGTATTTTTATGGCCGTTTTTTCATCGTTCATTTCCTTTGAACATAGCACAGCAAGCGCAAGCCGCTGTAGTAACGCGACCTCATCTAGTAGGTACATCTTTAAGGTATCAAATGTGAAGCATGCATGTTTTGCTACAACAAAAAAGTTTATGTTAAATGGCACGCGAATGCAAACTGCAAGAATGTGCAAAGCTATTTCCAAAATAAAGGGTGCCTTTTCTCAGTTGTGACAAAACGCTACATCTGCTCTTTTGCACCAATGAAACACATCAACTGAAGTTTAATTTTAACGCATCGCTTTGTGAGTAACCAAAGGAGTTTGTGCCGGCGCATCTGCGATGAGTAAGATGCGCACGCGCATGCGTTCAATATTAACAATAAGTTTTTTTTTAAATAAGAAACAACTGTTTATGACACACATACGTTTTAATATATTTATGACACAACTTTGGCAAAACAAACAGCTGAATGTTCTTAGCATTCCAAGGATTCACATTTGCAATTATATAGTGCTCCAGAGCAATGACCAAAAATCAGCACCGGGGACTTGTGATCCAGATGAAGGTTTAGAACTTACGTAGCATCAGCACTCACCTTCAACATTCTGGCCTCTCTCACTACCTAGCCATAACAGATATAATTTCGCTAGAGCCGTCTTTGTTATGCGGAATTTATGGAAACTCGAGGCAAGTCAAGATTTAAACAATATAAGTATGTTATTTAGCTTGTATACCCCCCTCGCACCTGCCTTAACTGCTTACAATGCAACAACGTTGCCAGTGCTGGTGGTTGAGGATATTCGATTTCTCGAAGTACAGTCAGATAAACTAACTATACCAACAACTAATAACATAAATATAATATATATGCTAATGATGTAATATTTACATAGAAAAAGTGGGTATTGTACTAGCACGTCGAAATTCGAAATGTTCAAATTCGGGTAATTGGTGCAATTTCAATTAGTATTACAGGAATAACTAGGGAGAGAAAATGTTGTTCCTCTCTCCATCTCTATTCTATTATCCACAAGTAATAAAAGCTATGTAAGGTCTAAAAGCTACCTATGTTTACTACCTAACACCCTTTTGTAGACTATTATTAACAAATATTTGAATTTATTAATGTAACTATATATATAATATATATATATATATATTATATATATATTATATATATATATATAATATATATATATATAATTACATTAATAAATTACATTATATCTGACAATATACCTTTCATCTAACAAGTATATAAAGGCAATATATTTACATGTAAACTAGTATTGTTCACAATTCTATTTTATTTCCTAAACTACTAATTTGCATCAAGCATGTTATTACTCTAAAAATTTAACTAATAGTCCTTTGTAATAACGTTGACATAAAATAATACTATTTCGAACATGCACCAAATAATGTTTCCAGAAATTACAGTGTAATAATTATTCAATAATTTATTTAACCACTTTAATGATAATATTGTTTTTGGAATTGTTTAGAAACTAATAAATACTGATAACTAATAAATCCAATAATAAAGCAAATTTGTTACATTTGCCCTTTTTGTTAGTAAAAAAAAACTGATTTACATTAAAAATAAAATAAATTTCAAAAATATCTTTATTAATCTCAATGTAAATGTTATCAAGTAAATCTTATTTCATTTGCATATGCAAAGGTAGTTGCCGCATAATACTAAATAGGCAAGTCATTGAAGTGAAAAAGTCCTTATCTGAAGTTTATATAATTCATGCGAATTGCTTCCTTATAGGAAATATCTAGTTGATGGAACAGCTTTTGCAAGTTTTATATAAGTAAGATAGGTTATGACTAAACAATATAATATAAAAATCCTCTTTATGCATATTCGAAATATGAGACAAATGTTAATAGATTTTGAGGAAAAAATAAAATTTCAATTAAGGTATTTATTTTATAATAAAACTTACTAACCATTTAATATTATTGTTGTAACTAGTTTAATATATTATCTAAGGATTCTAATGTATTACTACGTTAGACAAGGCAGACATTTATAAACATTACAAAAGTTTACAGTTTTTCTAGAAACTGTTTTATCTTTCAAAATATTGCATATTTTCATCAAAAGTTTTGTCATTTGTTAAATATTTCAATTCATATAATTTTTCTGCTTGATTTAATTAAGCAGTTTTAAGATTTTTGATTGAAAGAATATTTCCCAAGGATATCAATATTTACTACAAGTTTCTTAAAATATAATTTTCTTTGTTCAACTTTATGTTTTGAATGCCCTATTACAATGCCTATTGTATATTAAATAATAATGTTTCTATTCATTTATTGAGTAAGTCTTATACAGTAACAAGTTTTTTGATTTTCAATTTAGAGTCTAATGTTTTATGTCACAATGATTACACTCTGTATTCCATACATGTGCATTATATAAAATATTAACAAAGATTATTTGATGATTAAAATGAAATGATATTTTATTGACTAGTTTGATACAATAAATTCATTTCCATCTTATATTTCTTGCAATATTTCTGAACAGTCATAACTCACTGTTTAGGACTTATGAGTTTCGGACCGCGGAAAAGGAAATTTAAAAAAGTAATAAAAAAAAAAGATATTGACATTACGGCTTCGGTACTTGACTGTCACTTCGGATTTTTTCACGGCATTTTTATTGAGTTTATTTTAAATATATTCTTTGGTTAAATTTACGGAAGTGTATTTAAATATACCATTGGATAAATATTGGCATATTACGGTTTCGACGGGATTACATTTACATTTGGAAAAGTGGTCGGCCACGCGTTCTCCTATTTTTTACACTACAAGTATTGTAGTTTATGATATATATTTATAACCACATACGGTAGGGCACATTAGTACACACAAAACACACGTTCAAGCCAAGCCAGAACTACGGACCGGTAAGTAAGCAATATTATTATATAGTTAAATAATATAACCAAATTACGGGCGTTCGGGAAAACGCAACATTTTTTGGTAGCAGAGCGTGTTAACTTTTCGGTTACGGACCTGTTATTTTAATAAACGGTTTTATTCGGAGTATTTGCACATGTTGCAGCAGCGGCTGAAATGGACAGATAAAACGGCTCCTGCACGGGTAGGGGATCTTGTCCTGATTAAGGATTCAAATCTTTCTCCTCTACGTTGGCGTAGAGGACGCATTTTGAAGCTTTATCCAGGCTCTGACGGTGTACCTCGGTTCGCAGAGGTCTCGATCGGCGACTCTGTGATGCGCCGTGCGGTGGCAACCCTGTCCCGTCTACCGGTAGACTAGCGAGATGAGGGTTGCTCATCTCGGGGTGGGGGATTGTTTAGGACTTATGAGTTTCGGACCGCGGAAAAGGAAATTTAAAAAAGTAATAAAAAAAAAAAGATATTGACATTACGGCTTCGGTACTTGACTGTCACTTCACCGTGGGACTACTGGCCAGATCCAGTGTCCTTACCGCTTAGAATATTATGACAGCATTATTCAGGCGGTAAGGACACTGATCTGGCCAGTAGTCCCACGGTGAAGTGACAGTCAAGTACCGAAGCCGTAATGTCAATATCTTTTTTTTTATTACTTTTTTAAATTTCCTTTTCCGCGGTCCGAAACTCATAAGTCCTAAACAATCCCCCACCCCGAGATGAGCAACCCTCATCTCGCTAGTCTACCGGTAGACGGACAGGGTTGCCACCGCACGGCGCATCACAGAGTCGCCGATCGAGACCTCTGCGAACCGAGGTACACCGTCAGAGCCTGGATAAAGCTTCAAAATGCGTCCTCTACGCCAACGTAGAGGAGAAAGATTTGAATCCTTAATCAGGACAAGATCCCCTACCCGTGCAGGAGCCGTTTTATCTGTCCATTTCAGCCGCTGCTGCAACATGTGCAAATACTCCGAATAAAACCGTTTATTAAAATTTTGTGACATCTGTTGCAGCATTTGAAAGCGAGAAAGTCGACTCAGTGGTACATTCTCAAAGGGATACTCAGGGAGAGCTGCAAGGGGCTGGCCGATGAGGAAATGACCCGGTGTCAAAACCTCCATATCGTTGGGATCCGAAGAGAGTGGGCATAAAGGCCGTGAATTTAAAGTTGCTTCCACTCTGTAAAAGACCGTAGTAAGTTCCTCGAACGTAAGAACCGTTTCCCCAATAACACGTCTCAAATGTGTCTTAGCCACCTTCACGACAGCCTCAAAGATGCCTCCCCAATGAGGACATCCAGGAGGATCAAACTTCCACGTAATGCCCTGAGTAGCCATTGCTTGTCCCAAGTCCGTACTATGTTTCGTTAAAAAATCATGGACCTCCTTAAGATATCTGTCAGCACCCTGATAATTTGTGCCGCAGTCCGACCGTACCAAACTCGGTAACCCCCTCCGTGAAACAAAACGTCCGAACGCCGCGATAAACGCTTCCGTACTAAGCGAAGATACTATTTCTAAATGTACTGCCTTCGTTGACAGACAAACAAATACACATAAATAAACTTTGTAAGTCTTAGAGGTCCGCAAGTGAGAAGCCCTGACAATAAAAGGACCAGCGAAATCCGTACCGACACCGTAAAAAGGTCTGGTGACACTAACCCGATCGCTAGGTAGGTCACCCATCATAGGCTGCATGGTGTTAGCCTTTAACCGATAGCAAGGTATACACTTAAATATAACCGATCGGACGCACCGTCGCGCCGATAGTATCCAAAATTCCCGCTGAAGAATAGCAAGCAGTGCCGTACAACCTGCATGCGAGTTAGTAATGTGCCGATCACTTACTATCAACTGCGTCAAGGGTCCGTCCTTGGGCAGCAAAAGGGGATGCCTAGCCGAATACGGCAGCTTCGAGTTGCGCAGCCGTCACGAAGTAATCCCTCGCCATCAATGAATAAGTTAAGTTTCTGTACGGCACCCTTTAACCGACCCGTCGTCCGTAACGATTTAAGCTCGTCAGAAAACCGTTCCGATTGTACCCGTCGTACCCAAAACATGAGAGCAGCACGCCGTTCGCCTGCCGTCAGAAACAAAGATGTATTTCTTACAACCGGTTTGCGAGTATTCGTTATAAACCGACGCATCCATCCCGTAACGGCCAGTAATTTATTAAGAGAGCTAAACCGCAGTAAAAGAGGGTTTGTGACGATTTCTTTCTCCACAGCCATGACACGCACACAGGGCAGCGGATCCGATCCGATTAAAACCGTAGGGGGCCATGACGACTCCGGTGCCGTCAACCAAGCAGGTCCCCACCAAAGGTTATGACTCACCAACGAGGAGGCATAACAGCCGCGAGAGGCCACGTCGGCGGGGTTCAACTCGCCGGGTACGTGCCGCCAATTCAGATTCACTGACGAGTTTTGAATTTGCGAAACCCGATTCGCAACAAATGTTTCCAGCCTATGTACCGAGGTCTGGAGCCACGCCAAAACAATTTGGCTGTCAGTCCACGCATAAACGTTGCCTATGTTAATGTGCTTCCCGAGTGTATCACAAACATGATTCAATAACCGAGTAAGTAACGCAGCTCCCGAGAGCTCCAATTTGGGTATGGTTTGGCGGTTGCGTATAGGAGCCACCTTGCTCTTCACCGTGATTAGATGTAACGCTACTGAACCATCTGGCTGTATCGTCCGAAGATATACGACTGCCGCGAAACCCGATTCCGAGGCGTCACAGAAACCGTGAAGTGACGCATGATACTTCCCCGGTGGAAGTATTTTACGAGGTATAACAACCCTTCCGATAGTGGGTAACTGATCAATAAATGCGAGCCAGTCCGTTAAGAGTTCAGTAGGTAGGGTCTCATCCCACTTAAGCTCAGCCAACCATAACCGTTGTAGAAAACATTTAGCCCAAAATATTATAGGAGCGATCCACCCGTTAGGATCATAGATACGAGCAACCGTAGACAGGACTAGCCGCTTAGTCCATATCTTCTCCGTTATTGTTAAAACCCGAAAGAAAAGATGTCAGGAACCGGTAAATACTGAACACCTAAAACCGATGTTGAACGAGGAGAGTCCGGATTCTCAAATAACAATGGATCTTGAACGTGATCCGCTGGTAGTCCTTCTAAGAGACGTGGACTGTTCGAAATCCATTTCCGTAGTTCATAGCCAGCCGTTGCCAATAACGCTATGAGCTCGTTACGTAAAATTAAAGCCTCCTGTTCCGAAGATCCACCCGTGATAACGTCATCGACAAAAATTTCCGACTCTAAGACGTCCGCCGCACGAGGGAATCGAACGCGTTCCCGTTGAGCGAGTTCCAACAAGCACCGCATAGCCATCCAGGGGCTAGATTTCAAACCGTACGTGTTTGTGTTCAGTTCGTAGACGCGTAATGGGTGAGACGGGTCCTCGCGCCAAAGAATCAGCTGATACCGTCTATCAGCCTCATCAATCACCGTTTGCCGGAACATCATGCGTATATCCGTCGCGAAGACCACCTGGTGTCTACGAAAGGCCGAAATAAGATCCGAAATATCTTTATGTAGTTTAGCACCCGAGTGCAGGATTTGGTTCAATGAAACACCGTTAGAGGAAGGGGCCGACCCGTCAAACACGACCCGTATCTTACCGCTATCCGATTTAAAAACCGCGTGATGTGGTATGAAATAGTGTTCTTCCGATGAGTAGTCCCTCCGTGCCAGGGACATGTGACCTAATTGTACATATTCCCGCATGAACTCAATGTATTTGTCGCGAAACTCTGTATCTCGCTTCATGCGACGTTCCATAGAAAGCAGGCGTTTCTCAGCAGTGAGGTAGGACTGCCCCAGCGGTTTGCGAATGCTCACAAAGGGCAACCGAGTAACGAAACGACCTTCGGTAACCGATAAACATTTTCGATAAAATGGCGCTCGCATTCTTCGTCGAGCGGGTCCTTCCGTGAAACCGTGGGTACCTCTTCTGTCTCCCAAAAACGCTGTACTAAATCCGAAAGAGAAACGCCCGTAAAAACCGTATCAGAAACCGTATCATATGCTGGGCCCATAATCATATATCCGTAATGCGATGGTATAGCAACCAAGCCATTATTATTTAAATTTATAGTGCGTCCGGTGCACAATAATTGACCAAGCACATCAGTACCAAGCAACAAATCAATTTTTCCAATATTTAAAAATTTTCTGTCAGCCAAAGACAGGTGAGAAGCCGAGTTCAAAATTTCCGAAGGTAATTCCACCTGTGGATGTTCTCCTAAAATATCATGCAACACTAGTGCTGTAACTGTAATAACAGGTTGAGAGACCGATTCTCCAACAATGTTAAAGGTACATTGACCATAAACATGTGACACGAGCACATCACCTATGCCACGAACCGAAATATTATTATTAAATATGTATAGGCCTAACCGTCTCGCCAAATTAACTGTTATCATGCAACCTTGCGAACCCGTGTCCGCTAGAGCCCGTGCTCTAACATAAAAACCGTTAATATCACAAATCCTTACCGCAACGGTAGGCAATAAAATAGTATTTAAAAAGGTTGCATTTGGCGAGGCGGCGGCGACTACCTATTCTTGAACGTCACTATGAAATGAAGCATTCACCCGATTAAAAACCTGGGCTGCCGACAGCGCCAGAGGGTTATATGTAGGGGGTCTCGAGCGCCCCAATGGTGCCCGAGTCAGGTGCCAACTGGCATCCGGTGTCCACTATGTACGCATAGCACTTCTACAAAATGATAGGACCCTACCGAATTTATAAATGTTATGTGCAAAAGGTTAAAGAAAATATTTCTAGTATTTAACACCACTAAAATAAATTTTGCACCAGAAAAATCTATAAATTTAAACTAAACTTTAAATTGATTTACAAGTGAAAACCAATAAGAATAACTCTACCTCATAACTTACTTCATATTGCCAATTATTCTCATAGTGCCAATTTATATTTAATTTGCTTTTTTAGAGCCAAGCCTTTTTTTTCCCTTAATTGATTATATAGTAAAATTAATTTTAATCTGTTTTTGCAGAGAAGTTCAAGTCAGATCCACAAATTAAACCATATGCTATACTAGTACCAAATGTTTAACATATTTGTAATCTATTTAAAGAAATTTCAGTTTCACAGAATTCATTGAACATACAATATTTTCAATCTCATTAAGAAATAGTTGTAGGTGAATCTAGCCATCTCTGTTTCCACTTATTATAATTTAGAGATTCAAAAGTTTTTGTTTCAGTTAGTCATAAGAATTAATCTTTATGTAATATTTTGAGCTTGCTATTGTTATAAATTCATTGATATTGTTCAGATCTTGATTGTTTGTATTTTCTACATACACCCTTAAATTTATTCAATCTGCTCATATATTATTTCCTATATTTGTTACTTTCCTCAAAAATAGCATTGTATTCATATTTGCATGTCTGTTAAATTTTTATTTTGACAGGTTTATTAATATAAGAAATCTTTTTATTACTGTCCACCACATCATCATCCAATATTTAAATCAAATGCATATTGGACAAAGATTTTGGTTAAGTAGAACACCACCCTAACCTGTGACGGCGCGCACCGCACTTTAATCTAACTGTAATCTATACAGTTGATAACAGAAAATTAATCAAGTAAGAGCAATGAAAAATATATTACCGTGTAATTATTTATTAGTATAAATTATTTAGTAATACTTACTTTCAGTCGAGTAAGATTTCCATCCCTGGCTGCGTTGAAAACGGCTGTTTTGAAATCCATAATGGTTCTCTTTGAAACGTAATAAGTAACTCACAATTAAAATATGCCACTTTTCGAACAGCACTTTCTTCTGAGAATAATCATTGAAAATACACAAATATCACGTAAATTCAAAGCACCCCAATAATTTATTTCAAAACACTCCGGCACAACACCTTTTTCACCTTAATGAACAGCTGCGGCACGGCGACGTCTCACAGTCTCACAAAATCTGCCATTACAAATTGCGCACAGATTAGAAATTGCGACAAAAATAATCACCATAGACTAGAAAGATGACCCTCTCAGAATGATAAACACACAGATTATTTAGTCAGGTTGACAGTCCGTTCGTTCCGTTTGAAGACAATAGTGATATCAATGATGATTATTACAAACGGTCTGGAGATGTATTTTTAAATTATTAGACGTGAATATGGAATTCGAATACGAATACAAATCGTGCGCGAAATTATTTTCTAGTGCTTACAATTTTATAGATTTTTTAATCACTTGCATTCAGTGTTGTCGTTAAAAACAAATTCTTAATTAGATTCCGTTTCACGCAGAAAAATTTCAAATCACAACAACAATTAAATATATGTAATCAAACAATATTTACTTATTATTATGTACCTATTTACAAGCTTTACATTAACCAAAGTAAAATCACTGTCAACGTCATTTCAGCGTTGGATATTCTACTAGTAGAAATCAAAAACGAGTGGGTTGAACCATTCGTTGCACAACGCACGAAATGAAAATCCACAAATAGTGAATTTGGTAATTCGTATACGAATCTTACGATTTCGAATGCGAATTGGTTTTCTATTGTTTCAAACATTCGTCTCCTGATTCGACTATCATAATGTTATCACTGTCATCTCAATATCAATTTAGACTGATCATTAGTGCGATCAATCTTGAACGATCACAATGTTAACATCTAAAATTAAAAATTATGATTACATTACATTATTTAAGTTCACAAATATATTCCTTATATGTAAATATTGTCATATTGCAAAAAGTTACTATGAAAAAGATTTAAAACCAATGGTGGAATTATTTGTATTTTAAACTTATTTATCAAATATCGTTATGGATATATGATTTAAAGATATTTAATCATTTAACATTAATGTTCTTGATGATTACGGCAGAAGGACCAATACCGTAAGCGTTATTGGTGACCCTATAAATGTATCATGCGAATTAACCTAAGTGATCTCTAAATTGCTAATCCGAACGCCTTTCACCCATCCTGATAACAATGATGTTGGTTACTGCATTTTTCATACGGGACTCATTGAATATTTATATATATAGACAGGAACTAGTACGATATATTCTTCTACACTAGTGTAGATAATGAAACATTTTTTTCAAATAATTTTCAATTTTATTAGTTGACATAAGCTTAAAGTTGGAGAAGTTTGTGCTTTTGTGACAACCTGACGTACGGATTTATCTCGTATGTTCTTTTCAATTAATCTAAGTAGAACCTCATATTTAACAACTACAAGATGGTTCCAACGATTAATTGGCGAAAATAAAATCATAAAAATAAATAAATGCATAACAAGCCTGAAATTTTTTGATAAGTATCACTATAAAATAACTACATCGTTTTACATTTGCCTGTTGTGTAAAAAGTAACTATCAACTTTAAAGTAATAGGTTAGAATATGTTACTGCAATTACTATAAATTAAAATAAATGATTTATGACAAATTTAAATGTATATAATTATATTTAATGTATATAAAAAATATAGTTTAGATTTGTTTGAGTCAATAGAATAAAGACCATATTTATAACATTTTTTTATCTAGTTTAGTCAATCTATGATATTGTCTCGTTCCATCTTTGAATAAAAGAGAAAAAAACATAGAAAACTAAGTCAGGCATAACTTTATTTAACGCGCTTAAGTAGTTTTTCGACTGACAGCTAACGAGTTTTAAGATTCATAGATAGTGTGTACGTTTGTCTACACTAATATTATAAAGAGGAAATTTGTATTTTTGTATAACGAATAAACTCAAAAAGTACTGGACCGATTTTAATAATTCTTTTTTCATTATTAAGGTACATTATCACTGAGTAACATATATTTAGTGCTAGATTTCGCCGCCGTACTAAAACAATCACATATATAAATTCTACAAAAATGTATTCCATATTGCCAATATTGAAGAATTAATTTGATATAACAATTATAAGAAAGAGGCCTAGGTACATAGAATGCTGTAGGGTAAGTTTATATATTTTCATCTTTTAACGGCAACTAGAGGATTTTATGCAGTTTATATGAGATGTTTGTCAAAATGCGAAGCCGGACAGTGTTTATCAGATCTCAACGATGTTTATAAAAGAACTGCTGAAATGACTGGTAGATATGGTTTTATTTAATTTATCATTATATATATTAGCTATAATATATATACCATTAGATATTATTTGTGTTATTCATCTTGCAAAATGCAGATTAAACCTCTTAAGTAATGATTTTTGCATTTAACATATATCCATGAACTTGAGGTTATGTTGTTTACAATGCATTTGTAGAGTACGCTGGTAGAACAATATAGATTCTTTTTTCATGAAAAAGTATTTTATTCTGATTTTAGGTGGTTCACAACTTTTTATGTTATTCCTATATAAACTACGATATTATTTAGGTAAATCCGTCAGTACCATAAGACGAATCGTATTGGAAGGACAAAGGAATAAAGGTGTTTTCTCCACACCGGGAAAGCATAGAGCGGGGCGGCCTAGAAAGAACTTGGATGATTTTGACTTGTGTGCGATCAGACAAAAAATTCAATTACACGGTGAAAAAGATTATAAGTAGTTTTTATTTGAAGGAAATGTTTTTTTTAAGTTTATAGCAAGTTTACTGAGGTCAGTATTTAATTTTTAGGCGCCAACTATACAAAACCTGTTACCGGTGGTTAGAGAAGAACTCGGATTTAGCGGATGCCCTGAACAAAGGTTTTAATGAAACTAGGCTTTAAGTACAAAAAATGCCAATCCGACACACAAGCTTTGATGGAAAAACCAAATATTGCAGCAAAGCGTGAGGTTTACCTGGAGAATATTATGAAAAACAGGAATTTACCGGATGAATTGAGAAAAGACAATTTACACTACATCCATACATCCTACATATTAAAGAATGCTGGCAATCTATCCATTGACGTTACTGGAATAAAAGAAAATGTTTCTAAACGCAAAAGGTGACTGTGGTAGTATCTCTTTGTAGTCTGTGGCTAGTAATCTATGACATGTCTTTTCTTTATATTAATGTTTTTTCTTTACAGGTCGATGGCAAATCTATTTACTTACATAGAGCTATGGTATAAGATTGTCTATTATATTTTGTCAGCTATGTCTTGCCATTTAATTAATAATTGTTTCTTAAGCAGTATTTTAATGTTGAATAAAGCCATTATTATCTAAATGGTTATATCTTGATTCATTACAATTTATTTAACATTATTTTTTAAACTGTACGTAAAATGTCCACGAATAAAGATGTCGTTACTAATAATAAATTTTTACGATACTTACGTCCAGAACGATTCTAAGTGGAACCAAATACGACATCAGCGGATATAAAATGGTCACATTGACGTTTTACATTTGAAAACTTTTTAGCGGAAGAGTAAGGAGAGAGCGAAAAAGAAATTACGGAACCCATAAAATTAAAACTGTTTGTAAATCACTTATCTCCATCTATTATCTTTTATATACGACGAAGACGCAATGAAAATTCTCAACAAGATTTTTCTAAAACCTAAAAACGAAATACTCACACGACATTTGTTAGCTTCTCGCAAGCAAGGATCTGATGAATCTATTAAACAATATATACAAGCACTCAAGCTATTGAGTCAAGACTGTAGTTTTACAGCAGTATCAGCTTTTGTTCACCAGGATGAATCAATACGTGGGTCTTTTATTGCTGGTATTAAATCGCAAAAAAATTGGGAAAGACTATTAAAAAAAGTCGCCCTAACTTTAGATGAAGCTGCCAATCTGGCTATCTCATTAGAAGATGCTGAAACAAATAATTATGCATTCGTGAATTCTAACCCCTGGGTTAGAATTCACGAATGAGAATTGAGAATACTAGTCGAGGTACCTGTACCTCGACTAGTATTCTCAATGCCTTGCCAGACATACGACAGAATAAATCAACCTTAAGTCGATCAACTCGCCAGAATGCTAGAAGATGCTGGTTTTTTTTACGGTGAGGATGTCCACCAAAGAATAAAATGTCCAGCGTTTCACCAAAACTGCCAGCTATGCAATAGGAAGGGACAAATGTTTGCCGAAGTAGTCATACTGAAAGAGTTATTTCTGCTATACTTTCTGATAAGTGTCAAAACTCACAAGAGAATGTAGCGTTTGCCATTTCTGCCGCCTCACCTGGAAGTCTTCGTAAAGCTACTGTGTCAGTTGAAATAAATCAGTATAAAGCGGACGCATTAATCGACACGGGGAGTTCATTATGCATAATTAATAGCGATTTCGTAAAATCTATGAAGTTAAAAGTGAGACCACAACGGCAGATTGTTAGCTTAGCCTCCTTGAATTATATTTCATTCATAGAAGGAGTATGCTTCTCCACATTGAAACTGGATCAACATCAGTACCAACAGCAGCCACTCTTAGTTGTCAACAACCTTTGTGCAGATATTATTATTGGACATGATATACTGAACAAGCATTCCTCAATTGAAATGAACTTTGGTGGTTCACAGAAACCATTGAAGATTTGTAATGTCATTGAAGCCTCCGTGCCTACAGTTTCGCTTTTTGCAATATGTCATCTCCCACTAGACCTATAGCCGTAAAGTCACGGCGTCACACGTGTACCAACAGGGGTAGAATTAGCACATATTTAATTATGATTATTAGTAATAGAATCCTTATGATCCCTTTAGTACGAACCTGACCTGAGTTCCCTAAATATAACCCAGTAAATTATCTGTTTCGCATAACTTATTTATTGTAATCTAATTGATGAACACAAGGAGCATAGTGAGAACAATCAAAGGATCCCGACAATGAGTAAATGTGATTATCCTTACCTTATCAAGACTTCCTTACACAGGGCCATTGATCAAGCACTCCTCGGTTACCACTAGCAGGGGAGGCCATACATTACTCCAAAACCTGTACAGAAATTAATACACTGATTCTTTTTGAATCACTAAGTATGTAACATATTAGTTACCTATTGGAGTTGTTCCTAAGGTGGTGGTGGTAAGTGAGTATAGTTATATCCATTCTTACTTACTGCTGTATTATATAATTCTGGGACTGTCCTAATTCTGGTGGGGCTCGCCACACTGGGACATTTACCTCGCCAAATACTTATGACACAGTCTTCACCAAGACCGTTCAACTCTACTTCCAAATGGTGGGGCACGCCAACCACTGGAACTGTCCTAATTCTGGTGGGGCTCGCCACACTGGGACATTTACCTCGCCAAATACTCATGACACAGTCTTCACCAAAACCGGTCAACTTTACTTCCAAATGGTGGGGCACGCCAACCACTGGAACTGTCCTAATTCTGGTGGGGCTCGCCACACTGGGACATTTACCTCGCAAAATACTTATGACACAGTCTTCACCAAGACCGTTCAACTCTACTTCCAGATGGTGGGGCACGCCAACCACTGGAACTGTCCTAATTGTGGCGGGGCTCGCCACACTGGGACATTTACCTCGCCAAATACTCATGACACAGTCTTTACCAAGACCGTTCAACTCTACTTCCAGATGGTGGGGCACGCCAACCACTGGAACTGTCCTAATTCTGGTGGGGCTCGCCACACTGGGACATTTACCTCGCCAAATACTCATGACAGTCTTCACCAAGACCGTTTAACTCTATTCTTATTATTAGAGACCCTTATTGCCATGAGGTAAGCTGCACCTACATACCATTCTCGTACGCCGAGAATCAGCCAAAGGGGGCTGTGTCTAAAGTAACCATTTTAACACCTCGTTGTATAACTTTATGTACCTATGTAATTTTGTTACTAAATTCAAATGCCAATTACTCTAAATACTTAGCGTGTGTTCTTGAAATGGATACTGGAATACTCGGGCCACTAACGCTGGTCTCAACTTTGCATGATGAATTAAGCAAGTGCTTAACTTGACCGCCGCCGTTAACATACAATAGGAAAAATGTTTCCCTTACCATAGGCAGTGCATTCTGTCTCCTCTCATTTATTTCTGGACTTAAGTGTTGCTATTTACAATATTTACATCCATCGCGCATTTCGCGACAACACGGAACAAGATGAATCATTTATTAAACTTGAAATAAATAAACTTTTGGATGATGGCGTCATTGAGCCCAGTATTTCACCTTGGCGCGCTCAAGTCTTGGTTGTTGGTGGAGGAAATCATATGAAATGTATGGTAATTGACTACTCACGCACTAAATAAGAATACAGACTTAGATGCATTTCTTTTACCAAATATTGAAACTATTGTAGCAAAAGTAGCAAAGTGCAATCAATTTAGTCAAATAGATTTAAAGAGCGCATACCATCAGGTTCCTATTATCCCGAAAGAAAAAATATTTACTGCATTTGGAGCAAATGGGAAACTCTACCAATTCACGAGGATCCCATTTGGTGTCACGAATGGAGTTGCTGCATTTCAACGAAGTCTAAATTATATTATAGAAAACGAGAAGCTGAAGGGCACGTTCGTATACCTCGATGACGCAATAATTTGTGGGAAAACAAAACACGATCACGATGTTAACCTAGAGAAATTCATGGAAGCTGCAGATAACTTTGTAATTTCTTCGTCATTATTAACTTCAAAATAATTCACTTAAACGAGGGCTTGTTGTCGCCATTCATTGTCTGCTTCTTGTATGTTGCATGTTTCTCCTAAAAAACTGAAATAGTTGAACACAGGCCTTAAAGAATGACATTCCAAATGCCGTGCAATTTGTGGATCCACATATTTTATTAAATTAAACATATTTTCGTCTAAGTCAAATCTGGTTTGTATCTGCGAAACAATTTCCATATAGATTTGGGAGCGGGAGCGGGAATTGCGTCCCAATAAAACTACGGGTATGGTTGTTAATGCGGCAGCGTCGTTATAATTAAAAACACTGAGGTGTTATAAACTGTGTAATTAATATTTTCATGAATATTTACAAAATAATAAAATGTAACAAATAAACAGAAAACGTGAATACGTGACTTCTTATAAAAAACAATTGAATTAATAATTTTACGTCATCCGAATCATAGACTTATGTCATTTCTATATTCGACCTCTACGGGCAACCACGCAGGGTCGCTACACCACCCCCCACGGAGAAAAAGAAACCAAGGTTACAAATCAAGAATGTCCCTAAACTTGACTCTTCTGCCTGCTCTAGTTATGACAGGGTGAGGCACTAAGGGGGGAGAAGTAGGAACAGAGGAAGTAGAAGTAAGAGGAGCAGATGGCTGATGAGCAGCGTAAGGAAACGTAGAAGAAGAAGGCGAGGTAATTACTGGATCGGCTAATGGTGTGGTGGCAGATGCTAGTAAAGTAGCAGGATGAGGCGCTGGTGATAAATGTGTGACACCAGGCGGAGAAGGGCTACTGCTCTGCGGTGTTCCAACCTGAGGCCCAATGTCAATGTGCGCTGGTTTCACACGGTCGATGCTGACGGTGATCTGCCTTCCACCGAGGTCCAAAGTGATTGTTTTATCCGTTCTTGACAGGACGCAGTGCGGTCCCCAATATGGAGGCTGCAAGGATCTACGAACCGTGTCATCCCGTAGAAAAACATGTGTAGCCGTTACCAGGTCTTAAAGACAACTGAAAACGGCTTGGAGTGGTTTGATGCGGGAACGAGTCGCAATTCTGACATCTTACTTTTGAGCCTTGCAAGAAAATCTGTAACGTCCGTGGGATGTAAAGGAACTGAAGGAGCGACGATGGGCTCTTCTGGCAAGCGTAACGCTTCACCGTACATCACTTCAGCGGAAGATGACTTGATATCTTCTTTTAATGCCGTCCGCATGCCGAGGAGCACGAGCGGTAGCGAACTTGTCCAAGTCTCAGCGTGACACATCAGCGAAGCTTTCAACTGCCGGTGAACGCGTTTCACCATGCCATTGGCGCAGGGGTGGTAGCTCGTGGTGCGATTTCGCATTATCCGACACAAATTCATCAGGCGTTGGAAAAGGGACGACTCGAACTGCCTCCCCTGGTCAGTGGTGATAATTATGGGAACACCGAAGCGGACAAACCAACCTGACACTAATTTGTCGGCGACTTCCTCCGCAGTGATTTATTTATTTTTATTTTATTAGGAAAGCTTACAGCTACATTTACAATATAAAACAATAGAAGTAGCATTTATAGGCTAATTACAAGCTTCCACATATAAATTTTTAAATTTTCTTAATTTAACAACAATAATTTATTCGATTACTTCCCGCATTTCAGTTAATAAACGTTTAACATATTTAGTTGTGCCATTAAATAAATCAAATCGATTATCCATTATACATTTATGATTCAAATCGTTAAATAGCTTAAAGGACCTAAGTAAATAACTATTGGTTCTGTAATTAGTACGAGCATGTGGAATGTGAAGCAACATGAATCTCTGGCGAAGATTTGAGGATGGAACTTTTAGCTCAATTTTGCTTAGGAGCTCAGGACTATCGATTATACCTTGGGCTATGTTCATAAGAAAGCATGTATCAGCGATTTTCCTACGTAATGAAAGTGGTAGCAAATGCAGTCGCATACATCGCAGATTATAGTCTTGTGACGCAAGTTTAAATTTACTGTATAGAAATCGAGTGAATTTTCTTTGGATTCGTTCAATGCGATCTATATAAACATTATAAGATGGGTTCCAGATTTGCGATGCATACTCAAGGTGACTTCTGACATAAGCACAATAAATAATTTTGAATGTTTTCATATTTTTGAATGATTTGGATACTCTAAATAGGAAGCCCAGTGCCTTATAAGCCTTATCAACGACACTCTCAATGTGGTTGTCAAACATTAGTTTTGAGTCGAGGATGACCCCTAGATCTCTAACAGTTAGATTGTTTTGCAGCAATTGATTTTTAATTATGTAATTGTAAATTAATTTTGAACGTTTGCGAGTGAAGTTTATGACAAGACATTTAGAAATATTGAGATCTAATTTATTAATTAAACAATAATTATGTAAGCGGATTAGGTCCTGTTGTAAAAGAATTGCATCAGAGATATTGTTCACAACTCTAAAAACTTTCATATCGTCAGCAAAAAGGAGATATTTTGAATTGTGAAAACAAGTGTGAATGTCGTTGATAAATATCAAAAACAGAAGAGGCCCCAACAAGGAACCCTGAGGTACACCGGATGGTACATCAACCGTGGATGAAGAAAAACCGTTCAATACAACAACTTGAGATCTGTTTTTTACGTAAGATGTGAACGATCGAAATAAATTACCTCGTATACCCAATGAGTGAAGCTTGGCAAGTAGTAATGAATGATCAATTCGATCAAATGCTTTGCTGTAATCGGTGTAGATTGCATCGATTTGATTACCCACATCCATATGTTGAGTCAAGTACTCGTTGAAAATTGCAAGATTTGTGACAGTGGACCGCCCTTTGAGAAATCCATGTTGTTCAGGAAGAAAACTTGATTTTATACAGCTATATAGCTGCTTATAAACTAAAAGCTCAAATACTACTGGCAATCAAACTTAGTTTTGAAATTGGTCTATAGTTTTCTACTTGAGTCCTGGATCCTTTTTTATGGATAGGCGTCACAAAAGCTTTTTTCCAAATCTGAGGCATTGTACCTTCATCAATACATCTCTTAAATAGAATGCTGACAGGTACAGATAACTCTTTAGCGCATGATATAATAAAGTAAGCGGGCAGATTGTCAGGGCCAGCAGACTTGGCAAGATCAAGTGATTCAAGTTCTTTACATACATTTCCAGTAGTAATTTCAATAGTAGAAATGTCGTATGGTGAGTCAACGTGGGAGGGTTCCGGGTTGGTAATAAGTTCAGTGGAGTCTAAGAAAGGTTGAGCGAAAGTACGATGAAAATAGTTCACTAATGCCTGCTACGGTGTTACTGCTATCATTAGCAAAGGTCATATTAGCGGGATACGAACTACACTGCCGTTTAGCTTTTATAAAAGACCAAAATAGTTTCGGATTTGTTGAAATGGACTCTTCCATACTCTTAATGTAGTCAGTATAGCACTGTTTTTCTAAAATTTTGACTCTCTCACGCAATAAATGATAAGTTAATTCATCAGATTTATTACCATATATTTTGTATTTTTTAAAGAATTTGTATTTTTCCTTTATTGATTTTACCAAACAAGACTTGAACCAAGGTGGATATTTAAAGTTATGAACTGGACGTGAGGGTATGAACTCTTCCCTTAGTTTGTAAATTAAGGAATAAAATCGATCGACTGCATACAACACTATCCTTACTGAGAACACTTGCCCAATCTATATCCAAAAAACAAGATCTAATTCGCTCATAATTGCCACGCTGATATAAGTAACAGATGCGTCTAGGAACTTCGAGAGCGTTGCTTTCGGCAAAGGATGTCAGAATCACCAATGATCTATGATAGGGATCCTCCGTGACTAAAGGATCATAACATTGAGTTACATTTACACAATCACTACACAGCACAAGATCCAAAATTTTTCCAAACGAATTCCCCACATTATTAAACTGATGTAAGTCACAATGATGTAAGTGATGGAAGTCATTGGCCAGGCCTCCGGCCATCGGGAAAAGCGGTCGATGGCGGTCAGGCAGTAAGTGTAGCCATTGGAGTAGGGAAGCGGCCCGATGATATCGACGTGCAGGTGGCGAAACCGACCAGAGGGACTGGTGAACTGTCCAAAAGGCAAAGGCAGGTACATGCGAGAGACCTTGCTGCGTTGGCATTGCACACAACATTGTGCCCACTTGCGACAGTCATAAAAGGCCATATGTAACGCTCAGACACCAACCGTGCGGATGACCGCGCGCCAGGGTGGCTGAGGTTGTGGCAACGATCAAATGCTGCTCGACGGAAGGGCGGCGTGAAATAAGGGCGAGGACGACCGGAGGATGTATCGCATAGTAAGTTGGTATTCGTTCCCGGAATAGGAATCTCTTCCAGCTTCAGGGACGAACTATATTGTATTACGGCCAACTCTTCGTCTTCTTGTTGCGATTGCGCGAGGGCAGCGAAGTCTGCCTCTAGGGAAATTGGTACAACGCGGGACATATTGTCCGCAACCACGTTGTCGGTTCCCTTCACGTGAACGATGTCCGTGGTAAACTGGCTTATAAAGCTAAGCTGATTAAGTTGGGCCGGTGGGAGCTTCTCTCGCCGCTGAGCGAAAGCGTACACGAGCGGCTTATGGTCTGTGTAAACAGTTACATGCTGCACTTCTACGATATGCCGGAAGTGCTGCACGCTCTCGTAAACGGCGAGGAGCTCTCTATAGTATGCTGGCCACTCAGTTTGTTTGGGTGCCAGCTTTTTACTGAAATACGCCAGTGGTTCCAAGTCCTCATTATTGTTGCGCCTCTGCTGAAGGCACGCGCCGATGTGAGTGCTTGACGCATCTGTGAAAAGACCAAGAGTGGCGTTACCATTTGGCTGGAAAAGAAGGGTAGCAGAAGACATACTCTGCTTGCACGCTTCAAAAGCCACCTCGAGCTCTGGTGTCCAAGTCGTCGATTAATGGTGCCTGGAACTTAGCGGACTTAGGTAGGAATCGACGATAAAAATTAATCATGCCGAGAAATCGACGCATGCCCCGCACAGTTTTGGGAGGAGGGAAGTCGCGAAGAGCCTGAATGCGCTCTTCTGGAGGACGCGTGCCTTCTGCTGAGATTCTGTACCCTAGGAACGTCACTTCAGACGCACCTAAGACACACTTAGCTGGATTGACAACAATGCCATATTCATGGAGCCTCTGAAAAAGGAGGCGCAGATGCTCTGCGTGCTGAGTATGACTCTTTGAGCAAACAAGAATGTCATCTATATATGGAAAACAAAATTCCAAACCGCGGACGACCTCGTCAACGAAACGTTGGAAAGTCTGGCCGGCGTTCCGTAAATCGAACGACATAAACGGGAACTCGTAGAGACCGAATGGGGTGATGATAGCGGTCTTGCAAATGTCATCCGGATGGACGGGAATCTGCTGGTATGCCTTGACTAGATCTATCGTGCTGAACACGGAGGATCCAGTCAAGTATATGACGCACGGGATACCGGCCTGGTATTGTGCGGTTGTTAAGTGCACGGTAATCCCCGCAGGGGCGCCACGTCTCGTCCTTTTTTGGCACCATATGGAGAGGAGACGACCAGGAGCTGTTGGATGGTCGTACTGTACCAACTGCGACCATGGCATCAAACTCCTTCCGGGTGGCTTTGAGTCTGGCAGGGGCCAATCTTCGCGGGCGGGAAGTATCGGGAAGGCCATCAGTGGTGTGGATGTGGTGAACCGTGGAGTGTTTGATCTCCCTGTTGATGCCAGGAGGCTTGGTGAGGTCAGGGAACTTGGCGAGGATCTGGTGATAAGGTGAGTCTCCACCGAGGTTAACTATCTTAATGCTAATTTGGGCGGAGAACGACTCTTTGCAGCTGGCTACTAAGCCAGTCGTGCCATCTACCAGGCGGCTTCGTGCACAATCTGGTAGAAGATTGTAGTGCGCCAAGAAGTCCGAGCCTATGATAGCACTCTCCACGTCAGCCACCACGAAATTCCAAGTAAAATTGCGCCGTAGGCCAAGGTTGAGACAAAGATGGATGGTGCCATACGTCGCGATGTTGGTGCCGTTGGCGGCGCATAGCTGGTACAAAATTGCAGGGCGTCCCTCCTTGATAAAACTTCTGGGAAAGCAACAAATGTCCGAGCCAGTGTCAACCAAAAATGACCGGTTGGAATACCTATCGGTGATGAAGAGACGGCGACTGTGAGCGGGACGATCGGTTGCCATCATTACCGATCGCTCTTCAGGTTTCCCTGGCATTGGCGTTGTTAGCACTGGCATGGTTGCTCGCATTTGTGTGCTTTTGAGCGAAGCGTCATGTACCAACACAGCTGTATATTCCTGGAACGAGAACGGCTGCGTGAGTGGCTGCGGTTACGCCTTCGGCTGGTGCCGTGGCAGAAAATGGTGGGCTCCACCAGAAGGACCTGCAGCAGTGAGAGCAGCTACAGCGCGGGTGTTCTACCACCTGTCGATTTAAGTCCTGGAAGTGCGGGTGGGTGCGGCTTGGCTAGAACCCTCAAAAGTTACAGGAGCAGGCGGCTAACTTATCTCCATCAACTGATCAGCCAAGTCCCAGAGGTCTTGTAGGGTCTGCTCCTTCCGCGAAGCTAGGATCAGCTGAACATGCCGGGGCAACCTATTTAACCAGATTGTTTTCAGCAATTGTTCAGGGAAACCAGGTCCAGCCAAAGAACGGAGGTCCCGAAGGAACGAGGAAGGCTTTCTGTCACCATGTCACCAATGGGTTCGCTCTCCAGCAAACGCCTGACTTTCTCCTCATAGGACTCTGAAAACCTACTAATGATAGCGTTTTTTAGTTTCGAGTAGGGCTCGGTCTGAGGGGGCTGAATGATGATGTCCTCGACCTCCTCATAAACTGCTTCCGTGAAAACTAATTTGAGGGCATCATGCTGTTCTAGTATTCTATCAACACACGCTTGTAGTGAAAGCCATCTTGTATTCGCTGCGTAAGTAATTTATAATGTTCAATATTCAAAAAATCTTGAAACAGTTTTAAGGATTCAGTTCTCTTTGGACTCATGTGAAAATATGCAGGTATGTTGCGGCATAAGTCTTCTAAATTTTTAGGTAGTTTACGGCTAGCATAAGACGTGGCAAGGTGAATTAAATGGCAAGTGCCAAGCCTATGACAACAAGATGAGGAATATCATTTTTTAGCATAGCCTGCACAGAATGGTGTTGTCCCAACATGACGTTCGTAGTATCAGAAGTAAATCCAATCACATTATTTAATGGAATTTCATATTTTAAAAATACATCTTTAATTGTTGTATAGATACCACTAGCTGCCCCATGGTTGATATCAATCATATCAAAAAATCTGTATTGTACGGTTTTGGTTACACTGTCAAAAAATGTTACTATGATTGCCAACTGCTTTTTCTGTGTAAGATCTGTCGTTTCATCTATGATTATGTTAAAAAAGTTGTTTTTCATTTCATTAACTACTTGTTGTTTGTAAGTGAATCCTGTGATTTGTCGTAAAATATTTGTAGCCTTTTGCTTGCCTAGACGTACATCTGGTAAGTATTTTGATTCTGGAAACAAATTCCGCGTAAGATCAATTAATTCCTCAGTTGATGAAATTGCCAAATCGTGCTTTGCTAGAAAACCGCAAATTTTCAGTTCCATTTCTATAACTGTATAGGTATAGTTCACGTGTCCACTTAAGAACGATGTTATATTACCACATTTTGATATAACGGCCAACTGATTAACATGTTTTGTATTTTTTGGTGTCGCAATAATTCAGACATACCACAAATAAAGTGACAATCGCAGACCTTACAATAGGCTTGTGTTTCACCTTTATCTGAACGTTTCAGCCAATGCTTAAAATCTGGATTCTCTAACCATGAAGTTTTGAATTTTTGCACGTATGTTTTTGCTTTAGATGGTCCTATGTCGGTACCAGAAGATGATGGTAACTTATCATCGTTTTCTTCCATATTGACCACTTTTCACTCAAGTTGGAAAAGTAAGTAGCGACTGACTGAAGGACAATGAAAATAATAATGCAAAAAGGCAAAATTTTAAGACATTCATTAGCACAAGAAATCTATAAACTCATTGGCATATTACAATTGGTTGTATAATAATGTGTCAGAAACTGCAGGGAATCCCCGACCATGGTCGAGATCACCTACGTAAGAACGACCATAGATAAACTGCGAAGTCTATCTCAAAATAGTGTTGCTAGCTTTGTATTAGATTTTGGGGTCATTCTCAAAAAGGGAGGATAAAACGTGTCCAGTCCAAATATTTCTGATTCATAAAAACATAGTTCACAGTAACAAGGTTTTAAGATACTGTAACTACCGGCACAACTATTTACATACCAAAAAAGAATAGTAAATAGAGTTCAATAAAAAAATTAAGCACAAAACTGCCTCAAACGTCATTATCTTTCATGTCCCAAGAAACTGCGCATGTATATTACTACTGTTAAAAAAATAAGGCCAATCGAAACATTTTATTTTTGTACGTAAAACCGTCCTCAAGTGATCAAAGTATTTAATTACAGTACATTATATCCATTTCGTTCATTCTAATATAAGAAATTAATTCGACAAATGTTTTGTCATAAAAAATAGTCATTATACGCAGCAAGGTTTGATTGAAATAATTTCCTTTGGCTTTACACGTCACGTCGAGTTCGAACTGTGAGAGACGTACCCCGCGCCTCTCTTAGTTGAGCTGCATGCGTTGAAAGGAGCGGACGTAATGTGTTTGTCGAGCGAGTAAGTTTACATTTCATTCCTACAAATTTGTAATCAAAAAAGTCATTAGACTTTTGAAAATGGTTTCTTCAGCACGCTGTAATTACTGTTCCTATGAAGACCAAACTTTGCATCACCTTATACTAAATTGCTCGAAATTTAATATTGAACGCCTTACTTTCTTGGATAAGATATTAAAAGTCTTTCGAACCCCTGATAAAGTCCCGCGCACTATCCAAGCAATGTTGGCTTATCCAGATGTATATATAGGGTAGAGGCACCGTTGTCGGCCAATTAAGAGAAGCGATGACTTTGTTGCTAAAAATCTCTGTTAAATCTTGTGCCTAGTTCTTCCGTCTTTTTTATGATGTTTCCATAGCTATTCAGGTACTGGAAACTACAACAATATTTTACAAAATATGCTTTAAAAAAGAATTATTGAATAAAATCTACAAAAAGGGCCTTTTTACCGGTTTTCGGCCACTTGAACCAACTATCGGCCACATTTGCACCGGTTTTCGGCCATTCATTTTGTTAAACGAAAATCAGTCTTAGTGTCTATAAAATAAACTCTGTTTTAGTTATTTACCGAAACTCCGATATTGATATGTATTATGATCAATAAAGTTTAAAATTTTGTTTAAAATAGCTTTACTTTATTATCAAAATTTCAATAAATTACAAATAAAAAACTACCAGGAGGTAAGTTGTTCTCATAATCCTACAAAAGCTTCTGGAAAATTTTAAAAATTAAGTAATTTAGGTATTAAAAGAAATGAAATTAGAAAAATCAATTTATTAATGAATTTGTTTGCTTATCATTATTTTTTAAACTAAAAGTTATCTTTAAATAAGTCCAAAAATTACGAACAGTATTCGTTTAATATATTTTCTTTGGCGACTCTTGCTATTTGACACAACTCACACTCATACTCTGCTTTAGCAGCTTCGTTGTAGGATAGGATGCTGAGCGATGTGCATTTTAGATGGTACCCGTATACAAGAGTCACACCCAATATTTTTCTCTCCATCCTCTTCTACATCGCTAATCAGTTCGTCTTCACAACAGCTACATTTAATGTTAGACATTTTCTTAGGAAGTGCTTTAGTCTTGCTCTGAAGTCTTCTTTTCTTTAAATTCTTCTTAGATTCTCTTTCTACTTTCCGTTTTTTTTTCTCGTTTTCTTTTTCCACCTTCTCTCTTTCTTTATTCTCATGATAATCACGCCAGGCTCTAGCTGATATTGCACTCGGGAGATAACTAGCCTTTTTTTGTTTTTTCCTGACACCTTCCGAAGCAGCAATAGGAAATTTTAAATGTTTTTCAAATGGATCTGTTGAGGTGGATGGTACTATTTCATTAGGTGGCTCCTCGGTAAGAAGGGAAGGTGATAGTGGCATATTAGGCGAATGTGAAGAACGTGGCAGTAATGTAGAAGCTGGCTGGATAACTGGTTTAAGGGTAGATGATGCTTGAATAGGCGGTTGTACAGAATGTGGTTGTGAGGTAGGTGACTCCTGAGAGTCCTGAGTAACTAGTTTTAGAGTAGGTTGTTGTTCAGTAGGCGCGGGAGATGTTTGCATGTTAGGAGACGGTGGTATATTAGGCGATTGTGAAGAACGTGGCAGTAAGGTAGAAGCTGGATAAATAACTTGTTTAAGGGTAGGTGCTAGTTGGATGGGCAAAGATTCTTGCATGATAGGCGTCGATGTATGTTGTAGTTCTACAGAACATGGTTGTGAGGTGGGCGACTGCTGAGTAACCAGTTGTAGGGTAGGTTGTTGTTCAGTAGATACGGGAGATGTTTGCATATTAGATGATGACATAATAAGCTGTTCTGAAGAACGTGAAAGCAAGGTAGCTGATTGCTGGATAGCTGGCATCAGAATTAATTGTTGTTGCATAGTGTACAGTGGCAGTGTATGTGGTGGCATATTTTCTGTTTTTCTTAATATTTCGGTTGTCGGTAGCCATCTGAAAATTAAGAATAAGTACCCTCACACCAAGCAAACATTAATGTTAAACATGCAATGCAGGATAATATCATTATTCAAAATTAGGCTATTGTTGGCATCACATTATTACTTATAAAGCAAATTTTACCCTAACAGCAAACTCTTTTATAGGTTAGTAGCATATAATAATCAATTATAGCACACTCCATTTCGTATTAGTTAGCGTCAACAAAATTACCTATATACTTAATCCAATAACCACATAGATTATAGTAGATCATAAATTATAGTAATTAAAAAGTGGAGAATTAGACCACCAACTGCAACTGGTAATTATGGTTAAAAAATAATGTAGTTAACAGCCGTCTTCATACTTACAACAATACGGCCGAAAACATATCCATTTTTCGGCCGTATCTTAAATAGGGTGGCCGAAAATGCGGTTATTATAAGCCACATTTCGGCCGCTTTTAAGAACAGGTGGCTGAAAATAGGATCAGTGTGCATCACTTTTCGGCCACTTTAATATGGGGTGGTCGAAAACAGGATAAGTCTGCACCAGTTGTCGGCCGCCCAAAAAACTTTATTTCAGAGACGATTATTTATACTTTCTAAATACATTGAAACGGCCGCAAATTGGGCTCCAGTCTGCTTTAAACTTATAGAATAAAATTAATCAAAGAACAATTACAGCTTCCAAAACGTCTAGAAATAAAGCTACAAAAATTAAAGTCGACTTAATACCAGTTTTCGGCCACTAGGCCGACAACTAGAATACACTAGATTTTAGAACCAGTTTACCAGCCATTAAATTTAAAAAAGAGAAAAAATATTTAATTAATGTTTTTAGTAAAATATCAATACAAAATTAATAATTTATCATGTAGTATACCAATTATCTTATATCTTACATTAAATCATGTATAACTTACCGTTTTCAACAACGCACTCCACTATTTTTTTTGTAATTTTTCGGACACGTCCACACACCAGAAATGAAACCATTGACTAAAAGCATATCACTACTTGTACAAGGTCGAAGTTGTCAAAACAAATTGAGCGTCGTTCGTTCATTGGAACTACTCAATTTCCGAGTGAAATAAGTACCATTTTTCTTTGTTATTTTCAAAAAACTAACAAATGGCCGAAAACTGGAGATGGCCGGCGAACCGGTGCCTCTACCCTACCGATATATCAGTTTTTGACTTCAATCTACTGTAATATATAGAAAAGAGAATTAAAATAAGATAAAAGAAGAAGAAACTAGAAGAAGTTGTGTATAGAAATAGAAGTATAAGAATAGAAATAGAATAGTGTGAAACAGAAAATTAAATACTAATGACAAGGCAGCATGGTCCCAAGACCTTAGCCTTAAATCAACAAAAAAAAATATAGTTTTCGTATTGTATGTATGACAGACAGTTGCATAAAAATTAAAAATTACGGCGTGGGAATTGTGGTATATTATTTTAGTTATTTACTATTCTGAGTTGCATATGTTAATTTATGGTATTCCTATCAATTTTAGGTGTTCTATATGTGTTACTTAATTACGCTGAATGTTAAGATAATGACGGATTATTTTAAAGTTTTAAGTCAAAGTTTGTGCATATCATTGTCATTAGTACATAAGACGAGCTACCCGGTACCCAGGGTATTATAGCAGGATAAATAATACTTTTATCAATCAAATGGTATATTTATTGTGTAGATAAGGATTATTGAATTCAATATTTGACTGTGTTTTGAAAACGAAGAGGTTTCATCAAGATGTATCCAACGCCGACGCGGCACCCGGCGGCCGCGGTAAGGGTTTGTGTTATTTTTATATATTTTGCTTTTGGCGTACCAATATTTAATCTTTTGCTGTTATATTTATTCGTGTTAAATTTTTATAATAGTTGTATGCCTTTTCTTTTGCAGGGTCCACAACCAAATGCAGGACCTATTAAATTTACTATAGCAGACACTTTGGAACGTATCAAAGAGGAATTTAATTTTTTACAAGCTCAATATCACACGTGAGTAAAGCTCTTTTTTGAGTAAAGCTTTAGCAGTGTGGGATAATTTATAAGCAATTCATTATTGTATGTTTTTGTTGCAGATTAAAATTAGAATGTGAAAAATTAGCTAGTGAAAAAACAGAAATGCAAAGACATTATGTTATGGTGAGTATATTTTTTATTTTTGAAAATCAAGTTAATTTGAATGTCTTTATAATATGAATAAAATTTATTTCAGTATTATGAAATGTCCTATGGCCTAAATGTGGAAATGCATAAACAGGTTAGTGATTACTTGTAAATAACAGTATTATATTTAAATTTTATGAAAACATTCACAATTATTATTGTTTTGAAATAATTTCAGACTGAAATAGCAAAACGGCTCAGTGCTATAATTGGACAAGTTTTACCATTCTTAGCTCAAGAACATCAGCAGCAAGTAGCTTCAGCTGTAGACAGAGCTAAGCAGGTGACAATGTCAGAACTTAATGCTATTATTGGGGTAAGATATATTCTATTTGCTTTTTATTAAATTTACTACACTAATGTGAAATATTGTAAATGAATGATAAAGCTTTATGTGAACAAGGAGTAAAACAGGACTAAGTAGTGCAGAGTTTGTTCTATACAATGTAATGTCAAACTTAAAACTGATGTAGGCTAGCAACAAGCAGATTTGGTTAAAGATCTATTCAGTGTAGTTATTAGTTATGTAACATGAGATTTTATTGTTTCAATGCTGCATGAGAATTATTCATACATAATATTCAATGACTACAGTAAACTAATAATTTACAGACTACTATTTTTCAAGTTTTACAATATAGTTTAAACAGTAAATAAAATGCTTTTTACTGTAAAGTTCCCCAAAACCCATTCACTAGTGAACTTCTTCAATATAAGGGACATTAACCATTTTAGTACGGGCAAATGATTTTATTATTTTTGTGTCTTGATGAAAATGCTTTTATTTGGTTATATAATAATAATAATAAATGATACTTACCAACTTCTGTCAACATTCATAATGGGAATCTTGAAATAATCAAGAAAATAAGTTTGTTTTTGGGTTATTATAGTTTCAAGGAAATGCCCACTTTACATCGTAAGTAATAAGGTTTGCATTAGTTTTTTGCGCTGTTCTCGTTTAGTTGCACACGAAACTAACAAACACAGACTCAAATCTAGTGATGTGAACTGAGATAGATTGAAGATTTATGCCAAATCAAAATCGATTTCTTACCAATTTTTAGAATAGATCTAGTGAATTTCATAAATAAACATCAGGATTTTCTGTCATAAGAATGGAATATGAAAGCAATACATTCAGTTTTATTTAAACTGTTTGTGCAGCGTTATTGTGTTTGCTACGTCGAAAGCATGAATGGTTTGGAAGGGATTTCATGTTATAGTGTTGACAAACACAAAGAAAGTATTTATTTTGCTGTTGCCGAGGGCATAACAAAAAATATGTTTTTTTATTCTGCATCCATAGAGGGAATAGACATTAAGCAAAGCGATTCGATTGTCGATTTAGGTACAAAATCACTCAACAGATAATAATAGATTGATTTCTATAATTTGTCCTAACCCTACAAAATGGCAGATTATGACAATTTGCTGTAAAACAGAAGTTTATGGAACGGAATTACTGATTTATTTCAGAAAATTATTCCCAAAAGGAATGTTTAAGCAGAAAACACAAAATACTTAAAATATTATTGTTTTATTTTTGGTAAGAAAATCATTGAGACACAAAGTTTCTACAAAAAGTACTGGAGTGGGCAATTTCCTTTCACTTATTCATTTTTATAATCTTTTGCATAGTAATCCCTGATTTTGATTTTATTATTACAATTTTAATTTATTTGGTGTCCATCATTAAATTAATCTTGATGCAGTGTTTACATACTTTATAAGAAATGAATTATCATGTATTATCTATGAAATATTACACAATCACATTTTCTCATATTTCACTGTCATCTTACACTTTTAATTGCCAAATGAAAATAAAACTTTACAAGTATTTATTGAAAATATCTTTTACATTGGTTTACATTATACCTAGTGTAATCCTTAATATATGAAATAGTCATGTCTATACTATGCAAAAACGCTTATTAATATAGACAACATTCTCTTTTGATCAGAATTTTGTATATAATGTACTTATTAACATAAAGGTGCCTGTATAGGCCTATTTTGAACATAGTTTTGAAATTCTGACTTTTTGAGCATTATATATTTGATTGTCTCCGCAGCAACAGCAACAACAGGGTCTGCAGCAACTTCTTGTAAGTCCCACTATCTGTGTAATGTTTGTTGTGATTAACATATTGATGGGCAATGTATATGTTGCCTTATTTCCACGATATATCGTATGTATACACTTCGTATTTGCAGTGCTGACTTTGTGTGTGTATATTCTCATGATTTGCATATTCATTTCAATGTGCACTGTATCATTTTTGTTTAACATATAAAGGGCTGGTTTATAATTAGTATATTATTTTATTTATGATCTTTCAATGATATACTTACTTTATGAACAATAAAATACTTTTATTAATATACTACTTTTGTAATGAGATTAACTAATTTATTAGGTATTGAATAAATTGAGTTCAATGTACTCATAATGATGAACAATTGAAATCTTCCCAATCTAAGAATCCTGTTTTGACAGCTGTTATGGTAATCATTGATGTCACATGTCAAAATAGAGTTTTAGAATGTGAAGATTTTAATGTAATTAGTCAATTATATTTCAGTAAAAAATTAAGGTTTTTGTTACATTATAACCTTGTTATGCCTGTAGTTTAGAATGTACAAGTAAAAATAGTTACGAAAATGTAATATAATATTTTGCTTTATTGGACTTTCGAAAATGCAAAAATGCATGCTATCATAAATTATTGCTGTAGTTTATACTCGTGTTTTTACAAAACTAATAATAATTCTTCAATAATGTCACTTCTAACTTGCAAGCACCGTAGCACTTAGATATAGCCTTTGTAATCAATAGTGTAATTCGCTTTATGACATAGTAAATGTTTTTTGTCTATAATTTTGCACAACTATGTGAAATATTTTTTATTGCCTTAATGCGAAAAATATATAACAAAAATGAAAGATTAGGACATAGTTTGGTGGCATATTTAATACTGTTGAAAGTACTTGAGTACATATTATTATTAATATTCGTGTTTAAATATTTTAAAGCTGTATTACTCTGTTGAACACAATTCCATTGTTTAACATAATTTGTGACTAATAAATAATACGATTATTAATGAACATCATATTTTACCTGGGTCAAGTGGTTGAGACCACTGGGTATTGATTGGAAGGTTCCGGCTTTGATCACCCACAGGAGCAATTTTATTTTTGTTCAGATTAGTTTGTGGTAGGGTCTCGGAGTCCTGTCTATATATCACTTAATTTACTGGAGGGAAACTACAAGGATCACCTGCTTGGGTAACTTGGGTAAAAATATATTTTTGCTACAAAATAGCAGTGTTTGCATTGTTGTGTTCTAGTCTGTTGGGTATAAGATAGACAGTGAAACGACTGGGTACTGTGACTATGCAGCTTATGTCATATATTAGCAGTATTGAATCATACAGCAACCGATGTACTATAGGCGACTGTATTACTGAATTCTCAACTTCAGAATAATCTGCCATAATGTTAAGATAACATTTGTTACTAATTCACAAAACTTACTAAAAACTAGATTTATCCTAGTATTCACTACTACCGCTAATTGTCTTTTAATTATGACGCATTTGCTGCATGTACTTTTTAATTAAATCATTCCTATGTTAATTGGTGTAAAAGATAAGAGTTTTTACGGTCGCACAGCCATCGTGTATGCAAATAAGTAATGCCTAATTTAATATTTATGTTGTCGCACGGAATAACTGTGTAAATATTTACACGCGATTTAAAGTATTTGCGGTATGTGTGAACTTGTGTGTTAGAGGTGTACCTCTCTCGACAGTTTCGCATATTTTTTGATACATGTCATTTATGCATTACATGTATTGGAGGGTCCGTTTTCATTGATTTATATAGATATAGCCCGCGTTCTAACCAGGAGTATATCCAATTTTCCCATAGAAAGAAAATATTTTCTCTCGGTAAAAGTAACTTTTAGGACTTTATTTATATAAAAATAGTCTTTTTAAAGAAAATTACCTTTTGTTTTGATCGTTATGACGTAAAAATTTAGTAAACAACATATACTTTCACTTTTCGGATTTTCCGACATTCATACATATATGTATTATATTAATGCTGCTACTGCTTACATAGCATTATCGCCATTAAGCTGAGAAATGTACAACCCAGCGGTATAGTTTGAAGTTATGATCATAGATGGAAATGTAATCCGTGTTTTCGTCATAAGCCGTCGTCAATTTGAAGGGTCGTTATGCCCGTGAAATTTCTGGGTATAGCGGATTTACATCTTATAAGTATATAAATTACACTGTGGTTTTCGTACAATATTGCGAATCTAGTAAAGATCAAATGTACTATAGGCGATTATAATCGCTTACAATTAGGTGAGTTGTATAAAATTATAAGTACCAGAGTAAGCGAGAGCGACTCGAATTGTTGGCTGCCCAGATATTTCATATCGGCTTGACCCCTTGGCGCTGCATAAAGATATATAGCCTCTTTATCATTCTCTTACTGTTGTTTACTGACAATTTTTTTAGATTGATTCCTACTGCAAATGTTTGCCACGCGACATAACGTTCACCCTCATCATCATGACGGTTAGCAGTCCACAATAATGCGGTTTTCGTGAAATGAATCGCTATGGTATTTTCTAATTGATACAATGTCGAAAAAAAACGTACTCTTATTTGAAACAACGGCAGCGCATCTGCGACTCCTCTGGTGTTCTTAGGGCGGCGGTAATCGCTTACTATCAAGTAATCTATTTGCCCTCTTTAATTAAAAAATAAAAAAGCGGCGCGATTCGTTAGCAGTAATATGGCGTCGAAAAACCCGTGCCTTTTATGATGGATATTTATTTATTGCAATATTATTTCTAGTAATAATCGTTTAAAACGAGAGGTGCTTTTTTTCAACGGGGAAAATAAAAACATAAACAGGGGCTTACTGTCGCGACCCGTCCCGCGGGCAGCTGTCTTGGACTCAGGTGGTGCTTAAAATTGGTAGCTGGCATTTATTTGAAACCTGCTGAAGCAGCAGCAGCTATAATAAAGGGACCGTACAAAATAGTGGACAGTTATAAGGTCTCTTTGAAGGAGTTGATGATTTACAAATCTTAATAATATTCCACATGCATTATGTAACTTAATAATCTAGCAGTGATCACCACTATTAAAATAATTATCCCATCTCTTAGCCACGGCTGCAAATCGGTAAAGAAAAAATCAAGCAACACTAAAGAATCGATTGTAAGTGTTTTCGTTTTGTCCTTAGCAACAAATCCACGCGTCAGCTGGCCTGTCCCACGGGGTGGGAGGTGCTGGCGGGTTACTAGGCGCCGGGGGACTTTTGTTCGCGCCGGGAGGTGGGCCCCCGCCGCCGCCGCACTTGCCGCCACCTGCACATAAGGTATGATTAGGGAGACAGTTGTTCTATCTGTGGCCAGGTTCTGAATGACTAATTATAATGTATAAATCATGTGGAAGGTACATTTTGTGGAGTAGAGAACATTATGAACTAACAAACCTAATGGAATAGAGAATGTGCACATTTTATTATTATCTTGAAATATACCTTGTGATTAAACAAATTACACAATATTTTTTTTATATTTCTAAGAGCTACAAAGTCACAAAGCTTAGTAAAACGTAAGTTGCTAGACTATTTATGTATGCTAAAAATAATTGTAATTTCTGACAAAATCAATAAAATAATAAAACAAAAAATAATGGACAGTGACATGTCTCTACGCGCCTGCCATGTACGCATCCGAACATGTGCAAATCTGCAAGCACCAGCAAATAATTTTTAATAATTCAGTAACTTTTGCAGTTTTTCTGTGTAATTTGAATATATAACCAATAAAGTTTACTATTTTTTCCAAAAAGTAGTATTTTGTGAATGGATAATAGGGATATGGTTGAGAATTACTCTCGTCCGTGTTTTTGGAATGTTTGATAACTATGGTACTCAGCCTGTTTGAATGCAATTTGTTACTACTAATTGTCACATCTCTAGTTATTGTCTGAATGATGGAATTGCAGGATTTCGGAATATTGATTCACTTTTTTTTTACTGGTCCTGTAACAGCCTGTATATACAAACATGAAATACATATAGCACTAATATGTTGAAATTTTAAACGTTCAAATTTGTAAATTGGTGTAATTTAACTTAGTCGTATATTAATAGAGAGAGTGATATGGTCATGTATTAATAATAGGGAATGATCATGTTACTAGGAAAGTTATGGACATGAAAGTTGATGGGCATGTGGAGAAAGGAAGACCAAAGAAACAATGGATGGACTCTAAATGTAAATGTTGATGAAGGGAGTGAGTGTCGAAATGGCGAGTGATAGAGGAGCGTAGAAGAGGAAGATATCTTGCGGCGACCCCAAATAATATTAAGAATAGGGCAAGACAAAGCAACTCATTACGATTCTATGATTAGCTCGCGCACCGCTATCTTTGTTTCATACTTTCGGTATGATCTGTTTCTTTCACAAATAAATCTAAAAGATGATTGTAAACGCATTAAATATGAAATTACGTAAACCCATTAAAAGTCTAAATTCAGTAATAAGCAGGTGTTCGCAACGCGTTTTGAATTGGAAAAAGAAATCTATCGATACCGCCCGTATAGTGTGTAGATATAATTGTTTAACAATATTTGCAAGACCAAGAGCGGGTAGCTATATCAGTTTTCGACTATTGGACGTTATCAACCATATTGTCAATAAACACCAAAACTTCGAGGTGAATGACAATGTTTAAATCATGATAATACTTCTAATTGAATATTTCTAAGTGTTCAACTCGCGAAAGACTTGAAATTTCTTTTTTTCAGGTGGAACTGCCACCCCCAGCGGACATAAAGCCCCCCGTTCTGCCCGGAGGTCCGGCCGCTCCACCTTTGATGTCTGTTCAGCCCCAGCAACGGGACGACGATAGGCTTCTCGGCTCTAGAGTTATGCAACAGGTAAGCTCGTGACACTACCTCAGTGCCGTTTGGAGGCAAAATACCAACAATATCTTCTTAAATCGTTAAACAAGCCTGCCAAACCTTAAATTATATTTCACTGGAATTATTGTCTGATTATATTTCAGAGACGTTCGGTGTCCCCTCTCGAAAGAGAACAGAAATATCGTCCACGCTCTCCAGTGGAACCAGAAGCGTTGGACGTGAAAAGGAGAAAAGAGGAGAAGGTAGTCACTCATGTGAGTCTGTGTAGTGTATGTGGCTTTGTTTTCTCCATGCTTTTGTCGATTTACTATGGTGGGTGATGGTGGCGCACTATTATTTACACTCCACCAAAATTAAAGAATGCTGTCTGCATTCTTTAATTCTGGTATTTCAATTTTAAAGAGTCCATTAGTTGCTTGTAGCTAATGGACAGAGGACACACAGGTGAAGTAAATTATATATTATATAAGTGTTAAAAGTAATTTCATACTTAAACCTCGATCATACTGCAGTTTTTAATAGCGATGCTACGCGACGAACATGACTCATTCAAACGTTTCTATTACAACACTATACACTTATACAGCATTGATGCAAACAGGGTAGAGCATTGATCAGCAGGGTTGTAACCTATTTTACGGTTTAAATAACTCGAACTGTCCGAAATTACAACTATATAATCATATCGAGACCAATATAACGTTGTATAAATTCGATATTCGTTTATTGCTTCTGTCAAAATCAAGTTCCAGTGAAGTAGCAGGGCAGTAAGGCGTCTTACGTTACTGCGTTATATAATTGCCACATATATATCTTGTGAGCGAATTAAACAGATTACTTAAAAAAACTAATTTTCAACACACTTACTCATAAAGTGGCTCTAATCCCATGGCAATTAGGCACATAATGACACCTATAATCAAACTGTGACTTTTTCATTACTATTATTCACGAGTGAGTAATAGTTTTTTTTAAATATTATTGGTTGAGTTACGCTTACATTTGCGCTAAAAAGCTATCCGCGAAAAGCCAAAAAAAAAGAAACCTCATTTTTTAGTCTATGGCCGATGCGCGCGCATAGGAAAACTGATTAATTTTTCCCGCCATTACGAAACATTTTTCACAACTCGTCTCGTTTTCTCTTTTAGTTACTTATTAATTAAGATGTCTGCAAATACAATTTATGAAGAAAATAGTTAATTATAATTTTACTAACTGCACATTTACTAATTGTTTCTCTAAATAAACTTTTTATCTACTATGTAAAATGGTTTTTAAGTATTATTTTATTCAGAAGTGTGTTGAAAAACGTTGTATGATACACGTGTGTATTGATGATTACCGTCCTCGGCTCCTTAAGACCCTCGCCTGACGGCTCGGGCCTCAATGCGCCTCAGCGGTAATCACCAACATTACACACTTGTACCATAATGTACTATTATTAAACAAAAATAATGGACTTCTGTTTTACTAAACAATAATATTTATAGAAATTTGAATTGCACAGTTTTGCATTTGAGTAAACACCGATATTTATATACGTTTGAAAATAGAACGAGCATTTCTCAAGGAACAAATTCGCATTCGATCGTGTATTCGCTCGATATTAAATATTTGAAATATTCATGTTCCAAATTTAAATCCTAACATAAGTGCATGCAACATCGTGCTCATATGTGTACCTCACGTGTGTATCAAATGATATAAATTATTCAGTGTAAATAAAATCGCCAAGTGCGCACCGCCAATCTGCCTTAATAGACGCCTTTAGGATTTGCTTATACCATCATCTGAACGCTTCAAGACATTGCTTACCATTTCGTCATTGAAATATAAGAGTTGCTTTTGATTCATTGGTCCATTGGAGTGTTTAATATAATGTGGGTTCAATTTTTAGGACAGTGACGCGGAAAAAAGCGACCAAGATCTTGTTGTTGATGTAGCCAACGAGGTAAGATTGATTGTTTGTTCAAGTGCAATTCCGTAGCCATCGATGTAACACATTCTACTATACTTCTTGTACTTATATTTGTAAGTCACCTACGAAGGTATTTGAGTGACAAAGTAATCTACAATGCAATATGTTTACAGATTAATTTAGCTCGCACTATTGTGTTGTTGGGTTATATTTTGTAATTATTTTTTTACACAATTTTAGTTCTAACAATAATACAATTGTGGATGTATTCGGGTAGATGTTGCCGTGACATGTTTTGCTCCAGAGATGTTATTCGTTGAACTGATGCCGGTTGGAGTGCGTTGACCCGCTATGGAGACCCATATCTTAGGAATATCGGTATAAGTACAGGGTATCGAGAGCACCTAACCAGCTCACTACGGTTATGCTCCGCATGATTTCAGGGTGATCCATTGTGTGAAGTAGTTGGTAGGATAGATAAAATTCTGAGCTTCATTCGATTTTCTTGCTTCAAAGATAATTATGTTTTAGATTCATGCCTGTTGGAGAAAAGTCCCCGGTACTCAAAAGAAGTATGACCAGCCAACATTCAAAATATTTTAGGCTTCTCTCAAATAAGAGGACTTACATTAATTAGACTTGGTCGTTTGGTTTTTATTTATAATTCATACATTACTATTAAGTGCTACATAATCCTAATTGGGTTTTACCGAACACTGAGAATCTTTAACATTTACACAATACATTACTATATAAGAATACGAGCATTGCTGTACAAGTCTAACTTTGATGTTGACTCAAAATCGCAATGGAAGTCTCACGTTCGCGATTGTACGAGTAAGTTGCAAGGATCGAGTCCTACTTGAGGTCGAAATCATCTACTGGTTACCTATCATGTGGTAGAGTTTGAATTTTCATTTAATGTTGACAATTGACTATTATACCACTGTTTTGTTTGCCATGCACTTGAGCAAGTACTATAGTTTGTTTTGTTTTTGCTTGCAACGCTAGCTGCAAGTCCGGTAAACCAAGCATAACCTAACCTCCTACATAATTGAAGGCCATATAATATTACCTAAAATATATAAAAAAAGATATTATCTTATACACATAAAAGAAATCCGTGTTAGTTACATGATGTATTTATTAAGAACGGCTGAATGACTTAAATTATTACCTATTTGTTGGTTTTTTTGAATCAATGTTTGACCTTATAAATATGTATGTGAGTATATATATATATATACTATCATTCGCTCGTACTTCGCTTACAAAACTAACAGTGGTGACAACGTACAATATCAATTGCAATTCAATTAATGATAGCAATAGCAATGAATAAATTTGAAGATGGTGGTTACAATATAAAGTAGTTATTAAGTTAAACATTTCATCATATCTTGTTTCGTTGCTCATGTTATGGGAGATGGATGTCGCAAGAGTGGACTAAGCGATGTCTTACAAATTTGCTTATCCATTAGGTTAAAAATAGTCATGTTAATTTGTTTTTCGATTTAAAGATTTTTTTGTCTCTTTCAGGACGACAGAGGTTCCCCAAGTGTTCGACCGGAGAGCGGCGAAAGGACCGAGAACGGTCCCCGACCACCGTCGCGATCTGGCTCTTCTTCGAGTAGGTCGACACCGAAAAGCTCTAAGGATGTAAGTTGTTCCCCACTTCCACTATACTGCTTGTTATTTGATATACATATATTTGAATTTTTTATGAGAACCCACAATTAATTTCGACTTTACTCTGGCATTACTTTAGATTTTGTTTGTTTGTAAAATGATATATGATTTTATTTTACATATTTGTTATAATATTGTTTTAAGAGTCAATATAATTTTTAGTTCTTAATTTTGAAAATGATTTCGCTTTGAGGAGAAGCTTGGGAATCTCGGCGTGAAGCTAGGGTGGGCATTTTTTGTATCATTCTGAATAACTCGGGCTTAGGGTATACAATGGATGGATACACGCCATTACATAGAAAAAGCTTATATACTCTGTCCATTATGTTATTTTCTTTTTGACAGATCGCGCGTATGAAATATTGTTTCTATTTTCAAATTATAGTACTACAGTAATAGGCTATTTGACAGGTTTTTTAAAATCCATTTTATATTATGCAGTAGAGTCTAAGGAACCCAGTAAAAGTTGTTATTTTTAATTCTGGTATATATTAGCTGAAAAACATTGAATTAAAAATTCAATATTTAAATAGTGTGCCAAAACGCTACTTTGACAATATGGCGCTGCAATGAGGTCGGTGACGTCACTTGCCTGTATTCTGATCTGTGACAGCTGGCATATATATTTGTTTGTTGTAAACAAAAAACGAAAGTCCGATTGGATTTACTTTTTATCAGTGATTTATGTAATAAAATGAGTTACAAATGGTGTGTAGTTCCAAAATGTACAAATACGTCGTTAAAAACTCCGGAAAAACTATTTGTAAGTATTCCAAAGAATATTGAAGTGCGCCGAAAGTGGTTGCTACTTTCTCGGAGGGATCATAATGACATAGCGAATAGTATAAATATTTTCTTTTGTGAAGACCATTTCGATGTAAGTAAACATAATATTTATATTTTGTAATAATTAATTACATTCAGAATGTTAATATTTTCGTTATTGATTTGAGGTTATAGGTAATACCTCTAATGTTTTTAACAGAATGTCTCTTGCAACTCACTTCGAATATTGCCGCTGTTTTCCATAATATTTGTTAAAATTTGTAGCTACAGAGTCCTATGATTTCAATAAGCAGTACACTAAAAGATCCCGACTAAAACTTGTTTGTTCGTTACAGATGGAAAATGACATGGCAAATTACTATCAGTACAAAATGGGTTTCAGTCAGAAAATAATTTTAAAAGATAAAGTTCTGCCTTTTAAATTTCATTGCCAGCCAGATCGCATTAAAAGAATGTGTGATGCTGGTACTTCCCGATCTGCATTTGTCAAATGGCAAAGAATGGAACTTGTTAAACAATGTGACGACATTCAATAAGCGACGTAACGTGAACAAATTAACGTTTATGTTCACGAAATTGTGCCAAACAAACTTAATTATTTATAACCTATATAAGTTCTTGTGGAAGTTCATCATTATTTCACTTTCTTATGATATAATTTAAGTCACCATTAAAGTGTAATTATACTTACTTTGCTGTTTTTTACATTTTTTAGCTCCGAAGCATAATTTTTGAAAAATAATCCGATCATGATTGCGTCGACTTGCGGTAGGTTTCTGCTGTCTACTTTTACAAAATCGTTGTCCATGGTTGAAAGTACTTGTAAAATAGTGCAAATAAACAAAAAAAAAAACAATGCATAATAAAGAAAATCTTAATATAACGGAGATAATCTACCACAACTAGGCGCAACACAAGTACGCAAACGAAGTTTACAAGCAAGTGACGTCATGATAAATTCGACCAATCAGGAGCGTTTTGTGACACGTGACAAACGTTTAAAAAATGCAATTTTTATTTACGGATTTTAAAATAAATTAATCATTATTTTCAACTTACGTTAATAAATAATCATTTTATAACTCTTAATTTATACTGTTAACAGTAATTGACACTTTATTTTTCGCATTGTCAAATAGCCTATAATATACTTTCTAGACGGGTAACGCCCACATAGTGAAGTGCTCTGTGCATAACAAACTACCACAGACAATAAGCAGTTCTTGAAATCAGATAAATCGATAAATTGTCTTCAAATCAAATATTTGTAAATTTATTTATTTCCTTCTCGACAGCTACCTTACATTATTTATAGGTATGTGAATTTTAATATTAAAACGCATATGTAGTTAATAACATCTACGTCAAGTTTAAATCAAGAATTATGATCAAGAATACTTAGAAAATCACATACATACCATTTTTTTAACAAACTAGCTAGGTAATTGGTAATTCGCCAAAAATATAAAATTTTGCCTAATTTACTTGGCATGTGTAAAACTTTATTTTTTCATATATTTCTGATCCATTTAAGAGAGAAAAAGGAAAACTTTCTTAAATGGATCAGAAATATACGAAAAAATAAAGTTTTACACATGCCAAGGAAATTAGGCAAAATTTTATATATTTGGCGAATTACCCCAATTGGGTAATTCGCCAAATATATAATATAAAAATTAAACAAGTAAATTTATTTACATTATTTATTACATAGATTCATCAGATTCTTCTTCGTAAATTACCCTAGACTCGTCAGTTGAGTCCTCTGTTACATAAATAACCAATTCTTGTGCCATCATGTTATCAATTGCAACATCTCGATCCCAATCAGACATTATTAATTTTTTTGTCCTCTGTACAACACTCGCCCAGTTTTCAGGCGTCACATCACCACACGCGCTAGTTAATAACTGGGCGTTTCTCAAAAAAAGTGTCGGTGACGTAATAGGACTTCCACCTTAGTAAGATCTTAAATTTAGATTAAAAATATATGTAAATTTATTTAATTATTTATGAACTACATAAAAATAAGTATTTCTAAAAAATATATTAATAGACTTTGCAAATAATTGTAATTGAATTTTAATTCTGTACTTATGAAGTTCTTTTACGTCACTAATTTCATAAACGTTTAATTAAAATAAAAAGAAATTTATTACTTCAAATCTTTATTTATGAAATCAAAACACAATCAGTCTTTTAAAAAATAAAAATAACTCCACTTAGGTAATTTAAATATTAAGTTTTTAAACAAAATCAGTCTTTTACGCTACTTTTGGATACTTTGTACTACAAATTATTTGTTCTAGAAAGATGAATATAAGTACGTTTTTTGGAATGTTTAAATTATACAAATTTAAAACTAATCGTTAACTATAATATATAAAAACAAAATAAAATTTCTTTGACTTATATTTATTAATCTTAGCTAATAAATCACAATATTAGAAGGACAGTGACGTAAAAGGGAACAATCGGTAACGTTTAGGAACTCTAAGGCAGTGTTGACACGCCAATGATAAAAAACAAGAAACTTGAAGATTCATATTTTTCTGGATCGTTTTTTATTTTGTCTCGATACCTTTTGGATTTCTCTGCCGCTGTTAACGGCATATTTGGACCTAAAATATATAATATAATATTTTTAAATATATAATTAATATAAAAAAAAAATAATTCAATTTCTAGGAATGGGCATAAATAAGTACCTGCAAATATACAAGTTTCGCCTAAAATAAGTTAATATTACTAAGCTGAAAGGATAATAAAGATTTGATATTTTTCACAACTTTTACTATAGATCTGAAACCCTGAAAAACATAATCTGATCCATTTTATACTACATCTTTACTTAATTAAAATTGTATTAAACTGCAGAGTTTACCTGGATTTCCGAGTTGAATTCATAGTTATTAATAGTCCACTCCATAGTCATAATTTAATAGTTTTAAATATTAGTACTTAAACATCAATCCATACTTAGTATGGATGATAAGTGAGCATTGGTAAAAAAGAGTATTTTCTCTTATTTTCTATTTTTTGTTCAATAAGGTATCTTATTAATAAACACTCAAGTCATTATCTAGGTTTTAAAGCAAGAATTAAAATTCTTAGATTTAGGTAGATTTATTGATTGAATATTAACTAAGTTGGCGCAGCTACCCAAGTTGAGTCTTGGCCTATATTATGCGTCTCCACTTGGGTCTATCCTGAATGAATATTATGATATTTTATTATAAAAAATTTGGAATTAGGGTAAATTCATGTTAGTTTAATTATTTTCGATGATTTTCAAAGACCAATAAAAAAAATCTATCGTATAAAGGACGCGAACTGATGTAAATAGATAAGAACAGATGAAAATAAATGCTTGGAAAATAAACAATTTTCTCGATTAATACTCGACAATTACTGTTGGTCTGGTAAACCGACCTTTAGAATTCCATTACGTCACTTTTATGTTCCATTCATGAGACTGTAGCGTAATGGAAGTAACGTAACCAGGTCAATATTTTTGAAAACGTATTTTACACTTAAAATATGAAACTTACGTTCATTTTAACTAAACATTTTATTTAATAATAAATAAACAAACGTAATACACAATAAAGTCAAAAAGATATGCTTAACTTACCTGGAAAAATTGGAATCGTTGATGGAGTACTTTTTAGCACAGACGAAAGCGACCACTTCTGTTACGATTTCTTGGCAAAATGGCTGTCTGAGTCTGAAATTAAACATGGCCGCCACCATGTGCGTAATAATGTTGCTATCTTTGAAAAAAAACGTACTGGATTGGTAATATTTTTTTTAGAAGAAGTCAATAATGCGGTGACGTAGGGGGAAATTCCGCCATACACTATTTCACCAGACAACATAAAATCTGGTATATTTAAACTTTTTGCACCATAACTGATCTACATTAACGTTTCAATTCAAAAATAAGATCATATTCTATTAGTACAAGTAGAAATAAATACTGGGATAATAGGAAAAAATCGAAACTTTCGAGTCTTATCTAATAGAGGTGGGTGTAGGACATTCCAAAAACAGTGACCTGTAAGATTGTTTATTTTGAATTTATTTAGAATTTTTAAATCTTCATTCGTTATTTTTTGTCCATAAAGTAACTTTTTGTTAATCTATTAGTTAAAATGAAGTTTAGTCATAAAAGCCAACAAAATAAACGTTTATCGATCGCCAAAGTAGTAGGACACTGACTTATGTGTATGTACATTTTTTTTTGAAAAACGCCCAACTGCAACATTTTATTTGCTGTAAACGGCGGCGTTGTGTTATTTCTTGCTGCCTTCCCTTTAATTTGTGCCCATATCAATTCGATGGCATTATACTGACAGTGATACGGTGGGATTCTAATGACAGTATGTCCATATTCCGCAGCCATTTCATCGACGACGTATCTTTTAGGTATACGTTTCGAATTTAAAAATTCTTATCAGCTCCGCTTTCAACAATGTATCAGTCACATCCTCACCATTATCACGAAGCCAGTTAACAATTTGGTCTTTGGTACTGCTTTGCGTTGGCTTTTTATTTATTTGCCGCGAATGATAGGGCGCGTTGTCTATAAATATAATTGAAGGTTCTTCTAGTAGCGTCAACATTTCCCTAAACCAACTTTCATATACTTCTGCATTCATCTCTTCGTGATAGTCACCAGATTTTTTGGATTTAAAAGTTAGCAAAGCATCTGTTACAAATCCTTTTGCACTGCCTGCGTGGCAAACTATAAGGCGTTCGCCCTTGCCTATAGGCACAGCCGAAGTAGATGCTGCAGTGTCGTCAGTCCACGATCTCGATATTGTATGATTAGCATTGAGCCAAGTTTCGTCAGTGAAAACCACATTCGACCAGTCTTCGATTTGTTTAGCTTTCCTTAGAAAATCACAGCGAGCCAGCGCTATATCATGGCGTTCCAATAAAATTTTTCTCTTATCAGACTTTCTGTAAAAAAATCCAATTTTTCTTAGCACTTTACCTAGCGAAGATTTTTGGCCACGGTACAAACCACTGTCTCTCAGTGAAATTACCATTCTTCTTACAGTTGGGATTTCTTTACGTTGATAGTACGCGTATATATGACGACGAATAGCATCGGCATCGAAATCATCAATGTTTGTAACTTTACAGAGTCGGAGCTTTTTTTTCGGTGAAGACAGTTTATTACTCTGCATACCACTACTGCCGTAGGCTTCTTTAGCAAATTTTGTGACTGTTGGAATACTAATTCCTAAGGCGGCAGCAACACGGTTGCGAACCTGCGATATTGGTAGTAGCGGTTCACCATTTTGACATTCTTTCTCAAAGTATTCATGAAGGCGTCTCACAAACTCCCTCGATTGCCCTTTTAACACAGTTCCTTTCGGCATATTGAGAACTTAATTAAGCTCTACTGTAGACTGTACGTATTGATAAGGAGGAATATAAATACTCAACTCAACTTATTATATTGTAAAACAATACACAATGAAAGCAATGAATGTGATACAAGCGTTGTATGGCAAATGACAACCAAACGGCGTAGCCGTATTTAATGACACATACAATCTAACGTCACTCCTCACAACTCCCGTTGCCTAGACAACCCCATAGACAATATATGACAATTTATTTCATGTATTTGAAAAAACCAGATAAACGAATTTAATATTTATAATAAAAATAATATCGCTGCATTAAATCGATTAAAAGTTCTTCTTAAATAAAATCGATATTCTGTTTTAATCGAATCGGTAACTTGCGAGTTCATCACTGATTTCAAAATATCTTAAACTGTCAAAAAGAAAATAATATAATGGACAGAGTATAATTATTATGTCATCTATACTAATATTATAAAGCTGAAAAGTTTGTTTGTTTGAACGCGCTAATCTCTGGAACTCCTGGTTCGAATTGAAAAATTCTTTTTTTATTGAATAGCCCATTTATCGAGGAAGGCTTTAGGCTACATAACATCACGCTGTGTAGTCACACGTCTAATAGGAGCGAAGAAATAATGGAAAATGAGGAAAAAACGTGGAAAATTATTCATCTTTGAGGGCTTCCGTTGCGTGCACTGCGAAAACGGTTCTAGATACCAAAAAAATATGTATGAAAGAATTATTCCTCTTAAAATAATCTAAAAAAATGTGCGCGACAGTATCTTTTAATGTTAACTCACTAGAATCGTTTTTATGGTGATCAAATTTGGATATGTCGCGTTGTCAAGATCGGGTAACAGCTGAGGTGGTTGTTAGCAAAAATAAATGTGATGCTCAAAATAACTATTCCACGCGGACGATGTCGCTGGCACACCTAGTGAAATGATAAGAGAGTCAGTCATTCACTAGTAGATTATTATATTTAAATTAGCATAAAATGAACCATTTCATCCGAGAAGTTTATATAGCTAATTCATGTCGATGGTAAAATGGGTTTGAAATTGAATAATATTATAATTAAATAACGTATTAGTAATAAAGTACCTATTAATTAAACAAAATTTAATTTAAGCATTCTCTTAAGCACATATTAACAAAGCCTGACTGATGATATTTATTGCAATATGGAATGATATAACAACATAGATTAACTAAATTGAAAAATCTTCATGCTTATACTTGTTTTGACGTCATCAAATGCCTGTAAAGACTTATTTTGAATAAAGATTAGTTTGATTTTAAAATGTTCCGTGTGGCATATGACACAGGAGAAGCCTGGCACTCCCGGTGCAAAGATGGGCCGCGCGTCCACGCCGACGGGGCTGGGCCGGTACGCGCCTGCCGCGTACGCCGCGTACCGCGCGCCGCACCCCTACGACGCCTCGCTGCACCGGCCCAACGGCGTGGCGCCCGCCAAGCCGTGAGTATGCGTTGCACACCATCACCACCACCACCGACGGGGCTGGGCCGGTACGCGCCTGCCGCGTACGCCGCGTACCGCGCGCCGCACCCCTACGACGCCTCGCTGCACCGGCCCAACGGCGTGGCGCCCGCCAAGCCGTGAGTATGCGTTGCACACCATCACCACCACCACCGACGGGGCTGGGCCGGTACGCGCCTGCCGCGTACGCCGCGTACCGCGCGCCGCACCCCTACGACGCCTCGCTGCACCGGCCCAACGGCGTGGCGCCCGCCAAGCCGTGAGTATGCGTTGCACACCATCACCACCACCACCGACGGGGCTGGCCGGTACGCGCCTGCCGCGTACGCCGCGTACCGCGCGCCGCACCCCTACGACGCCTCGCTGCACCGGCCCAACGGCGTGGCGCCCGCCAAGCCGTGAGTATGCGTTGCACACCATCACCACCACCGACGGGGCTGGGCCGGTACGCGCCTGCCGCGTACGCCGCGTACCGCGCGCCGCACCCCTACGACGCCTCGCTGCACCGGCCCAACGGCGTGCCGGCGTGCGCCGCATCCGTACGAGCATATCTGCAACTTCCACAAAAACTATAGTATAATATGTTGTCAACATATGATATAAGATGTAAAATAAGTAACTCTTATCGACAGCACGAATGTGTCATTACAATCCAACCGTATGCAAACTTAAGTTTTGAGAGAACAATAACAATGCCATATTGAGCCCTACAGCCTAATTTAATCATAGATTAGCCTGTCTTTACTCAGTGATTGGAAAATGGCGGAAAGATGTTCTCGGCCAACCAATTAAGATTTATTATGATTAAAAAATATACTTACTCGTAAAAACAACATTTTGACAATTAGCAATATACAGTGGGAGTCTTCATAATCGGTAGATTATAAAGACTCCCACTCCTAATTTCTTGTATTATAAGCATATAACACAAGAAATTAGGTTTATTTTATTAATATTTTTTTTTATCCTACAGTCAAATAATAATAACTCTGTTGTTGTTACAGAGCATACTCTTATCACACGTGTGGCGGACCATTGCAACCTGTGCCCTTCCCAGCCGATGCATTAGTAGGGCCGGGAATCCCTAGGGGAGCGAGGCAAGTCGCCGCTTTGCCTCACGGTGAAGTCGTCTGTGCAGTCGCTTTGTCGTTAGGAGGTGGTGCGAGGCACGCGTACACAGGAGGAAAAGGATGCGTGAAGCTATGGGATATAACTAATCCAGTATCTCCTACAACTCTAGAGCCACTGTCGCAGCTGGATTGTTTGGTGAGTTTCATCTTTCTTACTTTCATACTGCAAATTCCAATACATATGACGTCTTGCACCACTACTTGAGTTGGCTGGAAGAGATCGTTTTAGAGATAAGTCCGCCCTTGTACACTATAAATAACTATAATTTTCATTTTTTTATTGTACAATAAAGTATTATATAAAAAAAAAAAGTCAAAACATACTAACTCCTTCCATCTTAAATGTTCAGGAGAGCATAAAAACGGGTCGGCTACTTTTATTCGTTAGCCCGACGATACCAGAAGAGATAAAGAAGATTTGGGTGTTTGACGAAAAGTTGTGCTATGTGGTTGACATTTTACTTTGTAATACTCGTAATCTTTTTGGAGTATAGTTACACTAAAATCGCTGGTACTTTATTTTTTTTTTTTTGTGAATTTACCCAAATATAACTATATAAAAATATAACTTTAAAATCCGTGTCTTAAATATATTAAAATCTCAAAACGAACCAGACAAACATTAACACTCGATATGAAGATTTGTTTATTTATTTGTGTGTATATGTTTATGTATGTATATATGTGTGTATATATGTATGTATATATTTGTATTGTATTTTATATAGTATCTTTGCTATGTGTTTGAAGGAGTGTGTCTGTATAATTTATTTTCTAAAATGAATGTGTTACTTTATATATAATTTTAATACTTGTATAACTTTAATTTAGGTATTAGGCAGAGACTGTTCTTACGAAGTTATTTTAAATTCAAACATCCGTTGTTACTACTTACGAATGGTTTTGTGCAAGGAAACCTTTAATTGGCCTTGGTATTGGCACACACTGTAGAAAACATAGTCTGTATATCGCTGTATGGTTTCTTGAAAAAAAAAAAAAAATAAAAAATAAAAACAGTATCAGTAACTTTTTTTTTCTCTTTATTTTAAAAGGAGTTTTATCCAAATGGATATGTCAGTCCTATCGGAACACATATACATAATCATACACAATATGGAATATACACAATTTTAAAAAACAGTTAATCTCAAGGTAGTCGCGGCGGCCACAGTACATTGTATAACATATGGACCTCTTTGGAAGTTGGCTGGGCCAGAATACTATGGAACATACCAACATCCATAACATTAATTATTAATCTGTTGATTAAATCTCTCCTAGCATCTTTTTAACGGACACATTCCACCAACAAGTGTTGGACATCTTCCTAAAGTATCAAAACTTATTAAGTCTGCTTTACTGGGTTATTTGGATATTTATTAATTAATTAATTTATTTCTTATTTTTACTTTTGCGTCAAATTCAAAACATAGTAAATTGGTATTTCAAATTCATAACTTAGTAAGTCGCTTGAGGTGCTAGGGTTTTAAATTTGTATTCTGACATACTAAGTTTGGAATTTGTCCTTCAAAGAAATTCTCGTAATCATGGCAAATTGCTTAGACTTGCTAAATTATATCTTTAGAATTACGTATGAAAATGGGTGTTTTAAGGTCCACATCGTTTCGGTACTAAATAATAAGTCGGAAAATGTCAAAACCGTTTTTTTTTCACATAGGTGTTACTAGGTTTTGAATTTGAGCATCAGAAATGTACATATTAAATTTGATAAACGAAAAACGCATTGGTACATGGTAGGATTGATCCCGAACACCTTGAATCATCCTATTCATAGACCAGTGCCACCTCTGAGACCACAGCGATTCCAACTGATTTATGTACATACTTAACTTTTAATATTTCATGAAATTATTTGTGTATGAAAGCGATCATACAGAAAGTGAGTGGGTCCGCTAGTCAAAAATAGGATCTGTCTGAAGAACTTTAGGAAGTCTTCGTTCTCTCGTTATTAACGTGCGACTTAATGAAATTACAATTGCTCAAATTTTAAAGGCACAGCTTAATCTGCGTCATCAATGCAATCTGTATCTAAAGGCTGAGCTGATGTCTTGGAAGAGAAATTGATTCGTTTAGGCCAAATTTACTATTTTCCCCAAACTATTTTCTCTCCAGGTGGTAATAAAAATGACGTCCTAGTGTACGTTTTTATACGTAGTTATATCAGCAAGGTTTTTATGTTGTTACAGCAACGCGATAACTACATAAGATCCGTGAAACTTTTACCCGACGGTCGGACGCTGATAGTGGGTGGGGAGGCGTCGAATCTCTCAATATGGGATCTAGCGTCGCCCACGCCGCGCATGCGCGCCGAACTGACGTCCTCTGCGCCTGCGTGCTACGCTTTAGCTATTAGTCCCGATTCAAAAGTAAGTGTCAACCCCGGTTTGGCTATCTCTTTACTTTTTCGCTAAAATGAAGAACTTGTCTAAGCCTTTATTAATGTTCATCTTATTGAAGACAAGATAGACACCGAGGTGATTCAGTGGGTATAGGGGGGTTATAAGTCCGGGATGGACTACGCCCCTTCGTGGCCGGGGCGTCGTCGATGGAGGAGATCGGGGGAGGTGGTGTAGCCTCCCCCGAGGAGGGCTCCCCTGTAGGCTGGGGAGCGAAGACTGGGGGTTTCCGGAAGTCGCTTCGCGTTCCCGGGGGCTCTCTCTACATGCCTGAAGAAGGCCATCCCTGAGGTTTTTAATGGGTAGGCCTCCCTCTTCTGGGGAGGAGAGCCCCACAAAACCGCCGGCTCGCCACAGCCGGGGTATGCAATTTAATGCATTTTCCTCAGGGGAACAAAAAAAAAAGGGGGATATAAGTGGGAAGCAGAGCTCCCGCTGGGTGAGTCCGACATATGCCTGTCGATTAGCCATATGCCTCCTCTACACGTCGGCAGATGCTTCCGCAGACGTCGGTAGATGAATTCGGAGATGGATCATCATCGAGCCGTCCACACACACAACACATACGCACGGAAAATGGATATTGAGACCGTAGCTGCCGCAGTTATTTATTTTCGTTTTCGTGGTGCTTATTTTTTAGATTCCACAGGCAGTTCTCTGCTTGATACAGCTCTAGGAATTTAAATGTTTCGTCAGTGCTCATGTTAGACATTTTAAGGAGTAAGTAAAAGAGGAAGAACGAAAAAGAAACTGCAAGAAGCACGCTTGCACTCACATTCGCTTTCCGATGAACACTGATCAGTCGTCAGACGATACCATCGGCGGACGCGTCCGCCGATGGTATCTGCAGATGGGTCTTTCTACGTGTAGAGGAGACAATAGACAGATATTGTAGCCAACAGCATTTTACCATGTATAGGAAAAATACATATTTACATAATAATTGCTGTCTAACTCATCTTATTTACAAATGTATCTATGTCCTAACCAGTAATCTATTGTATAATTGCAAAGTAGTCCTTATTTTTTTATTGTAATGTTCTTTTATTATTTTTTATAATTAAACTAGCTTTCCGACCGCGGCTTCGCCCGTGGTACAGTCGATTTTCCAAATTTATAAAAATTCAGATATTTTTATCAGATTTTCCCGCAGTAAAAATGTACCTATGTCCCTAGATCTCAACTTTTATCAAAATTGGTTCAGTAATTTCTTTGCCTATTCAAATAAACTGTTCCCCTATTTTTACCATGTTTATAAATTTAAATATTGGTGTTTTATTTGTGATCAAAAACTTAATTTCGGTATTGAATTCTTAAGCTTTAAAAATGATGTACTTTTCATACAAACTTTCATAAAGAACTTATGACTTATTGCATTAAAAGTAATATATGATACTTTCTCCAGCTCTAGACTATTTGTGTAAATTGCAAATGCAAATTTCATTTATATCGATATAGTAGTTATTGCATGGAACCGCTACAGACAGACAAGAGTTACATTCGCATTTATAATATTAGTGAGGATTATACCTTACTATATACCCTTTGCTTTTTTTTTTTTGCAGGTGTGCTTCAGTTGTTGTTCAGATGGCAACATAGCTGTGTGGGATCTACAGAACCAAACACTAGTTAGGCAATTTCAAGGTAAGTTAAATAATAAAATTTATTTGCCTTAACAATTTAACTTTCTATTATTTATAAAATTTTTACGTGGCTTGTCACCTGTCCGAAGTTCGTGATCCGAATCGTTCTACGTACAGTCAGCAGCAAGATAAAATGAACACTTGAACAACGAAAACAACCTTTATTATATAGGGAATAGCGCGGGCTTAAGGTCAAAATATTTAGCTATCTGTGCGTATGATTATTTCATCATAAAATTAACAATATAGAAAAAGTTAATTAAGGAAATTTCATAATTATCTGCCAAGTGCCCGACATTGACAATAGACCCATCTTTTAATACAGTGATTTCTAAAGTGGTCTATATCGACCCCTAGGGGTCTTTGACAACTTGCAAGGGGTTTTTTTTGAGGGGGGGAAATGTGACCTTATGCACCATGACACCGCGCTGGCAAGGCGCGGCCGTGTGTGGGGCTCTCCGGCCTGAGAGGACCGGCCTACCCACTAAAACCCCCCGGGTTCTCTAGGCCCATGCGGGGCACATGGCGGGGTGCGCTTTCGCGATTCGACCGCCATGTGTCCCGGAGTAACTTGCAAGGGATATACGTCAACAAAAAAAAAAAAAAATTGAGGGCCATGAAATGAAAATGAGGGTTCCATAATAATGGATCTCAACATACACTGATAGTATCTATTTACTTATATTATACTTTCTTCTAATATAAAGACACTAGCTTTCTGCCCGCGTGGATTTCGGGATTATTCTATAGAGGGTTAAGGGTCATAGTTTTGCCCACGGCTACATATGCGCGGAAGTCGGTTTATGGCGCGAAGGTTTTATCGCGCTTCCCGTGGGACCATCCGTTTATCCGAGATAAAAAATACCGTAAAACCTTGCCCAAGAATCACTATCTATTGATGAAAACCGCATGAAAATCTGATCTGTGCAGTAGTTTTTGAGCGAAGCCTTTATTGCGCATCCCGTGGGATCTGTCGATTTTTCCGGGATAAAAAGTAGCCTATTATAATCCGGACTTTCATCTTTACGTCTGCAAAATTTCAAAGCAATCGGTTCAGTAGTTACGACGTGAAAGCCAAAGAAACAAACAAGCAAACAAACTCACTTTACGATTTATAATATTAGTAAGGATATCGATTATTTATGAAAGTACCAATGTAAAAAAAAATGCTTATAAAATTTCGTATGTTGTAGGATGTAGTCATTCAATATCAGGTAAGTAGGGGGTCTACTCAAAACCGTAAAACATGGTAAAAGGGTCGGGGAGAATAGGAGAAGTGTTAGTAATACGCCACCCGGTGCGCCGGCAGGTCACACGGACGGCGCGTCGTGCATCGACATCAGCCCGGACGGGTCGCGGCTGTGGACGGGCGGGCTGGACAACACGGTGCGCTCGTGGGACCTGCGCGAGGGCCGCCAGCTGCACCAGCACGACTTCTCCAGCCAGATCTTCTCGCTCGGCTACTGTCCTTCCGGTCACTGAATATGTCTATTTTTATTATCTGTGATGGCAATAACGACTGTTTTGTAATCATGAATAACACTGTTATGTTATTTTCCTATAACTGTTATTGGAAACTGTTGTCTGTTATATTGCTGTTTTGACAAATGTTGTTGAGTACGATTGTTATTGTTATTATAGCTAGCTTAGTTATTCTTAACAATCATATGGCTTAGGACTGTCAGAATATTAGGCAGTAGTTTAAATAATTTAAAACTAATTACCTAATCAATATAATTTTCCGGCGTATTTAAAAGTTCATTGATTTGTACATAATTTGTTATTTACATTATTTACATTCAATGTTTACATTATTTACTTATTGCAACGTATAATTTAATTTGCATACGCGCGATCGCACAGCAGCAAATAATGCGTGACTAAAAAAATGACAACAGCTTAGGCACCAGCAAACCAGCAACAGTTTACCTAATTATTGTTTCAAATCGCACTGGAAATAAAAAAAGTCTAATTGTCATACGAGCGAAGGTACAAAATTGTGAATTTGGGATTAGAAAAATACTGTAAGAAATAAACAAATAGGAACTTTATTTCCTTGTGAGAAAGGTTAATATTATAAGAATAAGCAGTCAGGCAACAGAGCGAGCGAGCGCCTTGCTCAAATTTCCAAGTATGATTGAGAAAACTATATTTAATTTTGAAACATTGCTATCAATATCCAGGCTCGTGGCTAGCGGTGGGCATGGAGAACTCTCACGTGGAGGTGTTGCATGCCGGGAAACCAGACCGATACCAACTATTACTACATGAGTCGTGCGTGCTGTCCTTGCGGTTTGCTGCCGGTGGCAAGTGGTTCGTGTCCACGGGCAAAGATAATCTGCTCAACGCGTGGCGGACTCCGTATGGCGCTAGCATATTCCAGGTTAGTACAAGTCGCTGAAGTCTCTCTGTCTGGGTGACTGTCCAGGGGTTCTCGGACAGTCCCTCCTTTGGCGGTGGCTTGACCAACTCTAGGCCGAGCCGGCCCCGGGACACATGGCGGTCGAATCGCCAGAGCGCACCCCGCCATGTGCCCCGTATGGGCCCAGAGAACTGGGTAAACGACAATTTTTTTAAATTCAATATATAATAACAGTACTCTTTTAAGTGAGAAATATTGTAGAACCAACAGTACACCTGCGCCTATTACTTTTGAAGATACATCGAGATGTTTGCGGCGCTGTCGCGGGTCGCTCGAAAACGCTCCATACTAAAAACACTGCAATCGTGACGTCATAACTCAGTAAACTCGTCAAATTTGTATGAGCGTATAAACAAATTTTAAAATAACTTTGTTATTTGTACTTTTATAGGAATACTTTCTATATAAAAAAATGTTACATTTAATGTGAGAATGTTAGAAATGTGTTTGTTTCATTAGAATTACGTAAATAATAATTGCTCATTTTTTAGAAATTTAAAAACAATATAAATTAATAATTAAACTGAAATTACTATATTGACATACTTTCACGAGATATAAATTGCTTAAATCAAATAATTATAGTATAAAAACGGCCATAATCCGTTGTAGTCGTCTACCCTACTCGGGGGGGTTTTAGTGGGTAGACCGGTCCTCTTAACCGGAGAGCCCCAGACACGGCCGCGCCTTGCCAGCGCGGTGTCATGGAGCATAAGGTCGCATTTCCCCACCTCAATAAAAAAGTTAGTACTAGTCATTATATTTGTGCAGCTGAATACTCAAAGAACTCGGTGTAAGGTGAAGACTATACTTAACCAACGAGTGTGTATGAAAATATTAATTGAGGTTTAGATTGTATGTCTGCTTGGAAAAGACATACAATACGAAGAAATATATACCACGAAGCACAAACAGCTGAATAAATATAAAGGGCATGTTATAAACAATCTAGTCTATAGTACTAAAGGTGTTTGTATTAGCCCCTGAATGTAGAACTGTGCTTACAGATGGTACAGCACATATAAATTACATTATTGCATAAGTTTCAGTATGAGAATTTTTTGCATCGGCCAAAATGAAATAAACTGAAATATAAGACGACACAGGTTCAGACATTTATTGGAGTTCTGGCAGAGTCAATTTTATTTTTAAATTTGTGTCGCTATCTAGCATTTTTAAATAAAAAAGTAGTCACAAACACAAAAACAATTTTAACAATTATCAATTTATATTGAAATAAATATAAAAAAATCATCTTTTAATAAAATAATTATCTAATGAATTATTACTGAAGCAATTAACATTTTTTAGTTAAACTAAAGGCCCTCAGGTGAACTGTCACTTGACTAGTTTTCAGGTAGTGGGCATCGAACATGTCCCCGAACCTTGACTTTATATAGAACATCATACAGAGTCGTAGGTGCACTCATAAACATAGAAATCTCACATGCACAAACACCCAGACCGGAACAAGCTTTTGCAGGTCATACAAAACATATGTCCCGTACGGGAATCGAACCCGAAGGTATAAAAACCTAATTTACGAAAAAGCAGGCATGTGGAAATAAAAAGTTATAAAGTCAAGAAACTTCATACAATTTTTTTAGTATAAACTAGTTAGTAATTATTTTTTAGATTATTGTGTTCCTTATATTTCACATTTAGATTCATTTACATCATATATAAAAACAGTGACAGAAACAATAGTTCACAACTGTCATGGTAGAAATAAGGTGTTGATTTGTTTCAGTCGAAGGAGACATCTTCGGTGCTCAGTTGTGATATATCATCAGATGATAAGTTTATAGTGACTGGTTCTGGTGACAAGAAGGCGACAGTGTACGAAGTGGTGTATTGAGCTCTCCGCGTGAACAACTCTGTGGAAAGCAATAGTCTGTGCTGTTGGAACAGCGACATAGTGTACATGTAATGGGTACACTAAAACGTGGTTCACGGTGTCAGTGTGGTTTTCTTGGTTTAAGTACACACTAGAAGGTCGAAATCGTTATTGGTTCATACAGTTTTAAATAACAAAAAAAAAATAAATGCTCATGCTTTAAAATATGTGTCGAGTGATACCGTGAATGCGTCTTCGTAGGGTGACTGAAATGAAGATATTAAACAGCAGTTGTACGGTGCTATTATCTTAAATAGTATAATGTTTAGTGAAATTAATTGGAACGGTAATCTCTGGAAGGGAACTGTTAAAATAATTATAGATAAGTTTAGAGAATACCAGTTTTTGACGAGTAGATGAAATGTTTGTAGCGACCAAGTAATTTCACATTTTTACGTGAAATTATTGTCTTTGGAGGCTAGTAAAGAGCACATTGAAATTTCCAACTTGATTATAAATATATTTTCCTGTAGATTTATTTAATAACCTTCGCAACAGGTGTTAAAATTTTATCAACAAAATATTGAATGTATTGGATGAATGTTGCACCGTTAAACGTGTATATTTTAGTGTTATTTGTATATTTTTATAAGGGAATGAATGTTTTTTTTTATTTTGTTTAAGGTTTAATAATCGATAAGAAGTTGTCAAGGTCCATTTCATACCTATATTTATTGTTAGTTTAGTGTAATTATAATTTTTAGGACTATTTTAATATTAATAGATGACTGAGTCATTTCTATGTAAGAGTAATGATATTGCAAGTGTTCTTAAAAGAGATTTCTTTTATATTTTCCGGTATAGTTCATAATTTGATAGCACATGCAACATAAGTTATTATTTTGTCAAAATTTTTTCAAGCAATACCAAAAGTTGATACAGTGGCAAAATGGAATGTCACTAATATAGGGACTATTGTAGCTTAAATATGTAGCTGACTGTACTTCGCGTGTCAATAGAAACTAACACGCGTAAGATACTTTGATATAATATGGCGTTTCATTGCGATGCGATGTGATTTTATAGGTAAACAATTAATTACACTACAAATTTTTTCGTGCTCCTAGTAGTGTGGTTATCCCTAATTTCTTCCATATACAATAATAATTTAATAGAAACAATAATAGGTAAATTTTTAATGGTTTGCAACATTTTTGGGTACCGTGTTACTTGTCATCTTTGTCTGGTATTCATACAAACTCGCAAACTATATTACTTTATAATATTAGAAAAAATATCTAATATTTGTTTATTTACTTTATAATATTAAATATATATATATATATATATATATATATATATATATATATATATATAATATATATATATATATCTAATATTTGTATAATTATATGAATTTTGAATGAATAATAAATCTAAGAAATAGGTAATCATTGAAATCGGTCGACAATTAATTAATTATAAGTGATGTTAATTTACACGACGTTTAAATATTCATCGACTTAGAACTTAATTTATATGAAAACGAGGAAAGTGACTTTATGATTTTCTTATACACATTAAACTAATAACACTATTACAAGACAAGAAAATTTCTTTCACTGAGTTAGGTAGCCAACAATGTATATGTTTTTTCAATTCTAATAAATATGTGCTTTAACGCAAATATAAGCTTTTATACTATAACAATTATTATGTTAGATATATCTATATCTATACTAATATTATAAAGAAGTAAAGTTTGTGTGTTTGTATATTTGTTAAATTGTAGGGGGTAATCTCGGGAACTACTGAACCGATTTTAAAAATTCTTTCACCAATAGAAAGACACATTATTGCTGAGTGTCATAGGTTAAATAAAAAACCGAAAAATAAAAAGGCTTTTACGTGGTAGTTCGTTTTGCAAAGTGAATCGGAGAAAAAACGGGCAGCGGACGGCGCGCGTTGGCTTCGGGTGCTCGCTTCGGGGATTATTAATATTATGCCCAACGAAGTGGGCACGGGTCAGCTAGTGAATGATAAAAGGACTATCTCAGCTAAATAACTATTATTACTAATGTGTTAAAATATCCGGTTTGAGGCTGATGCAAAGCATTACAAAATTACGTTATAATAAAAGTATCATCACAGCTTAGATGCGTCTCAACCAAGGGGCACGAGCCTACTCTATGCTTCGCCTTTGTCAACCAGTAGATTGAATTCACGCACACCCTTGAATTTAATGGAAGGTGTGTGCAAAATTGAAAAAAAAAATTGGTACATAGCAGGTTCTACCTTGGGCCCCGATTCTCCCGATTCGATACGATAAACTGTTTATCGTGCGATATAACCGCCATCTTGTAATTTATCGTTTGTAAAACAAATCACTGCATCATATCACGTTTTGGTGGCCATGACCGTGCCGAGATAACAGTGATATCGACGCTTATATCGATAGATATTAATGATTACACAATTATCTACAGGTAATATAAATACAATATACGAGTAGTAGGAGACGAAAGAATTTCAGAAGTGTTAGTCATTAAAGTGGTCATCATGTCTCGTGTCGCATCGCAATAGTGCTATATAATAAACTAATAAATGAGACGATTGTTCCATCTCGCTTCTTTGTTATATGACAGAGGCAGAAAGAATATCGCTCTATGGTTGTCCACGATCTGTGCTTACGAATGGAGGAAGTAATGTTTCACTGCCAAAATAACCTCAAAACGATATTATAAAATGTCTTTAGAAAATAATTTTAATATAGGGTAAACTATAATGATTGGCACCTCACCATAGTCCAATGCCCCAAGAATCAGGAACTGAGTGTCTTATTTCTGTGCGAATCCTTTTCAATGGATAAATAATCATGGGTGGTGTGACATCACCATCAGTTGAAAAAGTAAACATTACCGTTAGGCATGTTTTTGCCTGGGCATGATCGATTTCATAGACATCTCTTGCACCTTTTGGTGCTAAAACCTTTTAATTCTGAGGACATAGCTGGAAATTGGTTTCATCATCGTTGTATACTCTTTTCGGGTCCTTAAGTGTATGTCCATATATCCGTTCTCAGTTAAGTACACTTCAATTTGCTGAAACCATTTTCCGACATTAGTTTCGGAGACATTCGCACTTGTAGCTGCCACAGCTTCAGATGTTCGCACAGAAATTTCGGGATGGCGTTTGAGAAACAATTTGTACCAACCTTCCCCAGGTCTGTTGTCTATCACTGAATTGGGACGAGGATAGGATTTTAAAAAGCTCACTACACTGTTTAATACGTCCTCTTTGCGTCGCGGAAAACCTTTCTTGGAGCTTGTTATTATCCATTCAACTAACATTGATTCTTCAGATTCTGTTAAAACGGTTGGCGGTCCAGGTCTTGACTTAATGAATGATGAACTTATTCCAAATTGAATAGTTGCCCTTGGAATTCCATACTGTTTTGAAGCAGCTAATTTTGGCATCCTTTTCTTAACCGCTTCAATAGCTCATTCAACATCTTCCTCTGTATATATTTTTACATATTTTTAGGTAGAACTAACCTTGGGCATCTTCCTGAAATGTTGCTATTTGAGTATTGTTCTGAAGTTTAGGAGCTATGATAAAGTAATTCGGATATTTACAATGATTGGCACATTAATCAAGTACAATGAATGACACACAAAAGATATAATGATTAGCACTGCCAACATTAGTATAAAATACGAAAATATTATTTTTGTCAGTTATTGTTCAACAAAATTAAATAAAATATCAATAGTAACACAAAATTACAACTAAAATCTGAATAAAGTTAAATGTAGTCATTGGCATGGACGCCAAGAAATAGTACCACCCTAGAGCTCATTCGATCAATGATTGGCATTAGATTTTTGAGGTTAAGCCAATAATATTAGAAGAATATTGAAAGATAAAAGAACTCAAATTCAACAATTATTTTATATAAATAATAAAAAATACGCACGTATACACGAAACTTTATCAACAAAACAGTTAATTGAAAACACTTACCCCATAAAAAATCAATAAGAAATCACGAGATCCACGTGCGATATGAGATTGCTTGTTGAACTTTTTCATTTTAGGGTTGCCAGTCGGCTGAAGTTAAAAATCTTCCATAATGAATACATAAATGTTGCCAGTGGTGAACGACAGGAAATGCGTTTGGTAGATTACTGCTGCTAAAAATTTTAATATTTTAACGCGAAGTGGCTACTGCCAATCGTTGGGGGGGTGCCAACATTAGTATTGCTTACCCTAAATGATTTTTTGAGGAGCGTAATGTCATTTAAAACTGCAAATGTTGTAAAATCCAATGGTTGTATTTTGTAAAAAAAAAATATTACAGCATTAATTTTTGTTGTTAGCTCATATGATAGTCTTGGCAGACAGACAAACTATTCATGATCAGGAATTGAAAATAGTTCACACATGTCATTTTAATGCTTTCGCCAGTTTGTCAATTATTTGTTAGGTATACATTTTGGCACTCGCTACTAATTACTTTCTGTTTAGAATTTGAGCTAAAACTTTTAGAAAATCTATTAATTCTCAAACTAGTTTAAACCCAATTTATAGCAATTGTTTGATAAATATCAGTGATAGAAATAATAAACGAATTCAAAAGCGTGATAGTAATAATTTTGAACTTTTAGTTGTTTTGTCATTTATATAACATATTATAATTTAGGACTCAGCTTCTGTAGCATAACCAACGAAATAAGATAAAGCATTTTTCGAACGATAACCGCCATCTTGAAATTTATCTCTAAATGTATCCCGCGATATACGACAGATCATATCGCCTTTCGGTGGCCATGTTACAGAGGCTGCCCTTCCAGCATGACTTGCAAACACCATATGATATAGCGTAATATCGCGCGATACAACCATCATCTCGGACAACCATCATTCTGGACTTTATCCATTGTGTTTTGACAGTTGATAAGTCGTACTGTGATATTGCATTGTGTGGTCACGCTACAGGGGCTGATCGAGAACGCGTTTTTCAAATCCAGCACAGTTTAACATGAGTTTGATATCTGTGATGTGACCGGTAAGCAAAGTCGTCTAGATTACATTCTTAGCAATATGCAAGTACAATTAATAGTTCCTTGTTCTTTATTAGTTGAATGTGTATTTAATGATTTTGGTAGTGCATTAGTATTAGATGTTGTACAACATTTTTTAAAATTAATAGCAGGAGTGACTGCGTGCATTTCTTTTGTAGATATTTTAAACTAATATTAATAAAGAATATTTGCGCGGTGAACTGATTGTAACAGACTGTATGTTGCCTGCGGCAATGCATTAAATGCATTCCATTTACGTTTCTAATATTCAGTTATTGTTTTTTTGTTATTTTATCATATCATATTGATTATGGCAACAAATGAGTACTTATAGTTTTTGAGAGTTTTTTTTATTACTATGGGAAGTATATGATCTGCGCATTGTGATAATTGTCATGTAACAAATAATTTCGTCATATTATTTAGTTACCTATCTTATGGATAATACGGCGGATTCGACAGAGCAAATAAATATTATTTTCATGCAGAATTACTTTAATTATATTTATTATTTCTATAGTGGAATTTTATTTTAAAAATTAATTATTACCGATTAATGAAATTAGTTAACATTATATATTATTAAATAAAAATTTAATGAAAGGTTTTTATCACACATTTGAATAACTTTTGCACTTCATGTTACAAATAGCTTCGATTACTAGTAATTATAAAATATGCTAATAATAAAATAGACTTTTTTTCAACAATTAATTTGCTAGGGAGTTTCTGATTGAACTGATAGTAAGCTGGCTACAGGTGTTTGATTCTTATGGGCTTACAAGAATCACAGAATAATTTGCAAATTGTGACATAAGTCAGTAGATATAGTCACGGCACTCATGATTTCACTAAAATCTTCTAACTGGAACACAAAAATGCAAATACTGCTTTACAGTTGAAATAGATCGAGGTGGTATTTCATACCGGTCCACTGCCTACAACTTTATAAGGCGCATATACAGCTTTTTTTTGTTTTCCTGAGGAAAATGCATTAAATTGATTATTGAGTCCACGTGTATCAATTGCACTTTTGGTCTTTTGCACGTACTATTAGGTGAGATGAAGGCTCCATCGGGGAGGCGAGTGAGTGGCTCGCCTCTGTGAGCCGACGCCGATAGGGTCGTGGTAGTGTCCTTACGGGTTCCCACGACCTTGTCACGCCGCGGGCAGTTCTCCTCGGCGCGTCTGACAGCGATGTTGGACGAGCATTCGATCGAGCGCTCGCGGCAGGAGTTTGTGGAGGGGCATCGCTGAGGTTTTTAGTGGGTAGGTCTACCCCCTTCTGGGGAGGAGAGCCCCACATAATTGCAGGGTATGCAATTCAATGCATTTTCCTCAGTGATAACATAAAAAAAAGTGAGATGAAGGCTAATAGTATTCTTCTCACAAGTCTAAAAATTTTGTAGCATTACACATGTACGTTTTCAGTTTCGTTATTTTGTCTTACTTTTGCTTTTAACAATTGACACCTGGCAAAATAAGAGAAAAACGTTAGAGGAAACAACCACACAAATTATTATAAATACCCAATGTAATGGACTATAGTTTTTAGTTACTGGCTGGGTATTTCGCAACAATATAATTTCGTTAAGCTTCTTTCTTCTGCTACTACAACATCCATGGGAAGAATTTCGAAACGCCAGCTGACAGATGACGCTACCCGTCCACCCAATTAACCTCCACTGAAAAAGGAGCTAGAGAAGCACCGGCCAGACCATTGCCGTATGAAGTTCCACAGGATCGATTCATAAGAATATCGTTTCTGCCAGTCACAACCGCGACTGCACAAAAACCTACACCTACGCTCGCGCCGCGAACCACTAACGCTCGCACGCTCTTTGGCTGTGCCTGGGTCATTGCATCCCGTGACTGACTTAGATTTAGATCGCACGCCCCTCGGATGCGCTCGCACATAGTACGCGTTTAGGACATGATCCGCGAATGTGCGGACCTCAGCTGCGTCTATATACCAACTGTTATGAAATCGTAGAACGATATTGTTTATGCTTTTATTCTTCTATATTTTTATGTCAAGTATGATTGATTTCTTTTTGATGTTGTCAATGAATATTCATTATACTCTGTCCATTATATTATTTTCTTTTTGACAGTTTAAGATATTTTGAAATCAGTGATGAACTCGCAAGTTACCGATTCGATTAAAACAGAATATCGATTTTATAGAAGAACTTTTAATCGATTTAATGCAGCGATATTATTTTTATTATAAATATTAAATTCGTTTATCTGGTTTTTTCAAATACATGAAGTAAATTGTCATATATTGTCTATGGGGTTGTCTAGGCAACGGGAGTTGTGAGGAGTGACGTTAGATTGTATGTGTCATTAAATACGGCTACGCCGTTTGGTTGTCATTTGCCATACAACGCTTGTATCACATTCATTGCTTTCATTGTGTATTGTTTTACAATATAATAAGTTGAGTTGAGTATTTATATTCCTCCTTATCAATACGGACAAAAAAATTAATAATGTCTGATTGGGATCGAGATGTTGCAATTGATAACATGATGGCACAAGAATTGGTTATTTATGTAACAGAGGACTCAACTGACGAGTCTAGTGTAATTTACGAAGAAGAATATGATGAATCTATGTAATAAATAATGTAAATAAATTTACTTGTTTAATTTTTATATTATATATTTGGCGAATTACCCAATTGGGGTAATTCGCCAAATATATAAAATTTTGCCTAATTTCCTTGGCATGTGTAAAACTTTATTTTTTCGTATATTTCTGATCCATTTAAGAAAGTTTTCCTTTTTCTCTCTTAAATGGATCAGAAATATATGAAAAAATAAAGTTTTACACATGCCAAGTAAATTAGGCAAAATTTTATATTTTTGGCGAATTACCAATTACCTAGCTAGTTTGTTAAAAAAATGGTATGTATGTGATTTTCTAAGTATTCTTGATCATAATTCTTGATTTAAACTTGACGTAGATGTTATTAACTACATATGCGTTTTAATATTAAAATTCACATACCTATAAATAATGTAAATTTACAAATATTTGATTTGAAGACAATTTATCGATTTATCTGATTTCAAGAACTGCTTATTGTCTGTGGTAGTTTGTTATGCACAGAGCACTTCACTATGTGGGCGTTACCCGTCTAGAAAGTATATTATTACTGTAGTACTATAATTTGAAAATAGAAACAATATTTCATACGCGCGATCTGTCAAAAAGAAAATAACATAATGGACAGAGTATAAATAGAACATATGATATTATCTTATTTGCATTTTTTCGTTAATTTACCAAGTATAACAAGCAAGTCCATACGAACCTCACATTAAACCACAACATCTGGCGACCGTTAAGGTATAAAATGGAACGAGCAAAGATGAACGTAAGGTAATTCGACGAGTCTTTACGACTAGAGCAAATAAGTTGGAGAATCATATTGTAAAAAATGAATTTGGATCAGCCAAGCAAGCATTCGATTCTTTGGTTGATGCCTTTAAGAAGTTAGAAGTTATTGACAATAAAATATTAGAGCTGTGGTTAGACATGCCAAGTCGTAATGAAGATGAGTATGACGAGACATTACTGAAACATACAATGAAAGATAGTTTTCACTTAAAAATAATTACCTAAGTTTCGCAGAGGAACACAATTTAACTCAGGTATGTGCTGTTGATAACGTTAGCCATAGAAGTGTAGGTAATATCTCGAATGGTAGCGATTTTAAAATAAAGGACCCAGAAAGGCATTTACGGCTACCGAAATTAGATCCTCCAAAATTCGATGGCAATGTTAAAACTCTGTTTTTGGGGTCAGTTTAAGAAAATTCATTTAGATAACCATATTGACCTCGAAGATAAATTTCAATTTTTGGTTCAATGTATGGAACCTGGCTCTAGTGCGAGATAATTAGTACAAAGTTATCCACCCTCTGGTGACAATTATGAAAAAGCGCTAGAACAATTAAAAAACAGGTACCCCCGAGACGAGATAATTATTGAGCATTGTCCGTGTACTTTTGCAATTAGTATTGGCACAAGCTAAAGGGATACCTAAAATGTCAACCAGAACCTTATACGATAAAATAATGACACAAATTCAAGCTTTAGAAACTATGGGAGTTACCAAAGACAAATACGCATCAGACATATTAAGGGTATGGAATAGATCACGACTAAATTCTACAGATAGCCTATTAGAAAAGCTGTTATATTTTTCTCAAGCATGAGGTTGAATCGGAGAAACGAATTCTAATAGCTCGTGCGGGATTTCAACAAGGGAATTACAAAGAACCATTCTTCATCAGCAGCATGTTTTGCTACTGCGACAGAAAAGGTTGATCGCAATATAGTAAAAAAAGAGAAGTTATGCATTTTTTTGTGACAAGGGTTCACATAATAGCTCTGAATGTGTCACAGCAATGAAAATATCATTAAATGACAAACGAGATTTTATGAAACGTAAGAATGCTTGCTTTATTTGTTTGAACGTTGGACATAGCTATAAACGATGTAAGAAGTATCCTAAATGTATACTTAGTCTGGCCATAAATACTGTTACACTTAAAAATAAAAAAATATTACATTTGAATTTCGAATCTGTCATTTGTATACGGTTGTTCATTGTGTTTTCTCATTTTGGCGCCAATACATTTTATAATATTTTGCGATATTAAAATGGAGTGGGGTGATAAAGAGAACCGAATCGCTGTGATTGCATTACACAAAGTAGGTATGGACCCAAATGCAATTTTTAAAACTCTCCATACCCTTGGTATTAGTAAAATGTTTGTGTACCGGACTATTAATAGGTACAATGAGACTTCCTCTGTTTGTGATAGAAAAAGATCTGGCCGTCCACGTAGTATTCGTACGAAAAAGGTGGTCAAAGCAGTAAGGGAAAGAATTCGAAGAAATCCTGTCCGAAAGCAAAAGATTTTATCTCGGGAAATGAAGATAGCACCTAGAACCATGTCACGTATTTTAAAAGATGACTTAGGACTTGCAGCCTATAAGAGACGCATTGGTCCCTTAACTGATAATTTAAAGAAGAATAGGGTGGTAAAATTGAAACAACTACTGAAACGGTACGCAAAGGGAGGTCACAGAAAAATTTTGTTTACGGATGAGAAAATTTTTACAATAGAGCAACATTTTAACAAACAAAATGACCGTATTTATGCTCAAAGCTCTAAGGAAGCTTCCCAATTAGTCGACAGAGTGCAACGTGGACATTATCCGACTTCAGTGATGGTTTGGTGGGGTGTTAGCTATGAAGGAGTGACTGAGCCATATTTTTGTGAAAAAGGTATCAAAACATCGGCACAAGTATATCAAGATACCATTCTTGAGAAGGTAGTTAAGCCCCTTAACATCACCATGTTCAATAACCAAGTATGGTCCTTCCAGCAAGACTCGGCGCCGGGTCATAAAGCTCGTTCCACGCAGTCTTGGTTAGAAGCGAACGTTTCGGACTTCATCAGAGCTGAAGACTGGCCGTCGTCTAGTCCCGATCTTAATCCACTAGATTATGATTTATGGTCAATTTTAGAGAGTACAGCTTGCTCTAAACGCCATGATAATTTGGAGTCCCTAAAACAGTCTATACGATTGGCAGTGAAGAATTTTCCCATGGAAAGAGTGCGTGCTTCTATTGATAACTGGCCTCAACGTTTAAAGGACTGTATTGCAGCCAATGGAGACCACTTCGAATAAGCTTTATATACTTTTAATTGATTTATATTTATGTACTAAACTAACATAGTGTAAAAGTAATAAATGTTTTAAGCAGATAAAAAAAATGTTTTTTCTATATTTCAATATTTATGGCAAGACTAGGTATATATAGATTTCTTATCTTTGAAGACTTTTGATCATTTGGCCTTTTAGAAAATATCAAAAGCAGATAAAATGAACTGATGACTAGGCACTATGGTCATAGACTTTTACCTGTTCTTTGCGGAAAGGTAAAAAAAAAGAATAAAAGAAGAAAGCCTGTGAGGTGCTTATGATAACGTGTTACTTCCTATTCTTAGAAACAAATTACTGAGTTTTAACATTCCTGTTCGATTGGTGAATTTTATTTTCAATCTTTTTTCTTGCCGTAATATACAAATTAGTTCTAATAATTTTATTTCTTCACCGAGAACGATATGGAAAGGTCTCCCTCAAGGATCTGTCTTAAGTCCGTTTCTTTATAGTCTGTACACATCCGATCTTGAGCTCTCTGTAAATTCATTGTGTAATGTCTTGGTTACTTTGAGTGTAATGTACTACAATATGCTGATGATCTAGCCCTATATGTAGCTAACTCTAATGCTCAAATTGCTTCCTCTCGCCTTAATATGGCTCTTTCCTATCTTTCGGACTGGTTATCAAATCATGGTTTATCGCTTTCTGTTGAGAAAAGCTGTGTTGTAACTTTCTCGCGTCTAAGGAATATTCCTAATGTATCTATAGAACTTATTGGAAAACCCATTCGCAACTGTAATTCTGTGAGATTTTTGGGAGTATTTTTTGACTCAAGGATGTCAGGTGCCTTTCAAATTGCTCATATTCTCAAAAAATGCGAGAAAAATATTAATATTCTTCGCTCTTTATCTGGTGTATGGTGGGGATCTCATCCGTTCTGTCAGAAAATTCTGTACAATGCGATTATCCGCAGTCATATAGATTACGGATCGTTTTTATTGGATCCATGTCTTAAATCAGCTCTTGGCAGTTTAGATCGGATTCAATCCCGTTGTCTGCGCATAATTTTGGGTGCCATGAAATCGTCCCCCATTAATGCTCTTCAAGTAGAGTGTTGTGACCCCCCTTTGGCAATCAGAAGGCAATATTTGGCGGATAATTATTTTTTCAAAGCTATTCAGTATTCTAATCACCCTCGTATCGAAAAACTGCATCAACTCTCTGACTATATATCATTTGACAATTATTGGCCCGATTCTGACATGATTCTCTAAACTTAAAACTAAATTTAACAACTATCGCTCTCTTTCATTCTCTATTGAGCATGACAAGGACAAACTGCTGTTAAATTTAGTTTTAAATTTAGCGAATCATGCCAGAATCGGGCTTACTGGCATCATAAGGCGCCTCCGTGCCTTTTTAATAGTTTCATCAAATTTCTCCAGCTACCTAATCCAGTTTATCAATGTTCCTTGTTCCCATTATTTAATAAACCTTTCCAATCATTGTTTTATCAACCAGAGATAGAAATTGATTTTGGTCTCCATAAGGATACAGTCAATGCTCAAGCTGCTTTTCAATCTATTATTGATCGGAAGTTCAGTGATTGGCGTCTAATATTTACAGATGCTTCGAGATTGTCGCTAGAAAACTGCGTTGGTGCTGCGGTGTGGATCCCATGTCGTCAAATATTTTTAAAATTTAAATGTCCTCCCTCTTCTTCTGTCTTTTCGGGAGAAGCTATTGCAATCCTGGAGGCTCTTCGTTTTGTGGAATCTCACAATCTAAATTTTTCAGTCATATTATCAGACTCAAAAAGTTGTTTACAAGCAATTAAATCCATTTAAGAGTAAATCCAAATTCCCGTTGATTTTAGAGATTAGAGAAATTTTATATCGCTGTCATCTCCAACGAACAAAAGTCGTGCTTGCGTGGATCCCAAGTCATTTGGGCATTGAAGGCAATGACACAGTAGACAGAGTTGCTAAGGATGCCACTCATAGCGGCTGTCTTAGTCACTATGTAACATATTCTCATGACCTATTCTGGGTCTGGCAAGACAGCGAATGACCTCTTCATGGGATATTAAATGGAGACAATCCAGCAGTGTTGTAGGAAGGCATTTTGCTCAAATTCAAAAGGAAATTCCTTCTAAACCTTGGTTTTTTAAATTTAAGCAGGCCTCTAAAATTTCTACTATATGTCGGTTATGCCTTGGGCATGCAAGTACACCGGTGCACTTGACAAAAATAAGGGTTAAAGACAGCTCCCTATGTGAGTGTGGTTTGGACGAAGGTTCGGCTGATCATATATTTTTCGATTGTACAAAGTATTCATATTCTTTGTATGATGTCATTCCCCCTTATATCCCTAAGCCGTGTCAATTTAACTCTCTTCTTTCTTATGTTAATTCACCCTTCATCAATATTCTTTGTCATTATTTATTCTACAATCGTATTAAATTTTAATTGGTATCTTTTTGTTCTCTGATTTGGTTTCCGCTCTTTAACTTTTTTATATATTTATTTATAGACAGCGAACAGGGTATATTGTTTTTTATTTGTCTTGTTTAATTTTAATTTTGCATCCACTTGTACTTTCACGGCCTGGATAATAACATGAGTCGCGCATACTTTAATTAAAAAAAGTATTCTAAGCAAAAAAACTCGAGGTTGGCGAAATCCTATGGGCACCGCCATCAAACCCAAAAGAAGAAGAAGAATAGAAAGTTGCGAATTTTGGCTAGATGGTTAAAAAAACCAAAGCCGTAAAAGTTTATTAAAAAAAAAAGTTGCAAATAAACGTAAACAAAACGACTAATCTGTGACAAAACGTAAATCCAAAATAAATGCCATAAGGGGGAAAAAAAAAATCCAAAATATTGTGTGTTTCACAGAGCATTTGCCTTTCCCTAGCACAGATTTTCCCTCATAGAATACGTTTTCCCTAGTGGGAAGAAAAAAACCACCAAAATATTGTAAAATAATCACAGATTTTAGTTTGATGCTACGGGCCACCTCTGGGCTGTGAATTCAACAAATATTTTTTATGATATATTACAAATGTCTTATATGATTTTGTCCTTTCAATTATATTATTAGTTTATAACACCTCGGATAATTAGCGTGAAGTTATGGCACATCCAAATTTATTAGAAATAGTCCCAGATCAATTATTCCAAAGCCATTTTATTGGTGATATAGATGAAGTCCAAAAAAAATTGCAATATGAAATTGAAAGGAAACGAGAAGACCTTCGAGCCATGGTTGGGTAGGTTTAAATAACTTAAAACTGGCCACTTACTATCGCTATTATTAAATTAGTTATAGGTTAAATTATAATATTATTACCATTGATTTTAACTTTTTTACATCTTTCAAGCGAGAAATATAGAGATCTTATTCATGCAGCAGACACAATAGAAGAAATGAAGGTGACAACTGCAAGTGCTTTGAAACATATTGGTGGAATGACAACTGCTTGCAAAAATTTACATGAAGCACATTTAATTGCACTGAAGACGAATGTTAAACCATTACTAGCCCAAAAGTATGTTATTATTTAATTTTACTCTTATCTGTTAGTTGCATAGCAAAAGGCATGCATCACTGATGCATTCTACTAAACTAATTTACCAAATTTTTTTAGTTACCAAATTGGCTCAGACTCTGTTTATAGTATAGCAGTCCAAGCAAAACTATTGATGGAAATTCCTGAAAAAGTTTGGATAAGTATAGAAATAGAAGACTTTGTAAAAGCTACTCAGCTCTTCATAATTGCAAGACACATTAATACAGGTACTATAATTTCAGTAGATATTATTGGCAATCAGAGACTATTAATATTGTTAAAATGTGTATAAATTTATTTTATTTATTATTTGATTATTGTTTTATGCTAAATACTAGATAATGATATAATTATGTCCCATGCTATTTGTATTTCACTTTTTTAAGCAAATTTTGTAAGGGCGGGCATTATTGAAGCTGATAATTGTAATCAACAAATCTAGCCAATCTGTTCCATGTTGCCTCTATTTTGGTTGTGTGCATATGACCGTGTAATGTTTCACAGTGACTTAACTAATTTTTAACTAATTTTTTATTGACTCTATCAAATCTGTCTTAAGATACTTAGATATTTTTTTAAACTTCTATGCACAAACAAGCCTTACATATATTTTAAGAATTTTGGTCAGCAAATTAGGGGTCAGGAAATGTAAGATTTTTCAAGTGAGGCAAATAAAACTATATGCCTTTTTTGGTATTTTGGAATATTTGCTAACTGCTCCTTCTATTTAAGGTTGATTGATGATTACATCTAGATTTGTTGAACCTTAAATAAATCTTTTTAGTTTAAAGACTGTGAAATAGGATTGCAACTGCTTACGTGTTAAGGTATTATTAAGATATTTCTTAACTAATTAAAAATTATGTGCAAAATTCGTTGATGTTGGATCTAGTAATGGGTTGTTAAAGAGTTTCATATTATAAAACAAATATGAGAACTGAATTTGCTTTGAAACAGAAGAGAGTTCCTCTTATATGCTATCTAAACAATCTCAATATTGTCACTCAATAAAAATTATGAAGAGAATAGAGGAATATTAGGTTTTTTAGGTATTTTAATTTTTCTTACAGGATTACAGCTGCAAATTGGTGGTAAGACTGGGAAACCAGGTATGCAGTCACTTTACAGATTGGTGCAGCAACAGTGGAGCTCTGTATCCAATTTCAACCAGACTATCATCAGTGTCTGCAGACAAAAATTACAGGATGTAGATATAGATGTTGAGGTATGCTTTATAAAAATCAATCTGTTTTGGTTATGTCATAACTTGAAAAGAAGTTTATTTGGGGCTTATTGCTGAAGAAAAAAATCAATGACAATCAAAATTTTAATTTGTCATGTCTTTTATCAAGTTTTACTTAGAATTCCAAAATTAAAACTTATTGTCTGTTTGAAAATCAATTTATTACTATATTAAAATGCCATTAGAATAGATACAGGTGAGCAGCTATTTGGCTGCCTTATGATTTTAGTAAGCTCATACACAAGTTTGGTAGTAAATAGAATTAAATTTGTGGAGTACAAATGTAAATAGCAGTAGCATTTTACAATATTTATCACTAGACGTATCAGAGTCAAAACACCTGTAATATTTTTTTTTTGTTAGGTAGCTTGTTCGTGCCTCGTGAGTCTCTACTTACTCGATTCACAATCTATGGTTGAGTTACTGATTACCCTGATAAGACTTCAAAGTCACAGCAGTCTGAAGACCACTCTGGAATACGACCTGGCTCATATCCTGGATGGAGATGTGAAGGCACAAATAAGGGAGAAGATTGTGAATGCAGTCAAGATTGTTTTGAAAACAGTTGTACTAGTGTATGCTTGTTTTGTAGGTAAATATATATGTATTAATTGTAAATTATTCTATATTCTAACGAAATTGTTATGCTCAATAAATATATTATTGGCATTATCATACATATTATTAGTAAAATTTTCTAATGCTATGTCCAATATTAAGTTCAGTATGAAGTAAAAGTTTCTTCCTTTGAATGAACTGTGAATCGAGATTCGTTTAGCTCTCGGCCTTTTTTAAAATAGATAAAAATGGTGCTTAGTCTCAATCAGCTATGTGACGAGAGAGGGGTACCTTTGAACAAACTATGAATCGAGATTCGTTTAGCTCTCGGCCCTTTTCTAAAATAGATAAAGATGGTGCTTAGTCTCAATCAGCTATGTGACAAGAGAGGGGTAGCATGCTGCCGGACTGTTTGCGTTTATTTAGTGTGTAGTAATTTTGTATTTAGATATCATGAAGTTTTCATTGACTATCTTATTATTATGTACTAATTTTGACGACATTTTCTGCAATATTAAAACTTGAATAATTTTTTACATATTTCTAAAAAAGATTCCTTTCTAAATCCACCACAATTTACTTATGTTACAATTTTGTGGGTTTTGTGAGTTATTGTGGTTGGTTCTACACAAACATGTTCTGTAGGCGGGACTTGGTTAGGGTTTTCTTTTTTCATGATAGTATCTTAAGTAGGAAGAAAGCTCTAACCGTTATCTACTGACATTTGGATGTTTCTGTATTTTAATAGCTCACATCACATATCTGTGATCATGATATATGACAAGATAGATTACAGTAATGAAGCAGTACTTTTATTTCATCAAGAGTGTATTCACAAAGCCTTTGAATTTTAGGTTAGATAGACATGGAGTGCTGTATAACAATAATAAAATATGTTGAAATAAAATAAATTAAGTTCAAAGTAGCGCTTACATCAAGATAAATAACATATCATATTAATAACATATCATATCATATTAAGGTGGTTTACGACTATGCCGTTACAGTATAGCTGTGTTTTTATTAATTAATACACATTTAATGTTTTGGGAATTAAATAATGCATTCCAGTTTTAAATGTTACATAACTATGTATTTAAATAAAATTACCAGATAATGACGGAGGTGCAGTATTGGCAAAACTAAAAGACCTTTTAAGAAGAGATTCTCCTCCTTTAGTCACTTTGGTTCGGTTCAGTGATCCAGGAGCTTTGAAAAATCTGCCAACTGTTATTTCCAATTACAGGTAAATATCCCACTTTCAGGGTTTCTACAGTATTGATAAGGTGAGGCTCTTTCAGAGACAGTCAACATATGATGTAAAATGGTCAAGATCACAGTGTATAATAATATTACTAAAAATAAATGTTGCGAAAGTAGTTTTATTATTATGTATTTTATAAGTAACACAACGCAATGTAGAACTATTATGTTCCACTATATTATGAGCCGATAGCAACATCAGATTTTTCTTTAGTAAGAATTCAAAGAGATAAGAATAGTTACACTTAAATAGTCATTTAAGTGTAACTATTTCAATTAGTCATTTCAATTTTATTTCATACTAGCTTTCTGCCCGCGGCTTCGCCTGCGTGGATTTCGGGATTGGGTCTATAGAGGGTTAAGGGTCATAGCTTTTGCCCACGGCTACATATGCGCGGAAGTCGATTTACGGCGCGAAGTTTTATCGCGCTTCCCGTGGGTCTATCCGTTTTGCAAGATAAAAAATACCGCAATACCTTGCTCAAGAATCACTCTATCTATTGATGAAAACCGCATGAAAATCTGTGCAGTAGTTTTTGAGCGAAGCCTTTATTGCGCATCCCGTGGGATCTGTCGATTTTTCCGGGATAAAAAGTAGCCTATGTTACTCGGGGATAATGTAGCTTTCCAAAGGTGAAAGAATTTTTGAAATTTCTTGCCCGTGGCTCCGCCCGTCGTTGCTCCGTCCGCGTTAATTTCGATCCCACGGGAACAGTAGCTACTTTCTTCCGGGATAAAATGTGATATCCTTCCCCGTACCACAGACTATGTGTATGCAAATTTTCGTGATGATCGGTGCAGTAGTTTAAGCGTGAAGAGGTAACAAACAAACAAACAAACAAACAAATAAACAAACAAACAAACAAACACACTTTCGCATTTATAATATTATTAGTTGGGATTAGTTGGGATTACGGATACGTATAAAATGTTGATTTTTATTTTATTGATCATATCATAGTTCAATAAAAAACGGAAGATCGCCAATAAATGATCTAATTACAAAAAGAAAAGCAAAAGTTATTTGGTATTAAAGATAGAAACATATTCACATAATGAAAACAGTTTAGAATCACGGGCAACTCATGAAAAGAAAAAATAATAAACAAAGAACTGGCCCTGTACTCTGAACATAACAAATCGATATCGTTGTTGCGCTACGTCCTACTGTAACTTGATGTACTTAATACAGTTAGAGCGAGACGCGTGGCGATACATATATGTTAAGTTCGATTTAAAGACTACTGGCCTGTTCAAAATTTTGGTTATGAAATACATAGTTTTAAGAATTAAAAACACAGTTTTATAAAATGCAGCAAAGAGTATTAAATGAATTGACTTAGATTTTGACGTGAAATGTCTTTAAAATCGCGCCGAAACATACGGGTACCAGGTTTAAAAAGTGGACCGTAACGAAAAGGTCTATATTATCGTACCTTAATAATTAAAAAAGTATTAGTCTTAGAAACAAAAATGTGGTGTGAATATTTCACTTATATAGTCAGCTCGCTGTTGTGACATTGAGATTTTTATTAAAATACTTAAAACACCGTCAATCTTGTTTTTATTTCAATCTTCTACTTTAAAAGCGATTCCCTAACATAGACGTTTCGCGTTAAAACCAACGGCCGTGTGCCCCGGCACAGCCCCACCCGATTTTTTACTATATTAGCTCAGATAAATTTAAGTTAAAATAATTGGGCGCACAAGTTGCTTTATGGTCATTAATAAATAAGGAAAATGTTATTTTGGAAAATGTTTTTTTTTTAATCTGCATACAAACTGGCAGTACATTCAATTATTCGATAAAAATAGCTGAACCGATTCTGATGTAATTCGGTACGGGAACATGTTTTATAGATTTCTGAATTGCATGTAAGAATAGGTAGTTGCAAAATTTGAATTTATTTCAGGCTGTCTACAAGCAATGAAGTAAAATCTTTGGCTAAAGATGAGATCGTGAAATGTGTTAAAGAATGGAGCGCGTGGGTGAGCTCTTACATAAATGAAAGTGCGCGAAGGCTGTTAGACAATGTTAATAGAGCAAAATTCTTGCATGAAATTAGGGAGGAAGCATTCAAAGTTGGTAAGTCAATTTTTGGTTTTTATATGACAGAACCGGTCGTGTCCGGTATTTCACATAATAGTTGGATTCCTTGACATTTGAGAAACTGGGTGTCTCACTTCTAATTGTTGGAACACAATGGTATTAGTGCGACAAATTTAGCTAAGATGTTACGAGACCGACTCTGAATGTTTACCAATAACCGAGTATGAAATCATATATCATATTGATTGATGAATCAATATTCGTGTCTATCATCACAGTCCACATTATGTTGTGATGTAACTGAGACGTTCTTCCTCGCGTTCCGAATAATGAATATGGTGACTATTATCGCTGTGATTGTGATAAAGATATACTTACCTCAAAGGTTCACTATTTTTCCAGTAACATTAAAGTATATTGTAGATGTATAGATTCTTAGATGTTCATCATTAGTTCAGCCAAAGAACACCCACTACTGCCCTCAGGCCTCTATCAAGGGCCCCTACATTAATTGCTGCAACGCTGCTAGCGTCTAGTGCCTGTCTGCGATCTTCACTAAAACATCGGTCCTTTTTATGGGGCGGTGGGTTTCATTTTAAGACCCATTTATTGGAAAACTGCAGAGGTTTTCGAGCATTATGTGTACTCTTCCATGATCTTAGCAATGACAAAGATATCAGTAAAACGGAGCATCATCTTCTCGCTGTTGATACCCAGTCCTCTCCAGTACAAAAGCTTAAGTACATCCTTCAGAGCAGCTGTGAACAGTTCGGTAATATCACCCTACTTTATAATTATTTATTTATTATTATTTATTTATTTATTTATTTATTACATAACAAAAAGAATACAATCATCTCTTACACAAAGGTCCACAAAACTGTTTAAACAGTTTGTCTGTGGACTCAGCCGAGTCTCTGTATATATACGATACGATACGATATTTATACTTAAATTATTACAATGATTGACCACATTATCTACAAGATAAATAACTATCTATATACATACATACTTAAACATATATTATACATAAAATTTATTTCAATTTAAAAACGGAACCCTACGCGCACATACATACATACATATAAAACCATTTTTATATAATTTCCAGCAAGTAATTTTTTAGCAATCTTTTAAATTTGTTTTTATTTGTCTCTCTCCTAATATCCACAGGCAAACTATTTAGAACATATGGTAATCTTTTCCTTAAGGTTCTATCACCATAATAATATAAATCGTCTTGTCTATGTTCATTTTAAGACTCACTCGTTAGGAAATTCTATTTAAGTGTTCAAATCTTACATGATTTGGGTATCGATACAAAGCTATGAAATTTTTCGGTTCTACGCTCGCTGATTATGTGGCGGAGACTATTATAAATAGCAAATTGTAGAGTCACCAGAAAACTGGTCGGCGGTTTGCGCGGCGCTTGGGCTGGCGGGGCAGCATGTGTGGTGCCTGCACTTCCAGCCGCTGGTCACGGCGCGCGTCCGGGCCCTCATCGACGGCCGCTGGCTCAGGATCTACGACGAGTTCAGGACGCAGCTGCTGGTCGATCTGACCAAGGTGATTGAACGAACGCCTTTCAACGATCAAAATGGAATCAAATAGGGAACAATATGAAATTCGAAAAACATCTTGATAATACATATTGACCTTGAGACAATGTTTATCTTCACCATAGAAGTGTTGTATAAATGTGGAAATAAAAGTAGAGTAAAAACAAACTCTTGACTACAGGCCAGAGTCGCGCCTTAAACCTCAGTATTATAAAGCCAGTGGTGAGACCACAGTGCAACTGACGCTCCAAAGTAAATGTCATCGTAGGTCATGTATGTCTCCATCAAGGGATTCGAGCTTACCATAAATACGTTAAGTAGGCCTTAGTCATTTACGCTGGCCCAGTGCGGATTGGTTGACTACATCCACATTCGATTTTTTTTGCACGTGCATGCAGGTTTCTTCACGATATTTTTCACTGTATGAACGTCAAAATATCAGCGCCGAATCCACAACGCCATCGATGCTCGTATAAGGATATATTAGTAGTTTAAAATTGAGCACATCTAAGACTTCAACCATACAAAAACAATAAATTAAATTAAATCTGAAATATGAATCTCTTGATTAGGTGGCCAATGACAGCGACATGGAGAAGGAGGCAGATATTAATTGGTTTGTTTGGAAAGATCTCATCGGGGAAACGGTTATCGAGTCCCGCAACGAAGTGATCAAAGTTATGACGTCCTTGATGAAAGGTGAGTGTTTCAACGTTGCGTGACATAAGTCACGTACAAAAATTTGATTCATCAAAGTAACTGTATGATAATGGATTGTACAGGCTGTTTCAAGGTCGCTGATATAATATTCAAGGCTCATACATATTACATTTCAGATGGACCTAATAATATAATACTATAGTCCATAAACGTTTTCCTGTGCATCTAATTGGGTCTTCAGCTCGATTCTCCTTGTGCATATGGAGAATAGACACTCGACGCACACTTTAATGAAATTCGCTTAAATTGCCTTCTATGCGTTGGATCAATATTTCGGCTCACGCCTTATTAAAAGACTGTGCCTTATACAGAAGTGTGACCCTAACGTCCAAGCCATAAAGGCTCAGGCTGAGTTTAATCGGTCGTTCCGGTCGAGCCGTCAAACCGTTAGGGTTTGGAGTCCGACATAATCTACATGACACTTGGTTGCAGATCTATGAGGATTCTCAACCTTTCCTCTCCAGAGTGAAAGAGGAGACACGTGATAATATGCTACTTAATAATAAAGAAATACTAGTATAAAACATTTATATCAAATGACTTCTAATAATTATTTTATGTACCAAAAAACAAATCTTGAAAGTAACGCAAATTTTACTAGTTACTAGTAAGGTAAGGTAATAATATCTATTAATAAATAATGAAGGAAAACGTTAGTATGAAATATACAAAATTCTTAAAAATAAAAAGTACACACAACGTTTTTAAAACTTTTTGTTTTTTTTTGTAAATCGGTTTCATAGCATAATCGAGTTGAATTTAGAACTTTTATAAAATATCCCTACTAATATTATAAACGCGAAAGTTTGTATGGATGGATATATCTTACACTTATACATCAAATTAACACATAGAGTACAATTTATAAAGATATATGTCACGGTAATATAAGTTACTTGAAATACTAATCCTGGAGACGAATTTTTGAAACAATAGAAATCCAATTCGCATTCGAAATCGTGAGATTCGTATACGAATTCACTATTTCTAAACTTTCATTTCGTGCGTTGTGCTACGAGTGATTCAACCCACTCGTTTTTAATTTCTACTAGTATAATGAATATCCAACGCTAAAGTGACCTTGACAGTGATCCGTTTCACGTGTGGGTCATCGCCGGTATTTTGTTTTTGTTGTTGTGATTTTTAATTTTTCTGCGCGAAAACGGAATTTAATTAAGAATTTGTTTTTAATGACAACACTGAATTCGAGTGATTCAAAAATCTATAAAACTGTAAGCAGTAGAAAATAATTTCGTGCACGATTTGTATTCGTATTCGAATTCCAAATTCACGTCTAATGATTCAAAAATACGTCTCCTGCGCAGAAGAAGTCGGGGGCTAGTTAAAGATAACGTATTATAAAATAAAAATACATATTGTATTTATATTTTATAAAATGTGGTTAGATATGAATTTGAAAGTAACAAATGAACACTACCGATAAACAGATGTGGAGTAATCATTGATCTATAATGTGGGCACGGAAATTTCCTCATTGAATAATGTTATGAAGATAAAGCCTGTTAATAGAAGATTACAGTTAAATAAACATTTTTGTGTTTTAACATATGTACTTACATTTTAATATTGTTACAGGCATGTCCCGACAAGACCGTGGCTTCACACCAACTCTGGTAAAACTTTGTGAATCTTTGGATACCGAGCTTCAGAAACTCCTTGAGGATCTCAGACTGTATCTGTACCACAAGAAGAATACTTCGGCACGAGACAAAATACTCTTCGCGTACGACGAAGAGGAAGCCACAGATCAAATATACAGTGACAAAAATGAGATTGAATTGTACTTGAGAGATGTGTCCGATAAACATGTGCTAAGGTAAATTTTTGTAAAATAATGTTATATTTAAAAATATTTTTAAAGGTTTAATTTTTTTATTTATGTGTGTAGTTCAGACGTGTAGTTTAATTTATGTACATTTTACATCGTATACTTCTTGTTTTTTCTGTATTTCGACACTCGGTATCAACTAGCGCTAGCCGCTAGAGGTCTCCAGTAGCTTTACTGATTGTTTTAAATGTATGTCTACAATAGAGTTTATAAAAGGTTGTAATGGTATTTGTTATGGCAATATAACAGTTATAAAATTTCTGAATAGCAATTGAACTAGGAAATTTATGTTCTGACATTTCTTTATGTTGCACGGGGGAGTCGTGAGAACTGTTGCTTGTCTTTAAAATTATTAAAGTTTATTAAATTGTTAAAGCTTATAAACTTGTTTAAATGATATACTTATCGGTGGATAAACGGATTTTTTGAGCGATTTCGATAACCTCTACCTAGAAAGTCTATTTGAAAGCTATATCGAGCCGATTAACATTTACCGAATTATATTGGCCATTCGTTTTTCGTTCATTCATTCATTACAAAGATAGTTTAGCAAATAATCAAGTAAGTATGGTCTGTAATAAAGTCTTCACTATTCATTTGAACTTCAGATTTATTGAAAAATATTTTACAATATTTGTTTTTGCTGTCTTTTGTGATAGATACAAGCACATTCGTTACAGAAGAATAATAATAAATATGGAAAGATTAATTAAGACTTCTTCAATGGTCTGAATAAATGCCATCAGCATGAATCCTTATTAATGTTAAATACAATTTAAAGTAAACGAAGTTTACAAAACTGCCCTGGTAGTTTATGACAAATGTGGGTTCAATTGTTAGTTTAATTGTTTAAGTTGCATCGAAAGTGTCAATAAAACAAAGTCAGCGATTAAACATTGGACAAAACAACAAATAATTTTAAACATTTCTTTTTTATCTGATATATTAACAAACACGGAGATAGGCCACCTAATGGTGGCATTGGGGAACAGAGTGAGGCAGCTCTTCACGTGCTGCCTCAGAGAGGGCGTGTTCCCCATCGATTGGAAATCGGCCAGGCTGGTGCTGCTGAGGAAGGTAGGAAGGACCGAAAACGTTCCGTCGTCGTTCCGTCTGATCTGCTTGCTGAACGAGGCGGGGAAACTCTTCGAACGAGTTATCTCCGCCCGTATCAGCGAGCATCTGTCGCGCGTGGGTCCCGACCTGTCGGACTGCCAATTTGGATTCCGGCAGGGGCGATCGACGTTGGACGCTGTCCAGCGCGTGCGGTTGCTGTCGGAGTCTGCAGTCCGATCATGGTGGCTCTGGCGGTGTCTTTAGACATCGTCAACGCCTTCGGCACCCTCCCCTGGCAGGCCATCAGGGGGGCACTCGACCACCACGAGTTGCCCCCCTACCTGCGAGCCGTGGTCGGGGACTACTTGCGCGACAGGACGATCGGAGTCAAGGGAAGGAACCGGACGGAAACGGAGAGAGGGATCGAATGCGGCGTTCCGCAGGGGTCAGTTTTGGGACCCCTCTTATGGAACCTCGCGTTCGATGGTCCTTCGCACCAGTCTTCCTTGCGGCGTGAGTGTCGTCTGTTACGCTGACGACACTCTCGTCGTGACGACCGGGGCCGACTTCGAGCAGACGCTCAGGCTTGCCGAGCTGGGGGTGGCGTGTATCGTGAGGGCGATCCGCCGGCTGGGTCTAGAAATAGCGCCGCACAAGACCGAGGCGCTATGGTTCCACGGCCTTCCAAAGCGCCGGGAACCACCCAGCTGCCGGATACGGGTAGGTGACGCGGAGGTCCAGGTGGGGCCCTTCATCAAGTACCTTGGCCTCACCTTGAACAGCAGATGGAGCTTCGAGGAGCATTTCGTGCGATTGGTCCCCCGAATCAAGAGGGTCGCGGGCGCCTTACATCGCCTGCTGCCCAATCTCGGGGGACCGAGGGATGGTGTTCGCCGCCTGTACGCGAGCGTCGTACGGTCCGTGGCCTTGTATGGGGCCCCCGTGTGGTCGCAAGACTGCACGAGGTCCTCCCGCTGCAGAGCTCTGCTCCGGAGCATGCAGCGGACAATGGCTATACGTATCGTGCGAGGCTACCGTACGATCTCGTACGAGGCGGCGACGGTTCTGGGGCGGTCCCCCCCTTTCGAGATCCTGGCCGACATGTACGCGGTGATGTACGACGCACCGCGACATGTCGGTCGGGGGGGCGACGGGGGGAGTCCCCCGGCACCAGCGCACGGAATGCACAGACGGGAGTTGCACCGACGGGCCGAGAGGGCCTGGCGTGCGCAGCTAGAGCGTGGGGGCTGCGTGCGTCAGCGCGCCGTCGGTGCGATACGCCCGCACTTCGAAGCTTGGCTCTGCGGGAGGGCGGAAGTCACCTACCGCTTGACTCAGATACTCACCGGACATGGTTGTTTCGGTGAGTATCTGAGTCGAATAGGGAGGGAGGACACGACACGATGCCACCATTGCGCATCTGACCTCGACTCGGCCCAGCACACGCTGGCGGAGTGCCCTGCTTGGGACTCCGAACGCCGAGTCTTGGTCGAAGAGATCGGGCAAGATCTGTCTCCGCCAGCGTTGATTGCGGCAATGCTGGCGGATGAGGGAGGTTGGAGGGCTGTGGTCTCCTTCTGTGAAGCGGTGATGCTCCAGGAGGCCGCCGAGCGGGATCGGGAGATGGCCGATCCCGCTCGAAGAAGGCGGCCTCGGGCCAGATAGCCTGGCCTGAGGCGCCGCCACGGGTCGCTGGCGGGCGCGACGCAGTTCGTGCCCGTGGAGGCGACCCGGGAGGGACCTCACCCCCGGATGGCCGGGGGGTGACGTCGTAGGAGGTTGGAGGGGAGGAGGTGGCAAGATCACCCCTCCCCGAGAAGGGCTCCCCTAACGCACCCAGGGGTGCAAAGGCCAGGGGTCCTCAGATGCGATACTTGATCCTGAGGGCCCCCTACAACGCCAGAGGATGGCCATCGCTGAGGTTTTTAGTGGGTAGGCCTCCCCCTTCTGGGGAGGAGAGCCCAACATAACCACCGGCTCTCCGCAGCCGGGGTATGCAATTCAATGCATTTTCCTCAGCGTAACAAAAAAAAAAAAAGGCCACCTAATGGTAATTGGATTATCTCCTATAATACATGTCGTTCCTGTGATGTACCCAGCAAATCTGCAACCCCCCACAAAGATACACAGCGTATGTTACCAAAATGTGACACAAGATGTAGTCACTCGGTAGTTTCCCCTTACCTTACACCAGAATACAAAGAGAACGCTGCTGTTTTGCGGTAGAAATAGGCAAGACTGAAGTACCCAAGCAGATGACTCTGGTATAGAGTTTCTTTCCGGTATTAAATGTGATTGATGTTAACCTAATCGACCATATGTGTGTTGAAATAACCAACTCATTTCAATCCTCATAAAAGTATTACAGTTTGCATATACTGTTATTAGTAGATATACTGTCTAAAGGCCGATATAAATTCCGTTTTCTTTTTCAGTATGATCCAATATATGAAAGCATGTTTCGAAGAGCCAACCCTCCAAACAACGGAACTACAAAGAAAAACCACTGCAATATACACAGCACGTTTTTCCCAAGCCATGCCAACTCTTATGGTCAATCTACGTAAGTGCTACATCGCGGAGGACCACAGTGACCTAAGCATGACCACCATAGACGACAAAGCAATGAAACGATGGAACGATCTCTGTGGTGTTTTAAAAGAAAACTATTTGTTTTGTTGGGGGAAATGGGTGGATCTGGTTGTGGGGAGAATTGAAGAGTTGACCCAAGGATTGCCCCAAGAGTTTACACTGGAAGCGAATGTTGACTATTTGATGATGGTAAGTTGAGTATGGAATCATCATTCATTTATATGTAGTTATACAAATTAACTAGCTGCTAAGCCTAGCTATAAAGTTCCGTGATATGGAGTAACATAGGGCTCACTTAAAATTTCTGAGTTAAAAGTATCTTCTGTCCATTTAAATCAAAGTCAATTTCATAAAATTGGTTTAGTTGTTTAAGCTTGAAAAAGTGAGAGGTATACATAGACAGCCGGAGTTTTTAGAGAGAGAGATTTAGAACTGCATAGAATCAGTATTTTTTAAATATTCCATAGGACATAGTGGTTGTCACTATAAATTTTTATTTTGACATATAATCAAATAGTAAATTCTTCAGTTGTTCAAGACTCCAAATGAACCCTAAACCCCACTGAAACCTAAGACCTTCTCCGCCCTGTATAAAAGAGTAAAATAAAGAAACGTTATTTTTGCACGTTATTACTTATGTAAGTTTAATTAATTTACAGCAATGGGATGTCATAAAGATCGAAGAGAAAGATGATGAAGGGAACACTATAGAGTCAACTATAAAAGTTCCCGCGGGCCCGTCGTTGAAGCTTCAAGAATATTTGTACTCAGTTAGCAGAATACTAGATGAGACTGTGCCGCACACATTGCCTATCGAAATCCACTCGAGGTTTATAGATAAAGTGGCGAACGTCTCTTTCGCACATTACAACAAAGTCATAAGAGAGAAAGAGACACAAATAAATCAGAGGTGTGCGCTGCAACTGCTGATGGATGTTAGACACATAACTTTATTGTTAATCCCTAGGGAGAATAAAAGTTATATGGATCTTTCTCACGATGTTTGCGAGTTCTTGCGTCAGAAGATAGATCCGTTCGACTACGACGTGTTTTATCCGTACATTCAGACGAATTTGAAGCGATCGGTGCAAAGGGTTCAGGTGAGTTTAAACTTGGGTTAATTTCTATATTAGTATTACGCTAATAAGTTAATTTAAAACAAATAATTTTTAAAAGCACTTTACATTTTTTCTGGAAGTCGTCAAGTCACTTGTTTTTGGAATGTGTCCGTTATCAAGATGCTAGGAGAGTTTTAATCAACAGATTAAAAATTAATATTATGGATATTGGTATCTTCCACAGTATTTTAGCCCAGTTAACTTCCAAAGAGGCCCATATGTTATACAATGTACTGTGCCCGCCGCGACTACCTTGAGATTAACTGTGATTGTATATGTTCCGTATTGTGTATGATAATGTATATGTTCCGATAGGACTGACATATTCATTTGGATAAAAGTCCTTTTAAAATAAAGAGAAAAAAAAAGTCGTCAAGTCTGTTAAGGTAATCAGGTTCCGAACACACTTGTCAGGTGCGATGTGTACGTATATTTGTATATTTTAGTAAATAGTAGATTCTGGATTAATGGTTACTGGATTTGAGCAAGATTAAAAAAAAATAATTCGTTCTTACGAACTCCTTACGCATCCATATTAATATTATAAATGGGAAAGTGTGTCTGTCTGTTTGTCCGTCTTTCACGGCAAAACGGAGCGACGAATTGACGTGATTTTTTACGTGGAGATAGTTGAAGGGATGAAGAGTAACATAGGCTACTTTTTATCCCGGAAAAATCGACAGATCCAACGGGATGCGCAATAAAGGCTTCGCTCAAAAACTACTGCACAGATTTTCTTGCGGTTTTCACCGACTTCCGCGCATATGTAGCCGTGGGCAAAAGCTATGACCCTTAACCCTCTATAGACCCAATCCCGAAATCCACGCGGGCGAAGCCGCGGGCAGAAAGCTAGTGTTAGTATACCGGTGTCAAGGTGTCGCCATCTCTGAGTCGCGGTGGGGGTAGATGCTTGTGTGATGAATGCAAGTATTTGTACCTTAGTTATGGTTGTATATATATATTTCTAACAAAAATGTTTATATATGTATAATATACATTATACACCAATTAGCCTAGCCCAAACTAAGCTCTGTAAGGCTTGTGCTATGGGATCTAGGGTAATGGATAGACATACATATCTTATACATATATAAATAATTTTTATTGAAATATATATCAACAATCATGACTAAGGTACAAATGCTCGCATTCATCACACAAACATCTGCCCCCACCGGGATTCGAACCCGGAACCTCAGAGATGACACCTTGAAACCGGCGTACTATCCACTCGACTATGTAGGTCGTCGATTAACTTAAACAACAACTATTAAAATTAAACAACAACTATTAAAATTAAACAACAACTACTTATAGGCTACAGTAACCAGTTACCAGCAAGTAGGCAGTTTGCTTAATTATCAATATATCACTTAAAAAAATCAAACCAGCGAATAAACGTTTATTCTTTATTATAATATTAGTATAGATATAAGCTGTCACGAAATGATTCATCAACACATGATTAATTGATTATTGGTCTCGAATTGATAGCATCCCCCCATATGTTTTTTCATTGCAGCAAAGGTATATTTCAGCGTAATCAGTAAAATGATTCATGTTCCTTATAGACTTTGTTGGGAAGCTTGATACTGCACCACGGGCAGATAACCGGTATAATAGGCACAAAGCCGGTACTGTCCGGCGGAACCGGTGACAAAGCTGCGTCGATACTCGCGTCCGGTGATTGCCACTGGTTCTCACTGCTACCGGTCGCTACTCAACCTCTGAACAAAAAACAAGAAAAGCCGGTAAGCAATTTAGTTTGTTTGTATGAGTTTACAAAGAATTGTTGATTTGTGTTATATTTTGTCCATGGGGTTGTCCATTAATCACGTGAGGCTTGAAAGGGAGGGGGGAGGGGTTTGATATCACGTGTATTTATTTCTTCGTCATACGCGTGAAAAATGGTTAAAAAATGATAAAAAGATCACGTGATTAATGGACGGCCCCCATGTGTTTTCTTGTTAAGAGGATTATGTCTCAAAAATATTGTTGATTTGAGGATGTTAATAAAAGTATGATTTTAAACAAGAGTTATATAAAAAAAATATTTGTTACACTATGGATCATAAACGATCGATTGTTTTGTTTAAAATTATAATAAACTAGCTGGCCCAACAGACGTTGTCCTGTCAAATGTCTTAAATGTCAAATGTCTCAAATGTCACGTTGTCTCACGTTGTCTCAAATGTTTTTAAATAAATAATTTAGCTGAAAAACAACATCTATATGACCGTATTGTGAATCTAAACCATCCTCAAGCCCCCTGGAATACACACAAAAAATTTCATCAAAATTGGTCCAGTCGTTTAGGAGGAGTTCAGTCACATACACACGCACACAAGAAATATATATATTAAGATTTAACACACAACTGATTGAAATATATTCAAAATGGTTTTTTACGCTTTTTTAGATATTCAGTCTGGAACGACACATTAACAAAACATGAATTTTGTGAGAAATAAAAAGTTGCGATGTCTTTACCAATATGTATTGTGCGTTTTTTAAATCATATTTTTTAAACAACAAAGAACCTCCACAAAGTTAAAATTAAGTTAGCGCCGTCACTGAAGTGAGGTTACTTTTTAGTACTGAGGTAATGTTGAAGGTCATTGAGAAATGTTATATGATGTATTGACATTGTACGAGAAACAGACACTGAGTTATTGAAAATGATGGATAATACATGATACGATTGTAAAAGAAAAACATGAGATTTTATTTTACAAACTTTTATTTAACTTGCACTGTATGTATGTTCAGGTCAAATTTTATAACTCAATTTTAAGGCACTTGCCCTCAACCGATTGAGCTGAAATTTTGTATACATGTTTAGTTTGGACAATGCATGATTAACTATGAGACGTCATTCAAAATCCAACATGGCGGCGTACCCAAGATGGCGGACCAATTATTTTTAATGTACTCCTACAATATGGATAACAAATAAAAGGGCTTGCCAACAATAACTAGATAAATAATGTGACGTCACTTTTAATACAATATAGCGGAATGTCCAAAATGGCGGATAATTTTCTTTTGTTTGTTCCTACAATATGGTTAATAAATGAAAGGTCTTGCCAAGAATAATTGGAAAAAGTATAAAATAAAATTTCTGCCTATTAAAATTTTAAATCTAAGAAAGTACATACTAGTACTTAAATCCCGCGATAAGCTTTTATAACGTATAAATTATGGCAAATTAAATTTGAAATGACGCTATAAGTTAACAGTAAAAGTTTCAGTAAAAGCTTGTATTTAAAACATTTTTTTACCTTAATTTAAAAAAAAATGTCTACGTAGGGAGTGAATACGTTAAACCAATAGGTTTAACGTATTCAGGCGTGGTAAGGTAGTAAAGATGGATTTTTTATGTGATCATACTAAGGCATGACAATTCGTATCATTTGTTATCTGCATATAAAGATGAGTAGTTCAGGATTGCTTGCTTGCGACATAGAGCTACATTGTATTTTGTTTTATCTATACAGGAAAAATACATCGCAGTTTCAAGACAATGGTATGGATTGAGTGAAAAAGTAACTTGTAAAGTAACCACGAAATTAATCAGGATTTTGAAAACTAACTTCAACCATTCACCTTTACAAAAAGTGGTATTGATTCACAATTGACTCCATTTAACATCAGTTTGAATTTTACAACTTTAACTTTGTGTGTAAATGTTGTATTTGATGAGGACTCCTCATAAGTTTCCTCAAATATTCTATCGAATCCTCACAGATAAAAGAAACCTTCACCTGTATTCTATTCTACTTTGAAAGGAATTAAAGAGGTTTCGCTTAATTTTCTACAAGGGAGCGAACTGTTCCATCCTGTAACCTGTAATTTCCAACTGGCTACTAAAGTTATGATATGTTTTATTAATCATAATTTTTGTTTCTTTATCTTCCTTTTTCATAGTTTTTGCCTCACACATATCTTTACTCTCAAAATTTGTCCCTCTTCCGCCTCTTTTTACGCATCAACCTTATTATAAATGATCGCAGTGTGACTGTACCTCAAGATATCCAAGCATGCATATTAATATATTGAAAGAATCAGATTTTTTCTATGTAGCAGACCAACTACCCGTTCTCCTCTCACTGATGTCCGTGTAATAAAGTCGTCATACGCATCGATCGTGATTTATTAAGCTTTGTGGTTTGATTTGTGTGTTTCATAAGCACATAACAATATTAATATAGCATATAGCACATAACAAAATTAAACATAGTGTTAAATACGTAGTACATTTAAATAAACGCTAATTAGTAAGAGCTATTTACAAAGTCAATGATTATTTAAATGATGCCAATGCTTGGTGTTGATTAGAAGATTACATTCTAAATTGTAAATATTTGTTTTCCTGAATAAATTGTAAACCCATTGTACATTGTATGATAACGACATAATTTATTGTAAATGTTGTAATTACTTTTGATAAAGTTTCTTGCGCCCATTTTTCATATCAGCTAAAAAATACGTCCTGAATGGGTGGTAGGTAAAAAAATTGGACGATTCAAAAGAGCTTTCTATAAAGTCATAATTGAATGAAGTTAATTTTGATTTGATTTTAATAACATCTCAGTAACTAAGAACATATCAGATAACATCTCATAAGCACTAGGGCATCTGGTATTTCATGGCGGTAGAATCGCGAAAGCGCACCTCGCCATGTGCCCCGCATGCGTCCAGAGAACACCGGGGGGTTCTAGTGAGTAGGCAGGTCCTCTCGGGCCGGAGAGCCTGCATTCAAAATTATTATACCTATTTTTTTAAATATTAATATACCGTGAGCCTTACCACGGCTGCTTAGAGTAAGGTTAAAACAATATTGAAACAGAGATACCGCTCTTGCAGCGTATAGTGCAGTTATTCCCAAAGTGGTTCAAGTAGACCCTTAGGGGTCCACGGGAAACTCGACGGGGGTCTACGTTGGGCGTTGTAAAAATGGTGGTCCACAATCGTAAGCGAGGGTGCAGGAAAATTCATTTGATTTCGATAGTGAAAAACTAAAATGTTGGCTTGACTTCTCCTATGAATACAGGCAGTTATCTGCATGTATTTCCTTTATTTACTTCTTAAAATATTATTATTTTGCTTGTTACATGTAAAAACTTGCATATGCCTTTTTTAGATAGATTTAAATTTCACTTTCTCTTGTTTTCGAAAGACTGTCACTATTGAGCATAATGTGTCGAGACTTGTTGAACTTTTTTTTTAATTAAATTAGCAATAATGTAGCTGCAGGGAGTCCATCGGTATAACTCCATCTCGTCTATGCCAACCAACGCTAACCTCTGGTATAGCGCCATCTTGCATGTACTACGGTTTTATACTCGCTTTTAGAGATCATGGTAGGCCTATTGGTATTGAATACGGGGCACAGGAACGGGATTAGATTCGACTCACTGTGACCTATGTATATTGTAATACGACAAATCTGCTAGCTTGTGATTTCATTTTTGCATTTCAGGTAAAGAAGAAGGTGGTATCAGCTAGTCCCAACAAGCCGAGGGCGGACATCTCCGATCTGATGACCAGTTCGTTACCCATCAACTTCGCGAACGCTCGCTCTGGGGCCGCGTCTTTCTTCAATTCAATGACTTCAGATTGGTTTAGTGGCTCTTAGGGTCTTAGGGTTTACGCCGTTGCTTATGCAACCACAAATTGTTACTAACTACTATATGTTTGAATAAAATGTATTTATAAATGGCACACAAGCTAAGTTTTCGGTATGGGATATATTCAATAAGTTTTTATTCATATAACTAACTCTAGGTAACGTGTTAAAGAGATGAAATCGAATCTAGTGGCACATGAAATATTTTATAATTATAAACAAAATCTTTTGTGAAATACGGCAACGTAGCATTTCCGTACGTCTAAATATCAATTATTTATATTATATAATTAATTAATTATAATATAAAAGTGTGCTCAAAGAAAACTGGATGTCTCTTTGCGTTTTCGTAAGTTGTTATTGCAAGTTTGATATCGATATAAAAATAAGCGATTCTTATAATGGTAGTAATTTTAAATTAATTATGATTGATAATATTTCCGAAAGTATGTATTTTTAGACCACATGTTCAGGGAGATTTATTTTGACCTATATAAAGTAACCTTCGAAAGTTATGAGTTATCAAATATTTATACCTCCAAATATTACTAAATCCTATAGTGAAAACTCGGCTATATAAAGCCTATTGGTTGTTGCGATTAAATTAGGGCCTTCTAGGCCTTAGAAACGAATACTGACATATTAAAATATCGCTTTAGATTGAAAATCATTTAATTATTTGTAAATCTGACCAAATAACATGAAATTGTTGCAATCTTTCGTATATTTCAATACACATACCCAAATCAAATACTATTTAATTACATATTTATATTTATTTATTTAAATTATAATATACAATTGATTACACATACATTTCACTTGTTCTAAACATCGATGCATATCGACAAAGGTATCGACAAGTCGATATCGATCGATAAATAAATATGTAAATAAACAGTACTTGATTTGGGTATGGGTATTGAATTATAGGAAAGATTCCTACAAAATTAATTGTTAATTAATGAAAAATATAAAAGTATTCTATATTAATTATTTAAAAAATATGAGAAATGGAACTATAGAAATTCACATTAATATCCTATCTTTATTTATTATTCATTAATGATATATTTTGTTATTCATACATGCCATGAGTATGCAAGTTGCAGATTGTGACACAGTTACGTCTAAATCTATAATATGACATCATCTATCGCAATGAAAAATCGTGGCGTATGCACTGGGCATAAAAACTGATCGAAGTACAGTTTCACGACCCAATGTTAGTTACAAATTAATATATTACTATAAGAAATATTAATATATAATTTATGAAATGGTAATGTTTATCGTATTAATAATAATATTGAATACAATAAAATTGTTATACTATTATTGAGACAATTTTTTTTATTAATCTGTCCAGTGTTTACAATTATTTACATGAAATTAGACTCATCCTAAACAGGATTCCCGGAAATAAATTTTATTTATCCTGGTATAAAGAAACTAACACGCTCTGTCAAAATTTTATTGCCTCAGTGAATGTGAAAAGGATAGTTTTCAAAAATACGTGTATCTTGCTAAATACTTTAGGCTGAATCTCTATATTCAGAATTCGTTCGATCTCTCCTGTTTCATCCCCTTGTTAATGAAGTAAGTTAATTTCTAGATTTATGCGTTGAGGCTTTCAAATGATAAACTCCAATTAGTATTGAAACTAGTATGAATAGATTTGAGGATGTAAAATGTACTGCACACGTCCTAGTTTGTATGATTAGTTTTTATAGTGCAGTTGATGGTGTTTGGTACGAGCAGACCTTTATTAGTCCCATAATCTCACCATATCTCTTAATTTTCTAAATTTTTTTGTGTCTGATATATTCGGTTAGGCATTTTATATTTTTGTGTAATATTCTCTGAAATACCCTGCCATATTCGTCTTTGCCATTGCTGTCCAAGAAGTTGTAGAATTATAAAAATCTTGATTTTCAATAAGCCTTAGAACAGTATTAGTGCCAATGCATTGAAATATGTTGTAGATTTTTTTTTAATAGGATACGGCAGCAAACTGGGGAGGAGAGCCCCACATAACCGCCGGCTCTTCGCAACCGGGGTATGCAATTTAATGTATTTTCCTAGGAACAAAAAAAAGGGCAGCAAACGAGCAAACAGATCACTCGTAAGCGATAATCGCTGCCCATACTACCTGCAAAACCAAAGGAGTCACAGATGTCTTGTCGGACTTTTAAATGTGAATATGGTATTTTTTCGAAGGTTTCGATATCGCATCGGTTCGGAAATACTGCAGGCGACAATTCATTCCACAATTTAGTAGTGCGTGGCAGGAAATTCCTAGAAAAACGCACTGTGGTGGACTGCTAAGCGTCTAGATCAGAGGTTCCCAAACTTTTTTGTGTCGTTAGACCCTTTGCCATGTTTTTCGGTTTTGGGTAGACCCCCTACTTACCTGATATTAAATGCTCCACATCCAACAACTTACAAAATTTTATGAACATGTATAATATTTTTTTTATTTTGTCTTTATATTAGAAGCCTAGTTAGAATACAGTATAATGTAAGTAAATAGATACTATCAGTGTATGTTGAGATCCATTATCGTGGACCCCTATTATTCATGGACTCCCAAATTTTTGTTTCGCTGACATAGACTGCTTGCAGGTTGTCATAGACCCCCAGGGGTCGATATAGACCTTTTTGAGAATTACTGGTTTAGATGATGAGGATGAATGTTGTGTCGCGTAGAACTGTGACGGAAACTAGCAGCAGGAATTGATGGAATGACAGTTGTAGGTGCCTTGTCCAGGATTAAGAAAATAAGAACTACAGGTGAGTATTGTGAAGCGCTTCGGGAAGTACGTATGCGTGCGGTTACGTTCATTATTGGCGGTCACTACACTACCCACTGCTTTTTAAACGGACTTAATGTGACCGTGTAAACTATACAGCGATCGTTTATTATGTACTAGGAATATCTACATACATTGGTAAGTATCTATAACGTTTAGTTATGTTATATACATTTGTTTAGGTTTTATATATTTATTAGAGATGAAACGGATAGTGATTTGGCCGGATACCGGATACCGGATATTCGGCTAACTACGAGGCCGGAGCGCCGGATATCCGGCCACCGGATATTCGGCCGCTTATCGCGTTTCATATATGTGTGTGTATGTGCAAAATAATCCGTTACTAATATTATAAATTCAGTCTGTTTGTCTGCTACTCTCTCACGCCTAAACTAAAGAACTGATTTTGCTGAAATTTGATACAGAGATAAATTAGACAACGAGAAACAATATAGATAGGCTTAAAAACTTTTGTATTCCCACAGAAAAGCGCGATATAGACGAGTTTAGGGCGTAAAGCACTCAGCGCGAACGGTATCGCGGGAAACATCTAGTATTCGGTATTCGGCCGGATAGTGCCCTACTATCCGGTATCCGGCCGGATAGTGAAAATAGGCCGGATAGGCCGGATACCGGATAGTTACCGGATATCCGTTTCATCACTAATATTTATTATTTATTTTGCAGGTTTACTTACAGTGGTTCTTCGCGTCGTCTACATATGTAATAGGCATTAACACGATGCCTTTGGATTTTCGCTAGTTCACTATTATTGTTTTTAATTTTTGTTTTATTTATTCCATATATTATGTAATTAAGTATTAACTTTTTCCAAAAAATATCTGTATAGCATTAACAACCTATTTAAGTTTTAAGCGAAACATTGTGTCCAGAGGGGACACTGACTTTGCTACTCAGTTAACTTTGCGGCTGTCAGCACTCTATATTATGTGCATGATACTTTTATATATATTGTATTTGTATTGGTATATTTTACACACATTTTATAATAATTTAGTTTAATAATAAAAACTGTGCAACAATACGCATATGAATGTTTGCGAATAAAATGTACTATTCGTCATCTTTTTTTGTTTCGGCTGCTTTTCTTCCCAGTAGTCTGAAGTTGTCGCTGTAGCCATCGCTGTAACCGCCGAAATAGTTGCCCGGGTTGTTGTAAGGTCGATCATAACCGGGTCGATCATAACCCGGACGGTCATAACCCGGGCGGTCATAACCCGGTCGGTCGTAACCGGGCCGGTACGGGGTAAATGGGGGTCGGCTGTAACTGGGATATCCGGAGCCTGGGTAGTTGTATCCCGGTCGGTAATCGTATCCCGGTCTGTAGTTGGGTCTATAGCCTGAAAAGAGGTTATTTTCGATGAAAATAAGTATTAAGAAAATGTATAAACTAATAAGATAGCATAAATAAGTTAATAATATAATAAGTAATATCTATATTTTTTCTGATAATAATCATAATTGAGTAGTAATTAATTGAAAGTTTGTATGTCAGTGACCTGCAAAGCTCATAATAGTAGGTATGAATTCGACGTTTTATATAACAACAATACATATTTATTACTTCATTTCTTACTATTATTACCTACGTATAACTTTGACGTTTTATTAAGGTTTCTAACATTGTTTAATTTAAGACATAGAATTTTCTAATTTATTTACACCCTACAGTGCAATCTATAGTATTTTCAAACACTGTTGCTTGACTCAATTTATTTATCTATACTAATATTATAAAGAGGAAAGATTTGTTTGTTTGTTTGTTTGTAATGAATAGGCTCCGAAACTACTGGACCGATTTCAAAAATTCTTTCACCTTTGGAAAGCCACATTATCCCCGAGTAACATTGGCTACTTTTTATCCTGGAAAAATCGACAGATCCCACGGGATGCGCATTAAAGGCTTCGCTCAAAAACTACTGCACAGATTTTCATGCGGTTTTCATCAATAGATAGAGTGATTCTTGAGCAAGGTTTTGCGGTATTTTTTATCTCGGAAAAACGGATAGTCCCACGGGAAGCGCGATAAAACTTTCGCGCCATAAACCGACTTCCGCGCATATGTAGTCGTGGGCAAAAGCTATGACCCTTAACCCTCTATAGACCCAATCCCGAAATCCACGCAGACGAAGCCGCGGGCAGAAAGCTAGTCTTGAATAAAATGGAACATTCTTGAAAATCACTCAACCCCATTTTTTTGCTAGAACTTTGTATTTGATTGGTTGTTTCTTTCTAAATACAATTGATTTTCGCATTAAAATTTATTTTATTATTTTGATGTGTATTGAAGTCTATGATGTCTATTGTCTATTGAAGTCTCAAAAATGTTTATTACATAATTAAGGAAAAAATTTGAATGGATATAGCATAATTTTTAAAAATTTGGTTGATTTATAGGTAAAGAAATATATAACTCTGATTTGCTAAGTTTTTAAGTATTTTTCTTTTCTTAAAAAGTATTTAAGCGGCATTATTTTGTTGGCATTATGTGACAATAGGGGACTACATTAATAAAGAAATGACCGCACTGTTTCCACTTAACCCATCACGATAAGAGGTGTCGGTGTCAGACAAAGCAACGCTTACTTAAAAAGAGACACTCTTCGCACGTTCGTTGAAAAAAGAAATTATAATGTGTACCCCCATATTCGGGATATCCACCTAAGCCGCCTGGTGAGTATCCCGGGTAACCACCGTAGCCACCTTGGTAACCACCATAGCCACCTGCGACAATGCAATAATTGTCTTAATTTTGGCAAATTACGATTCCCCCAAAAGCATGTAAATTTATTTATCGGTAACAATTCAATTGGTTAGTGTAATTTAATTCCAAAATGCACGTAGCTTAAACAAACCGACCGATTTTCGTGTACAAAGAGAGTGTTACAAACTTTTTGAGTAAACACAGAGAGATTCTTTTTAAAACAGTGTCCCTTCATTTTCTCTGTGACGTCATTTTAAAGCAATCAGTTTGAAGTACTGCTAGCAGAATTAACTGATAAGGACACTGACAGCGCATTTACCGGTTTTATTGTTACAAATCACACATCAGAGCTATTAAACATATTTTAGATCAATAGATATCAAATATGACAGACACGTACTAGCAAAGCCATTTTGTATGTATCTTTGTTGCTGTCAAATTTTGTAGAAACTGACGGATAGTTCATATTCATTGCTACTTTATGAAGATAATTGTCACAATGAATCTTAATAAAATAGCAATGTAACTGCACTTTATATCAGATTCAATAAAATTTTACAGCAACAAGTTGCATAATTGGCTTACTGATATGTAAACTAAGGTATTTATTCTAAAATCAAATTTAAATCACTGCTTGAGTGCAGTTAGAATGGGGTAAAACACTATAGAGCCATTATAGCGCTAGCCCTTTCTGACGGTACTCAAGCAGAGATTTTAGAACACGACTATAGTATTATTGTTTCTAGGCGTATTCATGTTTGCTGATTATGAATCAAACGGGTCAATATTGTAAACTATAAAGTTTTGTCTATGCGCAGGCGACTCTATATGTTTCTATAGATACAATTCGAGCTCACACATACAGATGCACACTCACAACACTGTACTGTATTTTAACTAACATACTCTTTGTTGTCTAGGTTCTAGATTAAACTTAAACTTACCATCAGTTTTTAAAGTTTTTCTGTTATAACCTAAAGGTGACAAAATTATTAGATTTTTATGATGTTGCTAATAATATACACATAATATAAAATTTATCATTAACGTTTTGTAAAATTGTAATGTCATTTTCGGTCGCTTACCATAGCCTGGGTTGTATTGTCCGGGGTAGCCACCTCCATAGCCTCCGCCGTAGCCTCCGTAGCCCCCATTATAGCCGCCGTAGCCGGGGTAGCCACCTCCGTAGCTTCCGCCGTAACCCGGCCGCAGCAATCCGTAGCCACTCCTGCGCTGGCTGTCCGAAATATCTGTGCTGGTCTCCGAAACACGCTGACCTTGGGCCAGGGAGGCTAAGCCCGCAATTAGAAGAATATACTGAAACAAAAGGACGTATATTATAAAAAAGTAGTTTTTATTTGTAAATTAGTAATAAATTATTATCTTCATCTATGATTGTTAATGATAAAGCAAATATATGGAGCTTCATTTGGATTGCATAATAGTGGAAATTATATTTTTACAACATACTCAAAAGTTACAAAATGAAAATCATTCTTCAAAAATGAAGTGAGTCTCGTAGTTGTCAGAAACTGAACATTGATATACATGTATCTAGCAATATGTCAGACAATATGTAATGTCAATAACTATTCTAATAATTGACATAAGATTACAAATTGTACAGATAATTTTGCTCTACTACGGTATAACTGCGTTCCTATGTGTCCCTAATCTAATTTTATTCGATCATTAGTCCAGCGCAGTTAATAAACATGTAGGTGTTGATCTCATGCTGGACTTCAGAAGTCTACAGAGCTTAATACGCAAATGATGATCATCATTTCAACCGAGAGAAGCTCACTGCTGGATATAGAGATATTTACACTGCGCTGCTAACATCCTACCGCCTTCCTACCATCTCTATCAAATCTTCGTTGTCGCTTTACATAAGTATATATAAGTGTACATAAGTATATATAAGTGTACATAAGTATATGGGATTTCAATTGCTGTGAAAATATTCTTAGAATACAGGGCCTTGTATAGTCTCCCTCAGCTAAACACATGCTAATATCAACAAAAAAGAACACGTTTTCTGTTACTATAACTAATAATGCAACTATTAGCAAACATAGAAAAAAAAGTATAATAATAAATAATAGAAGTAAATTTTTGTACCCGCTACCCCTTTTTGTAAATTGTACCCGCGTGTTTTTATTTATCTATTTATCTAAAATATTTGATGTTAATTTATTTAAAGTATCGATACCTTTACAAGCTTAATAAATTACTTATATTCAAGATTTAAGTGGTAAATTCGACATATACTTTTTGGAATTCGTTTTATATTCACAAAATCACATAATTTTATTAATCACTTTTACATTTCACTTATTTTACCATCCTACTTGACTTGAACTAAGTGACTCTACAATTTTTTTATACAAATGTTAGTCGATACCAAACACAAGTAGTAACAAAAAATCTCACCAAACTATTCATTTTCGTAAACCTAAATCTTTACAATGTTATTATTAAACCACGTATCACTTGAACCAATATCGCGACACAATTGATCATGCTCCGCTGATGCCAAGCCTTTATAGTAACCGTCAAGAACGAACGCGCCGTTTTTGCGCGTACGCATCGCATCTCATAGTTATTACAATTATTTACCTTCTTCATCATTGATTTAATTATCTAACCGTGATTAGTGTTTTGTCAATGAAATTATGTCATTCATAGTTCAATTCGTATTAGAACGTAATGACTAATGACGTCTTCCCTGTTGCATGGGGAAATAGATAGGAAAAGTGTTATTACTGGTGCTATTGTTAGCTGATGTTGCGTTTCTTTTGGTGGTAGTAATCAAGGCAAAGGAAATGATTTAGGCCTCAATTTTCGTTATGTTGGAACAATGATCACCTTTGCTCAGTGTGATTGTGTTGCTGTTTCCTTTACTTACATTAAAAAGAAAATGGAATCTCTTGACTAATTATGTTATCTTAAATATATACCTACTATATAAAATATTAAAAAATAATTTGTCGCGATCAGTCCTCGCACATTATATATTTTTTTCAAATTTACAACGTAACATTGCGTAATGGACAGGAACCCCACCATCAGATCGCGTTTCAGTGGTTGTACACGCGAGGCTAAGTCTGCGTTCTGAACACAAAGTTTTAGATGTTGTTGCATGCATAAAGGGTAGTTTGATTCAGATGTGTGATATTGCGGTTTTGGTTTACCAGGAAATCCACGTAGTGGCACATTTTATAAATCATAGCTTCTAATGACGATGACATATTGTGATATGTCTATGAATAAATCTATGAATAAATTCTAACAAAATTTTCGACTCTAGCGGGATTCGAACCTGCCTTCTTCAACATACTGTGTTAACGCCATACTCGTACTGTTCGGCCTTCGCACACTATCCGTTTCAATCTCACCAACATCTGCACAAAGGCGCGACCAGTCTTTTACAGTTCGATTGAAATGAATTTAAATCAGAAGTAAATTTGAAATTCGAATACGAATACAAGCCATATCCTTACTATTATAATAAACAATAAAATATTAATTTAAAAAGACCTATGTTGCACAATTTACGAAACGATAGATCTAAAATAGTGATTTTTGTTTTTCGAAATCGATTGTTACAAAATTGATATCTTTATATATCGTCTCCTAAAGCGATACACAAAGTGATATTGCTCAATTATTACATTTGAAGCCTTCACCGATTAAACTAAGTTTGAAACAATATTGAAATAAAGATATCGCTCTTGCAGCGTATAGCGCCATCTCGCATGCACTAAGGTTTTATTCCTGCTTTAAAAGATCATGGTAAGTCTACAGATCGTTATGCCGCGCGGGCATGCCTCTATGTATTACCAACAAAGGTGTATTTGTATTTTAACAATAAACTTAACTTTATAACTTTGATTGTGCGGGTTGTATTGTGTCTCCCTGTAATATGGATCAAATCGGTCAGATAACCATTTGCAAACAGTATCTACAATTGCTGAGCGTATTTCGTTGGTTCCTAATCTTTGCAGTGCATGCAGCTACATTTAAAATTATTAATAATGTTTCTCGGTACAACAATCAGATTCTGCTATGGTTTCTTACCATATACTTCATTCACAACTTTTTTATGACTTAGTTAATTCTGTCAACTGACGTTCTCAAGCAGAGATTTGAGTTTGAGTATCATTCATTACATTAGACTTACAATATTACCTTGAGTGAGTTTTATTTTGATCTCTAATCAGGCGAGTCACAGGAATAATTTATCGAATATACTATTTTAGTGGATGGAGACTCTCTACCATCTGTCATATTTAAATTAATTAAAATGAAATGTATGGGGAAGATTTCGGAATTTGGAGTCATTTCCATACAGTGCCGTTACATGTCTTATGCCCTCAGCGACTGATCAAGAGTTTTGACCACCCTAGGCTAATTGTTAGAACGCGCCCCCGCCAGGTGTGTTACGGTTGGCCTAAAAATAACCGATTCGAGTCAAGTCAGGGTTTGTATTACGCGCGTTTTTTTAAATTTCAAAATTAATTGTCCGCCCCCCGATCCTCGCGCCCTAGGCTGCAGCCTAATTAGCCTAAGGGTTAATCAGGCACTGTATGCCCTTACATGATTATGATAACTTGATCACAAATCGAACGCAAATAATGCTTTGTCTAGGACCTTGTGTATTTTTTATATGATGTATGTAACAGTTTATGTCCTACTTTGTGTATTATAATAATATTGTGAAAGACTGACAAGAGAAGATAAATAAATTTACTTGCAGAGTTTTTGTCTCATCTTCTCAATACAGGGAGTAGAGACAATATTTTTATACTCGTTCTTTGTACAGACAAGGTTTTTGTTATTTTAAGCTTATATTTATTTTAACTTCGATATGTGCCTATATCATGCCTATATGTACAGCTATATGTTGAATAAAACGTATTTTGATTTTATTTGATTTTTTGTACATTATTGTTGCACGGGTATGAAACGACGGAAAGACTTACACAAGTTGAACCGACCGTTTGGTGAAGATTGCAGGAAAGCCCTAGATATTAGCGGCACAAGACCCATGCTCGTGGAGAGCCCTGGGGGAGCTCTATGTACATCAGTAGATATCGCTCGGTTGGAATGTTGATGAAGATGATTACCGCTGTACCTGTTAGGGGGCGTCTATAAATTATGTGAGATGTTTAAGGGCGGGGAGGGGGTCGAGTCGAATCTTATCTAATCTTACGTTGGAGAGAGGGGAGGTCTCTGCAAATATCACGCAATTTTTTTTCTGATTGAAACAAAAAAAATGCTATTTTAGTTTAAATTGACTAATCTAAATATAAATCGTAATACGATTAGGATCATTCACTAATTCATTCGAAAGAAAATAAATTTCCGTCAGACTTCAACGTTATACATCTACTGACTATCAAACGACTATATTTGTTTTATACCAAATAGCTCTACTTTAAGTCTAGTTAAGATACTGCAGTACAAGCGGTAATTACTTTGCATTATCACAAGAGCTGCAGAGCACAGGCGAGCAGCCCACATTGCACTAGCTAAGCAAGCGCGTATGGTTCGCAAAGTACGACCCTCACGTATTGTCACAAGACGAGCTAAGGAGTCACTATGCGCAAGCGTCAACGGCTCAGAATGGCTAGATCAAAACGAAATAGAAAGAGCAGATATTTTATTGAAAATCATATGGACATGTTGGTCCCAATAATCTCTCTTGAGATATTCTTTGTTTTAATCACAGTTGTCACGATTACGTAGTCTCTTGTAAAAAAAATATCACACTTTAATAATTCTTAGCAATATTGATTACTAGTCTTAACCAATTGTAAGTAAAAGAAAGCAAGAAGCATTTCTTTTTCTTTTAACAATAACAATCCAACGCATTCACGTAAGAAACCCAATTTTCAATAATACTTGATACTTTAAACTTACGAAGATTTCAAGGATAAGTAAAAGAATGTTTGATTAATTGTTCATCTCAATGCGTCGATACATTATGTCGTCTGCGAATCAATAATTTCCCCGTGACCTTCTGCGCCGAATATAGCGGAGGTCGATCTTGTAAGTCCGGTAGTCCGGTTGATATGTTTGTTTCCATTACTATGTGGATTATTATAATGCAAATATTCGCGTAAATCGATCGAAACAAGGTCGATTTGGGTTTGTTTTGTAGTGTGACTTGACCATACTGGCTGCATGCTAGTTTGTTGTTGGTGAGTTCGATTTTACGAGCAGAGGGCAGCCAGATCGTATAATTGGATACAAAAAATTACAACTTGAAATGGCATAAATAAATAAATAGGTATTTACACTTACACCACTTACCCTAGACCAAAGTAAGCTCTGGTAAGGTAACGGATAGACATACATATTATATTATACAACTATTATAATATAAATATATAATAACAACAACCATGATAAGGCATAAATGCTCGTATTCACCACAGAAACATCTGCCTCCATCGGGACTCCAACCCGAGACCTCAGAGATGGCAACACCTGGAAATCGGTGTTCATCGGTGTAAGTGTTCACCTATTATTTTATAGAAATTATCTTCTATGTGTATGATGAACACAGATGGTACTTGCGTGGCCTGCGTTTGGTTTTAGTTTCAGTTGTCCTAGGTACTCGTATATTGAGTCGCCTCCTTCTGCGAGAACGTCATCTCGCAGAAGGAGGCAGCGGAGAGGTAGTGGGAGGAGGACGTCGAGGCCGCTCCCCTCCGCCGCAGACGGATAGGTAGGAGAAGGTGCGGTGCTCGCGTAATGACCCTACCGCGAGGCTGCGTGCGCGTCTGGCTACCGCTCACGCCTTGGTGATGTCTCTCCGTCTGGGGGACTGTCCAGGGGTTCCCAGTCAGTTCCTCCCTTGGCGTTGGCTCGACCAGACCTAGGTCGAGCCGGCCCCGGAGCATATGGCGGTAGAATCGCGAAAGCGCACCCCGCCATGTGTCCCGCATGGGCATAGAGAACTCAGGGGGGTTTTAGTGGGTAGGCCGGTCCGCTAAGGCCGGAGAGCCCCACACACGGCCGCGCCTTGCCAGCGCGGTGATATGGTGCATAAGGTTGCATTACCCCTCTCAAAAAAAAAGGGTACTCTTATATTGAGGTAGGCAGTATGGGTTTTTATTTTAAAATTTGTAACCCCTACTGATATACTAATTTCTACGATTACATGAATGTGCCCAGTGCTTAATAGTACTTACCAGATTTTAATAGGAAAATGAGGAAAAAAGTGTGCAAGTACTGTGTTATAACACTTGTTTTATGGATCACTAAGAATGTGAATAATGTGATAAAATGTTGTGTAATTGGTGATACTACATCTTTTACCTGAGATTTATGGCAACCTTTGGTGCTCTCAAATGAGTGACGAGTGAAAGAAACGTTCCATTATGGACTAGGTTAAGGCTGAGTTTAGTTAGTAGGTCACGTGGCCGGGCGGTGGTGAACTCCTGCGTCGACGTCATGACGCAGAAGGAGGCGGCGGAGCGCGCCAGGGAAGACGACCCTGGCGTACAGGCATGCCGCCGTAAGCGTACGGGGCGAAGGATTCATTCCTCCTGTCGGCGACCAGCGGGGCCCCGGCCCGGGAAGGCCAGTCACTGCTACACACAGGTCGCTGTCAGTCGACGCAAAAATTCAGGCCGATTAAATAGTTGAAAGATTACAGAAAAAAAAAACAGTGGTTATTTTTATGGTGGTTGATAAATCTACATCAAATTTCGAACCACAACGACAGAGACGGAAGAACAGAGAAAAGCGTAATTATTGTTGTTGAGATTGAATCTAGTTATCAAATGTTTTATATCTTATGTATAAATGTGCTGTTATATGTCATTTTTTAAACATTGTTTACCTTATTGTTTGCAGCCTGTCGACATTTCCAATATAGTGATAAAATAGGAACGAGTTTTGTACCAATATACTATACTAGCTGTTGCCCGCGACTTCGTCTGCGTAAATTTCGAGTTGAATGTTATTGATACATAAATCATATTAATATACGATTTTACCGATTAAAATATTTTTGGTATAAAGCAATTCCTTGAGGTAAAGTAAACTCAAAGAATTTCTTTATATACCACATTATTCGTTTTTCCTTCAGGGGCTAAAAAAAACAAATGCTCTGATTTGAAAAAACTACAATAGCGCGTTGTAGAAATTGATTAAATGAAACAGCGCCATCTAGTGATTTATGAAAAAATTATTTGAAAAAACTACAATAGCGCGTTGTAGAAATTGATTAAATGAAACAGCGCCATCTAGTGATTTATGAAAAAACTAACATGCGTAATGAAACTGATTTACACTTAAATATTTTTTCTGTTCTATTATATGTATAGATTAAGCGTGAAGAGGTAATAAACAAACAAACTTTCGCATTTATCATATTATTTTGATAAAAACTGGTTTCGTTTCATCGTATTTTGGTTCCCTGTTCCATCTCACTGCCCACGAACATGCTAAACGTGGCCTTTGGGGTCTTATAACCTGTGGCTCTGTCTACCCTGCAGGGGATAAAGACGTTATCTTATGTATGTATTGTATCATGATGATGAATTGTCTTTAGATTTTAAATTTCCCATGTAACTTATGTAAGAATGGTGTACATTATAATTCGCAATATTATCATGCCTTGAGTTCATTAAAATGACGATAACTTTTTTTTTTAATGAACCGATTTTGATGAAACAAAGTTTAGATATTATTCTGAGTTAAAACAAAGCAAATAGTGAAAGTTTCAAGCAAATCGGTTCAGTACTTTCGGAGATAAACGTGAACAAACATACAGACAGACAGACAGACAGACAGACAGACAGACAAAAAATTCCAAAAATTTTTTTTTGCTTTCTAATAATCTATTTAAGTGCCCCTCTATCCATTTCAGTCAAAAATACTAAATGTACAGACAAAATATTTTTACTGTCTTATTATATGTATAGATAGTACGGATATAATACTACCGAATTAAAATCATTACTGTTGCAATTTGGTAACAAATACTCGTATTATACTTGTTTTTTTTTCCCTCAGGAGAGGAGGCTGAGAATCCTCAAGGATACCAATGCAACAGGCAAGCAGGGATGCGTTGATTATGTCGGACTCCTGGTGAATCGAGGCGGCTCGACCCAACAGACCTACCGACTAAACTCAGCCTGAGTCTTTGGTCCTACCGTACCTCTCCTGAGGTGCGGCCCCCTTCCATATAAGCCAGTAGGGTCATTACCCTACTGGCTTATATGGAAGGGGCCGCACCTCAGGAGAGGTACGGTTAGTGCTGCCCCATAGAGAGGGCACAAGCACTAGAAGAGGCGCGGTTCTCCAAAGTGGGACGGCCTGTATTGACTGGGAACCTACTCGTGGCGAAGCAGAAGGCTGCCGAATAAGGGGAGACAAGGGAGGCGTCGGCTCAGACGCCGCCGCTCGCAGGTCTAGAAGGTCCTGCGTTCATTGATTAGGGGGGTCGCTTAAGACATGTCGCGGTCTGCGTGTCCTCTGCCAATATGGACTGTTGTCGTGGGATGTGTCCGCTGAAGGCGGTGTTGACGGGTATTATATGGTTTCAAACATGACGTTTATTCGTTTGTATTGTGCGGTTGGTATGAATGATATTTTTTAACTTTGAGATTGTTCTTTTGGAATTCGTTCTATTTGTATTTGTTGTGTTATAAATAAAATAAGTTTAGCTGTTATCTAAATGAGAGTAAAGTTTTTAAGAAAATGAAGAAATTATGGTGTTAGGATTATGAGACAATTAATTCCTTGCTTAAAGACTTAATAAATAATAATTGTGCAGAGTTCGTCGTAGACTTAAATAAGGATTATGGCTTTTAATTGGCATATAGCAGTTATTATAGTTGTGTATATTTGTTATCATTGCTGTTAGCTATCCTAATATAATAAAATAAAATAAAAATTACAAAAAATAGGGAATCTAAAACACCAATAGTGCTGAAACAATTTATCGGTAATCGACTGATTGTTTATTTATGAGGCATATTGTTGGAGGTCGTATATGAGTTTGTCGTTAATATTGGCAGTAATTGTTATAACGTATAGAAACTGTTGCGTGTATGCAGTTTTTGTTGACATTACAATAATGACACGGAGCTTGGTTTGTCATATGTTTACATGTTTACTGCTTAAACTGACTGATCTATTTGCTGAATCAACTAGCTTTAGAATTCTGTGGAATAAATAGAAACCTTATTTAATTATTAAAATATCTCTAATATGGTTAATTCAATGTAAGATCTTTTGTTTTTCACTCTATAATGTCATTAACCGTCGCCAGACACATTTGTAAATAGGCAACACATCGAAATAAGGAGTTAAGTAATTTGGTATTGATTTTACAGGGATAGGTTCGGGATACTAATTGACTTCTGACATGATTTTCACATTTGCCTCCATATCTGTTTTCTCTGAGTAGGCAGTGTGGCTAAATACTAGGTCACCCTTTTGCATAATTTATTAAATAAATAAGTCTTCATCAGAAAAGTCTGGTGAAAGGTGTAGTCGCAAAAATGAAGAAGAAAATGCTTAGATGGTTTAGACACGTAGAAAGGATGGACTAAAGACAGCCGACGAAAGAAATATATAAGTCAAACATGAATGGGCTAGTTGGTAGGATGTTCAGGTCATGGAGGGCTGTGGCCTCCTTCTGTGAAGCAGTAATGCTCGAGAAGGAGGCCGCCGAGTGGGGTCGGGAGATGGCCGATCCTGCTCGAAGGAGGCGGCGCCGGGCTCGGTAGCACAGCTGCGGCGCCGCCGCGGGTCGCCGGCGGGCGCGAGGAAGGCGCGACTGCTACGGCGACCCGGGATGGACCATGCCCCTTCCGTGGCCGGGGGGCGTCGTCGGTAGAGGAGACCGGGGGAGGTAGTGTAGCCACCCCCGAGGAGGGCTCCCCGGGGGAGCGGAAGCTGGGGGTTCCCGGAAGTAGCTTGGTAGTTCCCGGGGGCTCCCTACATGCCTGAGGAAGGCCATCCCTGAGGTTTTTAGTGGGTAGGCCTCCCCCTTCTGGGGAGGAGAGCCCCACATAACCGCCGGCTCGCCATAGCCGGGGTATGCAATTTAATGCATTTTCAAGAATTTTGTCAAGAGTACCCGTAACCGATGACACGTTCATCGGTTACGGGTACTCTCATGAAAGTATTAATGAAATTCGAGGAAGCTAGGACTGTATATTTGGGTCGTAGCAAGTGGAAAACTGATTTCTGCTTGCCCCCATGGGAGTTGTGAGTATATATATGTATGTATGTAGCAAAAAGATTTTAATATTTTGATGGACGACCGTCAAATATCTGGGTATTACTATAGTCAATACATGGAAAGAGGCCACCTCTTTCAAAGGGAAAATACATATATGGAATTTGACGTATGATTTGTTGCTGTAATCGTATGTTGCAACGACATTGAGTCCTATTTTAATATTTAACTTTGCAGACTTTCTTTGTTTTAAATCGCCTCTGGGCGGGGTTCACATGCGATAACATACAGCGCGGAATTTATTTGATAATTTTGTATGCGTCTTCAGCGTTTCAATGTTGAACAACATAGATTAAAATGATTAAATTACTTTATTACATATAACGATACAACAGTTCCTGTTTATAATAATCAAATATCGATGGATTCGTTATACGAAAATACATAATCGTTCGATACCTGCCTTTACATACGAAACTCATAGTAGTTGAAAGACATTTTCAATCTGAAATGTAATTTGATTTGGTGTCAACTTAACAATTAATCAAGGCGTGTAGGAATTATATCAAACTGTTATCATTTGATTGTTTCACTTATCTATAAACGTGTAGATTTAGAGTTCCGTGCGTATTGCAAAGCGTATTGGAAAATTATTCATTTTGGTGTGTTTGATGTATTTTTACAGAGAGTATATATGTTTAATAAGTATAGTGCTGATCATTATCATTATAATTTCAGTCGAGAAACGACCACTGTTGGGCATAGAACTTCTCTACCCAAGGATCTTCTCCATCCAGCGTCTTCACCAAATTATCGGATAACTTTGTAAGATAATACCTTCGCTACGTTGCCTACCATCTGCTACTCTAGAACATCGTCTCGTTAATGGTCGGCAGTCGTGTTCGAAATGTGCTTTGCCCTTTATCAAAATTCTTGTTACTAATAGTAACAAGCAAATTATACAGCAAATCTGCCTTTAATACTCATTCTGATTTGTTTATATCTAAGAGTGATTTTGAAAGAAATTGACGCCGACAGGTATTATAAAGTTTTTCTAAAACAATAAACTGACTGTCTCAAATAAGCGATTCTGAGAGGGTTTTTAGTTTGAAAGTAAATACAGGCGTAGGTATTTCAAATAAATGTGAATAAATATTGTTTGATCTAATCATTGTTATTCAAATTTATTAAAAAAAAAATATAAGAAAAATATTACAATGAAAATACGGAACACCACCACCTCGACTGATGCGCACTTCACCGATATTTCTATTTAAATAATTTTATGTGTCAGTGGGAAGGAATGTTTACATGGTATATACCCAGATGCACTTAGTTTAATTGTTAATTATCTATAGATATGAATATCTCTAGAAAAGGTCCAGCCTTCTACTTCTGTGTATCGTCAAAGAGTGCAAAATGTTATAGAAATACACCAATAAAAAAATTCAAGACACAATACTATGTGACACGATGTGGTGGCAGTGTAGGGATGATCGATATTAGGAAAACATCGATGTTGACATCGATGTTCACATGGAATCAAAAGTATCGATATACGATAAATATCGATCGAAAGACATCGATATTTTTAAAACATTGATGTTTTTGGATACAAATAAAACTGTCTATCATATTTATGAAAAGTTTTAATTATTAGATAAATACACTAGAAATAACAAAAATAATAAAAAAATAACATTCCCAGTATTTTTACGAATTATCCCAGTATTAATACGAAGTGTCTCTACTTCGTAAAAAAATAACTTTGACATGTTTTTTCTAATACTAATGACTATGCAATATTTATACTTGAAGCTAGTACACTATTTTATTCAGGTAACATCGATGTTACGATGATATCGAAGTCAACCCATCGATGTTAAAACATCGATGTTTTATAGTTAAACATCGATGTTTATTCAACCTCGATGAATATCGATGTTTATACAACATCGATGAATATTGATCATCCCTATGGCAGTGACATAGCCGAAAGTTATGTGGGATGCGTACACGCGCTTGCATACATGTCATTCATGAAACGATTCGACACGTGAAAAATATGTTTTTACTCGTACGAAATTACTGAGATGTAGTGGGGTTAGTGAGAAATATAAGTATTTTGAAAACTAAAACTTACTAAAACCATTTTTTTAGCCTTCTTTAATGATGTTTTCTATTGACATCGTAAAGTTTCAAAATGTTTGCTTTCCTGTTTTTTAAATAATTAAGCAAAACAATTAAAGAAGGAATTTAATATAGAATAAGAAAAATTCTTTAAAAAAATGCAACTTTACATGTAACAATTTTCGTAACGCTATTATGTAATATTCTTGGTCTCTTAATATGTAACTCAACAACCAATCGAGATCGCACCGCTATCACTTGATTTGTCGTTTACACGTCAACCATCGTCTATGTTTGCAACTTATTTTGCATGATAGGAAGAAAACGAGCAATGGTTGATGTGCAACTGGATTGAGATGCGATTGCGAATTGTTGCTGAGTTCCTGTACTCTTAAAATTGAACATATCGTTCAATAACATATCTTCGCCATTTGTCTCGCTCTAACTTCACTGTGTGTATTTAAGATAGAGCAGGACAACGATATATCTTATTACTGTTTTCAGAATACTGGGGTTATCTATTATATTCAGTGAGCGCAGCTTAAAGATTTCGAGTTCGGGCACACTAGCAGTGCTGAGGTAGTATCTCTAACTAGTCTGTGGTGCAGACGCGATTTTTAAGGATTTACTATAGCAAAACCAGTTCCCTTAATAGATTTAGATTTAGATGTTTAATCATCACTTTATGACACCGTTGCTGGAAACCATTCGAAGCGTTCTAAATAACATGTGCTATCACTGATATATACAGGTGATTTCAATTCAATGTATGATGCACTTAAAAATAAAATACAAAATTTGATTGAATTATAAATCGCATTCATAAATTTTCATTGAAATCGTGATAATAATATGAATTATAGAGTAATGTATATTGACGTAGGTATAAGGTCGTAATCGCTTACACATACACCGATAGATAAACAAGTGATAAACAATATCAAATATCTCATAACTAATTGATTTTAGCTGGATAAGGTGTAAATATACTTTTTTATTTCTATTTCGTAATTTTTTTTGATACTGATACTTTGAGCATGACACAGACCTATTAATTCTTATAGGTTCCTTTATGAAGATTTGTTATGATTTTTAAGAGTCAAAAACTACTTGTAACTACAAATTTTTAAATTATCAATACGAAACATCTGTTCCTAATAAAATTCAATATTAAAGCTCTATATATTTGATGGTCGTAAAAATGTGTTATATGCCACAGTACGTAATTTACCTTTGAAACTCTAGTGTTATCTATCGTGTCATTGAAATGTCAGTGGACCTCATTATTAGGCAGTACACTTAAAAGTGGTGTTACAAACTCAATGGTTTCTAGATTGAAAAAATACTTGGATGTAATTATAATTACATTAAGTTCTTATCTTAAAAAATGATTCCAGTGTTTAGAATATTACTTTATTATTAATAAATTATTTTACCCATGGGTCTGTGATCCATGTTTTTGTTTCGTTGTCCTCATTTAGACCTTGATTGTCTTCTTGTATTTGGGAGAATTTTACGTAAAGTACTTAATACAATAGTGAGCTGTTCTGCACTTTACTTACATTATGAGCTAAATTGGGTATCTGACTATTTGTTGTAAGTTGTTTTTTTTTATTATTTTTTTAAAGCTAAGGTTTTGGGACCATGCTGCCTTGTCATTAGTATTTTTTTTCTATAAATTGTCTACGTACTTACGCAATGGCATACTCAAACATCCAGAACTAAGACAAATCAAATTATTCTTTAATTCTACAATAGTATTCACTTTTGTAAACAACATTATTTTAACGACCTCCGCAATTCAATAGTTAGTACACCGATCTCTGAGGTCCCGGGTTCAATTTCCGGTGAGGGCAAATGTTGATATAATGAATGCGAGCATTCGCACTTTAGTCATGGTTGTTAATATATATTTCTATAAAAATATTTATAAAGTCTATCGGTTACCCTAGATCCCATAATACAAGCTTTACTTTACACATACAGAGTTTACTTTGGGCTGGGCTACTTGGTGTAAGTGTAAGAAATATTTATTTATTTATTATGCAAATTTTATGTAACTAATTAATTATGAAAAGAAAGTATCTATATATAATGGAAATTATCAAATTGTTCCTTAAATCTACAATAATGATAGCGATTATCGTTCCAGATTCGCAAATTCATCTAGATATAACAGTATCTAATGGAATATGCGAATCTGATAATTAATCGATATTTTTAATTAAAATCCTTTACCTCTTAATCTGTCGGGTTCCTGGGATCTACAATAAGGGTTCTAATAGTGTCATATTCTATAAAGGCCCGATAGAAGTAGGTGCAGGACACCGTATGGTGACAATTGCATGGGTACCACTTAGGTGAACTATTTTGATTCATTCCACATGATGAGATAATTTGTTATGAATTAATAGATTACCCCCACTGAATCTTCAGGGTTGTCCTGTATGATTAATCGCTCTCAAGTTAGGTAAACATTGCTTTTAAAAGATGTTTTTAAATTTGGTTAGTCTAATATGATCGTTTATAAGTCAATATTGTCAACGTCAGTGGCGCTCTGGTCTTCGAATTAGGAGGTCCAAGCTCGCTGTCTTTATGAAATCATACTTTGCATGGCACTGTGCCGACTTTTTTTAATAGTTAAATACTTAACCCAGACCCAACCTTATTATAGAATATTAGACTTGGGCGTTGACAGCTTAAGTTAAGATGGCTGGCGAGACGTGACGAAGCAGGTACTTACAAGTATTAAATCATAATATGATTACGACCAACGGTAATTCCGTAAGTTGAGCCATCGCCAAACACGCCAAGGATAATGTCCCGTCCGACGCTCAGATATTCAAATGTGATTAAACGTGCTTAAGATTCATTCCAATTGGGGATATAAGACAATGCGCGATTGTTACAGTGCAATCCTCCCGGGAACGCAGTGACCTTCAGTGAACGATCAAGTAGAATTTACATTGTACGATTATTACATTGCAGTAACTATTTTGTTGGTCATTTCCGTGATGGGTGTACAAACGGTAAAATGATTATTGTTAAGATATATTTAAGGGCAAAAATGGAAACATATTTTTATACAAACTGTTTTCACCCGGGAAAATCACATCTGTATTTTTATTCATATTTAGAATATTTTTGCAAGTGCTTTGTATTCGAATTTCAAGATGCAATTGCAGTAATTCAAAAATACATCTTTAAGAGATCATTGATGTTTGTAAAATCAACTGTTCGATTGTGACTCCTTTGCTTTAACGTCGAGGTGACAGTTGTCACATCCGTGGGTATTGTTTATTTATCAAGAAGTGAAACTTCTTTTCATGACGAGCGATGGTACGGAAAGGTACGAAATATTGTGTATACTATTATATTGAGTCACCAGATTATGCGAGCTACTTAAATTGGGAGTCATGAGCATAGCGAGCGGGGACAAGAAGTCAAGTAACATTTTGTTAAAATATCATATATGTTTATTATTTATATATATAAATATCATATATATTTTTATTATATATAATGTAATATAATAGTAAATATATACTTTGATAATATACGAAATTGTATTAATGATACTATTAGAAGGAGAAGAAAATAAATAAACCTTCAGAGTTTATTTCCTGTCTTTCTCGAGAAGACTTTCAATTTCCGCACAAGTGTAGTCATTTAACCTTTAAGTGTAACTCTTAAGCTCTTTGTGTCGTTTTAAGTTGATAATTGTTTGACGTCACACGAATCTGTAAAAGTTAATGTTCAATAAAAATATTATTATATTAATTTTGTTACACTTCCAAATCAAACAATTTAATACAAGGAATAAAAATAAAGTTGCCATTCCAACGTTCAGACTTCAAATAAAACTAGTGTTACGTTTGTATAAATTTTTACAACAAAATTCCACTAAATATGACTTACTGTTACACTTTGTTTTAAAAACTAATATATATGTTAAGGGGTATGTCGTATAAAAAAGATTAATATGAAGTTAATGATTATTTAAACGATAAAAATGTTCGGGCTTAATTTTTGTGACTTGACATGTTTTCTACACCAACAAGAGCACGGCCCCGAAGTTAAAGAAGGAAGAATAGTTTCCAGTAATGTGAACAGATTAATTATTATTGTAATTATAGTTACTGTCGTGAAAATGGAATGATGGATGAATGAACTGACATCAAATATTGTGATGGAAGTGTTATTTATTAATCTTATCTATATCTATCTATTTATAAGCCTTACAGGCTAAGACCTAATGTGACAGTGTAGCACCGATTCATGGACTGAACAATTATATTCGATAATTATTTTGTTCTTAATCTATTTATAACATAATTAATAAAATAGTTTAAAGTTGAAAATAGTTTGAAGATGGCTTTGAAAAGTGTTTTGAAGCCATCTTTAAACTAACGCATGAATATGGTATTTTTTTATATAAGTAATATAATATGATAAAAGATGAGAAAAAGTAAACCAGCAGACTTTATTGCCTGTTCTTCTCGAGAAGACTATCTCACTATATGTTGAGACATTTATTTATTTATTTACCGTTGGTGACAGTGACCATAGGCTAGTCAGTAGTTACTTATTATTACTATATTAATTATATTTATATTTTATATATTAAAATATCACAACTCCACATCATTTGGTAAGAACATACGTTCAGTCATTTAGAGTGTCATAATTTCATTTAATGAGTACATAGGACTTTTAACAAAAAGCCGTTTCAATTTTCGTTTGAACGTTATGTCATTTGCGGCAATGTATTATACATAGGGATTTCATTGTAAATTCCTTGTTTTGAACTTTAGCCATTTCAGTACATATACGTAATCTATACTAATATATAAAGCTGAAGAGTTTGTTTGTTTGTTTGTTTGAACGCGCTAATCTCCGAAACTACTGGTGCGATTTGAATAATTCTTTTTTTGTTGGATAGTCCATTTATCGAGGAAGGCTATAGGCTAAATAACATTACGCTATGACCAATAGGAGCAAAGACAGAGCGGTAAATGTGTAAAAAACGGGGAAAATTATTCATTTTTGAAGGCTTTCTTTGCGTGCGCTGCGAAAACGGTTCAAGATACACAAAAAATATGTATGAAAGAATTATTCCTCTATACATGATCTAAAAAAAAGTCCGCGACGGCATATGTCTATCTTTTAAGGTTTAGTCACAATGACCGTTTTTGTGGTACCAAATTTGGTCGAAATAATTTGTTTAAGTTGTATCAACATAATAATATTAATCTTTATTCAAATATAAATATGTTGTTGGTTAACCAAAAATCTGCCGGAAGTCACTATTCCACGCGGACGAAGTCGCGGGCAAAAGCTAGTATTTATATATTACGTATATATACTAGAGTAGATTATACATTAAGAATATTTTTTTTAAATACGGAATTAAAAATTTTAAATCGGAACACTTATGGATTCGTCATGTCTGTCCGTCCGTCAGTCCGTCCGTATGTCCCACAGCCCTTTTTTCCGTAACTTTAAGAGCTATACTGTGGTAACTTGGTAAGTAGATGTATTCGATGAACCGCATTAAGATTTCCATACAAAAATAGAAAAACAACAAAAAGTTTTTGGGGCTACCCATACTGAAATTCATTTTTTTTTTAAATCCATACGTGTATTTATGGATAGGTCTTCAAAAATGATATTGAGGTTTCTAATAAAAAAAACCCTAAACTGAATAGTTTGCGCGAGAGACGCTTCCAAAGTAGAAAAATGTGTGTAATATTATATTATATAAATGTGTGCATTACTATGCAAACATCCATCGAAAATTGGTTTGAACGAGATCTAATAATTAGTTTTTTTGAAACGTTATAAATCGTAAAACGCATTTTACCTTTCATTCAATCATCTCCAATATAATAAATAAAACCATTTATTTAGATGTATAGTGGTATAGCGGTCGAATCGCGAAAGCGCCGCCATGTGCCTCGTATGGGCCTAGAGAACTCGGGGGGGGGGGCGGTTTAGTGGGTAGGCCAGTCCTCTATGACCGGAGAGCCCCACACACGGCCGCGCCTTGCCAGCGCGGTGTCAAGGTGCATAAGGTCGCATTTCCCCCCCACAAAAAAAAAGATGTATAGTGGTACGGAACCCTACGTGCGCGAGTTCGACTCGCACTTGGCCGGCTTTTTTCATTCTTATACGTGATCGTATTTTTTATAATTTTAGGTATAATTTTTTAAAAATTTGTGTTACTATTAAACAATCCAACGAATGAAAGTCCATGCCAATGTAGCGATAGATACATACGAGATACTCGTACATAGCGATAGATACATACCAAAGACATTCCGTCTTAACAAAAATGCTTATAACATTTTGCTTTATCTAATAATATTTCATTGTCGATATCTTTTGTACTAATCATCAGATTTTAATGTTGAATGAGGCAATCGGCGTATTTTATTGAGTTATCAATCTGTTAATTCTGTAGGTTGTTAGAATAAAGATACACGTGTTACAAGTACAGTTAGAATGAGATGGTGTTATTAAGCGCAGATCGACATTAGAGTAGGCTCCCGTAGGGATGTGAGCTATGATGATGACTAGTGATTTTTTTTTTCAGTTTCAATGTTTAAAATATAGTTCTTTTTTTACCACGGGGAATGGTAGTGAATTCTCATAAGGGGTGCGCTATTATTGTAGCCGTCTTAATAACTAATTGGTGCTCGGACGACCTCACACCGTATACCACCCGGCCACGCCCGGTCTACGGCGGGTGGTTATGTTGGATACTGTTGGACTCTGGCTAGCCTACCAACTAAACACTACCCACAAACCTTTGGTCTGGCAGAAGGCTTGGGACTTTATCGGCTGTAAACTAAAGCGCCCGCCCTCCAGAGCGGTGGGCGGTGCATAATAATATAGTCCTAAAAAGTCTTGCTATTTCGACATGCGACGTATCTTTCGAACGCATTAATGGTTCAATATAATTATAGTAAATCGGTAATATAATGACCTGCTAGTCTAAAGATTGGATTTAGAATCAATCGTTTGTAGTTTGACGTGTCTGTCTGTCTGTGGCATCATAGCTCACGAACGTATGAACCGATTTCCATTTAGTTTTTTTCGTATTACAGGTGTTTTACGGTCGAGTGTTCTTGACGTGTTGGATGAAAATCGATTGAGCTGTTTAAAAGTTATGGGGGGTTAAAGTGGGGAAGAAAAACCGAATGTCTGCAAATATGCTCAAGTGGGGTATTAAATGAAAGGTTATGCTTTGTACAGCACAAAACAACAACTTTTATAAGTTTGACGTGTCTGTCTGTCTGTCTGTCTGTGTGTCTGTGTAGATTGACCTTAAAATGTAATCTTAACTTATATGTTTGAAATCGACAAGAACCTATGTATTTACCACTTAACCAGAGATATTATAAGTATGTTTACCTTTAAAAAGTATAAAATTAAAAAACTAATACATAGGTATTTTAGAATTAATTTTATTTTATATTTTTTTTACTTTTTAAAGGTAGCTTATGTTTTTTGTGTCGGGGGTTTTTTATTATTATTGTCGCTTATGTCACGTGGTTTAAAAAAACACTGTAATTTATAAGCGAGAAACTATTGTCATTACTGATCCAAAAGTTGGTGGACTATTGCATATCGATTTTGGTGGTATTGAGAACCGGACGTATCTTCCATAGAAGAGACTCCGGTCACCTGTCTTCTCAAAGCCTCCTAATTGATTTAAATATGGCAAGTGGTAACTTGCCGCTCACTAAATGGACCCCCAAAAAAATCAGACCCATTTTGGAGCGAAGAGAGCAATATTGGTGTGAACGGCTAAGGGTGTAGAGAGGTGTGTCTGCGACAGCGATCGAGGCGCCCGTCGGCGTTATGACATTATTATTACACTTCCACTATTCGAACTCTTGCGACTCCACTCTGTTCGGCCGGCTAAAGCAAAACAGAGGCGGGTGGCATACGCCCCCCTGAAGCACATCGGTAGCCTCGGTGAAGCAACTCACCGGCAGCTCGCAACAAGCTGCCCTGAGGGAGACTGATTGCACTGATGGGGCAGTTATGGCAGTTTTAGGGGCATTAAATGCCCCATCAGTGGGCGACGGGGTCTTCACTTCCCTACGCACTTCCCCTATTTATTATTTTTATTATTAATAAAATTTGATTGTCAGAAAAATTTATTATTGGTTCGAAAATAATTTTGATTATTAGTTATTTCGATTCGTGGATACAACAAAATGCTATCATGAAATTTGTGTGATTTTTAATTGTTGAACTAAAGAACAGATATAATATTTATATCTTAAACTGTGTAACTATATTATATTGAACATATTTCCGAGAAAATACTAATGTGATCCGTTTTTGCGTATTTGTATTTTGTCTGTTATTGTTGTAGTAATTATATTTTGTAATTATCGACCATTGTCACGAATTTGTCATTTCTTGCATTAGAGATATCTTGTTGGTTTCATGCAAAATCATAATAGGCTATTATCGTCTTTACGTGTCGCCTCAATTTCCTGCGCGCAAACGACGCCGGTCTCACAATAAAGAGACTTTACGGCGTCAACCGCATAGTAGAATGTCGTGTCGCGTGACACCGGGGATGGCTTTATGCAACTACACAAAGTACGTCGTCACATTACAATTTATCGCTTTAAGGTTAAAGGTGGGTTAGATTTTTCCATCGGATGGGGCTTAATCACACCTTTCGCAATTAATAATAGAAAACTAACTATAGTTTTCTATTATATTATGTTGTTTGACGTCAGTGTCCTTGAGAGATGGCTTTATGCAACTATACACAATTTGTGATCACGTCTCAATTATTGATTGTGTTGATTTTATGCTTAGAAAGTCCTTATAATTTGCAAAGCTTAAAAAGGTCGTGAACGCGTTGATCTCGCATATTTGTGAATAAAACTTTATAAATTTTCGGATAATTTAGTGTTAAATGACATATTTGTTAGGCTGAAGACTATGCCCATCAACCCACACTGGACCAGGAGAGACGGAGTAAAACCATCTTATGATTTCCAAGCAAGATCGATCAATGTGACTATCCTTGAGGGTAGCTTATGTCTAATAGTGGCCGTATTTTGACCGAGACCATAAGGGTAGTAGACGTGTGTCATATCGCGTGACACCAGAGATGACTTTATGCAACTATACTTCACTCGGATCCTTAAATCACTGTCTTGTCTGGAGCGCGGTGTTATTCACGTTTTCGCTACGATCACGAGTTGAATGCCGTCGGGTGTGGTACTACAAGTCAACTTGAGATGGGATGCGGTAGTTTTTTCTGTTCTATCCCCGTTAGTTTTGGCTCATATCATTAGTTCGGAATATTTTCCAAGAAAATTACTCAATTAGCCGATGCGTCGTTAACTTTTTCTAAAAGTTGAATATTCTGAATCAGCTGTTCAAGGAGAACAACATATCCAAAAATCTGCTGATTCTGGCGAAAACCACGATTTTCTAATTCAGACTTCAGAGCCCCTAGCGGGAAAATGAGTCGTTAACTTTTTTTGCGACCATTACATTTTTTGCACAGCTCGACCAGGTTAACAACATATCCAAAATTTAGACCTGGGTCCCGAAAACCACTTGGCCTTTTATAAACTATATCATCTACTTTACGGTTTTAAGTAATCCTTTCCTTTTTTTTTGTTTCCCCTGAGGAAAATGCATTAAGTTGCATACCCCGGCTGTGGCGAGCCGGCGGTTATGTGGGGCTCTCCTCCCCAGAAGGGGGAGGCCTACCCACTAAAAACCTCAGGGATGGCCTTCCTCAGGCATGTAGGGAGTCCCCGGGAACACCAAGCTACTTCCGGGAACCCCCAGCCTCCGCTCCCCCGCCGTTACAGAGGAGCCCTCCTCGGAAGAGGCTACAATACCTCCCCTGATCTCCACCACCGAAAGTAATCCTTTCCTAAGATAAAATTATACTGTTTTGATTTGATTTGTTCATTCGGTACGACGCCGTTCATGTTCGAAGTTCTCTTTTAGAATCAGTCTAACAATAATTTTAATTCTTATAATAATATGTAGAAATAAATTGGTCTCTTATTGTGAAGTTCGAGACATGAGAGAGAAGCCGACCGCCTTTTGGGTATTTCAGCTACAACCATTTTATCTTTACCCGAGAATTTAACAGTGTTTCGGTGACACATGCCTACGTTTATTGAGATGGGCTTGCTTGATTTTACGCCCGTTTATTTGGAGGTAAAGTGGATTTAATGTTGTAAACAGTGTTTATGCAGTCTCGTACACTGCTACAAGTTTTGGAAAGATAGTAAATTATACATTTTATCATAGAACCTCAGACTTTTATTTTTTTGTAAAATATTCTAGGATTGCCAGGGTGTCCACATTCTGGAAAGTCAGGGAAAGTCATGGAAAAGTCAGGGACGCTTGAGGTGGTCAGGGAAAGTCAGGGATATTGAGGAGCTACCTGGAGAGTCAGGGAAAATTTAAGATATTTGTCAATAAAAATTTCTTGAACTGTAAATTGAAATCCATGCAAAAATTTCCCAATGATTGTAAAATGAGGAATATATTTTATGCTCTGGTTTGATTCTTAATCCAGACCATTGAAGCATTTTTTTAGGTCCGGAGAAAACTACGTAGTTTTTTGCCATTACCTACTAAAATTACTCCTTTCTTGTTTTGAAATAAATGAGTATTTAGGTACAATAAATAAAGAGTTTTACTTTGACAGGGTGAACTATCAGTCATATTGTGCACATGGACATGTATCTTCAAAATTGGAGTGAACTATGTTATAATTATAGGTTATAACTAGTTTACTCACTTTTAATATTACTTAATTCTTCGTATTTAGAAATCTTCTATTTCTTCATACAAAACAGCTCATTACTGTTATCTACGAGGAATTATAGAAATTTTACAACACTAGAACTAAAATGAATGCCAAAAAATGTTCATTTAATAAATTGTGGCTAGATCCCAAAGTCAGTCCTGAATTTTTTGAATGGCTGAATGATGTTCCAAATGATCCAGGATTAGCATTCTGTAAGATATGCTGCAAGTCCATCAAATTAAGTAACATACCTACACACGTTAAAAATTATAAATTAAGAAAAATGCAACCAAACATTTCATTCTTTACAAAAAAGGTTGAATCTGATGAACCATCAACTTCGACAATAGGCTATTTGACAGGTTTTTAAAATCCATTTTATATTATGCAGTAGAGTCTAAGGAACCCAGTAAAAGTTGTTATTTTTAATTCTGGTATATATTAGCTGAAAAATATCGAATTAAAAATTCAATATTTAAATAGTGCGCCAAAACGCTACTTTGACAATATGGCGCTGTAATGAGGTCGGTGACGTCACTTGCCTGTATTCTGATCTGTGACAACTGGCATATATACATATATATTTGTTTGTTGTAAACAAAAAACGAAAGAGCGATTGGATTTACTTTTTATCAGTGATTTATGTAACAAAATGAGTTACAAATGGTGTGCAGTTCCAAAATGTACAAATACGTCGTTAAAAACTCCGGTAAAACTATTTGTAAGTATCCCAAAGAATATCTAAGTGCGCCGAAAGTGGTTGCTACTTTCTCGGAGGGATCATAATGACATAGCGAATAGTACAAATATTTTCTTTTGTGAAGACCATTTCGATGTAAGTAAACATAATATTTATATTTTGTAATAATTAATTACATTCAGAATGTTAATATTTTCGTTATTGATTTGAGGTTATAATACCTCTAATGTTTTTAACAGAATGTCTCTTGTAACTCACTTCGAATATTTCCGCTGTTTTCCATAATATTTGTTAAAATTTGTAGCTACAGAGTCCTATGATTTCAATAAGCAGTACACTAAAAGATCCCGACTAAAACTTGTTCGTTCGTGACAGATGGAAAATGACATGGCAAATTATTATCAGTACAAAATAGGTTTCAGTCAGAAAATAATTTTAAAAGATAAAGTTCTGCCTTTTAAATTTCATTGCCAGCCAGATCGCATTAAAAGAATGTGTGATGCTGGTACTTCCCGATCTGCATTTATCAAACGGCAAAGAATGGAACTTGTTAAACAATGTGAAGACATTCAATAACCGACGTAACGTGAACAAATTATCGTTTATGTTCACGAAATTGTGCCAAACAAACTTAATTATTTATAACCTATATAAGTTCTTGTGGAAGTTCATCATTATTTCACTTTCTTATGATATAATTTAAGTTACCAGTAAAGTGTAATTATACTTACTTTGCTGTTTTTACATTTTTTTAGCTCCGAAGCATTAAAGTCAGAATTATTTTTGAAAAATAATCCGACCATGATTGCGTCGACTTGTGGCAGGTTTCTGCTGTCTGCTTTTACAAAATCGTTGTCCATGGTTGAAAGTACTTGTAAAATAGTGCAAATAACAAAAAAAAAACAATGCATAATAAAGAAAATCTTAATATAACGGAGATAATCTACCACAATTAGGCGCAACACAAGTAGGCTAACGAAGTTTACAAGCAAGTGACGTCATGATAAATTCGACCAATCAGGAGCGTTTTGTGTCACGTGACAAACGTTTAAAAAATGCAATTTTTATTTACGGATTTTAAAATAAATCAATCATTATTTTCAACTTACGTTAATAAATAATCATTTTTTAACTCGTAATTTATACTGTTAACAGTAATTGACACTTTATTTTTCGCATTGTCAAATAGCCTATTGCAAGCGCCACAGAGACTTCGTCCCTCAATATCTTCTTCCTTCTTCTAACTTCTTATGACTCCCATAAAAGTAAAGTTACAAAAATGTGTATACCTACATACAAAGACGATGATGTGACATCAGCGGAAATACTTTGGGCATTAGAAATTATTTTTAACAAAATGTCCCTTAATTCTAGTGATAGAACCAGCATGCATTCAAAAGAATGTTTCCTGACAGCAAAATTGCCCTAAACTTCACATTGGGAAAAACAAAGCGTCATATGTAATAAACTACGGAATAGCACCTTATTTAAGAACATGTTTGCAAAAAAATTTAGAAGATTGTCTATTTTACGTAATTTCCTTTGATGAATCACTAAATAAAGTCTCCCAGAAATGTCAAATGGACTTTGTTATAAGATTTAATTGGATTTTTAAAGGGTTTGTTAAATCTAGACCATGAAAAGTTATTGCAGTTCGATGGATGGACCCAATGTTAACCTGAGCTTTCTTCATAAATTGAAAGCAGAACTTGCTACAGAAAATTCAAAATCTTCATTAATAGATATCGGAGTTTGTGGCTTATACACCGTGAATGGCGCTGTTAAAACCGGACATAAGCAAACTGATTTGGAAATAAACGAACTCTTAAGAACAATGTATAATTATTTCAAAGACTCACCGGCACGTCGAGCTCTGTATACAACAATTACTGGCAGTACAGAATTTCCACAGAAGTTCACTTCAATAAGATGGCTTGAAAATGGCCCTTGCATTGACCGAGCTTTGAAAGTTTATGATAAAGTATTGGAATTCGTTACAAACGCATTTGTTCCAGATAGTCATAATAAGAAAAAGTTAGATAAAAGATAGACTATAAAAACGAAATATTATTTGGTTTTTAATTTGTTTTAGCAAAAAAAGTGTTTGATTTTTTTGTACAATTAAGTTTTACTTTTCAGTAACAAAAGTCCTTCTTTTTGATGAAAAAGTCATTCTATTTGCTGAAAAAGTCCCACGTCCCCACTTGGGGGCTTGCTATTGTTTTATTATTTTTTAATTGCCAACACTTCTCATTGTGGTATTAGAGCGAGTGAATGACTTATTAAAAAAAATGTTTTAATTAGTTTGGTCAGGGAAATTTGGAAAAATGGTCAGGGAAATTTGAAAAAATAGTCATGGAAATTTGAAAAAATGGTCAGGGATAGTCATGGAAAGTCAGGGATTTTCTTTAACCAATAGCTGTGGACACCCTGATTGCTAAAATTTTGACTCCTTTAAGCGTTGCTTAAGCACTGTCTAAGTCCTATTCTCGATAATATAGTACTACTATATAAGTATACTATACTACATACTATACCATATACTATGTGTACTATACTATATACTATATATACTATATACTATACTATGTGTACATATTTTGTATGTATTTCTGTTATATAATAGAGTTTAAAGTTCGACACAATCGCTTTGGCACGTGATTGCCGCGAGAAAGGACGAAAATCCATGAGGATTCTCAGCTCTCGTCTCTAGAAGGGCAAAATTGTTGCTTCCTTCTACGTGTTTAAACCATCTAATCGAATCCCTTCTGGAATTTTGTCAATATATGTATTTTATTCTATACAACATTTTTCTTTTAAATACACCTTAAACCTTAAGGGTATTTATGACACCATAATTTTGTTGTGAATTTTTTTTATTTATTTAATTTTCAGCTTTCATACAAATAATTTTCACAGAATTAAGACTTCATTTCTACGTTAAATATTAACGATAATCGTACATATCGTAATTTAAAAATCAAAACTGTTTTCTTAAACATATTCATACAAAAATCAACCATAATAGTGAGTGAAAAAAGAGTACCATGCGTAATTGTATTATACTGTAAATTTTAAATTGTAAAAGTAAAGATTTGTCATACTGGTGACAACATTTTTATATTATCTACTAAAGTATGCATTTTGGGGCCCATTATTAAATATTTTTTTGATTATATTTAGTCATAGAATATTATGGAAAATTGTCGTATAGGGATAGCTAGTTATGTAACGATTACGAAATTCAATAGCGAGAGGTTCAGCAGTTCCAGGTGAAGCACTGAAATTATTGTGGTTAAAAACATTAATATGGCACATTTTCCAACAAAATCATCGAGGCACTAATATCTCGAAATGCTTCATTAGCAGTTTAATTAAAACTGCCGGCTAATACCTGAAATCCTCATCTTCAATTAACAATCAGTTTGAAGGGGAACAAGCACGGAACCCTAAAGAGAACCACCCACACCTGAACAGACGGGCTTAATTAGTTCCAGTGCAGTCGCGTTCATTTCCATCGCCATTGTCTGGGCTCCTGTGATTTTTGTCGGCTCCAGGTGCTGGGACAAAGGCCGCCGAATAGATAAGTCGGGCGTAGTTTTTTATATTGCTTTAAGCTCCCATCACGTATTATGGATGCGGGAGGATTTACGGGGGGGGGAATTTTTTAAAGCGGCCTATCAGCTTGCTTTTTTTTCTGCATAATTCTGCACCACTTCACCACTTTGATCAAGTTAAAAGGTGAAATATATTTATATGTAGATGCTTCATAATATAGGATTTGATGATAAAGGATTTGACCGTAGTATATAATATGCTACACTATGCTTACTATGTACAGATTATAATACTGAATATTATGCGTAAACAGCTTGGAGACTATTCGATTATGAAGGCACCAGGAAATAATTAAATATTAGAAAGAGCAAGGACATGCTGTTATAAAGAAAACTATATAGGTATTTATAGTATTAGAATCTGCCATCTTGTGAAGTTTACAGCTCACGTCATTTACTGTTACAGACGCTGTAATCCTACTACTATTATAAAGGCGAAAGTTTGTAAGTATGGATGTATGGATGTTTGTTACTCTTTCACGTAAAAACTACTGAATGGATTTGAATGAAACTTTACCACAATATAGCTTATACATCAGAATAACACATAGGCTACAATTGTTGAGGTTTTAGGAACCTGAAGTCCACGCGAACGAAGTCGCGGGCAAAAGCTAGTATTATAATAGTTGTGAAGCTGTGAAGTTCGTCAAGTCAGAGGTTAATCATTTTAACCTGGGAATCCATTTGATATTGATGGTGTAAGTCATACGTAATCCATGGCATTGGAGCCATTCTTGGGAGTGGGACATACAAACACACTAAATGACTGTAGCGCGTAGTAGATTCTGCAGTGTTCAAGGTTTTCTTCACTTGAATGGCATCATTATCAATCCAATAATAATAGAATATATATAAGCAATAGAATCAATCTAATTGGAAAAAGGGTAAAAAAATTAGAAGAGACCGGCTTAGTACAAAAAACAAAAGACCCACTCTGGACATGTTTTTTTACGATGACGACGACGATAAAAAACGTGCAGAGTGTGAACTAATCTTTATTCGTGACTTTCAATTTACAAGTGCTTCAAATGTACATAGGTAGATCATTATTACCCTGCATTTTACATGAAGATTTAAAACTGCACCCGCACATAATTCTATTATATATTTAGTATTGCTACCCCAAAATGCCAATCAAAAGTTTGACTTTGTAAACTAGGCAATGGAACATCATATACATATAACAAGACATTGCTAGGAGTACGTGAAATTTTCCCTGGCAAATTGATCTCGAGGAGAAGTAACGTGAACTGGCCTTCATGCAGTCCTGATTTCACTACTAAGTACTTTTTCTGTGGGATTATCTCAAGTCTAAAGTTTATAGCAATAAATCTACTTTTCTGACCGCTTTAAAGAAAATACCTGCTACGAAATCACAGCCACATCACCAGCAGAGGTTCCATGGAAATTTTTATCGTTTGAGTAAATTAATACCATGAACACTAACATTTACATTTATACGATAAAATTTAATGATAAAATATCTAAAAAAACAAATTTCTAAATTAGACATCTTACTTAAGTTTTATTGACTCACAAAATATAACCTTTCTTTTGAGGCGGCTTATATTGTCTACTAGCTGTGCCCGCGACTTCGTCCGCGTGGAATGTAATAAAAAAAAAATAGATTATTTTTTTGTTTATGACATTTTTTTTTTTCTAAAATAAAAGTTACTCCTTATTACATAAGCTATCTGCCAGTGAAAGTCCCGTCCAAATCGGTGCAGCCGTTCCAGATATTAGCCGGAACAAACAGACAGACAAAAATTTTAAAAATATGTATTTTGGTATGTGTATCGTATATACATTCATATGCATGTAGTAGAAAGCGGTTATTTTAATATTACTCGTACAAGCAGACACTCCTATTTTATTTATTTGTAGTAGTAGATGGTGTAGGTACAGTTTGTGACAGGTTGGTAATTTACTCGGACTTCATTTATTACGGGAAAAAAAAATAACGAGAAAACTATAGTTCCTTTTTAATAAGACGATAAGTGACTTCACCATCACAAAGCTACTCAACGAGTGACCTTAAAACACCGTTCCGCGAAAAAAATAAACGTCCTGATATTACTTTAGATCAACAAAATGAGTTTATCCTTTGTGTTAATATCAACACGAGCGAAAACAATTTTGCTCATATTAGGTCGGGAAATTGGGTTTCTAAGAGGTATATATTTTTCGCGCTCCATAAAAAATGGACGGAGCTCTGGAGCGAATGGTACACCTCCGTGCTAGTTCGGCAAAATTTGTTTTCCTAATGATGGTTAGTGATCACACTGGTTTTCTTTATACACCTATTCCGTTTATTGCGTTGTGCTCCCTCATATTACTGACATGTTGAGCTACAGTTATTGAGAAGAAATTTTCCAAGTGACAGATTAATGAGTTTTCTAAGCCTCGTCCATAGATGGTGTTAGTTTTCCACATACATTCAAGCCACATTTCATAGATTAAAAAAAATATCTTTTGCACTATTTGAAATTCAGATTGTTTACGCTACGGTTTACATAGACATTACGAATAAAATGTATGCTTTAATTGAAATTAATTATTAAATATGATTGTGAATAGAATGTTTCGTGACAAATTCAACTTAATTTTGACTTGTCTAAGGACAAAAGCGTCATTTGTATTGTGATATGAACAATTTTACTATTTTTTTAAATAAGCTGACAGAAAAATTTTATTGTAATAATCGGCAAAAGTAAAAGCGAACATGTATGCAATATTCTCTAATAGTACGCCCGTTTTTATGTTTCCGTTGCAGTTAAATAAATAAATGATATTTAATGGTTTTAAGTTAAATTTATTTGTTGCATAATATTACTCGTAGTAACAATTTTCTGCTATGTTAGTACCTTTTTTTTTTTATTCCCCTGAGGAAAATGCATTAAATTGCATACCCCGGCTGTGGCGAGCCGGCGGTTATGTGGGGCTCTCCTCCCCAGAAGGGGGAGGCATACCCACTAAAAACCTCAGGGATGGCCTTCCTCAGGCATGTAGGGAGCCCCCGGGAACATCAAGCTTCTTCAGGGAACCCCCAGCCTCCGCTCCCCCGTCGACACAGGGGAGCCTTCCTCGGGGGAGGCTTACTACCTCCCCCGGTCTCCTCCACCGACGAGGCCCCCCGGCCACGGAAGGGGCGTGGTCCATCCCGGGTCGCCGTAGCGGTCGCGACTTCCTCGCGCCCGCCGCCGACCCGCGGCGGCGCCGCAGCTGTGCTACTGAGCCCGGCGCCGCCTCCTTCGAGCGGGATCGGCCATCTCCCGACCCCGCTCGGCAGCCTCCTTCTGGAGCATCACTGCTTCACAGAAGGAGGCCACAGCCCTCCAGTCTCCCTCGTCCGCCAGCATTGCCGCAATCAATGCCGGCGGAGACAGATCTCGCCCGATCTCTGCGACCAAGACTCAGCGCTCGGAGGCCCACGCGGGGCACTCCGCCAGCGTGTGCTGGGCCAAGTCAAGGACTATGTTAGTACCTTACAAATAATTCTTCATTGCTAGTTGACCCGGTGTATTATCACTGAATAGAGGTAACGCGAGTTATCAACTGCCTAATTTACCATCAAAACTACACTTTAAGGAAGATGATCAACTTTAATATGCAAAATTAATATTTCCCAGAGAGCGGCGGAAGGGGTGATATTTGGGTTTCGTTCGCTTGGGTACCGTCCGTCCTGGAGACCTATTTTTGAATTACGTATGCGACTTCGAAATCACCGATGTGACTAATAATCACCGATTTTCAATAATTCTTATTTTTGAATATCACTTATGTGACTACCTTAGTCACGGATGTGATTTTATTACGAGTGCCCTCACCCACTCGTAATCAAGTCATACTTGTGGAAATGTTATCTGTGTTTTGTTTAGAGAACATATTGACAAGATTCTGAAGTTATTATATGTAGTTAAGCCGGCAATAACCGGCAGCGACTACATTCTGCGTGGAACCGAACTCTTACATTTATGTGTGTACTTTATCTATGTTGGCAACTCTGCGATCGACTTTCAAAAATTGGATGTTTAGGAATCCGTGACCTCAAAGTCACCGCTGACTATTTAGTTAGCGGTGATTTCGAAGTTGCATTCGTAATTCAAAAATAGGTCTCCTAGGGTACGCTCCGTCTTTTTTATTTCTGCCGCAAAATTGCACTATTTATTGTTGTTGCGATCAAAAGGGTATAGACAGTGAAATTACTGTGACAAAATTTTTGTGGATTTTGTGGATGTTTCAGTTTTTCTGCGAATCTCAAAGAAATAAACAGCAATAAAAAAGTAATATAAAATAGTCTATATTGTACATTGGAATTTATAGACATTTATTGGCGTCAATGTAACGTATCTACGCGTAAGGAAAAAAATAGGTTTATGAAGGTAACTGTTAATTAGAGTTTTAATAAAGTAGCAATATAACTTCTCTATATAGAATTTATATACTTGATAGTAATAGAGTTATACCTGACGGTGGAAGTTCACCTGAATCGAGGGAATGGTTATCTTATCTGTAATATTTATCTGTACAGTACTTTCTTATAACTGAATGGATATATTTATTTTATTACTGCTTAAGTTAAGTAATTTTGATATCATAATTATATGTCAAAATAAATGATTAGGTTACTTTATAAAGTAGTAGATTTCTAATATTTAAAGTTTTTTTTAATTTGAAGTTGCTCAAATTATATGTAATGTAACATTTTTCAATGTAAGAAGTAACAAAAAGCTAATTTTGTTTATACGCTCTTATATACATTTATAATGCGACTGCATTACATTGTGGCGTCAGCGAGCGATCAGCTCGCCCCCTCTTCTGAGGGTGCGGTCGCCCTCATAGTTAGCTTTGACAGTACCTAGAACTCTTCGGCTCCAGACAGTATAGAATCCGACATAGCACTTGCCGCTGCGGCGGTATCCTGGATACGTTTCGTAATCGTTAATTAGGATTCTCTTCCTTACTCTTTCAACGCTAAACCAAATACATATGTCGCCGGTATTTTCAAAAGTAATACTGACAGGTACACTATTATTTACACATATTTTGTCAGCTAATAGTATAGTCTTAATAAAAATAGTTTTAAAGAATTATCGTGGGCACAATTGTGGGAACTCAATACACTATGTTTTTAAAGCGGTGAACTTAGGTAAGTCGATGATTTAGCAGGCGTGCTTAGAAAACTAACAACCAACTTTTAAACAACACAATATTTGGAAAGCGGGCCTATTACTCAGGTCACTGACGTATATGCATTGCTAAGTACACAAGGACCTAATAATTTATTTTGAAAGTGGTACTACTACTACCTAGTTTAACAAACAGAGCTCCTAAATGTGGTTTAATTAACATCATTTAAGTGTTTTGATGGCGGCTCATTTATTTTATCTTGTTTTTCAGTTCTATACGACCAATTATCCTGGAGAACAGCTCGGATCTTCCGGCCGTTTACATTTTGCGAATTCTTTGTCTAGTGAGGACTTTAATTAGTGTGTTTGTCATTATTTTTTTGCTGTGCGAGGTATTGGACTGGCAGGCCGGAGTGTTGAATTGAACTTTAGTAATGTGATATATTCTCGCTCTGTTTATCGTAGCGCCGCAAGACGAAAGATTAATGCGTGACGCCAAATACTATCACTGGCATATATTATTATCACTGGCATATATTATCACTGCATCCATTTGGTTCCATATATTATCATGGGCAACAAGCAGTGATAGTATATGGTACCGAAACCTTGGCACTCCCAATGGGACTTATGAGAAAGCTTAAATTCATCCAAACGGCACTGGAGAGAGAGATGTTAGAAGTATATTTCGGTGGTCGAATCAGAAATGATGAAATCCGCAGAAGAACTAGGGTCACCGACATAGTCCGAAGAATTGCAAACCTTAAGCGTACATTTAGTTAGGACTGAAGGCCATTGGAGCGAGGTCCTTGAGCGGTAAGGTATAAGTATACTGCGTAGTCGGTTCACACATGTCTTTTAAATTTTTTATGTCGGCTGCTTTTAATAACATTACAGTGGTATGAATGAATTATAATTTCAAAGAAAACCTGATTCATCTACTCCGATACTTATTAGTAGTGATTTTTTCCGATAAAAACTATAATTTCTAAATTAATGACATTCCTTCGTAGCGATAAAGATTTTCTTTCGGATTACTGTGATTATTGATTTTTTTCTGATTCTTAGACCGACTTATGACTTATATTTGGTATTTGCCTACTAAATATATTAAACAATGAATCGTTCTGTGTTAGTGCACGAAAACCCTAGACAGCCCTCTAATCCGAAAATGCGAAGCTCAATGTGATACGAAGTTGGAAGTTTTACCAGTTATCCAGCTTTTAATATATAAATGAATAAATAAAATTTGGTGCCTTTCTGGCAGCGAACCTCTATAAGCTATAAGAAGTGTTTTAACCTATGAGATAGTATATACATCCCATATATTACATCCCGAGATATTGCCGTACCACGGCGTAAGTTGCTAGAGATGAAATTAAAATTGATATTAAAATTTAACAGTATTGTATATATTTTTATCACCACGTTACAAATTAGCCAAAGTGATACTTTTATTAGAACTTTAACGTTTTATTAGAACGAAATATATGGGAATAGTTCCGTAATTTAGAATCATTTCCTATATTGAAATGATTTTGAAAACGAAACCAAAGCAAACGATGCTTTATCTAGGAGCTTTAGGAGCTCCTTTGTTAACATTTGCTTTGGATCATTTAAATATATCGGGTAGATATTTTCAGATCCACCCGACGTAATATACACAAAAACAAAACATAGAAATCGGTCGAACTGTTTGCGGTCTGCGAAGTCTTTGCTGATTTTGATTGAGGTTTTACATCAGATGGTGCTGAGATTTATAATAAAGTTTGTCACGCATTCACTCTTCTAAATGATAAGATTGAATGATGGGATCTATAAATGAAACAAAAATGATACAAGCTCAATCAGTATACGTGAAAATTATCTGATAAAATAAACTTAAATATCTTATCAAATATATATTACGCATTTCGATAAGGTTGTAACGTGTTATTTTTTACTATTGTTTTCAGCACAATTTAATCAACAAAATACTTTTAATTTCATTATTAATTTACCAATTTTAATTCTTGTTTACATATTCCATTAGGATTTTTTTTGTTAACCTTTTTAAGTGGAAGTAAGAGTGAAGGGATCGTAACCTGTACAGCCTCAGCATTAATGCAATTTTTTTTGTCTTAATTTATATTTCATAAAAGTTACTTATAACAAGATGGACATAGGGACAAAACATTTAGTTTCTGCATTCATTTAATTAACGTACAGATGGTGTTGAGTCTGTGATAGGAGTTTTAGTTGAAGTTGTAATTTAAAACTTAAATATTTCAATATACAGATCTATGGTTGTAGAGATTTGATAGGGTGAAGCCATAGACTGTAATAGTAAACCTTAACATATTTTCATAACTATACCTAATATTATCTATTAGGAGTTTACTTAAAACAAATTCTTTTGTTTTGGTTTATTAAAAGAAGTTTTCGTTTCTTTCTCCTTGTTGGACGGTTCCGCCTTTTCTTCACTCTGATACTTCCAATTCGGAACGGGACGGCTTGATCTATGGTGATCCCTCCGTGGCTATTTATTAGCTATCTCGAGTCTTGGCTGTCATTTGACGTCGGCGAGGAGGACGCGAAAGAGGGGTCTTTCGGCGTTCCTCTCCTGGCGGATGTGCCGATTTAGGCCGCCGTGATATAAAATTTAGTTTTTCTTTTTTAAATGTATTTTCTTTTTAATATTTTTTAATAACGGCTTAATGCCTTAATTAATTTCATCAAGCAATCCCAGATAATGGTGAGTTGTATTTTCTTCTTTTACTCAACTTTAAAGATTTTCCCACATGTTCGTGGGATAGAAATTAAATCTTTTATACATTGTTGTAGGGTTCACGGTATACCTCGTAATCATCACAAATATAGGGCGTTTGGGCCGTTTCATCCCAACGCGACTTCATGCACCCAGCCATGCGGTGATGTAGATTGTCTTACTTATCAGCGGAAATCCCTGCCATCACCGATGGAATCTCAACGTATAAGGTGACCTCTTACAATTTATACCGTTTTGCGTGTGTGAACCACCGTATTTTGGAGGAATTAATTTTTCTTTTGATGACATTCACCTTGGGTGACGAATGGAGGATGGCTCAGCTCAACTGAACTTTTAAATGTGTAACGTGTGCAACATACCGTGCCCATTGATTTGTGGACGAATATATACATTTTTTTTTTGTATTTACATGTTATTTTAAAATGTAATTATAAACTTACATATATAAATTTCTTGGTTTAATTTTATCACCTAACCATTTGAAGGTCTGTTTGTATTTATGTGGAGGCGCCCATATCATTAATCCTAAATATCTACATATATCACCAGGTCGGTTCGATTCCGATAAGGATTATACCCACACCCTGATCTTAGCCGGTAAATTCCTCTTTTTCTTAACTATCATAATAGAACGCTACAATTGGCGTACCCAACGTAAGGCCTGGAAGACTTCAAATGGTGGTGATTTAACTTTTGTTGTAATACAAATCTTAATACTTGTACTTAAAAATATACATCTAGAACAGATGTAATCATATGTAATGTCTAATAAGAATATTGTGTCTTAATTTCAAGTTTACCTAATTTAATATAAATCACATATTGTGTATTCTTAAGTGTTGTCTAGCTTACCTAATTTAATCTAAATCACATATTTGTGTATTCTTAAGCGTTGTCTAGCTAACTTAATTTAATCTTAATCACATACTTGTGTATCCTTAAGCGTGGACTAGCTTACTTAATTTAAACACATTTTCTGTGTAATATTATTTGTCATCTAGCTTACTTAATTTTAATCACCTTTATTGTTTAAACTTAAACTTTAATTTTTTTTATAATTAACTTACTTTTGTATTAAAACACAACTGTTATATTTTAATGTTTAACTATTTCATTGCATATTGTTAATCATGGACTTTATCACTGCAGGATGTTCTGTTGAGTATCTCTTGAAAGATGAATTGTTACACGAACTCAGTATCAGACATTTACCAGCTGAACCATCTTCCTCAACGGACGACCTAAGGAAGTTCCTCAGACACACAGTGAAATTAGCCCGACGGGGAAGCCTCAAATCCATTGATCAGTTTGGTGTTTGTGACCAGTCTAAGGAGGTGACAATATGTACTCCAAAGGTTTCAGATATTGAAAGGGATATCCCGGGTGATAGTTGTACTGTATCTCGTCTGTTGAAAAGGTTAGTGTCTCGTAGTAATTATCTGTGTAGGTTGTCAAGGGTAGTCGACCCTAATCCAGATATAGTGGTACTCAAGTCTACTTGATTTCAATATTGTTGCATCTCGAAGGTGAATCCCTGTCAAATCATGAAAACTTAATTTCTTTTAAATAAATATCTTTGACTGAGGACTCAGTCATGTTCTTAGGTTTATTAAATGTCAACTTCATCTCAAATATTAACCTGCTTGGTAACTAATTTTGAATTAAGTATTACACTGACATATGTAATTAAAGTGTAATGCTAAATTTGCATCTATGTAATGCACTTCTATTAAAATAAAAAGGTTTGTTGCAACAAATGTATTTATTGATCTTTATTCATCTGAATGAATATAAACTGGTTTACACATTATTAACTATATGTATGGTGTGTTACCATTATAAACTTCCTCTAGTAGGAAATCTTCTAATATGGAATTATGCATATTTTTGCTTAATTTTCATTAATAATAACTACCAACTGTACACATTATTATCTGTATATGTTGTGAGTATTATTTAATTCAACACATAGTTGTTGACTTTGTTGCATTTATGAAATGCACTTCTTTAAAATAAATGGTTTGTTGTAACAAATGTATTTATTGATCTTTATTCATCTGAATGAATATAAACTGGTTTGCACATTATTAACAATATATATGGTGTGTGACAATGATAAACTTCCACAAGCAGGGAATTTTCCAATATGTAATTATGCATATTTTTGCCAAATTTTTATTAATAATAACTAACAACTGTACACATTAGTATCTGTATTTGTTGTGAGTATTAATTAATTGAATACATAATTGTTGACTTAACTTCCTGACACACTTAGTGAAGAGGCGCTGATGTCAGTGACCTTTATTATTCTTTTACAAGCTGATGGATTGTAGCTTGTATATGATATCTTATGCTTTGATTTATTACTAATTTTTATATTGCATAGAGTAATATATAAATATATGAAATGTCTTGTTGATTTGGGATTTCATCTCTCTTTGCTTTCTTAAGCATGGGGTGCCTAAGTATATTTATGTTGATAATGGCCCTCAATTTGTTTCTAAAGGATTTAAGGAATTAATAATTAAATATAAAGTTCCACACTTATTTTATAATCCAGTTTATCATCCCCAGACTAACCAGACGGAGCGAGTGAACCGTGAAATTGTTAGATCTCTTGCATCATATGTGCGTTCTGATCATAGAAATTGGGATAAGAACGTAGCTGAGGTGCAATGTGCTCTCAATACTGTAATCCATGATGGTACTAAATTCACCCCTTTCTTTTTGTCACATGGCAGGGAGATGATCCTGGATGGTTCACTTTATAATTTGGATTATCCTGTAGATTCTGAAAAAATTATGGTAGACAACACTTATAAATTTCTGATTCTCTTAAAGACTTAAATTCAATATTTAATAAGGTAAGGGTCAATCTTAAAAATTCACATATAAAAAATTCTCATTATTATAACTTGCGAAGGCGTCATGTCGAACTTCAAGTAGGGCAAATAGTTTTTAAAAGATGCTTTCCTCTTTCTAATGCAGCCAAACACTTCTCTGCTAAGCTAGCCCCCAAGTTCGAAAAATGTGTCATCACAGAGAAACATTCTCCTGTGGTTTTCACCCTGAAAACAGTAGAAGGTAAACCCTTAGGCCGCTGGCACATAAAAGATATAGTCAGACCAGGCGAATGTCCTACTGACTTAATAAGTTAAAATAATTTCTTTAAAGTGTGTTATCAAAATGTATTTCCTTTCATGACTCTTTGAGCATTCCTTATAATATTTTTATTTAGATAAATCTTAATATTTATACACTTGGAAATGATAAACACATTAACTATTTCTATGTTAAGTGTCTTGGGTAGATACTCCAAGCACTTTAAATATTTACTTTTCATTAAAATAAGCCTGTATTGTTCAATGAATACTTTCATTTGAGTTGAAGCCATTTAAGTCTGTATTTATCTGCAGCATAAACATTTTTGTTTAGGCAACAACTTTAAAAGTTGAATAGTACATGTAGCTACCTTTAAGTGTTAGGTCTTTCTTTATCTTACTTTCCTAACACTAACCTATTTGTTCATAAATACTTAATACACCTATGTTTCTACACATTGAGTGTATTGAGCCTTGTATTAATTAATGAATACTTTCCTTTGAGTTGAAGCCATTTAAGTCTGTAATTATTTTGCAGCACTGAGCATTCTTGTTCATTTTGTCTAGGCGACAACTTAAAAAAGTTAAGTGTTAGTTTTTTATTTTCTAACACTAATCTATTTCTTCTTAAATACTTGATACACCTATGTTACTACACATTGAGTGTATTCAGCCTTGTATTAATTAATGATTACTTTCCTTTGAGTTGAAGCCATTTAAGTCTGTAATTATTTTGCAGCACTGAGCGTTCTTGTTCATTTTGTCTAGGCGACAACTTATAAAAAGTTAATAATACATGTAGCTGCCTTGATGGGTTAGACCATTCTTTTAGATTTTTCTTGATAATAATATACTTATTAGTTTGTACTTAAATTACATACTAGAAATCTTATTCTTACATATCTGAAAATTTAATATGTAGTTGACCTACATTAATTGTCCTACTTTGTAAGACAAACAATATATATATTTGCTTTACTTGTAATGATGTTCTATTAGAGTATAAACCTAGTGGATGATGTTGAAGTATTTTTGAAATTAGGAAATTTAAGATTAGTTATTTTAACATGATAGTATTTACACATTGGATGTACTAGTGTGTATTATGAGTTCATTGACATTGAGTGATTTCCTAGTTTGCTTTTTGAGTTCTTTTATTAAATAGCAAGAGAGATGTTATAGAAGTAACTATCTTCAGTACAGTCAGCCACAGATACACTTTACACTTCGTATTTTTTACGAATTATTTTATTTAAAAATTTTCAATTTTTAAATAAAATAATTCTTTTCCCACCTGGAACGGTACTGTAACGTGTTATTTTTTACTATTGTTTTCAGCACAATTTAATCAACAAAATACTTTTAATTTCATTATTAATTTACCAATTTTAATTCTTGTTTACATATTCATTAGGATTTTTTTTGTTAACCTTTTTAAGTGGAAGTAAGAGTGAAGGGATCGTAACCTGTACAGCCTCAGCATTAATGCAATTTTTTTTGTCTTAATTTATATTTCATAAAAGTTACTTATAACAAGATGGACATAGGGACAAAACATTTAGTTTCTGCATTCATTTAATTAACGTACAGATGGTGTTGAGTCTGTGATAGGAGTTTTAGTTGAAGTTGTAATTTAAAACTTAAATATTTCAATATACAGATCTATGGTTGTAGAGATTTGATAGGGTGAAGCCATAGACTGTAATAGTAAACCTTAACATATTTTCATAACTATACCTAATATTATCTATTAGGAGTTTACTTAAAACAAATTCTTTTGTTTTGGTTTATTAAAAGAAGTTTTCGTTTCTTTCTCCTTGTTGGACGGTTCCGCCTTTTCTTCACTCTGATACTTCCAATTCGGAACGGGACGGCTTGATCTATGGTGATCCCTCCGTGGCTATTTATTAGCTATCTCGAGTCTTGGCTGTCATTTGACGTCGGCGAGGAGGACGCGAAAGAGGGGTCTTTCGGCGTTCCTCTCCTGGCGGATGTGCCGATTTAGGCCGCCGTGATATAAAATTTAGTTTTTCTTTTTTAAATGTATTTTCTTTTTAATATTTTTTAATAACGGCTTAATGCCTTAATTAATTTCATCAAGCAATCCCAGATAATGGTGAGTTGTATTTTCTTCTTTTACTCAACTTTAAAGATTTCCCCACATGTTCGTGGATAGAAATTAAATCTTTTATACATTGTTGTAGGGTTCACGGTATACCTCGTAATCATCACAAATATAGGCGTTTGGGCCGTTTCATCCCAACGCGACTTCATGCACCCAGCCATGCGGTGATGTAGATTGTCTTACTTATCAGCGGAAATCCCTGCCATCACCGATGGAATCTCAACGTATAAGGTGACTCTTACAATTTATACCGTTTTGCGTGTGTGAACCACCGTATTTTGGAGGAATTAATTTTTCTTTTGATGACATTCACCTTGGGTGACGAATGGAGGATGGCTCAGCTCAACTGAACTTTTAAATGTGTAACGTGTGCAAATACCGTGCCCATTGATTTGTGGACGAATATATACATTTTTTTTTTTGTATTTACATGTTATTTTAAAATGTAATTATAAACTTTCATATATAAATTTCTTGGTTTAATTTTATCACCTAACCATTTGAAGGTCTGTTTGTATTTATATTGGAGGCGCCCATATCATTAATCCTAAATATCTACATATATCACCAGGTCGGTTCGATTCCGATAAGGATTATACCACACCCTGATCTTAGCTGGCAAATTTCTTTTTTTTCTTAACTATCATAATAAAACGCTACAAGGTTATCTGAATTGATGGCTTGGTAATGGTGCTAAAATAGCTACCGACTAACTTTTCTGGTTGCTGATTTGTGACGTGTAGATTGATCGACAATCGATAAACTAAAGATTAGAAGAAATTAGTTTTATAGAGAAAAACAAAATCCGACATCAAAACTTTACCTTACACGTTAATGAAAGGCATAACATAACTTGTATTAAATAAAGCAAAATTTAAGTATATTAAACTATAACTATGTACAAACTTATGCGAAACTGTAAAAACTAATATTTTAATTAATTCAAAACAAAATATCTTAAACGAACATCAATAAAATTATTGATATTTATCTATTAAATATTTATAAATAATTATTTTTTAGTGTGTGCTAGACTATTCCTAGTTCGGTTACTTACAAAGACGAGATACACTATCCTTTTTGACTGGCATCGACTAATATTTTATATACTTAGTCAATAATATTAAAAGGACAAATAATTTTTATTTTGACGGTATACGAAAGCATTTATTACTTTAATATGTGTAACTTAATACATTTAATCACTTAATCACAGAAATTATTTATTTTCCCCGCCTATTGTAAAGAAATTTCATGATTAAGAACATTCATACAAGAATGACAGATTCCAAATTCAAATCTAATATTTTGTTTATTTTTAATTGTGACAGTATTTATGGCCAAACTATGTCTTTGGAGAAGAATATTAGATACAAAGACAGAAAAAGAAATAATTGCGCTGAAATAGCTATATTTTTGCAAATTTCTTGACTAGACTAGGTCTATGGGAAGCCGTGAAATATAAGTGTCGAGTACCAAGTGGTTCAAGAGACCGTTAATTGATGTTAATTACAACTTGATACTTTTACGCGTTCCGAAGAAAAAGGGTTTTGCTTGACAGACAAATGAACAGTAAAGTTAAATTGTATCGTTTTCGTTTTTCCTTTATAAACCCAAAATAAAAGTAAATCTGATTAGTAACTACGTTTTTTAGTTATAGTATGGACAACGGAAATAAGGATTAATTTTTGTACATAATGGATTTAAAATTCGTAAACAAAATGGTCTAATGGAATTGGTTAAGGTTTTGTTTTGTAGCTAAATTATTAGCTAAGCCTTGGGCGTCTTCTAGGGCCATATATCTCCCGGCCCTCCAGGAACCCTTTGTGACTCGTCTGTCTCGGGGAATTTTATTTTTCGTATTTTAATGTAAATTTATTGCCCGTCGTGGAATGTAAAAATTTCGTCTTCATTTTTTTCAGCGGCGAAATACGAATCGTGGTTGTAATTTATGCGATGTTCGGGTGTAGGCATAATCTCTGGTGCAACATAATTTGATTAGCTTCTACCCTTCGGCTTTGTTTTGGGCACGAAGAAATTATTTTTAACGCCTGATTTAACGGCGGACTTACTTAATGAAGTTCTTAATTTATTCTCCAGCAGTTAAGACCGAAATATTGGTTTTCGAAAATATTAAGGGTGAAGTATGAAATTGCTGTTTGTATGGAGCTTTCAAACAATTTCGTGTTTTTCATAATAACCACTGCTTTATTTATTACCAAGAGAGCAAACTTTATAATTTTCTACACACACGTCAATAGACATTAAACTAAGTAATAACATATTATTGAAATCAAGAAAATTTGTTATCACGATGTAATAGTCAATAATGTAAAGTAAAACATTTGATGTAAAAACAGAAGGTGTGTTTTGAGATTCCTTTTAATCAATACTTCTGTACATTAAAATATTTCCAAAATAACTATCAGGGGGTAATTAGGGATCACTACTGATGTCAAAAATGCAATCAGCAAAATTTTTGTGTCTGTCTGTCTGTCTGTCCGTTATGGAAACAAAAACTACTCGATGGATTTTAACGAAAACGAACAGAGCAGTGAAGGGGAATGTTGGAAAAACGGGGGAAGTTACGCCATTTTTAAAGCTTCCGTCGCGTGTGCAATCTTAATTGTTAAAGCTATACAGAAATCATGTATGACGAAAATGTTCTCCTTAAAATTATATAAAAAATATCCCACGACAGTATATGTCTATCCTTTATGGTTAACTCACAATAATACGTGTAACTCCCAATAGCTTAGCAGTTCGAAGCTTTCGGATTATATTTGTTTACTCTTATATATTCTCAGTCATTAAAAAAGCTACGTAAAATTACGATTCCACGCGGATGAAGTCGTGGGCACAGCTAGTTTCAAATAAAATCTAAAATTGAGATTCAATTGTGACCAAAACTAAATATTGCGTATCAATTTTTATTTATCTTTTCTGTGTAAAACGGAATCTGACATTTTGTATGAGATATATTGACAACAAGCGGAGTACCGAATTAAGTGGTAAAAATCCCCTATAGAATGGCGAGATTATTAGTAACTCAGCAACTTTCACAAAAACCACCGTACATGTTGTCATCACATGTGAGGAATTCTCACAAGCTATACGAAACGTATCCAGGATACCACCGTGCCGACAAGGCGCCATAGATTATGATTATGTCAGACTCCATACCGGTTGGAGAGGTCCAACAGGTAGGACCTACCGACTAAGCTCAGCCTTATGCCTAAGTTGTAACAACTATGTGGGCTTTTGCTTCCCGTGCCTACTTTTTCTATACAGAGTGCGGGCTTAGAATAAATACTTATTTTAGTATCCGAAATAATATTTTTCAGAGTAAATCATAAAGTTTTATTACTATCCCTATGTCATCCTCATTATGTTAACCATGCAAATCCCCCCTACGCCAGGGCGCAATCGCGTCATCCTGAAGTAGAGCTGTATCACTCGACCCCGTAGGCGTATGGTGACAACATCCGGCCCGACAACATACGGATACATCCGGCCATCCTCTAACCCAAGAACCCTTGAGCCACAAGCAACCCCCTCTTAATGAAGAAGGGGGGCTCGGTCACTGGCTGCTAGAAGCAGCCCGCCAGGTTGGATCCGGCCATCCCACGCCCCGCCTTTCAGGGGGCCCTCAATCTAGCAAAAGGTCTTGCCCAGGGTGCACGAGAAGGTTACCTGACGTCGCACCCCATGTTCTTTAATTGAATATTCTGATACTGAAATAAAATGACGTTTACTTAATTTCGAACAATATTCTGTAACTGAAATGAAATGAAGTTTACTTAATTTGGTAACGGTTTAGTGGTTTTTTTTTATTATACATTTGCTACTCCACGGACTCGTAGTCCATGCCCTTTATAATTCTTAATTAAATATTTTATTACAATTCTCTTAACTAACATGTACTCAATTTTATTTATTTTACGCAGCTAACAATATAAATACAAATACTCATTTAACTTACGCTATATATATTAACATACATATACATACTTAATAATAATGAAAAATAAAAACAAAATACAATAACTTTATATTACCTTAAATAATACTATAATTGAAGGTACGAAAATGATTAGCACCTAGATCGCTGCATTATTTTGGTCCTTGAACGCCATTTGCCAATTGTGGTTTCTGACCTCTTCATCAGTTGCTAAGCATGACGGGGTTATGAGTCGTTTGATGGCGTCGTCCTCTTCTCGCTCCCCGCAGATAGAATGAAGGACTCCATGTGTCTAGATATAGCCACTACAGCATGAGGAACACTATCGTGGACCGGGTTTTTCGGATCTCTGCCCCTCAGTACAATTACTCTACGGTGCGTCAGCCCCTGAGCCTCATGTATCGTTAGCAATTTAGAATTTTCTCCATTTCCATACCCTTTCATTTCGTATTCCTCTTTTTCCTCTTGGGTGAAAGTCAAGAATAGAGTTTCTGAGTCAGTTCTTTTAGACTCTGCTTCTGATGCCATGGTGCTCGCCAGAGACCTCAGTTCCTTCCTAGACGTGTGTATGCCTTCGTATATCTTCTTTAACGCATACACTACATCCATCGGGTAACGGTGTGTGCAGAAAATGGTTTCTGTGACTGTCGTTACGGCAGCTGGGTTGCTGTATTGCATTTGAAATAGGTGGTCTCTGTCGATAAAGGGGGTCTGGTTTGTATCACTCATTAAAACCAGCTCTCTTGCCCCGGTTAACCTACTTGCCATGATTATGGATCCAAAATGGACCATCAAAGCCTCGTCCACCAGTAGGCGCTTAGCTTTCTTTGCTCCGTTTATAAGCACCGAGGCAATAGTTTTTACTTTTCCCTTCGCGACAGCGCCTAGACGACCCATCATCTCCCTACATAGTTCTTTGGCCGTAGCAACAGTGCTAGTAAGGATCGTGTAGCTGGAAGTTTTTAAGGAGCCAGGTGTTCTTTCCGCATCCAGGTACCCCATCTATCCAGCGTATTTTTATCCTTTCCCAAGGTTCTGAGGACCAGGTTCCCGTCACCGACTCGGAGGTCTCTAGAATTTTATCCTCTAGCAAAAACGGGTGCATCTGGCTTCTACAACAATAGGGTCCTTAACTGGGGTGTAGAATGCGGGGGCTCCCCTCTCTAAAGTTCGTTTACGATCCCCGAGAACCATTCCTGACGTCCCGCTGTAAGATGCTATGTGCTGGTGAGTCCTCACGCTGGCGTTGCCCGCCACCACAGTCCCGGTGTCATTATTATAAATTACTGCCTTTGCCATATCCAGGCGTACACGAAGAAGAATGCGCGCATCGTTTTGGAAGGCTTCCAATATTTCTTTACAGGCCGTGTGCTTTATCTGCAACGACGCACGCAATGCCTCCACGTACTCCAGATAGGCGTTGATCAGTTTGTCCGGGTCCCGGTTTTCCTTTATGCGTATTGGCGGTCGCAGCTTCCCCATATCTTCAAGTGTGGCTGTTTTTCCTGCGAGGGGGATCCCGACTGAAGGCACATTTTTTCCCTGGGTGATGTCTCGGTGCGGCGATTTGGGACACAATGCGCCCAGAATAGTGCAGAGTGCCCTTACTAGGTGTTGGAGATCTGTGTAAAGGAAGGCATCTACTGGTACTTTCTGCTTGCACTGCTTGAACCGCTCTCCGCTTGGCCCTGGCGTGGGGTTTGCTCTTTCTTTTTGAGCAGGAAGTCGAGATTTTGACCTCGTCCTTCATACATAATAATTTCGTGTCTATGAGCGGCCCTCGCGATAAGAGTGTACTCTGCTACCTCGCCTCTCTCAAGGTCCTCAACGCTAATCACTCTTGGGCTTCCCTCCAGTTTTCCCAGTAATTCCCCTGCGTTGGTGAACGGCGACTTGTTGTCCATGTCCCTAGTCAAGAGAAGAATGGATTTGTTTCTGACCCGCACAATCCTGCATTTATGTCCGGCTAGAACCACTTCCGGCATTGCCTCATAAGTCTTTTTTTTATGGTGGCTCTAGTGGTGCTGCCTTTCAACAGAACAGAACTGCCAAGCCTGGTGAAATGGCTATATGTTTTCTAGGTCCAGTTATACAAAAACTAATACCTAACCTTTCTCTGCCACTGTCCATGAACAGCGCCACTCCTTTTGTTTTAATACCAGGGGTACCCCTCTCTCCACCACACAACCAGTTCTCTTGTGCTACCTCTTTTGAAGAGATTGGTACATGCCTTGGTTGTATCATTTATGGATTCAACCTTTCTGCCGGTGCTGGTGGTGTACAATTTTTATTGCGGCGAACGACCGTCTCCATTATTTTCTCAATAAATTGAATGATTGCCATCTTTGATTTTTTGTCTACTAGCAAAGCGTGGATGTTCTCTTTCGATACCGTTGCTTGTATCTTCTGATATAGGTCATGGCGATCACTGCCAAATCTGGGACAGTCTAATATCACGTGCCACACAGACTCAGACTCCATTGGATCGCATTCACAGCTTGGGCTATTCTTTATTCTAAATCTGTGCAGATATTCCGCAAGACCACCGTGCCCTGTAAAAGCTTGTACTAGAAGTGCTGAAAGTTTTTTTCTTCTAACCCAGCTGTAGGCCTTTTTCTGGTTCTGGGAAGAAACACTTTGTTGTGGCTCCGGTGGTGGAGGTTTCGTATCGGTCCTGCCATATACGTACCGATTCCTCTCTAATTTTTGATTTAACATATGACTCAGGGACATCTCCGTAGTCCTCTTTTTCCGCTAGTGCTGCCATCTTTGCCAGTTCGTCTGCTCTCTCATTTCCCGCAATTCCCACGTGCGCCCTCAACCAAAACAGAGCTATACTCAGGAACTCAGAGCCTGCCAAAGTAATTTGCCAAAAATGTGTGTTCGCATTTTGGAATCATTTCTATGTATTGCCATTAGATATCGAAATAATTTCGATAGCTTAAACGTGAATGCTATGGGCCTGGTTTTACTTTTGTTTATTTGCTCAACCTTAGCAAATGTTAGTCAAGCGCACAGATAAATGCGTTCCGGGATTTTCATTGCATACACAATATACCACAGTGGCCTCAGCTAGACCTGTGTCGATCGATCATTTGTTGCCACCCGGGTCGATCGCGACCCATTCGCTTGGTGATTCGATCACAATGATTCGATCAAATGATCGATCGATTGAGGTAGCGGGTTGGGTGTTCAACAGGTCTCGGGTCTCTGATCGGGTGGCTATTGTACGTTTTGGGTCACGCTCGTTTGGTTGGGCTACGAGAAAATTTGGTACTCAAATATTTTAGATACGATTATTACATGATTATTTTATATATAAATAGATAACTTTTAACACACATTTTATATCTCATAGTGTTCATTGCTAGACGTAAATTTTATAAATGAAATAAAATACGCGTCTGTCATACATAGTTGAATTCTGCGAAAAACTCACTGAATTGTTATTGTTTTTTTGTATCGCTTAGACTTTCGTAAATGGATATAAATCCATCACGATTGGTCATTTTGCGAATTTAATGATTGATTTGCTATTAATTACCACTATTAACTTTTCATAATGTGGTAAGTAAACATTTACAAGGATAAAAACGAAAATGAATTGTAACAATTTGTTTTCAATTCACAGGTACAAAAATGATCGTGACTCAGGACCGAGTTACCGTGACCCAGTCGATCTCGGTGATCGAATCTTTTCGTGGGTCGTGACTCGATCATTCATAAATGCTACGCGATCGAATCACAGTGATTTGATCAATCGCGATCGACTCAGGTCTAGCCTCAGCGATATCTCTCATGTGTCTGACGTCCAGTGTTTACCATGAGTTTACATTCGTTTGCAAACGATATCGACAGTTTGATGAAAACTTATACCTAGAGGAACATAATTGTACTACTCTTTCATATTAAACTGACATGACTTCTGTAGTTTACTATACGTCAAGTAACTATCAAAAACGATAGCAAACTCGTGGTAGAGCCACAGAAATGAAACGCAAAGTCACAAAATCATTTGACTCATTACAGAGATTAGGTACTTTCCCTGTTGATTCATACAGCGATATACACATTCCTTTTTGAGTCAAGCTATGACCTGGTTTCCTATCTGATCCGATATATTATCGTTATGGCACGTATATAAATAATATACAATTTTGTTTAACTTTTCTTTGTTAATACTAGATAGTTAATTTGCAGCACTCGTTGTAGGCGATGATGGACTATTAAAAAAATAGTAACTGATAAGAAACGTGATATTTTAATTAAATAATTGTAACCTTTTTAATTGTATTGCACACACATATATATATATATATATATATATATATATATATATATATATATACCTACTCACTCCTTTTTCCTTGGAAGAGATGACAGAGGTTATAGAATAGATTATAGAAATAGAAGAGATTCCTTGGATGAGAGAGCAGAGATGATAACAGATTTTCACTGGCTAAGATCCAAACATACTTTCCTAGCTTTCTCGATTTTCATTAATACTTTTATGCACGTTTGTCGGTTCCGGGTATTCTTGACCTGGCCTTCTTTCAAGATATCTCCATCGTTCATTCATATTTGCGTTATAATTCTTTCTTTCTTCGGTAGTCTTTTCTTTCGGTAGTCGTCTTTCGTCCATCTTATGTACGTGCTCAAATCATCTCGACATTCCCTTCTCGATTTATCAGTATATATTCTGTTTTTTTTGGTTCCCCTGAGGAAATTGCATTAAATTGTATACCCCGGCTGTGGCGAGCCGGCGGTTATGTGGGGCTCTCCTCCCCAGAAGGGGGGCGGCCTACCCACTAAAAACCTCAGGGATGGCCTTCCTCAGGCATGTAGGGAGCCCCCGGGAACACCAAGCGACATCCGGGAACCCCCAGCCTCCGCCTGTCTGTCCTGTCCTGTCATTATTATCAGTTCTATTTATATTGTAAAACGCTTAAAAATTTGATAAATGAATATCAATAGTAGTAATTTATTTCCGGAGTTAAGCGCCTACTTACTAGGAAATAAATTCTAAATCTAAATATTACTTAATTATGTTCTTAGTTATAATGAAAGTAATTTAGTAATTTTCTTACAAGTTACAATTGCGATGCGAAGATAGATGCCAATGACGTAGGATTGCGGGTTTGAGGCACTCGTACATTGCATACGATCGGATTTTATCCCAAATGGACGCGTCTTTAACATTATCACGGCGAAAATACCTCGTACTCGAGTCTGGGCAAACAAGCAAGAATATATTACAATAAATAAATAAATAAAATATTGCAGCGCATCAGCTGCACTATCTTCACATTTTTACTGCATTTTTGAGGCCTGCTAGATAATAACGTTATATAAGTTAATCTATACTTATAATAAATCTGTAGAGATCAATTCTGTACATGAAATATATTTCCCAAATAACTATCAGGGGGTATTAGGGATCAATACTGATGCCAAGAATGCAATCAGTAAAATTTTTGTCTGTCTGTCTGTATAACCGTTATTGAAAAAAAAAACTACTCGACGGATTTTAACGAAGCTTTCTAGAATTATTTTTTATACTCCTGAGCTGATTATAGTATATTTTTTATCACGCTACAATCAATAGGAGCAGAGCAGTGAAGGGAAATGTTGGGAAAACGAGAGAAGTTACTCCATTTTTCAAGCTTCCGTCGCGTGTGCAATCTTAATGGTTAAAGCTACACAGAAATCATGTATGACGGAAATGTTCCCCTTAAAACTATATAAAAAATATCCCAGGACAGCATATGTCTATCTTTTATGGTTAACTAACAATAATACGCGTAACTCTCAATAGCTTAGCAGTTCGAAGCTTTCTGATTTGTCTACTTTTACATACGTTTATAACACTCTCAGTCATTAAAAATGCTACCTAAAATTACGATTCGTGGGCACAGGTAGTATAGAATAAAATTGATGCTGAGTTTATATCAGAAGAGTATTTTTAAAGACCTTGGCTCTTTTTTGTTAAAAAAGTATATACACTCGGCGTCAAAAAAATCGCACCTCCGAGAAAATCACGTTCAAATGTCGTTAACTCTTGATATGCACATGCAGTCGTATTAATTATAATTTTATTTAAAAGGTTATTTAATTAGCTTAATAAAAAAACATTATTTTTCATTATCAAATAAAACCTAATGCAACAAATAAAGTGCCACAAAAATTCTAAGGAAATTTTGATGGTCGGGAGAGTCGCCAGTTGCGCTACCTTTGTGGGTATAAAAGGGTCAACACGGGGTCAATGTGGGTTGTGCACCGCCCCCGTTCTGGAGGGCGGGAGCGTTAGTTCAAGCCGATAGGGTCCCAGGCCTTCCGCCCGACCAAAGGCTGTAGGTAGTGTTTAGTTGGTAGGCTGGCCTTCTGCTGGAGGCCAACATAACCATCCGCCGTAGACCGGTTGCGGGTGGTATCCGGTGCGAGGTCGTCCGAGCACCAGGGGGTTGTCAATAGCGACCACTGTGGTGGCGCGCCCCCTATGAGGATTCACTACCCTCCCCCATGGGAAAAAAAAAGTCAATGTGGGTCATTCGCTATTAAACCGTTGAAGAGGACACACGCACTGATTTTACTGAAGAAAGAACATCTGGAAAATGGATACTACAGCTGATGAGGCCGCTCAAGTGGTTGCACTACTGCAAGTAGGGGTGCGGCAGGTTGATGTCGCCCGGCAACTGAATCTGAGCCGTTTTTCGGTTAGAAGAGTCTACCAGCGGTGGCTATATCAGGCGACATGGGTCCGGTAGACGTCGCTGCACTTCAGAAAGAGACGACCGGTTCGTTGTGTCGTACTCTTTGAGAAATCGCTTCTCAAACGCTGTTCAGCTGCAACAGGAGCTCCAGGCAGTTCGCAGACGCACCGTGAGTGTCTCCACGGTTAGAAGAAGACTGAAGGAGAAGAACATAGCAGCCCGTAGAGCTGCTACAGGTCCAAAATTGACTGCAGCGCACCGGCGAGCCCGCTTGCAGTTTGCTCGCGACCACGTCGATTGGACCATTGAGCAGTGGGGAGCTGTTCTCTTCTCAGACAAGACACGAGTGTGTCTTTTTTGCCATGACCGACGGAGAAGAGTATACCGGAGGCAGGGTGAACGTTTCGCCCAGGCCTGCATCCAGGAGACGGTGGAATATGGAGGCGGATCCTGCATGTTATGGGGCGGTATGTCGGCTGCCGGCAAAACCGACCTTGTCTGCGTCTCCCGGGCCGGAGGTGCTCGCGGACAAGGGTCGCTGACTGCTCGCCGCTATATCACAGAGATCCTGGATTTGCATGTGGTCCTTTTTGCCGAATCTTTTGGCGAGGGGTTCACATTAATGCACGACAACGCTCGCGCTCACACTGCAGCCATCGTGAGTGACTTCCTGCGGAGGTCCCAAATTTCTGTGATGCAGTGGCCAGCGAGAAGTCCTGATCTGAATCCGATAGAGCATCTCTGGGACCACCTTAAGCGTAAGGTTCGATCTCGGGATCCGGCTCCTTCGACTCTACAGGATCTCCAAACCGCGGTGATTGAAGAATGGAGTCTTATCCCTCAAGAAGAGTTCCTGAAGTTGGTGAGGTCTATGAGGGACCGTATGGAAGCCGTCATCAGGGCAAGGGGGGTTAACATTAGATTTTAAATTAATTTTAAGACACTTTTTGTACATTTTTTTTGTAAATTATCGATTGTTAATTAGGACTTAATTAAGAATTTTTATTATTTTTCAAATTTTAATGATTTTTGTATAATTTTAATAAAAAAAAAGATTAAACTTAATTGTGTTTTGATACTCCTTTTTGTTACCTTTATAATGATACCTAACACTATCCTCAACATAAGGCTTAGGAATTTTTGAATAAGATTTTTAAAAGGTGCGATTTTTTTGACGCCGAGTGTAGTTGAAGTAGGTATTTGCTTTATAACTTACATAGATGCCATAGAAGCTTGTACATTGAAACTAATATTTTATGTATATGTATGACTGAAATGTTCTTCTTAAAATTATACAAAAAAATATTCAACGACAGCATATGTCTATCTTTTATGGTTTATAACACCCTCAGTCATCCTTAATTAAAAAGTTTAACATTATTAACTATTATTGTGCGGTTTCGTATTGTGATATTTATCAACAGTCTTGTAGATTGACATACATATTATATTTTCCTACTAAAATACAAAAGTTAATCTGTCTGTTACATCAAAACCACTAAACCGTGAGAAAGGATAATAAGCTATTTTTTATATGATGTAAAAATTTTATAAAATGTGTCTCATTTGAAGAATAATTGAAAATGCTACCTAAAATTACGATCCTATGCGGATGAAGTCGTGGGCACAGACGCGGGTTAGTTATAAATATGAATACACAAAAGACAAACTTTATGAAATAGGTGGAGTGTTCAAGTAACGACTTGAAACGAATGCATTTAAAAAAATGCATAGACATATGTATGTGTAAAAGTTAGTTAAATGATATTGAGAATTTCTTGAACATACTGCGCGAAGCTTAAAAATTGACCCTATTTTGGGTACATACTTAAGTTTTATAAGATTATTGGTGAATGAAACATGATATGTTTAAGAAGGGAGTGAGTGTCGAAATGGCGAGTGATAAAAGAGAGTGGACGAGGAAGACATGTTGCGACGACCCCAAATAAAATTGGGAATAGGGCAAGAGAAAAAAGAAGAAGAAACAGACCATAAAGAAAGTAGGGGAAAAGATTGCATTGCGATTGCTATAAGACAAAATAAAATTACACCGATTGCCCGAATTTCAATGTGTTAGTTCCAAGCTCCAGTGCGATATAATTTTTTTTATCTATACTATTTCTATACTAATATAATAAAGCTGAAGAGTTTGTTTGTTTGTTTGTTTGTTTGTTTGAACGCGCTAATCTCCGAAACTACTGGTGCGATTTGAATAATTCTTTTTTTGTTGGATAGTCCATTTATCGAGGAAGGCTATAGGCTAAATAACATTACGCTATGACCAATAGGAGCAAAGACAGAGCGGTAAATGTGTAAAAAACGGGGAAAATTATTCATTTTTGAAGGCTTTCTTTGCGTGCGCTGCGAAAACGGTTCAAGATACACAAAAAATATGTATGAAAGAATTATTCCTCTATACATGATCTAAAAAAAAGTCCGCGACGGCATATGTCTATCTTTTAAGGTTTAGTCACAATGACCGTTTTTATGGTACCAAATTTGGTCGAAATAATTTGTTTAAGTTGTATCAACATAATAATACTAAAAATTCTGCGGAAACTCGACCATTCCGAAAATCCCGCAAGAACGGGAACTATGTGGGAAAAACCAAAAATCTGCCGGAAGTCACTATTCCACGCGGACGAAGTCGCGGGCAAAAGCTAGTTGTATATAAAATCATTTTTGTAGGTGTGTAAAACAGGTTCTGTTAATGCTGCCAAGCAATTTTGTACATTTTGAGTCATCATAATTGAGTCGTAATAAAATATTTTCTTCTGCAGCATATTCTATGGTTATGCAGTATATTATAGTATAACATAAAATATTGTTTTCTGCAGCATGTACTGTGTATTATGCAGTATTCTACAGTATAACATAAAATATTGTTTTCTGCAGTATGTTTTTATGTATTGTACTATGCGGTATACTACAGTATAACATAAAATATAGTTTTCTGCAGCACATCTTTTATAGTTTATGTTATGCAGTATATTATAGTATTACATAAAATATTGTTTTCTGCAGTATGTTCTATGTATTATGAAGTATACTGTAGTATAACATAAAAATTAATGTTTTCTGGAGTATGTTCTATGGTTTATCCATTATAGTATAACATTATCTTTAGTGATAAAAAAATGAACTAGATATGGCGTAAGTTGATATGTTCAGTTATCTTTCGTTAATTTGACGATTCGCAGAAGTCAATCATGGTCTTTGAAATAATCATGTTAAAGTTACTGAAGGTTATTCGACTCCAACATACCTACGTCTGTAAATGTTTCTAGAAGTCGTGGGTAATTTATCTATTTGTTCGAGGCGAACCAAACCACTATACTGAAGTAGTACTTTGATAAAAATCACAATTATCTTAAGGGTGTTGTTAACATAAAAATAGATTGATTCGTATAGCATACTGAGTTTTTTAATAAAAAAAGTTGTTGAATAGTCCTAAACAATATGCTTCTTTTGTCTTAAAATTAATATTATCAAAGGGCCTTGTTCACAAAATACACTTTGACGTTGATATATAATAAGGTCGACAATGCACTATAGAATATTTTTATCCCTTAGGATAGGTGACGCAGAGAATCCTTACAAAGTGCCGTGTAGCTTATGTTTGACTTGGACTGAAACGAGACGGCTCGGTCCAGCTTAACTCTACCTAACAATTAAACAGCATTATGGCTGGTAATGAGAGCAATCGCTATTCACGAGTACGCGATTTTTATGCTATGTAATAATGATTACAACCCGAGATTTTAATTAAACTTCACTTAGATGCAACAAACGAGTTTGGGAATATCCGAGTTAACTTCTGCCTACTGGCTAATTAAAACTTCGAGTTACTCACAATTCTCTTGACGACGTCCATAGTCGATTGGTTTTATAGTACACTGGTTTCAAGGTGTCGCTGAGGTCTCGGGTTCGAATCTCGGTTGGGGTAGATGTTTGTGTGATGGATGCGAGAGTTTATACCTTAGTCATAGTTGTTAATATATATTTCTATGAAAAATATTTATATATGTATAATATTTGTATATCTGTCATTTAGCCTACATACCATAAAACAAGCCTTATAGAACTTACTTTGGGCTAATCCAATTGGTGTGTTTGATTGATTGATTGAGATAAGATTCTCAAATTTTTTCGTGATTCAGGAATTACCTTCTATTATTCAGAATAATTACACATCATTATTGTAATAATAACCCAGCAGGAACCTTACATTGTAACACATTTTAGTAATGAACGTGGCATCGCATTATGTAATTCCAGTACATTGTTCGCCTCAGGGACAGCTCCCGCAATTCTTTAGAGATGTCAGTGAAGAGACGTCACACAGATTAAGGAACCTTGGAATGTCAGGGAGCGTAGCCTGTATCTCAAAGTTTTCGTGTCAAGAACATCATGAGGCATCCTTTGCTGCGAGGCCTTAAGACTGCGCCGTTTCTTTGTGTTGAGCCGTGTTTAATTTTATGAGCGTTATATGTATTTAACGATTGTATTCAGTTGAAATTCTACGTTTATACAATTTAGGTAGAAATTATATATATGTTTATACTGATAATTTTGAAATCTCAATTATTAACTATTAAGAAATCTGTAGAGTTTCTGCATATAGACAAATGTAACGGGAGAATTCTTAATTTAAATTGCACTACTTAAATAACAAAGGAAAGATAGGATCACGAATACATAACATTTTTTTTGTTGTGGTTAGTGTTTATGTAAATGCAAACTTTTCGTTTATTACTTGTTATTATAACGCGTTTTCTGTACATTTATTGGCAGGCTATATACATATTTATTCTTCCATATTATAGATTGTTATTTTCTATGACCGGGTCGCACGTTTAGGTATTTCTGTCTTAACTATTTCTGTCGCAAATCGCCAGTGTTCATAAACTGGTTTGTTTTGGATTGAAGTTAAGGAAATTACAGGGTCCTGTGAAGGTATATCTTATATGACAAGTTGGCAATGTATACAGTGGTTCTTGTGAAAGCGCAGCAAATGTATTATTTCCGTTATAATCACATACCGTCAGGTGTCATTCTGGCTGTTTGTTAATATATTACAGTAAAAAATTTGGTATAATATATAAATAATTAATATAATATAAAATATTCCCTCTATTTGTTGTTTAAAGATAACACCTACCCGAAGAGATTAAAGTAAGTAATTAATCGATATTAAAGGAATTTCAAAATTAGAACAGGGTCCTGGTGTGGGATGCAACATGCGTCACCTTGGCACAGTCTCACATCATGGTCATACGCTCAAAAGCTGGTTTTACGGATGACCAGGCCCAGGATAATAAGCGCCGCAAATTCTCGTCTTTACTAAACGATTATGACTTTGTGGCGCTCGTAGTAGAGGCATTCGGCCATTGATCTGCCTAAATGAAAGATTTTGTTATAGTATTGTCGGCACTACAGGTCCAAACTACAGATCTTAAGGCTGGCGCTTACTTCTTCTGCTCTGGCGGTACATAGAGGTAACGAGCATAATGGGATCCATGCTGCAATGCAAGCTGACTTGCTGGGCGGGGTTTTCTTTTTTATTTAGATAAGTTTATATAGGATTAGATTTTCTAGGATTTTTTTTATTTTTAGAATTAGGTTAACTAATTTTATTCAATTTATTTATACATAGTTTTAAGATATATAGTAATAAAACGTACTACTACATACAATACAAAAGATCAGTATTTCAAGGACAAACTATAAATTCACAATATAAATAAAAAAAGTTGATTGGAAATTATATTGTAAGACATATGACATATATGTATTTATCTAATGCATATCTTACTTATTTATAGACTTTTTATGGTAATGGGTTACACTATTACTTTTACAATCTATTCTTTGAAACTTATTATGTCATGTGTCATCAAAATTGTTTTACAAATTTTATTAATGTTATAAAATTTTGACAATGAAAGGTATTTATATAGCACGAGGTAGGATATGACATTCCATAACTAAAGAATATTGTTATCATATATTTTATTTGTAGCCACAAATAAAGAGATTTGATTTGAAATATTATATTGAAATAATAAAACGTTAAAATCTTCAGCGTCTTAAATATAGTTGTGCTTACTTTTTTTCCTCTGAAGAGCAGAGACTGAGAGTCCTCATGGATATCACCACAGCCCAGTGCTACGCTGATTATGTCGGACTTCAATCCGATCGAGGCTCGACCTGAATGAGCTACTGAGTAAATTCAGTCTGAGCCTTAGTCATTAGGGCTCTACGGCTTGATTGAAAGGATGACGTAGTGACTTGTTTATCGTTCTTTTATCCAACTAATATTATAAACGAGAAAGTTTGTATGGATTGATGTTTGTTACTGTTCACATAAAACTACTGAATGGATTTGAATGAAACTTTACACTTATATAGCTTATACATCAGTTTAAACACACAGACTACAATTTACAAAAATGATCTCCACAGTATGAGCTACTCGAAATATTAATTCTTCGCAGACCAAGTTGCGGGCACCAGCTAGTAGGATATATTTTGAAGAGTGTTCTCAGTAGTTCTTTGGTCGCGTTCCACCATCCCCTTCATCCTCCATACATGCGCTGTAAAAATTCACACACCAAGTGTTTGCTACCACTTTTATAAAGCGCGTTAGCAAAGAATGGAATTAGAATTTTGTTCGGGTTCTTACACTTTAGCCCGGTATGTTTATTATGTAACTTAGCAACTAGCCGCGATCGCGCCGCAATCCAGTTGCATATCAACCATTGCTCGTTTTCTTCCTCATAAGTTGCAAGCAAGCTGACGATGGTTGAGATGCAAAAGTAAAATCAAGCAATAGCGACGCGATCGAGACTGGTTGATGAGTTATATAATACGTCTTCGTCTTGTCAAATTACTAGTATTACATTAGTATACGCAATTACTACATTTTGGATTTCATCTGCGATTATCAAGCGATATTATAAAGATGTCATATGAATACTCAAACATAATAAAAGAAACAGGTACAAAACATTACGCTTAATAGAGTAGGCAGTAGGTCAAAATAATAAATTAACAACAAGGTCATGGCAATATGCAAGAGCCGTAAACAAGATAGTTATAATAGGGAAAACCTAAGACGTAAATTAGTTCAAGGCTTAATTTGTCATCTACGAGCTTTTAGGATTTTATGAAGGTGACAACTTGAAAGAGCCTAATAAAGTTCCACATATTTGACTATAACTTTACCATCAGACGAGTAGCTTGCTTGTTACCTAAAGTTCGTTCTTTTTTTGAAACACTGGCCGCTATTTTTTTTTCTTATGTACGCTAGTGTTTTGTTTCTGATGGGTTTAAAATGTCATATCTCTGAAATGAAGGAACTCACACGTGAAAATATTCGTGCTATGATTTATTACGATTTTCGACGTGGTTTAACGCAACAACAGTGCTTAGATCAATTAACTTCAACTTTTAGTGTTGAAGCTCCATCAAAAACCACTGTGTATCACTGGTTTAGTGAGTTCAATCGCGGACGGAGTAAGCTCACGGACGAAGTTAAGGAAGGTCGCCCGAAATCAGTCGTTCTGCCACAAAACATTGAAGCTGTACGAAAACTAATTATGCAAGACCGTCATTTTACGTATCGCGAGATAGAGGCTACTCTGGGCATATGTATGACAAGCATTAATAAAATATTACATGAACATTTGTTCGTAAAATAAATTTGTTCGCGTTGGATTACGCACAACTTAACTCAGCATCAAAAAGAAGCTCGCGTCGAATAGTGCAAGAATATGTTAAAAAAAATTAACGGAGGTGATAAAATCTGTTTATGACATCTACACAGGTGATGAATCTTGGACCTATGCGTACGGTCCCGAAACTAAGCAACAATCTACAGTTTGGGTGTTTCAAAATGAGCCGAACCCTACGAAAGTGACTCGTGCAAAAAGCACTTTAAAGCAAATGGTGACCTGCTTTTTTGGTATTCATGGTCATGTGGCTACAATACCACTGGAGAATCGTAAAACGGTCAATTCGGAGTGGTACACGACTATTTGTTTGCCGGAAGTATTTGAAGAAATACGTAAAAACAACAAGCGACGCAGAATCATTCTACACCACGACTATGCCAGCTGTCACACCACATCACGCGAAACAAATACATTTTTGGAGGGTCAAAAAATAGAATTGATGGGTCATCCACCGTATAGCCCAGACTTGGCACCTAATGATTTATATTTATTCCCAAATACCCAAATATAAAGAATAAATTATGTGGTCAACGATTTTCGACCCGTGAAGATACCGTCGACGCGTTCAAACAGCACGTTTCAGAGATACCACAATCAGAGTGGAAAAAATGCTATCAAAATTGGTTTCAACGTATGCAAAAGTGTATCGATCATCGCGGAGAATACTTTGAAAAACAATAAACCCATATTCAGCCATATACGTTTGTTTAATTTTTCTATTCCGGATACATAAGTAGCAGCCCTCGTAATACATTCTATTTTAGCCCTCTTATGTGTTGGGAAATTCATTGGACTGTTTAAAAGGATGGTTACTGACCTTTTGAGAGACAATGTGTCATGTTCCATGAATTTAGTTTGATTTATATATATATATATATTTATATATATTAATATATATATATATATATATATATATATATATATTGTTGCGTTTTCCCGAACGCCCGTATTTTCTTATATTATTTAATTATATTGTAAAATAATTGTTGCGTTTTCCGAAACGCCCGTTATTTGCTTATATTATTTAATTATATAATAATATTGCTTACCGGTCCGTAGTTCTGGCTTGGCTTGAAGTGTGTTTTGTGTGTACTAATGTGCCCTACCGTATGTGGTTATAAATATATATTATATATTACAATACTTGTAGTATAAAAATAGGAGAACGCGTGGCCGACCACTTTTCCAATCCAATCCCGTCGAAACCGTAATATGCAAATATTAGTCCAATGGTATATTTAAATACACTCCGTAAATGATCAATTATTAATCCGCCGTAAATAAACCAAAGAATATATTTAAAATAAACTCAATAAAAAATGCCGTGAAAAAATCCTAAGTGACAGTCAAGTACCGAAACCGTAATGTCAAAATCTTTTTTTTTTATTACTTTTTTAAATTTCCTTTCCGCGGTCCGAAACTCATAAGTCCTAAACAATCCCCCACCCGAGATGAGCAACCCTCATCTCGCTAGTCTACCGGTAGACGGGACAGGGTTGCCACCGCACGGCGCATCACAGAGTCGCCGATCGAGACCTCTGCGAACCGAGGTACACCGTCAGAGCCTGGATAAAGCTTCAAAATGCGTCCTCTACGCCAACGTAGAGGAGAAAGATTTGAATCCTTAATCAGGACAAGATCCCCTACCCGTGCAGGAGCCGTTTTATCTGTCCATTTCAGCCGCTGCTGCAACATGTGCAAATACTCCGAATAAAACGTTTATTAAAATTTTGTGACATCTGTTGCAGCATTTGAAAGCGAGAAAGTCGACTCAGTGGTACATTCCCAAAGGGATACTCAGGGAGAGCTGCAAGGGGCTGGCCGATGAGGAAATGACCCGGTGTCAAAACCTCCATATCGTTGGGATCCGAAGAGAGTGGGCATAAAGGCCGTGAATTTAAAGTTGCTTCCACTCTGTAAAAGACCGTAGTAAGTTCCTCGAACGTAAGAACCGTTTCCCCAATAACACGTCTCAAATGTGTCTTAGCCACCTTCACGACAGCCTCAAAGATGCCTCCCCAATGAGGACATCCAGGAGGATCAAACTTCCACGTAATGCCCTGAGTAGCCATTGCTTGTCCCAAGTCCGTACTATGTTTCGTTAAAAAATCATGGACCTCCTTAAGATACCTGTCAGCACCCTGATAATTTGTGCCGCAGTCCGACCGTACCAAACTCGGTAACCCCTCCCGTGAAACAAAACGTCCGAACGCCGCGATAAACGCTTCCGTACTAAGCGAAGATACTATTTCTAAATGTACTGCCTTCGTTGACAGACAAACAAATACACAATAAATAAACTTTGTAAGTCTTAGAGGTCCGCAAGTGAGAAGCCCTGACAATAAAAGGACCAGCGAAATCCGTACCGACACCGTGAAAAGGTCTGGTGACACTAACCCGATCGCTAGGTAGGTCACCCATCATAGGCTGCATGGTGTTAGCCTTTAACCGATAGCAAGGTTACACTTAAATATAACCGATCGGACGCACCGTCGCGCCGATAGTATCCAAAATTCCCGCTGAAGAATAGCAAGCAGTGCCGTACAACCGGCATGCGAGTTAGTAATGTGCCGATCACTTACTATCAACTGCGTCAAGGGTCCGTCCTTGGGCAGCAAAAGGGGATGCCTAGCCGAATACGGCAGCTTCGAGTTGCGCAGCCGTCCGCCAACACGAAGTAATCCCTCGCCATCATTGAATAAGTTAAGTTTCTGTACGGCACCCTTTAACCGACCCGTCGTCCGTAACGATTTAAGCTCGTCAGAAAACCGTTCCGATTGTACCCGTCGTACCCAAAACATGAGAGCAGCACGCCGTTCGCCTGCCGTCAGAAACAAAGATGTATTTCTTACAACCGGTTTGCGAGTATTCGTTATAAACCGACGCATCCATCCCGTAACGGCCAGTAATTTATTAAGAGAGCTAAACCGCAGTAAAAGAGGTTTGTGACGATTTCTTTCTCCACAGCCATGACACGCACACAGGGCAGCGGATCTGATCCGATTAAAACCGTAGGGGGCCATGACGACTCCGGTGCCGTCAACCAAGCAGGTCCCCACCAAAGGTTATGACTCACCAACGAGGAGGCATAACAGCCGCGAGAGGCCACGTCGGCGGGGTTCAACTCGCCGGGTACGTGCCGCCAATTCAGATTCACTGACGAGTTTTGAATTTGCGAAACCCGATTCGCAACAAATGTTTCCAGCCTATGTACCGAGGTCTGGAGCCACGCCAAAACAATTTGGCTGTCAGTCCACGCATAAACGTTACCTATGTTAATGTGCTTCCCGAGTGTATCACAAACATGATTCAATAACCGAGTAAGTAACGCAGCTCCCGAGAGCTCCAATTTGGGTATGGTTTGGCGGTTGCGTATAGGAGCCACCTTGCTCTTCACCGTGATTAGATGTAACGCTACTGAACCATCTGGCTGTATCGTCCGAAGATATACGACTGCCGCGAAACCCGATTCCGAGGCGTCACAGAAACCGTGAAGTGACGCATGATACTTCCCCGGTGGAAGTATTTTACGAGGTATAACAACCCTTCCGATAGTGGGTAACTGATCAATAAATGCGAGCCAGTCCGTTAAGAGTTCAGTAGGTAGGGTCTCATCCCACTTAAGCTCAGCCAACCATAACCGTTGTAGAAAACATTTAGCCCAAAATATTATAGGAGCGATCCACCCGTTAGGATCATAGATACGAGCAACCGTAGACAGGACTAGCCGCTTAGTCCATATCTTTTCCGTTATTGTTAAAACCCGAAAGGAAAAGATGTCAGGAACCGGTAAATACTGAACACCTAAAACCGATGTTGAACGAGGAGAGTCCGGATTCTCAAATAACAATGGATCTTGAACGTGATCCGCTGGTAGTCCTTCTAAGAGACGTGGACTGTTCGAAATCCATTTCCGTAATTCATAGCCAGCCGTTGCCAATAACGCTATGAGCTCGTTACGTAAAATTAAAGCCTCCTGTTCCGAAGATCCACCCGTGATAACGTCATCGACAAAAATTTCCGACTCTAAGACGTCCGCCGCACGAGGGAATCGAACGCGTTCCCGTTGAGCGAGTTCCAACAAGCACCGCATAGCCATCCAGGGGCTAGATTTCAAACCGTACGTGTTTGTGTTCAGTTCGTAGACGCGTAATGGGTGAGACGGGTCCTCGCGCCAAAGAATCAGCTGATACCGTCTATCAGCCTCATCAATCACCGTTTGCCGGAACATCATGCGTATATCCGTCGCGAAGACCACCTGGTGTCTACGAAAGGCCGAAATAAGATCCGAAATATCTTTATGTAGTTTAGCACCCGAGTGCAGGATTTGGTTTAATGAAACACCGTTAGAGGAAGGGGCCGACCCGTCAAACACGACCCGTATCTTACCGCTATCCGATTTAAAAACCGCGTGATGTGGTATGAAATAGTGTTCTTCCGATGAGTAGTCCCTCCGTGCCAGGGACATGTGACCTAATTGTTCATATTCCCGCATGAACTCAATGTATTTGTCGCGAAACTCTGTATCTCGCTTCATGCGACGTTCCATAGAAAAGCAGGCGTTTCTCAGCAGTGAGGTAGGACTGCCCCAGCGGTTTGCGAATGCTCACAAAGGGCAACCGAGTAACGAAACGACCGTTCGGTAACCGATAAACATTTTCGATAAAATGGCGCTCGCATTCTTCGTCGAGCGGGTCCTTCCGTGAAACCGTGGGTACCTCTTCTGTCTCCCAAAAACGCTGTACTAAATCCGAAAGAGAAACGCCCGTAAAAACCGTATCAGAAACCGTATCATATGCTGGGCCCATAATCATATATCCGTAGTGCGATGGTATAGCAACCAAGCCATTATTATTTAAATTTATAGTGCGTCCGGTGCACAATAATTGACCAAGCACATCAGTACCAAGCAACAAATCAATTTTTCCAATATTTAAAAATTTTCTGTCAGCCAAAGACAGGTGAGAAGCCGAGTTCAAAATTTCCGAAGGTAATTCCACCTGTGGATGTTCTCCTAAAATTCATGCAACACTAGTGCTGTAACTGTAATAACAGGTTGAGAGACCGATTCTCCAACAATGTTAAAGGTACATTGACCATAAACATGTGACACGAGCACATCACCTATGCCACGAACCGAAATATATTATTAAATATGTAGGCCTAACCGTCTCGCCAAATTAACTGTTATCATGCAACCTTGCGAACCCGTGTCCGCTAGAGCCCGTGCTCTAACATAAAAACCGTTAATATCACAAATCCTTACCGCAACGGTAGGCAATAAAATAGTATTTAAAAAGGTTGCATTTGGCGAGGCGGCGGCGACTACCTATTCTTGAACGTCACTATGAAATGAAGCATTCACCCGATTAAAAACCTGGGCTGCCGACAACGCCAGAGGGTTATATGTAGGGGGTCTCGAGCGCCCCAATGGTGCCCGAGTCAGGTGCCAACTGGCATCCGGTGTCCGGTAACCAACCGGATGACCGAAAGATGGCGGCGTGTTCCTCAATCGCGGCCGTTCCGCGAGTGGTGGTGAGAAACCCCTCGCTCTCGCTGCATACGAGGCCGCAGACGCATACTGTTCCGCAGTGACGTCACGAGATTCGTCCGCTTGAATATGCCCTATGCCCGCTGCATAGGGTGCTTGTACCATAGGCCCGGTGCTCCCTCCCCACCCGTATGTGGAGATGCCTGTGAAGTAGGCCTAAAGCCACCCCCACCCGTATATGGAGGTGTCGCGCGCACGTCCACCCGTCGAGGCGACGCTCGTCCAGAATGAGGAGGTGAAGTCCGTACTTGTCCGCTTTGACCCCCTCCTGAAGGAGAACCAATCCGTGCCGCTGCAGGCCTAACTCCACCATTCCTATTCAGGCATAACATCCCGTGATGTTTGCCGTTACAATGAATACATGGCCGTGCCACTGCACAACTATTAACAAGATGATCCCCTAAACAAAAATAACATAACTTGTGATTTTGCACAAAACGCCTCCGCTGTTGAGGGGAACAATTTATAAAATGTTGGCATTTAGATATAAAATGGCCTATGATGCCACAAAAGGTGCAACCAACCCGCTTGGATTGCAACCTATTATTAATAGTATGGTCCGATGTAGCCATACCTACCCTAGTCCCCCGAGTGGGTGGCCTAATCCTACCCTGACTGAATACAGGTCTTCCCTGACTGGACACAGGCCTCCCAGATGGCCCTGAGGTAGCCGTTGCAGGAGGTGAGCCTACATTGTCAACAATCCGTGCTTCTTCCTCCAAGAAGGTCAAAAGGTCAATAAATTTAGGCAACGGGCTTGCCTCATCTCCGCTTCCATATTTTTGTTCAAATCTTAATTTTAAATCAGAGGGTAACTTATTCAATACAATATGGAGCAACAAGAATGACCACTCCGTTACTGGTAAATTTAATTTCTCCAAACAATTATAGGCCACCTTTAATGGATTTAAAAAATCATCCCTTATAAACATGATATTCCTTAAATAAGGCTTTAATATCTTTGCCACATGGGCATCCGCAATTAACCTAATATTTTGATATCTGCCCATCAATAGCGCCCTTGCAGTCTCATAATTGTTATCTGTTATGGTTAAATGTGAAATAACCTGGTGAGCGTCTCCCGATAGACAACTCAACAGATAACTTAATTTTTTGTGAGTGTGATATATCCATCCGACAATGTACCAAAGAATCAAAAATGTTAATAAATGACATCCAAGTTTCATACCCACCAGAATACTTGGGCAAATTTAAATCCGGCAATCTAGTATAAATTGAGGCATTACTACTTGACTGACCCTTAACCGTGGGACTACTGGCCAGATCCAGTGTCCTTACCGCCTGAATAATGCTGTCATAATATTCTAAGCATTGCTTGTAGTCTGCCTGAGCTTGAATCAACCTTGCCTGCAAAGTTTCATTGTCTGGATTCATGTCAGCCCTATCATAACACATTTGTAAAGCTTGATCCAGATCCGCCATGTATCTGTTCGCATTTGAAGCCCGCTCTTTCAAGGCCTCAACCCTGTCTGGTCTACTCACCAGAGAAAATGCGCTTACCAACCATTGCAATATGCGACGAATTTCGTTGTAACCGTCCGACATTTTAATAATTATATAAAATACAAAACAAAGAATTTACAAAATAACAGGTCCGTAACCGAAAAGAAAACCACGCTCTGCTACCAAAAAATGTTGCGTTTTCCCGAACGCCCGTTATTTTCTTATATTATTTAATTATATTGTAAAATATATTGCTTACCGGTCCGTAGTTCTGGCTTTGCTTGAATTGTGTGTACTAATGTGCCCTACCGTATGTGTTTATAAATATATATATATATATTACAATACTTGTAGTATAAAAATAGGAGAACGCGTGGCCGACCACTTTTCCAATCCAATCCCGTCGAAACGTAATATGCAAATATTAATCCGCCGTAAATAAACTCAATAAAAATGCCGTGAAAAAATCCGAAGTGACAGTCTAGTACCGAAACCGTAATGTCAAAATCTTTTTTTTTATTACTTTTTTAAATTTCCTTTTCCGCGGTCCGAAACTCATAAGTCCTAAACATATATATATATTATTATATATAATAAAGGGTACTGGTAAAGTCGTGCGAACCCGTTTAGGGGGTCGTGGTTCCCACCATTTCTGACAGATTTCCCCTTGGAACCCCGCCCCCCAACTTAACCCTTTTCAGTTATAAGGCTTTAAAGACTTTTTTTGAAAAAAATGTCCGATTTTGTCTTTGGCCCATTTTTTTTGTTTATTATAATTCAAATATTTAGTTTTATACTATTTTGTGTAGCAGATTAGTTTGTTCATCATAATGCAAAAAAAAAAGAGAGTTACCTCAACTAAAAAGGTTGTAGATAGAAGATTGATAGTTTATAGCATCAAACAAAAATCAGTATAAATCAAACTTCAACCAGCAATAGTAAAAAAAAAATCTATGACACGTAGGCTGCAGACACCTTTAAAAATATCTACGTTTCATTAGCTATTCAACAAGGTATAACAAGGCAGGCTGCTATTAGATTTCTTGGAATAATCTTTGATAAAAGTTACCAAGGTACCAGGTAGTAACAAAAAACCATTCCGTTAGGTCGGCGTCTATTATTTTTAAAAACATCTTGTGGACAGACGAGTCTAAATTTGACAAAGATGGGATCACTAATTACCATAACGCTCATTATTGGGCCCCGAAACAACAGGGAAATCCCAATAAGAAGCGAACAAGAGGATCTCAAAGAAGATTATATATAATATCATCGTGCGTATAATATATATATAAATCAAACTAACTATATACTCGTATATATATATATATAATACTAGCTGTGCCCACGACTTTGTCCGCGTGGAATCGTAATTTTAGGTAGCATTTCTATGACTGAGAGTGTTATAAACGTAACATTAGACAAAAATAATTAGAAAGCTTCGACTGCTAAGCTATCGGGATTTACACGTGTTATTGTGAGTCAACCATAAAAGATAGTCATATGCTGTCGTGGGATATTTTTTTTATATAGTTTTAAGGAGAATATTTCCGTCATACATGATTTCTGTATAGCTTTAAACATTAAGGTTGCACACGCAACGGAAGCTTAAAAATGGAGTAGTTTCTCCCGTTTTCCCAACATTTCCCAACCAGGAGTATGAAAAATAATTGAACCAAGTTTCGTTAAAATCCGTCGATTAGTTTTGTTTCTATATCTACAGACAGACAGACACAAAATTTTACTAATTGCATTTTTGACATCAGTATCGATCCCTAATCACCCCCTGATAGTTATTTTGGAAATATATTTCATGAACAGAATTGACCTCTACATATTTAGTATAGATATAATTATCTATGTTTATGAATAAATGATTCTGATTCTATACATATAGTAAATGAAACATATAGTAAGTGAAATGAAGGCCGGAACAATATCATCATATGATTGTGACATATGATGACTTTTTAGCTGTCTATTCTAGCAAGGTTTAAAAATAACATAAAAAAGAAGTGATTTTGGCATAACTTACGCAAGTCACATCAGAGAGCATTTTATACACTCATTTCGATATCACTAACTTATATTTAATCTAAATATAGCTGACGTGCTGACCTGTCATAAATATATATACATACATGTCAAATTGATAACCTACTTTTCTGAAGAAGGTCGGTGTCCTAAAAGGGCATTGCTGGAGCCGGCTTTACGCCCACGTGCGCGGGCGCCGACCTTAGCTGTGCCAAAAACTACCAGAGGCAGCCATGCACCGTTAAGGTCATGCGCCATTACACTTCGACACCTTGAGTTTTTTGCCAATTAATTTGTGTACATACAATGTTAGTCTATGTATTAATTATCTTTATATATCTATATATCAAAATTCGATGAGCTCCATGATCGAGTAGGTCGGTTTTACGGTGTCGCTATCTCTAAAGTCCCAGGTTTGAGTCTCCACGGGGGTAGATGTTTGTGTGATAAGAACGAGCAATTGTGCCTTATTTATAGCTGTTAATGTATATGTCTATAAAAATATTTATTTGTATATGATTAATATATGTATCCATAAAAAATCAAAAGTAACAGACGCTTTAACCTTCTCACTACAAAGAAAATGGAAGTGAGCTGGGCACGTAGCGAGATACAACGACAACAAATGGACACAAAGATCGGTGGTATGGTCTGGTCCGTTAGGAACAAGAGCAAGAGGCCGCCCACATGCAAAATGGGCTGATGAATTGGCGGCTATAGCAGACCGAGATTGGCAAACCATAGCCAAAAACACAAATAAGTGGCATAGTTTGGAGGAGGCTTTTATCCAAAGGGGTACATGCAAAAATGAAAAAAAAAAACAACTAAATTAGGAAATTTTTGTTGTTGAAATGTAATTTATCAATATGCAGCACTCACAAATTAATTCTATATTTATTTTATCTCTTCAATGTTATCACAATTATAGAATTCTGTTGTAACTGTTTAATTTTATTGTAACTTTATTATTACTGCCAATATTGTAACATAGTTTTATTTTTTTGCATGGAATAAAGGAAGCTTTATTATTATTATTATTTTCATTCTTTTTAAACTTTATCTCCAAAGTGTATGGGATGTATTTACCATTTCTGCGGGCATTGTGCCAAGCTAGAAATAGGAGGAGTTTATTGGGGTTATTGTGAGAAAACTTCTGTCTATAAAGACAAGAGTTTTCTCACAATTCTGCAGGTGTTTAATATCGCGACTTTCTGCAAGAGGATGTATGTTAATTTCTGTATGCATAATGATTCCAAGTTTGGTTGTAAAGTACGAGGTATGACTCCAGTGGTTGAAAGAATGATTGGTATGGTTTTGACTAAGTGTAGGTTCCACTGTTTTTTAATTTCTATTGATAAGTCCTGTGTATTTGGCAATTTTGGTAGTGTATGTAGATGCGAGGTTATGTGTATTAGGGATAGCTATATCTATGATGAATGCAATGAGAGTGTTTTTATTGAGCAGCAATATGTCTGGTCTATTGTAGTGAATGGTTTTATCGGTGATAATAGTACGGTCGCAGTATAACTTAATCTGATCCGACTCGAGCACTGTATGAGGTGATTATTTATACTCGTAGTATGGAACTTTATGTGTAATGAGTGAATATTTTAATGCAAGTTGTTGATGGATGATAGCTGCGACCTGGTCGTGTCGGTGTTTATAGTCTGTTTATGATTGGCAAGCTATATTATTATTATTATTGTCGCTTATTATATCACGCATCTTTGAAAGACACGGTCCTTTATAAGGCGTGCGCGGGGATACAGATCCAACGCGTAGAGGCCATTTAAGTAAAATTTCATGAAAGTATCCATGGAGCGTACTAACTGGGTGTAATTTCTATCTGCACCATGTAAATTCAGCTAAAGACTATACTCAGTTAGATGCGCAGAAGCTATTGTCATTAGTAGTCAAAACGTTTGTGGACTATTGCATATCGATTTTGGTGGTAATGAAATCCGGGCTATGGAACATGGACATTCCAGTCACCTGCCTTCTCAAAGCCTCCTAATTGATTTAAATATGGCAGGTGCTGACTATTATTATACATGTTTATCCAGCCGTTAGCCAAGATCCTATAACATAAGCCATGTAGTACTTACTTTGGGCTAGGCTAATTGGCGTTAGTGTGAAAAAAATATAATTAACATTAACAGCATTCATGATCGAATTAGATGAAGTCGAAAAATAATAAATATATTGAAGTACGTATGTTCATTTTAAAAATCCATGATATACACTAGGTTAAAAACAAAAAAGTCAATTAACGTCTTTGAGTGAGAGAATATGGGCCTCTCAGTGGTGTGTCATTTGAAAGGAGAGACGGTTAGCACTCCCCTTGACAAGGATGAAACACATAAAATTGGTTAAGGCACAATTTAACCAATCATTTTTTTGGTCGTGGAAGTGTACGTAAGTGTTCCCATGACCTCGTCAGGCAGTGATGCTGCTCTCCTCGGCGTGTCTTCCTCCTCGTTTGATGAGGGGGAGGATGCGTCGACGATTGATGCGCTCCTGCCAAGGCGTCCCTGAGGGGCATTGTCTGGTTTTTAGTCGGTAGGCCGCGCGCTTGGCTGGCACTCGGCCCCCAAGCGCGCGGAGAGTCCGACATAACCTCGCGGTGTTCCCGAGCTGCGGGGTATGCGTAACGCATTTTCCAGAGATTAATTTAAAAAAAATGGGCCTTACAGTAATGTAGTACCACTGTGATCATGAATTTTAATTTTTAATTTCAATTAAGGTAAGCGAAGAATTCGTAAAGCAACTAATGTTATAGTTCAAGAAGGCTTTACACAAATACATATATCTTTATTTTCTAAGAACAAACCCCTGAAAAGCGCGACTTTTATTACCTTAAATATTATTTAAATTGCAATTCAGCGCCCCAAGCGGAAACGGAGTGTACTAAATTTGCTCTTCGCCTTGTCGTTACTTGATTATGCTGATGTATGACGCATCGAGCGAGAAAGCGAGTGAATTTTGCATTTCATCTTCTGTAAATACTACTATTTATTTAGTTGACGATAATATGTTTGCCTAGTCGTTCATAAAAGAGGTTAGTTTTAAATTCTATTTGAGAAGTAGATTTCGAGTGCTTGATAATCCTCATTTACTCTATCTTTGTTTGGACGTCAAGGTGGCTATTTTGTAGCGTATCGATTGATAGACAATCGTAATCAGAAATGCTGAATTATGCTTATCGTGTATAACTGTTGGCTATTACAAATTGGCTTTAATCTAATTAAATTATCAAATCAATTTGATTGCGATTGCCGATTTCTTCACATGCATGCCGATTCAAGTGCTCTCTAGAGATCCTTATTCACAGCATAGCTACCATGAGCTTACATTCGCTTGCGAACAATAGCGACAGCAAAATTTTTGTATGAAAACATGTTACAGCGCCCCTAGCGGAACGTAATTGTACTATTCTGTCATATTAAACTGACATGAGTTCTACTTACGTAGTTTACTATACGTCAAATACCTATCGAAGACGATAGCAAACTCGTCGTCGAGCCACTGGTCTAGTTTTATTTCCTATTCTTTCGCTGTTTCTGTAATGCGTTGGTGCATTAACTTGCTACTGAATTTCAATGTCTATCTGAAATGTCTGCGTCAAGGTATATTATATCAAACTCGTGAATCATAAAAGTGATGGACCAAATCTCTTTTGTTTTAGCTAAATGACACGGAACGACATTCAATCGCAAATGTTTCTTGATGTTGCGGACAGGTTTTTTGTACAGTATTTATTAAAGCAAAATTTTTATATCTGTGAAATAACATCAAATATTTCATAATGTAATTATAAATGTTGCTGTGCATCTAATTGGATAATCTTGAGCTGCATTTTTCACCGTGCAGATAGAGATTAGACCCGGTTGATACACACCACGCACATTGATTAAATTCTCTTAAATAGTCTCTATGCGTTGGCACACACTGCACATTGCTGCGGACATTCTAGAATGGATAGTGGTTATAAAGGCGCACTACAAGCCAAGGGGTCCTTAGAACTAAGGCTTAGGCTGCGTTTGGTTAGTAGATCACATCGGTTGAGCTACCTCGACGCTCTGGAGTCCGGCATTATCACCGCGGTTCTTGATTCTCAGCCTATTCTCTCCCGAGAAAAAAAATGATGCATAATGAAAAGTGACTGAGTGAGTTATGTTAGACTTTAGCAGAAGGCCACCTTATCAATGAAACACTCTTTAATGCCTTTGGACGGGTAGAACGCCAGAGCCCCTATCGGCGTTACCTGAGCGCTTAAATGAATTACACCAATTGCCCGAATTTAAATGTCTTAGAATTGACGTATATAATTGTTCAGTCAGGAACACGTCTCGGTTTCATTCACACTACGAAAACCACTGCTATTATATTTTTTGTCACATTGTTTAAAATTATTAATTCCTTAATTGACTCTCCCCCTATTTTATCATCATCATGATCATCATCTCAGCCTATCGCCGTCCACTGCTAGACATAGGTCCAATCTTCGTGCTATGTGGCCGGCCCATTGCCACTTCAGCTTACTAATTCTATGGGCTTTGGTTCGTCTACGGATCTCCTCATTTCTGATTCGATCACGTAGGGGAATACCGAGCATAGCCCTCTCCATAGCTCGCTGAGCGACTTTGAGCCTTCTAGAAAAGGTTTTTGTGAAGCACCACGTCTCAGAGCCGTAAGTCATCACTGGTAACACATACTGGTTGTAAACCTTTGTTTTTAGGCACTGAGGAATGTTGGACGAGAAGACATTTCGTAATTTACCGAACGCTGCTCATCCGAGTTGGATCCGTCTACTGACCTCTCTCTGAAAATTGGACTTACCTAATCGGACTGCCTGTCCTAGGTAAATATATTCGTCGACAATGTCAAGATTAAAGTTCCCAACAGTTGGTGCGGTGGGTGCAATAAGGACATTACACATGACCTTTGTTTTGTCCATGTTCATTTTAAGGCCCACTTGTCGGGAAACTTTATCGAGGCCATCGAGCATTCGTCCTAGATCTTCCAACGATTCAGCCATGACTACTATGTCGTCAGCAAATCGAAGGTGAGTGATGTACTCGCCATTGATGTTAATGCCGTGTCCTTGCCATTCCAGGAGCTTGAAGGAATCTTCCATAGCGGCGGTAAACAGATTCGGAGATATGACATCTCCCTGTCTTCGTGCAATGCTCCTGTACTCGGACAGACATAATGGCGTTATTGTACAACAACACTTCAACACCATATATAGTGTTCGCGCCTAATAAAACGACGACGTTTACCGACGGTCAACGAAGATCGCCGAGTGGCGGCGCTGCGGCTCGTTATTACTTACACGACTTTCACGCGATACGCTGCTTCATACACGTCTATTAATAACGAATATATTTATTGTAAAGAAGATAATATAAAAGTATATATACAATTTGGGTGCATATTATTTCTTGTCCTAAACAAGAAAAGTGGTGCCGTGACCAGGATTATAAAAAGGAAGACAGAGAATTTCGAGTATAAAAGTGGCAGTATAGCCAGCCAGGAAGGCGATTTATTGGTGAGCCCGTTCCTTTCTCCTTTTTATTTTGAGTATATCCTATCCAAATTATACTTTGGCGAGTAGCGTCGATAGAATTTGGTTGTATTTAATAGTTGTAATTGTCTTTTATTTAGTAAAAACGTAAATTTTTAAAGCAGCATACATTTTTATATCCTACCTTCAAGTAAAAAATATTCTCGTGTTCTCGAAGTTTCTTCAAAATATTTGAAAGCATTTAAGTTTTAAAGATATTTATTTGCCTAAATATCAATTTCCAGGCTTAAAAGGAAACAGAAACCGATAAAAACACTATTGCCTCGCACAGTTTGTTAGAACAGAGTTGGAGTTCAAAGTACCTACCTACATATCAACAGCTCGCTGCGAACTAATTATACAGCTGATCTGGTGAGTAATAGAGTTATTTATTGGAAACCACTTGAGTCGAACTCTTATTTTTTCAAATTAATATTTGTGCGTGTATACTCGTACTTATTTCCCACATAATTATGTCCGAAGCTCAAGATAAATTAATAAAAAGGCGTAGTTGCATTAAAGGCCAATTGACTGTGTATAGAAATTATTTGGAGAATATCAAATGCATAAATGTAAATAAATTGTCAAATCAACAAATTGCTGAGTTAAAATTAAGGTTAAATAAATTAGAACAGAATTTATCGAATTTTGAGAATATACAAACGGAAATCGAGATATTATGTGATAATTCCAGTGATTGTTTATTAGAGCGGGAGAACATTGAAAATGATTTTTTTTCATTAATGTCGTGCACCCAAAGTATTTTAGAAGAAGCAAGCAGTATTGCCAATAAGCGGCAGAGCTTATCCTCTGCGGTGCATAATTCAAGTAATTTGGAAAATGTAGTAAATAGTAGTATATCTTTGCCCACCATCAAACTTCCAACGTTTGATGGATGTTACAGTAAGTGGTTGGAGTATAGGGATACGTATTTATCGTTAATTCATACTAATGACAGTATAAATACAATAAACAAATTTCATTATTTGCGCTCCTCTTTAGAAGGCGGAGCTGCATTAGTAAAAAAATCAATAGATTTTTGCTCAGATAATTATGAAGCTGCGTGGAATCTTTTGTGCGATCGGTATAACAACAAAAAATTATTATTGAATAATCATTTAAAGGCATTATTTAGTATGGACAACATGATTAAAGAATCTGATACATCTTTGCGTTTCATCATTGACCACGTAACAAAGAACTTGAGTGCCTTAAAAAATCTTGGGCAACCAGTCGAACACTGGGATGCGTTAATTATTTATCTGGTCGTAATGAAATTAGACAGTTTTTCAAGTAGGAAATGGGAAGAGTATAAGGGTTCTCTTGGCGATATGCCAACATTAAAGGATTTTTTTGTTTTTTACGTAATAGAACAGATTTTTTAGAAACAGTAAAATGTAATAAAAATCCCGCCACTTTCGTAACATCCTTCAAGGCAGACAGACAACATTCGTCAAGTAATAATAGTAATAGGTTAAGTTGTATATTATGTAAACAAATGCACCGTTTGTATGAATGTCCTAAGTTCAATTCCATGACATTGGACGAACGTAATTATTTAGTTTCAAAAAATAAATTATGTGTAAATTGTCTAAGTAGTGGACATTATGCAAGTAATTGCCGGAGTAATCCGTGTCGTGTATGTAAGTATAAGCATAACACGTTATTACATAGATCTAAGGTTCAAAATAGTAATTTAGTTAGTAACGATTCTCAGACACTCATGTCGCAAGTACAATGCGATGAGCTGTGCGCGGCAGCGGGTTCGCCCGAACCGGTCTCCTTATCAACTGCGGAGTCAGCTGTAGCGATCCCGACGCGTATAGTTTTTTTGTCTACGGCGCTCGTTCAAGTTGTAAACAAAAATAATAACAGAGTATTTGTAGTACGCGCTTTACTTGACAGCGGCAGTCAATTAAGTATGATTACCAGCTGTCTGCGCGACAAATTAGGATTGTGTAGTATGAAAAACGAGCAGCCTACGACTGTATCAGGTATAGGGAACATTAAATTTCAGGTTGCTGAACAATGTAAATTTGTAATTAAGTCGATAAAAGGTAATTTTTCGACTGAAGTAAATAGTATGGTTGTTCCACGTATAACGAGTTTATTACCAAATGTAAATGTAAATGTACAAACATTAAATATTCCTAAAAATATTTTAGTAAATTTGGCAGATCCGAACTTTTTTAAACCGGCTGAAGTAGATATATTAATTGGTGCGGATTTATTTTGGGAAATAGTTTTTGGAAAACAAGTGAAGTTAGGAGAAGGTAAACCAACTTTGCAGTATTCTACTTTAGGTTGGCTTATTTCTGGACCTTTGCGTATACAAGGGCCAAGTAATAGTAATGCAGTAAGCTGTCAACTTAATTTAGATTTGAATAGTACAGTAGAAAAATTTTGGAAGATTGAAGAACTTCCTTCTGCAAAAACAGTAAAAAATGCAGAGGAAGAATTTTGCGAAAATCATTTTGTAGAAAATATGTATAGGTTACAAAACGGTAGGTTTTGTGTCAGAATGCCATTTCATACTTCACCTTGCACATTAGGAGATTCTCTTCAGCTCGCGAAACAGCGATTTTATAATTTAGAAAAAAGATTTAGAAAACAACGTTTATTAAAGGAGTCTTATGTAAATTTTATTAATGAGTATAAAACATTAGGTCATTTGTCACACTCGAGTAAATGCGAGCCTGCATATTATTTACCGCATCACCCGGTGTTAAGAGAAAAGAGTGAAACCACGAAACTTCGTGTTGTATTTGATGCGTCCGCGAAAACAAACACCGGGCGGTCGTTGAATGATATACAGGCCGTCGGCCCTGTTATACAGGACGATTTGTTTAGTATTTTATTGAGATTTAGGAAACATGCCTTTGTGATCACCGCAGATATAGAGAAAATGTATCGACAAATAATTATTAATGAAGATCAAAGGAATTGGCAAATGATTATATGGCGAGAAAATGAACATGAATCATTGCAGTATTTACAGTTAAACACCGTGACGTACGGTACTGCGTCAGCGCCCTTTGTAAGTACACGCTGCTTATACCAGTTGGCACTAGACTGTAATGATAAAAACATAAGAAATATTATCGAACATGATTTTTATTACGATGACGTTTTAACTGGTTTTGACAATGAAAAGGATTTAGAAAAAATATTCAAAAGTGTTATACAATATTTAAAATCAGCTGGATTTAATTTAAGAAAAATTCGTACAAATTCTAATATTAACTTCAATGATAATAATTCTAATAATGATCAAACTATTTCAGATTCAAAGGTCATAACTAGTACGTTAGGGTTAATTTGGTCACCGTTGTCTGATAATTTTATGTTCTCTGTAAATGTAAATATAACCGAAAGTATCACAAAAAGAATGTTATTATCCACAATATCAAAAATATTTGATCCCTTAGGTTTATTAAGTATATTTATTGTAAGAGCGAAATTAATTATGCAAAATTTGTGGAAATGTAAAATAGGTTGGGATGAAAATATTACGAAGGATATTATGAAAATGTGGTTAGATTTCATAAAAACAATTAATGCAGTATCATGTTTAAATATACCTAGATATGTTTTGTGTAAAAATTGTGTAGAAATTGAACTCCATGTATTCTCGGATGCTTCTCAGGTGGCGTACGGCTCCTGTGTGTATATTCGCTCAGTGGACCAGAACGGACATGTCTACGTTAACCTGCTATGTGCAAAGTCAAGGGTTGCGCCACTTAAGTCATTAACAATTCCTCGACTTGAGTTGTGCGGCGCCTTGCTGGCCGCTGAGTTGAGCGCGAAGGTCAGGCAGGCCCTACGCTGCCCTGTAGCACGCTGTATACATTGGACGGATTCCATGGTGGTTCTCGGGTGGATACATACCTCGTATAATAAAAAATTGGAAGTTTTTATAGCAAATCGAGTTAATCAAATTAATAAGTTAACACAAAATTGTGAATGGAGGTATGTACCGACCGGTGACAACCCTGCTGATCACGTATCACGCGGAGTAGATAAATATGATAGCAAATTTTCCAATCTTTGGTGGGGAGGACCTGAGTTCTTAACTCAAGATGAATCCCAATGGCCTACGAAACGGTATAACTCGCCAAGGTGTAATAGCGAGACAGAAGCCCACGTATTACATAATTCAGTACATAAAGTAGTAAGTAATGATTTGTTTAATTTGTTTTCAAGATATTCTAATTTGAATAAATTGAAAAGAGTTATGGGATATATGCTAAGATTCATAAATAATTGTAAAAATTCAAAAAATAGATTAAGTTCATTAAATTTAAGTGTAAATGAGTTGAATAATAGTACTACCGCTTTAGTAAAGTTAGCTCAATCGGAATCGTTCAATGAAGAACTACGAACTTTCAAAAATGGGCAATTACTCTCCAAAAAATCAAGAATATTATCATTGAACCCGTTTGTGGACGAATTGGGGGCGATAAGAGTAGGTGGCAGAATAGAAAATTCTAAGTTTAGTTATGACAAAAAACATCCTTTTCTTCTTGACTCTAAGCATCGTTTGTCAATTCTTATATTTGAAAATGAACACAGGCGGCTCATGCACGCGGGTCCACAATTGTTATTAGCTTCTGTAAGAGAGCAATTTTGGATAGTAAATGCTAGAATTCTTGCTAGAAGTATACCTCACAAATGTGACATTTGTAAACGTTACAGAGCTAAGACCTTGCAGCCTTTAATGGGTAATCTGCCAAGTCAACGACTGACGCCGGGCATACCGTTTGAAACTACAGGCGTTGATTTTGCAGGTCCTTTTTATATAACGGATAGAAAGGGTCGTGGTTGCAAGATAAGTAAGTGTTATTTATGTATATTTGTATGTTTCGCAACCAAGGCTCTTCACTTAGAAGCTGTAAGCGATTTAAGTAAAGACGCATTTATCTTGAGCTTGAAAAGATTCATTTCACGACGCGGTAAACCGAAGAATATATTTTGTGATAACGGTACAAATTTTGTGGGAACTAAGAATGAATTAGAAAAAATAATTTTGCAAAACAAAGTAGATTTGACTCAAGTAGGTTCAGAAGAGGGAATAAATTTCTATTTCTCACCAGCGTACTCACCTAATTTTGGCGGACTGTGGGAGGCTGGCGTAAAATCGGCTAAGTTCCATTTGAAAAGAATTTTAGGAGACAGACATTTAACGTTCGAAGAACTGTCGACGTTATTCGCTGAAGTAGAAGCCATCCTTAACTCACGTCCCTTATGTCCACTGTCTTCCAATCCTAATGATCGGTCCCCGCTTACCCCAGGACATTTCCTTATCGGGCAACCACTGTCGTCGCATCCAGTACGGAGACTGACAGACTTGAAGTGTAGTAGATTGGATAGATATAACCAATTGGAGCAGATGAGACAAACATTTTTGGTCACGTTGGCACAACGAGTATATTACAGAGTTACAACATCGTACAAAATGGCAGCAGCAGCACTCCACTTTGAAAATAGGAGATTTGGTCATAATCAAGGAAGATAATCTACCACCCTTAAAATGGAAAATGGGGAGAGTTGCTACTTTGTATCCTGGCACTGATGGTATTCCTCGAGTTGCGGATATTGACACGGGCAGTGGAATCATTCGAAGAGCTCTCAGTCGGCTCTGCCCTTTAAACCTTGAAGACGGCGCTAAGGAGTTGAAAAATTCTTCTTCAACGGGGGAGGATGTTCGCGCCTAATAAAACGACGACGTTTACCGACGGTCAACGAAGATCGCCGAGTGGCGGCGCTGCGGCTCGTTATTACTTACACGACTTTCACGCGATACGCTGCTTCATACACGTCTATTAATAACGAATATATTTATTGTAAAAAGATAATATACAAGTATATAAAATTTGGGTGCATATTTATTTCTTGTCCTAAACATATAGTCAATACGGCATCGCTGAAGAGATCTGAGAACCGCCCATGTTTCAACGGAATCGAAGGCTTTTTCATAGTCCACAAACGCCAAGCATAATGGCCGATTATACTCCTCAGTCTTCTCTATAATCTGCCGCAGCGTATGTATGTGGTCTATGATACTAAAGCCTTTTCGGAAACCGGCTTGTTCGGTAGGCTGGAAGTCATCAAGCCTGCGTTCGAGACGATTCGTGATGACTCTAGAGAACAACTTGTAGACGTGGCTCAGCAATGTTATGGGCCGGTAGTTCTTCAGCAGGGTTGTATCACCCTTATTAAAGAACAGGACCACAACACCCCTGCTCCACGCCTCCGGTGTTTTTCCATCGAGCAAGGAGGAATTGAACAGCTTCTGAAGGACTCCATCCTCGCCGGGTGCCTTGTTGTTCTTAAGCAGTTTGAGAGCCATCCTAATCTCGTACAGGCTTTTATCATCAGTAAACATTAATATCAAACCTAGAGCGCGTAACGGTTTCTTACTGCAAGTGTTTAAAAATAATACTTCCTTTTACAATCCAATTGTCAGGATGTGTCGTCAATACAATGATGTTTCAAAGACTCATCACGAGACAATAGAAATATTTGGACAAAGTCTTACAAAATTTAAAAAGAGCGTGATGTACATTTTATTTAAGACGTCACTAATATATTGTATGTTTATGTTCTCTCATTATTAAATTTAAGTTTTATATTGCCATATGTGTACTGCTCTAGTTATGTGTCGTTCATGTTGTACACACATACCTGGGAATATAATCCGGTCTGCTATATTATATAAGAAAAATGTTTCTATAATCGATTGTATTCTGTTTTGTGTCTCAAATAAATAAATAGTACGAGCGACGTATGAGCTGGTTCAAGGATGTAAATCTGGCGTGTTGCCGTTTGTACTTTGTATAAATGTAGCTGCTGTCGGATTATTCATTAGGCAGTAGCTAGTCCCCGCGACTTCGTCTGCGCAAGACGCTTATATTGAACAATTCACACAACATGTCTATAAATTGTAACCTATGTGTTATTTTAAGGTATACTTTCAAAAAAAATAATATAGACAGTATCAAGAATAACAAACATCCATCCGTACCTACACATTTTTAAGTTTATAATATTAGTAGGAATATTTATGTTTATTTACAATTTTCCCCACGTTTATCCACTCATCTGTTCATTGGAAGAGAATACTTCAGTATATATGATAAGCAAGGAATTTGCACACTTTTGTTTTGTTGTGCAAAGAAGTGTTGAAAACTATTAATTGATTGCCTTTTTAAGCTGGTATGAATGCCTTTCTAAGCTGTGCGTTAAATAAAGCGTATTTATATTACATTATGAATCACAGAAGTGATGGATCAAATCGCTTTTGTCTTTGTTAAATGACACGGAACTGCGTTTGATCGTCAACATAAACATAATTCTTGATGTTCTGTACAAGTTTCTGGTTCTTTTGTACAATATTTATTAAGGTGAAATTGTTATGTATACTACCCGTAAAATAATATTTTATGGATATATTAAGAAATCAGGTGAGCTAAATAAAAGTTAAACTGGACTGAAGATTTATGGAAAGGACTGGGTTTTCATTTTTTTTATTAAATAATATTCATACAACCTAAGTTTTTATAGTCCTTATATAATATTAATTATGATATATACATATATACATCCAGACACATTTACATTTTACTAAATATACACATATTCCCTTATTTCCTTCGTGTGTCCTTTAATTCTGCACATGCTACGGGATCTGTGTAGCTACCATAAGTTTAAATTCGTTTACAAACGATATCAACAGCGTAAGTTTTTAAAGCTTTTAAAAGTCGTATTTATGTTCTGGAATCTCGCAATCAATTTCACTCACTTCCACTAAAGCAATCTAGCTGAAATTTTGTATACGCGTTTAGTTTTGATGATACTACACTTACATTGATACTACACAGCCAAAAGGCTGAGAAGCGATTTTAGTTTCGATGACAATACAAGATTTTATAAATGCCGCCATTTTGAATCAAATATGGTAGTCGTCATCAACCATTACTCGTTATCCGCTGTCTACGTTTCAATATCTGCCATAATTATAATACCTATATATAATACCAAAAGTGGTAAATATTACAATAAAACAAAATAAGTTTTCAAAAATCTATTTGCTTTTAATATAGAAGCAATTCATATAAGTTCTTAATTAATACTAAATTTAAAGACGTCACAGAGGAATATAGATCGTTTTACTTATAATAATCTACGAATTAAATAAATAAGTTAACAAATTAAACAATCAAGATTTAGGCTAATAATAATTTAAATATACGCTTAAATCAAACTAAATAATAGATAAACCGTAAACGCTGTAATCATGATAATGCTGTTCTCAATAGAAGTTCTATATTAAGCCGCATCATAGCAGCATTTTAAAAACTGCACCTCTATTTGTTTGAAAACAATGCTCATTGTTTGATGGCTATAGTACCTTTTGCCTTAATTATTTGAAAGTCATATCAGCTGTGACATCCATGAATTTGCCCTTATTAATCACTATATTTCAATATTAATAGGATATTACATAAACTATAGCTACTTATCCCAAGACCTAAAAATCTAACACTTTCCGAGTGAACTGTCTTCAAAATGGAAGCCAAAACTCATATGACTCCCGTTATCAGCTGTTAAGACGCTCACACAAAGAATGCTAGCTGACTGCAGACGCAACAGCGTTCAATGCATTGTGTAGTGTTCTTCGTATGCCGCTGTAAGGAGTCGATACTTAGGATCAAAATTAAAGCTACAACTCATATGACTCCTCTTATCAGCTGTTAGCATGCTCACACAAAATAATTGGCTGAAATTAATAAGTTTGTTTGTTTGATCAATTGATCGCGCGTGTTTACAAAAGACTTCGGAACTAATATAATAGTTTGTATCACAAATGTATACTTCGTCCTCTTAAAACGATTTGAAATTGAAGCTCGTAATCTTGACGCTTACATGAAATTATACTTACATTAAGAAGACATGGCGAATAGAAAAATATAAGTTTCACAACTTAAAAATATAATCATTTTCGATTTTGCAGTTGGGACCAGCTTAGTTTTGGACTGAAGTGTATTCATTGATTTGTCATTTAATTTTGCTATAGTTAAGTTACACTAATCTATATTTAGAATACTTTAAACTATTACCTAGATTTACGAGTTTATCTAGTAATTGTAATTATCAGTAGTGTACTGGTATGAATTTATGAAACGTTGACATGACTGTCCCAGGAGGATGTAATTTTGATAGCTATTTCTAGTTATATACATCTCTAACCCTTGGTATAGTGACGGTACGTTGAGGTTCTTCAAAGTCATCTACTAATAAACTTTCCGACTTAGAAAACCCGTAATAATATGCAGCACCTAGCAATGCTGCCACTACAGCAACACCCCCTATGGTGATCAGTGAAATGGTTAACGGAGTCCAAAAACCGTTTTCATCGTTATCCTCTACCTGAACTGGATCGTCGGTTGTCGCTTCATCTTCAAGATCATCCAGGTCATTGTCTCTTTTCTCTCTTACATTATGGAAGATAAAGAATTCATCTTGTTCAATAATTTTTACAGGAGCCAACACTTTCTTTGTTTTATATTTCTCCGAATCCATCAAGTCATTTGAGACAAATTCCAAAGAATCCACAATGATGATGTCGTCCTTTGAACTAGTTCCCGTTAGTCTAATCTGCAAAGAAACATTGGTGTCACAATGAGGAAAAGATATAATTGATAAAGTAATCGAATTTAGATTGTTGTTGAAAGTTTTTAGTAAAAATATCAGTATTTTAGTGTTCGTGGTTCTAAATAATTGGTTTCCTATTATTTCTTGTTATTTACCAGTTTACTATTGGCTATGTCTATTTATTTGCTAAATACTTAACTTGTAACTTATTAATGATCTCAGGCTGACAAGTGTCGTATAGTTTAAATGGAGTTTACTTAATTTCGATCTTATTTTAATTATTTGCAAAAAGTGTATTATTTTTTTTTCAGGAGAGGAAGGCTGAGAATCCCCACAAGGAGTACGAAACGTACCCAGGATACCCCCGCAACGGCAAGTGTCACGGAGGTTATGTCGGACTCCACGCGACCGGAACGGTCCAGCCACGTGACCTACCGACTAAGCTCAAAAACCATATAGGCAGATCGTGAGGGCGACCGCCCCTCAGGAGAGGGGCGATGCAGAAGTGTATTACAAAAATTGACACATTTATACACGGACGGAATTTGACGATTTAAATATGTGAAAGGCACGAATAATTATTGATTTGTAAAGATAAAATTAAAATATACATTAAATTAATATATAAAGTTAATTTATTTTTTTATTTTTTATTTTATTTTAAAGGTAGATCAACAGTTATTATAATTTTTATAGTGATTAGATTAAATACAATAAACTAATTACAGATCTACACAAGTAGTCATAGAATAATACAATGATGCAATTATGCTGAACAGACAAAAACAGAACTTAGCCTATATTACTAAATACATATTGAACGCTACGCATGCAGGAAATAACTTTGCTAATATAAAAAAAAATAAAGAATCACTAGATATAAGATAAGAATCACTAGATATAAGGTAAGAATCACTAGATATAAATTATATTGTAACATTATTTTTGTATTCCAACTCAAAAATACAATTTAGACAGTCTGCCTCTCAGCGAATTAAAGTTTGGACTAAAAATATCAATATCAATTTTTTGGCATAAGTAATTGCAAATGCTACCCGCTCGCAAAAAGAATGAGTTTCTTCTATAGTTGGTATTACATGTAGGTACATGAATTGGTTTAAATGCACGAAATTGTCTTGACGGAACATTAAATCTCAACAGTGAGAGAAGCTCGGGGCAATCCATCGTACAGGATGCAAATTTAAATTTTCTGTCTATTTTTATCACTGCTGGCTAATTTATACGAGTCCAAATTAACTGCACCTTAAAGTCGTTGGTGAAATTGGTCCTAAAATGATTGTTTTTCAAGAATCCTGTAAATAGATTTCTGATGGGTCGATAATGCGATTGCCTCTGGTACTATAGGACCATAAACTAAGGTGACTATTTACTGCAGGTAAGAAGAAAGTAATTTTTCACTTCAGTAGCTCAAACATGAAGGTTTTGCTGCTTAAAATCAGTGAGTAAAATCGATTTTTACTCACTAGTGAGACAAAGCTAACCACAGATTATAGTAACCTATGTATAGTAACTAATGGGATAACCATACAGACTATGTTGTTTCGCCCTAAGATAATATGCCCATGGACATTGGATCTGCCTGACACTTCTCGTTGTTTCGTGTCACGCATACCTATGCGTACTTAAAACTAATGTAAAATAAATTGGCAAGAAATCAGAAAAATAATTGTTAAAAAAATGTCTCTTCGGAACGGAACATAATAAGTACTTATTAAAATCTCAAGAATGATGCGCGGAACGGAACTATTGACAGAAGTTCCTTTCCACGCATCATACATTCTTGAGATTTTAAATTTTTTTTTTATTTAATTCGCTTAATTTACTAACAGGGAATAATAATAACAATAATTTACTTACTTATTATTTTTGAAGACATATTTTAACAATTATTTTTCTGTTCTTTCGACAATTTATTTTACATTTGTTTAAAGTGGTATGCGTAACACGGAAAAACGAGAAGTGTCAGGCATAATTGACGTGATATTTCCAAAGTAGGTATGATATTTGTTCTCGCTGCTGAAGTGAAAAGTTATGTGTGTCACACGAGAGCAAAGTTGTTTGCATCTCGTGCCTTTGAATCCCTCGACACGCTCAGGATTCTACTCTAGAATCACTCGCTTCGCTCGTGATTCAACAGAATCCTTCGCTTGCTCGGGACTCAAATCAGCACGCGCAGCAAACATCAACTTTGCTCACTTGTTGCACAAATAACTATTGTCATAGTGATATATAAAAATGTTGTGGTGGTAGTAGTAGGTGTAACTTAATGATTTTCATTGTTTTTTTCACTGAGATGAGATCAGTAGGTACCCTTAGTACATAACTGAGCTATCAAATTTGATTGACATTGACGGATAATGTTACTTCATTAAGCAATGTAACTGCACTATTGATGCTGTGTCATATAATCAGCCTACTGATTCTAATTCACAACCCTTCTACTGAACTAAATCGGTTTAAATACAACTGCGTGTTATATTTTCTAACGAAGCGTTTTCGTCTTTTGTCACTATATCATAAAATTGTTTGTAAAGTAATAATTATCCTTCCAATAAAAAATAGGTCATGCGATCATATACCACATGCTACTTTACTAATAACACATTATTTAAACTTACTAGTAATTTTATTATATAAATAATGCCGTTTGTATGACTAATTGATGTCGCCGGGATGTTTGTATTTGATAAAAAGTAATTACTACGAGTATTATGAAGTAGGTGGTAGGTATTATTCAAGTCTAAAGAGTTTATGTCACGTCTAGTTATAAGATTTTTGTGTAATTGTTTTTTGTTGTGTGTAATTAAAAATAAATAAATCACATAAAAAATATAAATTTAGTACAAGGTTTTATAGTCCTTGAATTATTTTGGATTTGCTTGGGAAATTAAATCTTGATTATTTTCTAGTTTTTATTTAGCTTTCTTATCGAACATAATGAAAGCTCTACATAATTTAATTTAAGTAGAGATTTCGAATTTGAAACTATAACTATAATACTTTAGTAGATACAGAATGTTAAAGTTTATCCTGTAGTAAGAATTCGATTAAGAATTTGGGGACTGTGTTGTGACAGTGAATATATAGGCAAAATTAATTTCGCTGACAAAAGCGAGGGTTGATATAACCTGATAATAATAAAGTTTCGCTACCAACGCGATTATTAATAATCTTCACATTTCTATTGCAAAATAACTGATGCAATTAAACGAACACAAGAATTTGTGAACTAAAATATGTCTGATTCATTAACGTGTATGAGAACAGAAATACTCACAAATTGCGTATCTTGCTCGACATGTATCAATAAATCGTGCCATTGATTCCATAATTGGTCATTTGTCTTTTTATAAACGTAAGTCTCTTGCGGCGAAGTCTCTGCGTCTTTGAACAGTGACACATCGATACCGTTACTCGTGGATGACACTTGCATGAACACGTGAACGATTACGAACCCATCTGTTTTAGGAGCATAGTGGAAGGTAGCACAACTAGTTTCTTCTGCTCGCATCCCTATAACACTTCCATGAAACTGAGGCACGTTAATATTCCCGTATTTCACTAATATCCAATTTGGGCTTCCATTACAGAATTCGCTTGTGACTGTTTTATAGCTATTTTTAATGGAAAGATGTTGCCCTGATGTTTGAAAAGGGAGCACAAAAAGAAGGACTAGGAGCAGCATATTTGCAGCAAACATTTCCCCTTACAGACAGTGTTACAATGATTAATTAACGGCATGAGCGTATCATATTAACCCTTTATCATTGTTATTTTTATCGAAGAAATTATTTTAGCGAGATTGGCGGAGATTAACGTATCGCAATAGTGATATAATAAATCGATTACGGCTCTGCGTGTTTTAGTGTCAGTATCACCGTTTCAGTCTGTTACGAGTTGTATTACGCGGAACTATTTAGACTTTAATGAAATATTTTCTATGCATGAATATTTATTTTAAAGTTGGCTGTTTTTCACTTGCATTTGCTATTCGTGGCTGAAAACCTTTAAAATTTTGATGATGAAATGCTTATTTTTGCCGTAAAATATGAGTGTTCACATTGCTTTGAATGTTTAGAAAGAGATTAGTTACCCTGGTTTCTGCGGGTGAACAGAAAAATGACAGGTTAAGAAGGAAATCGCGCGGCTTATTTTCGATACAAACGTAGTTCCCTGTTTTATTAATGCATTATTTTTCATTTATTTCTAATGTTTGTATGTGGTAGTGATCGATTATCAGTTCATTTTGCTAAACAGACTAATATTTTTCCAATATGTCTCACCAAAGTCTTGTATATGTCGCGTGTAGATGAATAAATGACTTATTATTTATCTATCTATCATTAGATGATCTTTAATAAATGTGTGCCTGTAATAAACAACAGTAAATATGCAGAACTGTGAAAACCATAAAATTTATTATTCTTTAACTTTTACGTCATAAAATTAATTTAATAAGGTGACAAATATTCATCAGTTCATATATTTATTGCAGGCGTACAAAATAATGTACGCCTGCAATAAATATAATAGCAAATATATATTATATATAATATAATATATATTTGCTATTACAATAATCACAATGATTAAGCCGGCAATAACCGGCAGCGGCTACATTCTGCGTGGCAGCTCTGCAATCGACTTTCAAAAATTGGATGTTTAGGAATCCGTGACCTTAAAGTCATCGCTGACTATTTAGTCAGCGGTGATTATGATCGAAGTCGCATATGTAATTCAAAAATAGGTCTGCAGATGATTGTTGTTAGCTTTGAGACAAAACAATGTGCGCCTGCAATAAATGAACCAGCAAATTTGCAGAACTGCGATAACCATAAAATTTATAGTTGCTTAATTTTTAAGTCAATTAAAATATCAAGGTCGATTTGAAATGTTTGAATTTTTTAAACTATTGATCAAGCATGGGCAGTGATAAAACTAACGCCATCTTATGACTTTTTGAATCATGAAAAACCATGGAAATAGGAAAGCTAGGATTAAATGTAAATTAAAGAAAGTCGTGTTGGTTTTATTACTTATAATTCACGATCCAGTTGAACCGTTTAAAAAAGTAAAGAATAAAAATTATTAAGAAAACAATTTATTTATTGAAACATCAGTTACGAGCACGGGATTTATAATTTCATACCTTTTAAATTTCTTTGTATATTTTAAATTTCTATGTATGCCAGTTGCCTTATAATGTTTCCCTTCATTGTAGGAGCATCGGATAAATGTATATGACATTTAATGTACAATGTACATGTAAGTTGGTATGGATCTAACGACTAGAAAGGCAAGCATTAGCTACACTGAAGCTACATCCGAATTATATAATTAAATTTTGATTATAATAATGTATATTTTTTTGCGTTAAGTTTAGCTAAATGTTGTCATTGTATTTAATTAATTCTTACGTTTTAAACAAACAAAAATAATTTAAAGCACGTTCGTAAAGAATTTTATTTAGGTTAGGTCAGGTCAGTGATATTGTGGAACATACCCAGAAGGGCGGGATTTTTGTAGGCAGGCTTGGCTTTCCTGTCGGAAGAGCCCTACATACGCCCTTCGCCTATCCTACAATCAAGTAAGAAGGTTGTTTTTAGTGTGTTTATTAAGAAAAAAAGTTACTATAATCAAAATTAATAATATTCATAATTTATTATTGATAACAATATAAAAATAAACTTTTGTTTTCGTAAAAAAATAAAAAGGGATTAAAACTGTTTTCTATTAAAATTAATCATATAAGATAACCTGAGAACATAAATTTTCCTAAGCAATTTGACATTCAAAATAGACATTTCATTCTGCAGCCAATACAAGAAAAGAATTAAGAGTATTATTTCTTATTAAGTTATTTTAGAGCAACACTGCCTCCAACAATGGATTTGCTTTTGAATTATTTTCTGCAAATGTGCTACTTCGCAATATTGCTGTCAATTCTAACAAAAATCTTCTCTATACTCAACATGCTAAGTGATTATTGTCAGCTGGTTCCTTTCTAGGTAACAACGTTACTACGAAATAAAATTGCATATTCCGTTTGGAACGTTACTATATTTTGACGGTATTATAACACATTATCGATTCGTGATATTCCCAACCGCCGTGATGTTTGTCATATATCTGGATGACATCGAACTCATCTAGATGACAGCTGTATATCCGTCCCTACCCAGAGGCACAAGCCTATCTTAACAATGTTACGGCGATAAGGCCTTAGTTAAATACGCAGACTCAGTTCCGATTGGTAGACCTCACTGACATTTTTGAATTAATATACATAAATGGTTTGTGTTTTGTTATTTTTATAAGCTGTCTTTTTTCATTTCTGTCAATCACACCAATTAGCCTAGCAGAAAGTAAGCACAGAATGGCTTACGTTATGGGATCTAATGTAACGGATAGAGATAGAAAATATGTTATATATATATATATATATATATATATATATATATATATATATATATATATATATATTTCTAACATATATATATATATACACAACAATGACTAAGGTACAAATCCTCGCGTTATATATGTCTGTCTCCGCCGGGACTCGAACCCAGGATCTTAGAGATGGCTACACCTTGAAACCGATGTACTAACTACTCACTTACGGAGGTCACCTTTGTTCCTAGCATAACGGGCAGATTACAATTAGCTTCGAAACCAAATGTGAAGTCCACATGAAACGTACCACATTTCTTCTTTGTTGATTGTAACAACGATTGACTAAGAATAATATATAAATAAAAAGAATCTAAATTAAAATAATTTATTTACAATCGAACATTGTTTTACAAGCAAACGCATAATTATTTTAAAATATTTCAAAATAAACATGTTGAAACATATTCATCATATTTCATATTCGAGAATTCAATTCTATATCATATGAATTTCCGTATTGTTCAATTTGTGGTTGGTTATTACAATATTATTGTGTAAGTCATTATTTATAATAAAAATTTGTGGAAACATTTTGTGATTGCATATTTTGATTATCGATATAATCATCAAAAAATTCATCTATAAATTACGTCACATAAATTTTATAATTTTGAATAAAAGGTCAAAAACGCAACAAAAAGAAATAAATTGTTCACAAATGACATGAATTTCGACCGCTCCCCTTAGTACTGAGATTTTAATTTACATGTACATTAATCAAATTAGAACCGCAGCTCAGAAATTACTTTATTTTCTATAAAGTATTAAATATAATCAACACCAAATTAAATACTGGATTTATCAAAGAGATAACGATAAATTAAATAAATATTAATAAAAGATACACAAACACTGATCTCGAATCCATGATCCATTCTTGTGTCAATATCTTTTTTGTCACGAAATTTAAACCCGAAATACCTTTGGTCACACAATCTGGTCGAGCCTGTTTCTCATTCTTAAAGTGTCAGAAAATTTGTGTATGGGTTCTTATATAGTTTTTAATGTATTTCTAATGTATGCATCCGTCTATAACGTGATAGATATTACGAATACATCTCTCGTCTGGTCTGCTCAACACCAGACAGCCCTTAATTAGTAATAGCGGCAGATTCTTAATTGCAAACTAGTGTAGCCTTTTCATCTCGTCGATAAGAATTTAATATCAAATCCATTTATCCGAGTAGCAACATAGTTGCTACACTACTTCAGATTAATAATAAGATATAACTAATATAATATGATACGTGGTTCAGTATTGTCTCGAGCGCTTTTATGGTGGTGTTGTGTATCTATTGTTGACTCATAAGCAGCAATAGTCCATGCTTAAGGATTAAGCGAAAATCTGGAAAGGATGTAATTTGATGCTCTTGGATAATGATCAACTACTTATGATCCCACATAGATACAAGACTGTCAAGTAGGTAATGCATTTCTTTGGTGAAGCTCATTGATGTGGACTCATATTCATTAATCGCAACTGAACAATTTAATGATTTTCATAAATTTTGTCAATTTCCGCATATTGCCTCGGAGTATTCATGATTATTTACGAAACAATCCGAGGAATTGAAACATATCTAAGATCGCTCTCGATCAAAACATCACTATTTAGTTCACGATGTTTCCTTCTGTTACCGATATAATAAAAGATGTAGCAAAACAATGCCACTAGAATAATCACAAATAACACAACCATAGTAATTGTAAATCTATTCCAAAAATTTGGCGTTACTACGACTGTTGGATATCTAAAGGTTGTCGTTTCTAATGAACTTGTAAGTGCAGTTGAGTCATACGAGATAGTAGTTGAAAATACAGTGGTTGACGAAAAAGGAGTCTTGAATGTAGCCGCATCCGTAGTAATTGATGGTGTTTCAGTCCATAATTCTGTTGTAGTATTGATAACAGGCGTACTGGAAATAACGAAGGAGCCGTTGGTCGTTGTAGTCGAGTTAGTGATAGATATGGCAGTGGTAGTAACTAAATTTGTTGCGGTTGAAGTTGTATTTGCAGTGGGTTCTAAGGTAGCGTTGTTGCACGCATTTGGATCAAAAGTAACAGTAGCTAATCCATCTGTGACAGTGCTAGAAGGCGTGGTGTACTCCTTTGTGGAGCTGATGGTTATTGTTGTTGATTCTTCCGAGTCAGTGGTTGATAAGAGAGTGGTCGTAGAGCTAGGTACGCTTGTAACAGGATCTGTTGCGGTAGAAGTCACTTCGGGATCAACGGTAGTAGTGCTGGGTTCAGTTGGATGTGGAGTAAAAGTGGTTAATCCATCCGTGACAGTGCTAGAAGGCGTGGTGTACTCTTTTGTGGAGCTGCTGGTTATTGTTGTTGATTTTTCCGAGTCAGTGGTTGATAAGATAGTGGTCGTAGAACTGGGTTCGCTTGTAACAGGATCTGTTGCGGTTGAAGTCACTTCGGGATTAATGGTAGTAGTGCTGGGCTCAGTTGGATGTGAAGTAACAGTGGCTAATCCATCTGTGACAGTGCTAGAAGGCGTGGTGTACTCCTTTGTGGAGCTGATGGTTATTGTTGTTGATTCTTCCGAGTCAGTGGTTGATAAGAGAGTGGTCGTAGAGCTAGGTACGCTTGTAACAGGATCTGTTGCGGTAGAAATCACTTCGGGATTAACGGTAGTAGTGCTGGGTTCAGTTGGATGTGGAGTAACAGTGGTTAATCCATCCGTGACAGCGCTAGAAGGCGTGGTGTACTCTTTTGTGGAGCTGCTGGTTATTGTTGTTGATTTTTCCGAGTCAGTGGTTGATAAGATAGTGGTCGTAGAACTGGGTTCGCTTGTAACAGGATCTGTTGCGGTTGAAGTCACTTCGGGATTAATGGTAGTAGTGCTGGGCTCAGTTGGATGTGAAGTAACAGTGGTTAATCCATCTGTGACAGTGCTAGAAGGCGTGGTGTACTCCTTTGTGGAGCTGATGGTTATTGTTGTTGATTCTTCCGAGTCAGTGGTTGATAAGAGAGTGGTCGTAGAGCTAGGTACGCTTGTAACAGGATCTGTTGCGGTAGAAATCACTTCGGGATTAACGGTAGTAGTGCTGGGTTCAGTTGGATGTGGAGTAACAGTGGTTAATCTATCCGTGACAGTGCTAGAAGGCGTGGTGTACTCTTTTGTGGAGCTGCTGGTCATTGTAGTTGACACTTCCGAGTCAGTGGTTGATAAGATAGTGGTGGTAGAACTGGGTTCGCTTGTAACAGGATCTGTTGCGGTTGAAGTCACTTCGGGATTAATGGTAGTAGTGCTGGGTTCAGTTGGATGTGGAGTAACAGTGGTTAATCCATCTGTGACAGTGCTAGAAGGCGTGGTGTACTCTTTTGTGGAGCTGCTGGTCATTGTAGTTGACACTTCCGAGTCAGTGGTTGATAAGATAGTGGTCATAGAACTGGGTTTGCTTGTAACAGGATCTATTGTGGTTGAAGTCACTTCGGGAATCACGGTAGTAGTGCTGGGCTCAGTTGGATCTGAAGTAACAGTGGCTAATCCATCTGTGACAGTACCAGAAGGCGTGGTGTACTCCTTTGTAGAGCTGATGGTCATTGTTGTTGATTTTACTGAATCAGTGGTTGATAAGATTGTAGTTGTTGAACTAGGTTCGCTTGTAACAGGATCTATTGTGGTTGAAATCACTTCGGGAATTACGGTAGTAGTGCTGGTTCAGTTGGATGTGGAGTAACAGTGGTTAATCCATCCGTGACAGTGCTAGACGGCGTGGTGTACTCTTTTGTGGAGCTGCTGGTTATTGTTGTTGATTTTTCCGAGTCAGTGGTTGATAAGAGAGTGGTCGTAGAGCTAGATACGCTTGTAACAGGATCTGTTGCAGTAGAAGTCACTTCGGGATTAACGGTAGTAGTGCTGGGTTCTGTTGGATGTGGAGTAACAGTGGTTAATCCATCCGTGACAGTGCTAGAAGGCGTGGTGTACTCTTTTGTGGAGCTGCTGGTCATTGTAGTTGACACTTCCGAGTCAGTGGTTGATAAGATAGTGGTCGTAGAACTGGGTTCGCTTGTAACAGGATCTATTGTGGTTGACGTCACTTCGGAAATTACGGTAGTAGTGCTGGGCTCAGTTGGATCTGAAGTAACAGTGGTTAATCCATCTGTGACAGTGCTAGAAGGCGTATTATACTCCTTTGTGGAGCTGCTGGTTATTGTTGTTGATTCTTCCGAGTCAGTGGTTGATAAGAGAGTGGTCGCAGAGCTAGGTACGCTTGTAACAGGATCTGTTGCAGTAGAAGTCATTTCGGGAATTACGGTAGTAGTGCTGGGCTCAGTTGGATGTGAAGTAACAGTGGCTAATCCATCTGTGACAGTACCAGAAGGCGTGGTGTACTCCTTTGTAGAGCTGATGGTTATTGTTGTTGACTTTACTGAATCAGTGGTTGATAAGATAGTGGTTGTTGAACTAGGTTCGCTTGTAACAGTATCTGTTGCGGTTGAAGTCACTTCGAGATTAGTGGTAGTAGTGCTGGGCTCAGTTGGATGTGGAGTAACAGTGGTTAATCCATCCGTGACAATGCTAGAAGGCGTGGTGTACTCTTTTGTGGAGCTGCTGGTTATTGTTGTTGATTCTTCCGAGTCAGTGGTTGATAAGAGAGTGGCCGTAGAGCTAGGTACGGTTGTAAGAGGATCTGTTGCGGTAGAAGTCACTTCAGGATTAACGGTAGCAGTGCTGGGTTCAGTTGGATGTGGAGTAACAGTGGTTAATCCATCCGTGACAGTGCTAGAAGGCGTGGTGTAATCTTTTGTGGAGCTGCTGGTTATTGTTGTGATTCTTCCAAGTCAGTGGTTGATAAGAGAGTGGCCGTAGAGCTAGGTACGCTTGTAACAGGATCTGTTGCGGTAGAAGTCACTTCGGGATTAACGGTAGCAGTGCTGGGTTCAGTTGGATGTGGAGTAACAGTGGTTAATCCATCCGTGACAGTGCTAGAAGGCGTGGTGTAATCTTTTGTGGAGCTGCTGGTTATTGTTGTTGATTCTTCTAAGTCAGTGGTTGATAAGAGAGTGGCCGTAGAGCTAGGTACGCTTGTAACAAGATCTGTTGCGGTAGAAGTCACTTCGGGATTAACGGTAGCAGTGCTGGGTTCAGTTGGATGTGGAGTAACAGTGGTTAATCCATCCGTGACAGTGCTAGAGGTTGACACTTTCGAGTCAGTGGTTGATAAGATAGTGGTCGTAGAACTGGGTTCGATTGTAACAGGATCTATTGTGGTTGACGTCACTTCGGGAATTACGGTAGTAGTGCTGGGCTCAGTTGGATCTGAAGTAACAGTGGCTAATCCATCTGTGACAGTGCTAGAAGGCGTGGTATACTCCTTTGTGGAGCTGCTGGTTATTGTTGTTGATTCTTCCGAGTCAGTGGTTGATAAGATAGTGGTCGTAGAACTGGGTTCGCTTGTAACAGGATCTATTGTGGTTGACGTCACTTCGGGAATTACGGTAGTAGTGCTGGGCTCAGTTGGATGTGAAGTAACAGTGGCTAATCCATCTGTGACAGTACCAGAAGGCGTGGTGTACTCCTTTGTAGAGCTGATGGTTATTGTTGTTGACTTTACTGAATCAGTGGTTGATAAGATAGTGGTTGTTGAACTAGGTTCGCTTGTAACAGGATCTGTTGCGGTTGAAGTCACTTCGAGATTAGTGGTAGTAGTGCTGGGCTCAGTTGGATGTGGAGTAACAGTGGTTAATCCATCCGTGACAGTGCTAGAAGGCGTGGTGTACTCTTTTGTGGAGCTGCTGGTTATTGTTGTTGATTCTTCCGAGTCAGTGGTTGATAAGAGAGTGGTCGTAGAGCTAGGTACGCTTGTAACAGGATCTGTTGCGGTAGAAGTCACTTCGGGATTAACGGTAGCAGTGCTGGGTTCAGTTGGATGTGGAGTAACAGTGGTTAATCCATCCGTGACAGTGCTAGAAGGCGTGGTGTAATCTTTTGTGGAGCTGCTGGTTATTGTTGTTGATTCTTCCAAGTCAGTGGTTGATAAGAGAGTGGCCGTAGAGCTAGGTACGCTTGTAACAGGATCTGTTGCGGTAGAAGTCACTTCGGGATTAACGGTAGCAGTGCTGGGTTCAGTTGGATGTGGAGTAACAGTGGTTAATCCATCCGTGACAGTGCTAGAAGGCGTGGTGTAATCTTTTGTGGAGCTGCTGGTTATTGTTGTTGATTCTTCCAAGTCAGTGGTTGATAAGAGAGTGGTCGTAGAGCTAGGTACGCTTGTAACAGGATCTGTTGCGGTAGAAGTCACTTCGGGATTAACGGTAGTAGTGCTGGGTTCAGTTGGATGTGGAGTAACAGTGGTTAATCCATCTGTGACAGTGCTAGAAGTTGACACTTCCGAGTCAGTGGTTGATAAGATAGTGGTCGTAGAACTGGGTTCGATTGTAACAGGATCTATTGTGGTTGACGTCACTTCGGGAATTACGGTAGTAGTGCTGGGCTCAGTTGGATCTGAAGTAACAGTGGCTAATCCATCTGTGACAGTAAGAAGGCGTGGTGTACTCTTTTGTGGAGCTGCTGGTTATTGTTGTTGATTTTTCCGAGTCAGTGGTTGATAAGAGAGTGGTCGTAGAGCTAGGTACGCTTGTAACAGGATCTGTTGCGGTAGAAGTCACTTCGGGATTAACGGTAGCAGTGCTGGGTTCAGTTGGATGTGGAGTAACAGTGGCTAATCCATCTGTGACAGTGCTAGAAGGCGTGGTATACTCCTTTGTGGAGCTGCTGGTTATTGTTGTTGATTCTTCCGAGTCAGTGGTTGATAAGAGAGTGGTCGCAGAGCTAGGTACGCTTGTAACAGGATCTGTTGCGGTAGAAGTCACTTCGGAAATTACGGTAATAGTGCTGGGCTCAGTTGGATGTGAAGTAACAGTGGCTAATCCATCTGTGACAGTACCAGAAGGCGTGGTGTACTCTTTTGTGGAGCTGCTGGTTATTGTTGTTGATTTTTCCGAGTCAGTGGTTGATAAGAGAGTGGTCGTAGAGCTAGGTACGCTTGTAACAGGATCTGTTGCGGTAGAAGTCACTTCGGGATTAACGGTAGCAGTGCTGGGTTCAGTTGGATGTGGAGTAACAGTGGTTAATCCATCCGTGACAGTGCTAGAAGGCGTGGTGTAATCTTTTGTGGAGCTGCTGGTTATTGTTGATGATTCTTCCAAGTCAGTGGTTGATAAGAGAGTGGTCGTAGAGCTAGGTACGCTCGTAACAGGATCTGTTGCGGTAGAAGTCACTTCGGGATTAACGGTAGTAGTGCTGGCTTCAGTTGGATGTGGAGTAACAGTGGTTAATCCATCCGTGACAGTGCTAGAAGTTGACACTTCCGAGTCAGTGGTTGATAAGATAGTGGTCGTAGAACTGGGTTCGATTGTAACAGGATCTATTGTGGTTGACGTCACTTCGGGAATTACGGTAGTAGTGCTGGGCTCAGTTGGATCTGAAGTAACAGTGGCTAATCCATCTGTGACAGTGCTAGAAGGCGTGGTATACTCCTTTGTGGAGCTGCTGGTTATTGTTGTTGATTCTTCCGAGTCAGTGGTTGATAAGAGAGTGGTCGCAGAGCTAGGTACGCTTGTAACAGGATCTGTTGCGGTAGAAGTCACTTCGGAAATTACGGTAATAGTGCTGGGCTCAGTTGGATGTGAAGTAACAGTGGTTAATCCATCCGTGACAGTGCTATAAGGCGTGGTGTAATCTTTTGTGGAACTGCTGGTTATTGTTGTTGATTCTTCCAAGTCAGTGGTGGATAAGAGAGTGGCCGTAGAGCTAGGTACGCTTGTAACAGGATCTGTTGCGGTAGAAGTCACTTCGGGATTAATAGTAGTAGTGCTGGGTTCAGTTGATGTGGAGTAACAGTGGTTAATCCATCCGTGACAGTACCAGAAGGTGTGGTGTACTCCTTTGTAGAGCTGATGGTTATTGTTGTTGACTTTACTGAATCAGTGGTTGATAAGATAGTGGTTGTTGAACTAGGTTCGCTTGTAACAGGATCTGTTGCGGTTGAAGTCACTTCGAGATTAGTGGTAGTAGTGCTGGGCTCAGTTGATGTGGAGTAACAGTGGTTAATCCATCCGTGACAGTGCTAGAAGGCGTGGTGTAATCTTTTGTGGAGCTGCTGGTTATTGTTGTTGATTTTTCCGATTCAGTGGTTGATAAGAGAGTGGTCGTAGAGCTAGGTACGCTTGTAACAGGATCTGTTGCGGTAGAAGTCACTTCGGGATTAACGGTAGCAGTGCTGGGTTCAGTTGGATGTGGAGTAACAGTGGTTAATCCATCCGTGACAGTGCTAGAAGGCGTGGTGTAATCTTTTGTGGAGCTGCTGGTTATTGTTGTTGATTCTTCCAAGTCAGTGGTTGATAAGAGAGTGGCCGTAGAGCTAGGTACGCTTGTAACAGGATCTGTTGCGGTAGAAGTCACTTCGGGATTAACGGTAGTAGTGCTGGCTTCAGTTGGATGTGGAGTAACAGTGGTTAATCCATCCGTGACAGTGCTAGAAGTTGACACTTCCGAGTCAGTGGTTGATAAGATAGTGGTCGTAGAACTGGGTTCGATTGTAACAGGATCTATTGTGGTTGACGTCACTTCGGGAATTACGGTAGTAGTGCTGGGCTCAGTTGGATCTGAAGTAACAGTGGCTAATCCATCTGTGACAGTGCTAGAAGGCGTGGTATACTCCTTTGTAGAGCTGCTGGTTATTGTTGTTGATTCTTCCGAGTCAGTGGTTGATAAGAGAGTGGTCGCAGAGCTAGGTACGCTTGTAACAGGATCTGTTGCGGTAGAAGTCACTTCGGGATTAACGGTAGCAGTGCTAGGTTCAGTTGGATGTGGAGTAATAGTGGTTAATCCATCCGTGACAGTGCTAGAAGGCGTGGTGTAATCTTTTGTGGAGCTGTTGGTATTTGTTGTTGATTCTTCTGAGTCAGTGGTTGATAAAATAGTGGTCGTAGAACTGGGTTCTCTTGTAACAGGATCTATTGCGGTTGAAGTCACTTCGGGATTAATAGTAGTAGTGCTGGGTTCAGTTGGATGTGGAGTAACAGTGGTTAATCCATCCGTGATAGTGCTAGAAGGCGTGGTGTACTCTTTTGTGGAGCTGCTGGTCATTGTAGTTGACACTTTCGAGTCAGTGGTTGATAAGATAGTGGTCGTAGAACTGGGTTCGCTTGTAACAGGTTCTATTGTGTTTGAAGTCACTTCGGTAATTACGGTAGTAGTGCTGGGCTCAGTTGAATGTGAAGTAACAGTGGCTAATCCATCTGTGACAGTACCAGAAGGCGTGGTGTACTCCTTTGTGGAGCTGATGGTCATTGTTGTTGATTCTTCCGAGTCAGTGGTTGATAAGATAGTAGTCGTAGAGCTAGGTACGCTTGTAACAGGATCTGTTGCGGTTGTAGTCACTTCCGGATTAATGGTAGTAGTGCTGGGTTTAGTTGGATGTGGAGTAACAGTGGTTAATCCATCTGTGACAGAGCTAGTAGGCGTATTGCACTCTTTTGTGGAGCTGCTGATCATTGTAGTTGATTCTTCCGAGAAAGTGGTTGATAAGATAGTTGTCGTTGAACTGGGTTCGCTTGTAACAGGATCTGTTGCGGTTGAAATCATTTCTGTGTCGGGTTGCGTTGTAATTGTAGATGGTTTAAACTGATTGGTTACAGTTGTTGATTCATCAGTGACAGAAGATAGTTGGATAGGTGTCGTTGATGTTGTGGTGTTGGCAGTAGTAGGGGTTTGTGTGATGTCACTATCGTAAATCTTGCACGTTTCTTCTATCTCATCTGTTGCAATGAATCGAAACGAATCAACTAGTAACGTAGACTCGGTGAATGACAAAGCTATCATTGTTATCTGAAAACAATTTGTAGTTAGTTTATTATGCCTCACTTTTTTTTTGTTTCCCTCAGGAAAATGCATTAAATTGCATACCCCGGCTGTGGCGAGCCGGCGGTTATGTGGGGCTCTCCTCACCAGAAGGGGGACTTCCTCGCGCCTGCCGGCGACTCGCGGCGGCGCCGCGGCTGTGCTATCGAGCCCGGCGCCGCCTTCTTCGAGCGGGATCGGCCATCTCCCGACCCCGCTCGGCGGCCTCCTTCTGGAGCATCACTGCTTCACAGAAGGAGGCCACAGCCCTCCAACCTCCCTCGTCCGCCAGCATTGCCGCAATCAATGCCAGCGGAGACAGATGTCGCCCAATCTCTGCGACCAAGGCTCGGCGCTCGGAAGCCCACGCGGGGCACTCCGCCAGCGTGTGAGCCATGATATACAACATGTTGTATTGTTTATATACCTACAACACACAATTTTGAAACTTATTTAGATTTTCTCTTACTGTTTCAATAATGTTGTTTATATATATACACAAATGATTTAATTTGGATATTTTCTGTTTAACAACAAACCTTAGAACTCTATCAGAATACCAGTGGTTTCCTGACGTCCTGTTGCGAGTAAAGTTCTGTCACTCTATTACGACCCTTTTACACTTCTACAGTGCGTTCAATCTATTTTGTATTGCGTGTTTGCTAAGTTTATATAATGTTATGTCTTTTAGTGATGTTATGTTTGTGTGCGATGGAGACAAGGGATTTAAAATTAAATGGTTTTTGAGGGTCTTTAAAGAGTTGTCACGTTTTTTTGGCAGTCTTTGATATGTTGACTATTCACGTAAGTGACTATACTGGTCTTATTTACCTGTATGCTTGTGTACAGCATTTTTGCAGTTTTCTTTTGTGCCATATAGTCTAAAATAAACATATCTTTTTAGTATTATATTTGTTATTAATTTTTAAGCTAAACGATAATTATAAATAAAAAATCGGTTAAAATTGGTTCAGTAAATCCCGAGATTACCCCTTACAATTTAACAATTATAAAAACACACAAACTTTACTTCTTTATAATATTAGTATAGATATGTTATCTCTTTATATTGTTGTGATCCAGCACCAAGCAGTATACAAAGCCTGTGGGAAACAATAAAATCTGTTTGAAAAATGTATATATGTCTAGGTAAGGAAATATCAAAGTACTATAAGTAAAAAAATATACAAAGAATGTACAGAAACGTTGGTGGTGCTGTGGTATTCGTACTGGACTACGATCCAAAGGATTCGAGAGGACTGTGGTCGACCCTGCCATGTACCAAAGTGTTTCTCGAATTTTATTTGTACATTTATCTGACGCTCTTACGGTGAAGAAAATATTCGTAGGCAATCTGAGTATGAAATTCAAAGATGTATGTAGTCAACCAATCCGCACAGGGCCAGCGTGGTTGACTACCGTATCCCACCGTGAAGGCGAGCAAGTGCTCGCTTGTGTGCGCGGCCGGCTACCACGCACGCCTTGGAGTGCCTCTCTACCTGGGAGATTGTCCTAGTGTTCTCGGACAATCAATCAAAATGAGGCGATGGCTCGACCTACAAGGTCGAGCTAGCCAGTGGGCGTGTGTGTGAGTGCGCAACCCGCCACGCGCCCCGTTATGGGCCCAGAGAACACCGGAGGGTTTTAGTGGGTAGGCTGGTCCTCTCAGACCGGAGTGCTCTTCACACGGCCGCGCCTTGCCATCGCGGCGTTATGGTGCATAAGGTGATCTTCCCCTCGCAAACAAAAAAAAAGGCCCGTATTCCACCGTGGGCCCGTATATGGGCTGTGGTAAACGTTAGTAATATGCAAATAAATAATCAGTTTATATACTTACATGCCCTTTGAAATCCGCCACACCAATGGTTTGTCTCAATGTGGTCCAACCAGGCACGAACCCAGCAAGCACTGGCGCGTGCATTATTGTATATATAACTTTGTTTGTATTCCTGTCTTGTACTAATAACGTTAATTGTGCAGCTATGTTATCACCGCCCATGTATACATTAACTTCTAGGATACCCTTGGTGACCATCTGGAAGTCGATGGAAGATATACAACTAAATCCCTGTGTTGCAGACAGTACAGCCTCGCTGCTATTATGGGGTTTCTCAACATCTAAGTCGTCAAGTTCAACCCACTGCCAGGGACTGCCCCCTTCAAGACACACATCGCTAACGGTAAATACTTTATAGAAGTCGTCTTTAGTATTCAGATTAGCTGTGAAACAGTCCTCTCCAAGTACGCAATGGCACACTAACAAAATGAACAGTAAGCAAACATGCGTCGTTTCCATAATTAAAACAAGTGCTATATTCTTTATTCATAGATCTAGTATGGCATTATTATCATTAATTAAACATTTATCGCGGAAATTATCGAAGAGATTACAGATTTTGAATGCGCTTGGTTGTGGTTCAGTGGTGGATTAATTAGTAAAATTATTTCTTAAATAAATGCTGTTGGTGCTGTTAGTTAATGAGATTAAAAATAGTTAAAATATGAAAAAAAGTTTAATATTTTTTTAATATTTCACTTAACCCCTTTGTTGTGTCTATGGTCATTGCAAGTAACTTGGTAACAATGTATTATTAAAAAAATTTTGTGTAACGTTTGTTGGATTTGTGTTAAATAAACGGATGTAGATGAAAAGTATTATGTTTTGGCGTGAAATCACAATAGACAGACAGACAGAGTTACTTTCCCATTTGTAATGTTAGTAAGGATTAACTATTTGGGTAGACTACTATACTATATTATTCTAATACATATACTAGCATTTAAAAAAATGCTTTATACTTGCGCGAGGTCGAAAAATGATGGTCAAAATGAAGATGGCTGATTACCCTTAAGGTTGTCTAAAGATAATAAAATGCCATGTACCAAGGTTTATGGGCGCTCATTGTTAAAATTTCCAATAGCATGAAGCAGATAGATGGTCCATGCGTTGAAAAAAAGGTGATTATGTTTTTATTAAAGCGGTGACCGCTTTTGTGGGCAACTTTTCCTCTTTAAGCATCTGTTACGTGGTGGTGGCTAATGCTGTTTCGTCAGAAGATATATATATATATATATAGTTAAGAGAAGTTAAGTTTATATAGATGTTTATTACTCTTTCACGTAAAACCTACTGAGTGAATTTTAATTAAACTTTACAATAATATCGTTTAGAATATCATTAGAATTTTAAGAGAAATAAGTAGAGTCGTCTAGAATAGCCAGAATGTATGGTATATGTTTTATATACGTATTTAGTGGGTATAATATAATACTATACATGCAGTTTCATATAACCGTAGCTGGACCCAAAGTATTAAAGAAAAAAAAATTTGTATGTAGCTAAGAAAAATATGCTACCTAAAATATTATATTACGGAACCTCGTGGAAGCACTGATATTCACCTTTTTTCATTATCGTTAATTGATGATAAAAATCTTTGCTTGAAAAGTGTAACTAAGTAATGTAAGACATAAGCCATTAGTGTAATTTTGATCAATATAAATGTATGACGGGAATTAACACGATTGTGTTAATTCCGTCATACATTTATATGTAATTTTGATATTATGGAATGTAAGGAAGTAGATAAATACATTTATAATTACATTTAGTTAGAATCGGGTAAGAAATCAAAAGAATCAAAATAACCTTTATTGAACATAAACCTGTATTGTACATAGATATGTATTAATTTCAAAACAGATATAGCTTAATTAAAAAAAAAATGATATTGTGGCAAAAGAATTTTTAATATCAACTGTTTTCATTTTCAAAAATATAGTCAGATTCTATTTTATTACACCATTCTTCGTTAGTCGTCGAAAAATTACAAATTCGTACTCAGGTCTAAAAGATATTTGTAAAGTTTTTAAAATTTCTCGTTACTTGTAATCAAATGACTTGTTGTCTTAACATCTGTATGTAACTCGACGTAGCGAAAATTGTAGAAAAATTCTATGTATTTTCTTAAAATATTTGACATAATCTAAAATAATGAATGAATGTATTATTCATTATATTATTGTTGTATCCCCATCGAGGGTAACTGTTCTCACTCACTGCGAGCAATAACACCTTGTGCCAAACAATTGTGCCATACAGTTTATGCAATAAATGTTCTTATTTCTTATTTTTACTTTGTTGCTTTATCCGCGTGGATTCTTTTCGTCCATAATCTAATGTATATGGAATTAAATATTTGACGATACACAAGTTTGACGTCACCGAATTCTTTATCACGATATTACGATTATCTGTGTAATTACATTTAATTACGATGTTGCAATGCTAAAAGATATTTTGATTGGAAGCGCATATTTCCAACGAGACTTATGGTACTCATTAATTTGTTTTATAAAAAATATGCACTTTCCATTTTAAAGGATTTCGCTATAACTCTTAATGCTTATGTTAATTTACTTGATCCTATCGAGAGGAAAGGCTGAGAATCCTCATGGATACTGCACCGCAACTAAGTGACACGGTGATTATGTTGGACTCCAAACTGGCTGAGACTTGGTCATAAGGGCCTTACGGCTTCGATGGAGTTAGAGATGCAATATAAATTTAATTTATATCCTATGGGATAAATTTGAAAATCGAATTAATCTCCTTATATGCTCTATTAAAAGTAATAACTTTGAATTAATTTATTATAAGTCTATATCACTAAATGCGAAGGAATAGTCTTAGTACAGTTTAATATGCAGACAAATGTCATGCCAGACACATGGTCGTGTAAGTTATACTGCAGCCACCTTTAAGATGGTTTTGGTAAGGACCAGTTTTCATCTTTTGAATTTCGAATCTTCGGTTTAAGAACAAGCGCTGAGGTTGATATCGCAATATCGCCACTCTTGGGAAATTAAGTTTAAATTTTAAAATTTAAGTTTTATATTTTTTCGCCCCAAAAGCTGCCAGACCTGCAAACAATGTGCCTTGTCTACTAGAGTCTTATTGGTAGGGGTGTCCCTATCAAACAGTCTTAGCACTTCGATCCAACAAAAATTGCGCTCCATTCCTCAAGCTATCACCAGCCGTTTTATTCGTGCTTATGAGCTTGATGATGCCCTTGATGGCATGGAATAGGTGTGCACGACGCCGCCACATTCGCTATTGCTGGATTACTTGAAGATCCCGAAGGCGAGGGGTTGACGCTGAGAATAATTGAAAATCATAGTGTTTTCTGTACACTCGTCCAGGCAGGGTTGATCCAGGAGCCTTCTGTGGTACTATGGTCGATCGTCCGCTTCGTTTTAGGTTCTTCGTCGTAAGCCATATTGAGAAGTGGGAGATGCGTTATTTATTTCCGATTTGAGGTGCGATCCTGACGCGCCAGAATGGCTGGGTTTAGACTTCCTTCGGAAGGATATACCGTACAGAAAGCGCTTGTTTAACCATTTGGGCCTTTATTATCCCTTAGGGCATACATTAAATCCTTATTTTGACTATTGTGGTTTTATTTTACCTTTACATTGTGTAGGTAATTGGTAGGAGCTTATTATCTAGATAATGCTTTTAAGTACATGTTCTTGGTTTTATACACGAGCTATCCTAATTTATCCTTATTCTGGGCTGCATTTCGATACTTATTTTTGGCTAGTATTAGCGTCCACAAATTATCGATAGGAGTTAAGTGCCTCCTTTTTCAGGTATATATTTGGTAAATTAATATATCTTAATTGTTTGCCACCTAAACTACGAGATTTCATATAGATATCTATAGGACATTTTACATTTCTTACTCATACCAATGACTATTTTATCGTTACAATTTCTTGAAATAATCTTTTCCAATTTCAGATAAATTATTTAAAATACATACGTCATTAAATTAACATATAGTTAAAACATATAGTGATTTAAATTTTAATGCACTATATTTAAATTTCTATGAGTTTTTTATGCACAATATCGTTGAATAAGGAGAGTGGGCCTTATATCTAGAAGAAAACTTTTTTAGCCCTAAATATCAAGATCTAGAAACCCGTGTAGTTTGATATTAGTTCTGTTTGCATGTTAGGGTACTCGTATTGAAGTCAGTTTGGTGTACGTCCAACTCTATGATTGCTTAAAGTCTATTTTTAATTAAGCAGAAATATGGATACCTAAGACCCAAAGTTTTAAATCTCGTTATTTTACAATTAATAATTAATATTGAATATAATGGAATAAATTATGTTGTTACCAAATCTGACTCAATGAATACTTTATTTATGTACATTAACATCGTGAGTATAATACGAGTTTTACACAATTTAGGTATTTTGTTTTATACACATGACAATTACAAATACGAGTATATTGCATTGACAATGCAAATTCACTTGTATGGTTAGAAAGATATAAAACTGAGAGAAAATAAAATACCAAACTTATTACTTACTTAACAAAAAAATGGTATCTATATTATTCATTACTTAAAAATACAATTCTTGTTACTTAATTTACGTTTATAAAATACCGATATGTCAAAAAAAATTCGACATCACATTACAAATGGCTTATTACAGATATCCAACTAGTTATTCCTTGTATTCAGATCGTGTTCTGTTTCTATATACAAAAATTAAATGGTCATAAATATATTGGCTAGCTAGATAATTAATTTCCTTAAACAATCCTCTAAGTGAGTGTCTAGCCCGTAAAAGGTAAATGACACGAATCGCTTCTTTTTGTAAGAGGAAAATACTTTCAAAATTAGCTGCTAATGTCTATAGCAATAGTCCATAGTACATAATACCATGAAAGTAGCTGAAATAAATCATTCTTACCGTTTCAACATTTGTCAAACTGCTTTCGCAGAACTAAGCTAGTTTGCCAAGGTGTATATATGTGGGTCCCATTGTTGTCGTGAATCTAACGTAATGCCTAAGAAATTTGTGTTATTTACTAAGTCAATAACATCACCATCTATATATTTCAACGAATAAATAGACCTGCCTTATAGTGGATAAAGTTAATTTGATACTGTTCCCTTAGAATTTTATGACCAATTCATTACGACTACACTGCCAATATACTTGAATAGCAAAGAAGCAATCAATCATCGAAGTTTATTTACATATGTATATTAAAATTAGTAGAGGATCCAATATTGATCCTTGAGGTACTCCCACCATAAAAGGCAACTCACTTTCTGTAGTCTGCCTGACAATTGAGATTTAATAATTATATATCCTTTGTCCAGCAGTGGACGAAAATGATGATGATTCCACTCCCTCCTCTGAAATGATGATGATTAAGTAATGATATAAGTTATACATAGCCATGAGTTCTTCATTAACAATTCGTGTTATTTACTAGTTTCTCGTTCGGGAAATGCATTTTTTTTCTACTGATTGAAATATATTGTTTTTGTATTTCTGTTTGTTTCTTAACTATAATTTTTAAACAAAATTTTTATCATCGCATATTTGATTTTCGATTTGAGATTAGATTAGATTGTACACGTGATTACAATGGCCTTTGTCGATAACGGATTGCTGACAATAGAAATTGAAACTATTTTTGTACATAAATCAGTCAACTTTTGACATTCTTCAGATTATTATTAATTTAGACGTCTAAGAAAGATAAATATAAATTTACTTAATAAGATTTCGTATAATCATTTTTGAACGTCAAAGAAGTTGTTAATTGGTCCACAAATTTATGGTGCGAGACGTTTTATTGGAATGAACCAGCAAGAGATATTTTGTCCTCGACTGTAAGATGGCCTCAGAGCTAAAAGTGTGAGCCCAACTTTCATTATAATCCATACTAATATTATAAATGCGAAAGTAATTCTGTCTGTTTGTCTGTCTGTCTGTTCCGCTTTCACGCCAAAACTACTGAACCGATTTAAATGAAATTTGGTACACAGATAGTCTAAAGCCTGCGAAAGGACATAGGCTACTTTTTTATACAAAATAGGTTGTAAAGGGTTGTAAAAGGTTGAAAGGAGGGATAATAGGTTGTATGTTTTCAAAATTCCATTGAGGAGAATAGCCACTCAGTAACTGACTTAGTTCCAACTGTCCATTATAATACATGCCAAGTAGACTCTTTATTTAAAGACATAACCAATAACTCCAGTAGTAATCAGTCATTAGTTGTGTCATCACCTCAAGTTGATGAACCAGTATTGTTGGACAATGTGACCCATTATGCATCCTCTGCTCAGGTTAGACTGTCTTCTCCATTGAAAGAAAGATATGTATTATTTAGTGATGAAATAGGGAAGAATATAGGATATATATTAAGTAACCAGTTAGGTGAACCTGTTATAAACAATTGTATGCCGGGTTCTAACTTTCATAATATTGTCAGCAAAATCTCAGCTTATGAGTTCAATTGTAATGACAGTTTAATTATATTATTAGGAAACGTGAGTGGTGTGAACAAGAATTCACTTAAGCACCTCTACACTGTATTAAATGATTTAAAAATTAATAGGGTTATTATGTTCTCATTTCCCTATTGTCAAAGTTTAGGCAAAAAGAAAAATAATTTTATATTTAAATTGAATTGCATGTTGGATACCATGACTCAATACATGGAAAATATTCATATTATTGACATTAACCAATTATCAGATATAACAAATAATTTCTTTTTAATTAAGGATAGAATAAGTCTGACTACATTTTACAAAAAACGATTAGCAAAGGTGCTAAAATATTACTTTTTAACTTCAGCCAAGAACTTGGCTGCTAATTTACAAAATGACAATGCTTTTATTGAGCAACATATAGAATATAATTTCTTGGAATCTGTTCCAAAGAATTTAAATTAAATAATAAGACAACAGAGATTATCTCTGGCTCTTTAAAGACAATAGAAAAGCCTCATTATCTACGAATTGTACATCAAAATATCCAAGGCTTTTCTGGCAAAGATTTAGAAATTAATTTGTTGTTAACATGTGAAAAAGTTGATATATTGTGTGTTACCGAACATTGGCTTAAGAACTATGAATTAATCACCTTTGATAATAATTATAGTATTGTAAGCTCATATATTAGACAATCTGCAATAAGAGGGGGGTCTTTAATCATATTAAACAATGTATTGCATTATAAAGAACGCAAAGATGTTGTATCACTTTCCATTGAAAGAGTTATTGAAATATCGTGTGTGGAGCTTAACAATCTTATTATAGTGTGTATCTATAGGCCCCCATCTGAAAGCTATATAGAGTTTGAATCCACCATGGAGGATCTTTTGCAATTAGTGTGCAGGAAAAATAAGAATGTAATTGTATGTGGAGATTTTAACATTAATATTTTAGATATATCACCTCTGTCCCAAAGGTTTATTAATTTATATAAATCATTTGATCTGCATCACGTATTTAACGAACCAACTAGAATAACACCCACATCAGCTACCTGCTTAGATAATATTTTTTGTAACTGTAAAGTAATTGAATCTGTTGTAATAAACTACATTAACTCTGACCATAGTGGACAATTAGCCTGTATTGAGCACCATCATGTTAGCCCTAAAACTGAATTGATTTGTAGACCTATATCCCAGGGAAGGTTATGTAAATTTAAAAAAAAAATAAGATCTCAAATTACATCTTTGCCTACTGTTGGTGGAGATGCTAATAATTTATATAATAATTTATTTAATTTAGTAAGAATGGAAAGCAACAATATGTTCCCACAAAAGGTTGTAAAATTAAACAACAAAAAGAAATTTAGTGACTGGGCTACTCCAGGCATATATAAAAGCAGGAGAACACTTTTTGAATTATATGCTTTAAAAACTACTTCTGTCGACCCTGCCTTTTTAGATTATGTAAAAAAATACTCAGACTTTTAAAAATGTTTGTTTATGTGCTAAATCTTTATACATATCAAATAAAATAAATATGTCAAAGAACAAAGTTAAGACTACATGGACTATAATAAATCAGGAAACGGGAAAAAGTAGAAGCTCTGGGAACTCTTTCTCTTTAGAAATTAATAATAAGACTAACAAGTCGGACGATGCAGTTGCGAATGCATTTGTTGATTATTTTTCTCAAATTCCTGCTGTAACTACCAGTAATCTTAACTCATCTCCTAGTTTAGCCGTCACCCTCCTCAAGTCAAGTGTGAATAGGTGCAGTGAATCATTCCAATTTAGCTATATTGATGCTTGTTCAATTAAGAAAACATTCCGTTTACTTAACAAGAAGAAAACTGAAGATCTCTGGAGTATATCAACTCACATAATTCAATCTGTCATCGATGAATTAGCCCCATTGTTAGCACAAATTTTTAATTCTTCTATTGATGAGGGTATCTTTCCTGATCTAATGAAATATAGTAAATTAATACCATTTTTCAAATCGGGTAACAAAAAAGATCCCTCAAATTTTAGTATTGTTTGCAGATGATACTTCTTTACTATTCAAAGTTGATAGACAAAAGGAATGTTATGACGATGTAAATAGTGTTCTCTCGAGAGTTCTGTATTGGTTCACAACTAATAATTTGTCTTTAAATTCTAAGAAAACAAAATGTATCAAATTCTCTTTGCCCAATGTAAGGCAGGTTGATACTAGTTTAAATATGAATGGTGATGTCATTGACTTGGTAAATAATATTAAATTCTTAGGCATTACGTTAGATTCACGACTACAGTGAAACTTTGGCAATCAAACTTAGTTCAGCGGCGTACGCAGTAAAAAAGATTAGACTTTTAACTAATGTTGAAACGGCAAGAATTTCCTTTTACAAAAAAGAGCGATTCGTGCTATTTACTGTTTACGGGCTAGAGAATCCCTAAAAGAATTGTTCAAAGAAATTAATATTTTAACTTTAGCTAGTCAATATATATATGATAATTTAGTTTTTGTATATAGAAACTATAATAAATTCAATAAAAACAGTGATCTACATAATGTGAATACTAGAAACAAAAATAAACTTGCCGTTCCAATGTTCAGACTCCATAAAACTAGCTGTTCGTTCTTGGGGAAATGTATATCTATGTTTAACAAGCTTCCGCAAAGTGTCATTGATTTGCCTTTATATAAATTTAAAATCCATATCAAAAAGACACTCATGAGTAAAGGTTATTATAAAGTAAGTGACTATCTAAATGATCACAGTATTTGGGAATAGGGACACTATTCATAGAGCCATGTTTGGTAACAACATTATTAATAATATTGTATTATTTTATATGTGTATGTAAACATACATACGACTGTAATCGTATTAGGTATGATTGTATCTTATACTATATTGTATTTTTATATTATATTATTATAATTATTAACATTGAAAAGAGGAGATAAAAAAAATACCTTCAGAGTTTCTTGCCTGTTCTTCTCGAGAAGGCTCTCCCAATTTCCGAACAGGTGTCGAGTTAATATATTTTTTCTTTTTTTTTTTTCCTTATTCGTACGTACGGACAAGGTTTTTGTTTTTTTTTTATTATTTAAGCTTTTTTTTTTGTTTTGTTTGTTGACGTCAATAAGTGCCTGTAAAGGTCTATGTTGAATAAATATTATTTTGATTTTGATTTTTTGATTTTATGAAAATATTGTTAAAACCACTGAACCGATTTAATTGAAATTTGGTACACAGATAGTCTAGAGGCTGAGAAAGGACAGAGGCTACCTTTTAAAGCAGAAAAGGGTTGTAAAAGGTTGAAAGGAGGGGGTGAAAGGTTGTATGGCAGTATTATTAAAACCACTGAACCGATTTAAATAAAATTTTATACACAGATAGTCTAGAGCCTGAGAAAGGACATAGGCTACTTATTCATTCAAAAAAGGTTGTAAAGGGTTGTAAAAATTTGAAAGGAAGGATAATAGGTTGTATAGAAATATTGTTAAAACTATACAATATTTCTATATTAAATCGGTTCAGTAGTTTTGGCGTGAAAGCGGAACAGACAGACAGACACAATTACTTTCGCATTTATAATATTAGTATGGATGATCCTATGAACTTGGATCTTCTTTGAAATCATAAAAGATTTTGGGTTACCACGCTTGTCCGACGTGGCGGCGGGGGAGTATCGGAACCTTTTCTGTTGGTTGGCACAGTACACCGCTAGCAAGTAGTATGGGATTTTAGTCATAAGTCAGAAATGCTTGAAACATATAAATGTAAATAAATGTTAGCTATATTAACGGTATTCCCCGTTAGGTTAAACCTGTAATAATAGTGAGGAGGTTGCTGCCGTGATCACCGTGAGCAGAGACGTCACCTATCATATCCTCTTTTTTTATATCCGCTAAAAAATAGCTCGTATCGTAATTAAAATTTTACTTTTTAGTGCATATTTATTTGATTTGAACAGTTCTTTATAAGTCGTTCCTTTTCATATTATTTTTGTATTTTAGTTAATCGAAAGTACACTTAGGTGGTTCTTAATTATAGGTCAATTTGTCGCGCACATACTTAGTGTAAATTTAAAACATATAGTTTTTTCATGGATGCCATGGTCAGAACTGGACCACATTGAAATGGGACCACACGAGGAGCGCCAGCTTTCGAATAAAAGAAAAACATCAAAATCGGTGTGACCAGTTGAAAGATATGAAGTAACAAACATTAAAAAAAATACGTTAAATTGAGAACTTTCATCTTTTTTGAAGTCGTAATTTCTGTCATTTCTAAAAACAACTGGTGTATATTTAATTCGATATATTATTGCTCTTTATAACGATTAAAAAACGTCGTAGCAAAGGACGAGAAGTTTTGTTGCATCGCGTCCTCTTCAGAGGATCGGTCCTTCTTCGGTCGGTCTTCGATCGGTCGTTCACAAGTCGTAGTGTCATTAGGAACAAGGCTGAGTTTGGTCTGTATGTCATATCGACCGATCCGCTTCACTCAGTCTGAATTTTTTGCCCTGACTATAAAATAAATAGGAACAAAAAATTGCCACCTTACAAATCTTTACAGGACATTACAGGACGAAGTCTGTCGGGTCCTCTAGTAGCTTATGTAAGCTAATACAATGTTGTCGCTATGTCGTCCGTACTAGATGTTACGCTTTTAACTGTTAATACACTACGTCAAACGCAACGGGTTCTTTATTTGAAATCGGACACACTCGCCGTGTATACTGAAAGAGGCGAACTCCCAAAGAGGTCGTCACATCCATGTGACGAACTCATTGGGAGTTCACATAATTATGTGTCTGTTGTAAAATCCATAGATCTGGTTAGAACGGAAAATGAATGGCGATTTCGAAAGTAACACATTGATTTTTGCTTCAGAAAGTAGCCATATTGCTGTGCACTCGATTTATGGCCCCACGTTCTGTTCCCAAAGGAGTAATATTTACTGATCCACCTTGAAAGGTGCTGACGCTGGAACATACAAAACCATTTTATTGGATAAGAAGAGATAGCCCTGTGTGAATCATAAATAAGCCATTTCAATATTAGGCCACATGGGACCGATGTAATGAAAATCTATGCATATGAGAGAACATTTTCTGTAAGCTTAAAGTACAACGGTTTTTTATGTTTTCAGTACTGGTTTTGCAGTTTAATAATCGGATCATTTTCTTTCTTGTATCGAAGAAAAGGCAAATAAATGTATAAATATGAAAAGACATCAAAAATATTTCAAATGAGACTTGAACCACGTTTTCGACATGTGTCGTGCTGATTTATCCAATCCAGTTACTCGTAAGTACCTATTCCAATTACAAATATCAATTGCATTGTTCTACCTTTCTATTATATCTATTCTAGCATACCTATAGAAAGTCTATTAAGCTATAATAGACTTTATTCACTGGTATTATCTAATAATAATAACAATTTTGAAATACTTACATATATAGGAATTCGATTTATAAAATGTCTAAAGACTTACAACATGACCAACTCTTTCTCTCGTTACAGCGTATATACTTCCCCACCGAGGTGAACGAGCCTATTCTAACTATTTTCTGGCGATTAGGCCTTAGCTATTCCCTAGTAGTTGGTAGGGTAGTTGGCCTAGTGCGGATTGGTTTTGAATTTCTTCTTAGGTGCGGACAGGTCGCCTCACAATGTTTTCCTTCATCGTAGGAGCGTCAAGTGTACATAGGAAATTTGCTAAATGAAATACATGACAGAATCGATCCCGGACCTTCAGAATCATCCGAATCTTAGACACCGCCCTCTTGTATCAACGTAAGAAATATTACCACTTATGATAAATGATAGCTCCGTGTCCATGTAATCTAGAGATAGTCTACAGAGAGTAGAATCTAAGAAGAGTAGAAGAAGAAGAGAGAGTAGAAAGGGACAGCATTTTAAAAACCTTTTGTTCTTATTTATCCTAAGATGCCGTTACACTTAAGTATTTTGTTAGAATTTTCTCATGATATTCGCATATCCATTAGTTACTCTGATTTATTGGTGGTATACCAACTTACGTTACACTGTAGTCTACAACTCTATGAATGATACTTGTGTGTCGCCAAAGGCACTTGCGTGCTGCTGCGATTGCTGCTTATTCTATTTTGGTTTTTTCCCTTTGAGGAGAGGCTGAGAATCGAAATCGAAGCCTTTTTCCATAAAGGACTTTATCGCTTGGATGGAATAGAATTTGACTTAGGTGAGCTGTTGTGACTGAATCTCCAATCTTTCAAGTTTTGTTGGAATCAAGAAATGTATTGGCTTCGACTCAGTGATTTATGTGGTGTGGAATCCAGAAAAACTGCAGCGCTGAAACCAATGAACTCAAAAAACCGCACTCGTTCGCTAGTCTTACAATTCCAAGCTATAAATTGTTCCTGTTTAGGTGGTACGTAATATGATGTAACATCCATCAATATCAAGGTAACTTCTGTACATCTTATACATCATCTCGTTAATCATTCGGACGATTTATTTGTTGATACACAAAACCTGGCTAATCTGCGAGACCTTAATAAATCTGTAATGTTAAACGAAAGTTTCAATATCGAATTCCTTTCGAGCGAGAGAAGCCAATTTTCTTTTCAACGACAGGACAAAGAAAGGCAACGTTGCCTGACAGCCTTTGTGTCGCGTGACATTTTCCGAGCGACGCGAGAGGCGCCTTCCATGACTGTGACTACAATAAAACACCACTTTTGTGTCCGATGTGATTATTATGGGAATTAAACCGCTGGGTCGATGTGTCTTGCGACTTTAAGAGTTGCACGCTAAGGGACACGTTTTTCGATTCTGATATTAAGATCGCGTCTTAGTTCCAAGGGTTCATCAACATAGGGGCAGTTTTATAACGAAATGGGCGATTGATAAATTGATTGGATGAATTTTGTATGTGGTATCATTATTTTAAGGCATTTATACCGATAAGCGGTATTTATGCCCGTTATCAGTATTGGTGAGATCAGTCGATGGTCGATCTTGCTATGAACCAACTTGTTGACTAACAGATTTCAAAAATGTAGGTTTATAATTGTAGTGTATTTTTTTTTGCTTATGGTCTTAAGTAGACATTAGTCAGTCCTATTGTAGCCTATTTTTAAAAATTAAAATTGATTAATATATATTTTTTTGGTAGGTCCTATATCAGAGGTGGTCCCTTATAACTTTGTCGAAATTAAACGGAGATTTTTAAGAAAATCAAGAAAAAGAAAAAAAGGTCCCATCCAAGCCGTAGGGGCTTTTTGGTCAAGGCGCAGGCTGAGTTAAGTCGGTAGGTAGTCCCGGTCGAGCCGCTTCTATCGGTCTGGAGTCTGACATTATCACCGTGGCACTTGGTTGCGGTGGTATTCATGAGGATTCTCAGCCTATTCTCCCCAGAGGGGAAATAACAAAAAAGCAATGAAAAGCAATATTTGAGACAAAAAGGTGCAAATATTGATTACAAAATACCGTCTTACATCTTTCGAGTCATCGGTCAGTCAAAATCATGATAATTGTCAAATGTCAGTTTTGACAGATAAACTATGACGATGACACATGTCAGAACTGACTTCATAGATTGTAAATTAGCATCCTTATGCATGAGTGTGTAACACCTGTTCTGAAAGTTTCCCTTAGGAAATGCTGAATTTGAATTAGAATGGTGTCTGATTGGCCCCGGTTGTGGAAGTTCGTCAGTGTTTAAGTCAAGTTCAGAGCGGTTCCGGTTGCGGGCGCCAACTTGGAGATTCTGAATCAAGCCGCAAGACAGATCAGACTAATATTTGCACTTCTCCTTGACGTAATGATCTATTATAGGAATTTATGTAACTTGAACGTAGATACTTGAGTCTTATTAGAGTTTGAAAACGAAACGAAACCCATTTTGGGATCATTTCGTTGTCTTTTAACAACGATTTTTAACGTCTATCGACTGTCATAAATGTTTGTTAAAATAAACATTTAAATAAACTGATTTGTTAATTTGAATATGAAGTATATTCAATATTTTAATTAATTCACATCAAAATCATATGAGCGATAACGCTACAAACGTCATGTGTAAATTTAATAATTGATTCTATTTCAATTCAAACATTCAATTTAATCACAGACCCATTGTTACTTCAACATTTTAACATTTTAGAGTCAATATTATACATTAAGTATTAAATAAAAAATTCTACTATCATTTTCTGTATAAAACTAATGGAAGTATAAGCTTATTTATATTTAGACCACAAGCACATATAGAAAACAGATGTAATAACTTAATAAATGGCCAATTAGGACCCGACCGCAGCATAAGCTGCAACAGAATCTGTGACAGCGTTGGTGTTCTGGTCAGTCCTAAGTAGGGTGAAATAAATAAAAAAAATTTAATAGTTATTAATTAAATTTCCAACAAATTATTATTTGTCATACATATTGTAAAAAAGAAAAAAAATAAACTATATAGTGCTACGAGTATAGATAGTTTTAACAATAACCCTCATTTCATCCCTTTAAGAGAATTTCTACGAACACCAAAACTGATATTAGTCTAGAAATAAAGGAAATTAGTTACTTGAAAATTGAGCAACTAAGTACTGTTAACTCTTATGCCATTCCTGGAACTATCACAAATACTTAATCAGACATTAACACATTTTTTGGGTAAAAAAGTTTCATGTATGTTCAAATCCTCTCCATACGAATTGCCGAAACCACAAAACATCGATGTTCTTCAATCAGCGAACCAGGATATGTTGTTTTATTATTGATCTCAACACAGGAAATTTGAAGAAATAAAATGTTTGCTACAAATTTTAAAGTACAGAAATTCATTCCCGGTTACGTAAATACTGTTGTTCTCGTTAATCTTTAACTTTATATACTCGGCATACTTTTAAAGTATGTGATTTTGAGCTATCTTTAAAGATCCATTGTAAGTGACCAGGTTTTTGCCCTGTGTGTTATCATTAACAACACGCACGCATCGAAGACTTTCGTTTCAAGACACTGCAGTAGACGGGCCGAGAGCATGTTGCGTAACTCTCTGAACGCTGCCCAGTCCAGTTACATCAGACGATTAAACTCTTTCTGGAAGTTGAACCTATCCATTCGGATTATTTGTTCAAGGGAAACTTTCAGTATAGACTTTTCAATCTTCACAAGACTAACACATGAGTATTCGACACTTACATTTTCTATGTTTATTTCGATGCTTTCGACACTTGTTCAGAAATTAAATAGGCAAGAAACTCTGAAAATAACCATTATATGCATTATTTATAAAATACCTCGGAACAAGTTTTAGTTCAACCTATATTACTTTTTTTTTCTTCTAGAGAGAAGAGGCTGAGAATCCTCATGGATACCGCCGCAACCACGACGGTGAAGTGCCACAGTGGTTATGTCGAACTTCAAAATGACCGAGGCGACTCGACCTGAATAATCTACTGACTATAATCAGCCCAAGCCTTTGCTATAAGGGCCCTACGATTTGGATGGACGATATACGAGTATTAGATGCTAGTTCATCTTATACATTTTTGCGATAATAGCAATTGTAACAGCTGTAGACATTCAATCATAAATAAGCACACGCATTCTTATCCTTTAGTTGTAATCCTTGTAATTGTACTTGTAATCCTTTAAATGTAATTATTAACATTATAGTATTTTTATTTTCAAGAAAGCATAACATATGCCTTAAATTTATGACAAGGCAACTAATGATAAATCAGTAACACTATAAGCCTACTAGTTACAAACGGAACCTGATATATCGCAAAATAAGCTTACCTTCTGTGTTATAAAGGCTTTGTTTTAGGTATGACCTCGTAAATCCATAAAAAATATTTAAATATTTACGGGACCAGCATAAAAACGACGCATCTTATTTCCCAGCATACGGGAGACTTATAGCTGTGACGTCACTTCGCTGACGTAAATCAGGACCGGAAGACAGGTTATGGCCTTAGAGCAGTTAAAGGGAACATGGGCCAAATCCGGTTGGATTTATTACTCTGCAAAGGCGTCGCGACTTGCGTAGTGCGTTTAGATGTGATGTTTTGGAGTGCTTACGAATGTAAACGTTTTATTGGTATAGTTTAGTTTCTTTTAATGGCCTGTAAGATTTTTAGTTAAGATCGCAAATGATTTTACAAAAAAATATAGTCGTTGTTGTTTTTTTATATAGTAATCACGTTTGTACTCGGACTAATTTGTACCGCCTTATCAAAGAATTTTCTCACTTCACGTTATTGGTTGATTGAGAGAGAATGTCTTGGGCATTAAGGCCGCACTTTGTTTTTATTATTGTAGATAGCTGTTGAAATAAATAAATATATGGTTCCTGTGAGAATTATAAATATCTAATCTCTACAAAAAACTAAAGCCCCTTGAATAACTGAATAACGATATTCTGATTCATGAAGAAAAGTCCTTCCATCTTGCAGTATTATCGGTCGATTTACTTGATCGGTCTGAAATCCGATATCATCACTGCAAGATTTAGTTACGGTGCTACCTATAAGGTGAGACCCATTAGAAATTAAGTAGAAAGGATCTTAGCTGCTTCTCTCCTTAAGGAATAAATAAAAGTTCATTTGTATCCAAGCAACTATGGAACCTCAATACAAATATCTACGAAAAATAAGAAATCTTCATACAAAAATAATATTCACCAGTATGATGCTGTAGAACTTCTCTTTGAAAGATAGAAGCTGATATCTTATACTTACTACTCTCTTATTTTATCTCTTTTCTTATATCTCTTGCTTATCTGTGAGTCATGAAACGTTTTTAAGTAAACTTAGACATTATGGTGTCTCGGATGGAGCTGTTAGCCTTTTAAAATCTTATTTATCAGACAGATTGCAGAAAGTCGTTATTAATAGATCAGAATCTGCTAGCTCGCTATAACTATGGGGGTTCCCCAGGGATCAATATTGGGTCCTCTACTGTTTCTAATATATATAAATGACCTTCCTTACTACATTACAGAATCGTGTGAGACAGTATTGTTTGCAGATGATACTTCTTTACTATTCAAAGTTGATAGACAAAAGGAATGTATGACGATGTAAATAGTGCTCTCTCGAGAGTTCTGTATTGGTTCACAACTAATAATTTGTCTTTAAACTCTAAGAAAACAAAATGTATCAAATTCTCTTTGCCCAATGTAAGGCAGGTTAATACTAGTTTAAATATGAATGGTGATGTCATTGACTTGGTAAATAATACTAAATTCTTAGGCATTACGTTAGATTCACGACTACAGTGGGATCCACATATTGAAACTTTGGCAATCAAACTTAGTTCAGCGGCGTACGCAGTAAAAAAGATTAGACTTTTAACTAATGTTGAAACGGCAAGAATTGTTTATTTCAGCTACTTTCATAGTGTTATGTCCTATGGACTGCTGCTATGGGGATCAGCGGCTAACATTGAAAGTATTTTCCTTTTACAAAAAAGGCGATTCGTGCTATTTACTGTTTACGGGCTAGAGAATCCCTAAAAGAATGTTTAAGGAAATTAATATTTTAACTTTAGCTAGTCAATATATATATGATAATTTAGTTTTTGTATATAGAAACTATAATAAATTCAATAAAAACAGTGATCTACATAATGTGTATACTAGAAACAAAAATAAACTTGTCGTTCCAATGTTCAGACTCCATAAAACTAGCTGTTCGTTCTTGGGGAAATGTATATCTATGTTTAACAAGCTTCCGCAAAGTGTCATTGATTTACCTTTATATAAATTTAAAATCCATATCAAAAATACACTCATGAGTAAAGGTTATTATAAAGTAAGTGACTATCTAAATGATCACAGTATTTGGGAATAGGGACACTATTCATAGAGCCATGTTTGGTAACATTATTTATAATATTGTATTATTTTATATGTGTATGTAAACATACATACGACTGTAATCGTATTAGGTATGATTGTATCTTATACTATATTGTATTTTTATATTATATTATATTATTATAATTATTAACATTGAAAAGAGGAGATAAAAAATAGACCTTCAGAGTTTCTTGCCTGTTCTTCTCGAGAAGGCTCTCCCAATTTCCGAACAGGTGTCGAGTCAATATATTTTTTCTTTTTTTTTTCTTATTCGTACGTACGGACAAGGTTTTTGTTTTTTTTTTTTATTATTTAAGCTTTTTTTTTGTTTTGTTTGTTGACGTCAATAAGTGCCTGTAAAGGTCTATGTTGAATAAATATTATTTTGATTTTTGATTTTTGATTTTTATCTTATTATACCCTTAGTTTTTATTAAATCTTAGAATTAGCTTGGAAGAAAATTTTGTTTCGTTTTTGAAACAATACGTCAATAAATATTACTTATTGAAAGTTTATGGACAGCTGTACTAAATTCTCGAAATAACATTGGATAATAAAAATGTACGTAGCATTAACTGAAATAGGTTCCCCAGCAATTTGAATAAGTAGTTGGAAGCTTCTATACACGATCAATTGTGTTAATTCTTAAAAGCTCAGCACAATGTTTACCGAATAAAGCCTTTGCTTACTCAATAATAAGGTTTAATATAAATGATCCATGCAATAGCGTTTATCGGCAAAGTTAATTAGAATGTTTAGGTAAGTAAGAATAAGGCGGTGTAAAAGTTAACTGCACCATTTTATATATCTTCTATCTCACGTTTTATGAAAGTATATTCAATAGAAACGACGGCTCATGATTTTGCCATGTTTCTCGCGAGGAATACTCGTAAAGATGTAGTCAAAACTAGACATTAAAATAAGGTGGATAGAGTTGCTTGTGGCTCGAGGTTTAAGGTCAAGAAGTGTTACAGGCAGGACATTCAAAATTATTGCCCACATTTCGCACGTTTCAGTAGAGTTTGAATACAAATGTCGGTGCCTTAACTGTTTCCGATATCTGCATTAGGACAATTCTCTTTAATATAGATTTTATGGAAATATTAATAGAGTCCATTTTAATTACATATTTTTTAACCATCATAAATAGATTGTAATGAATTTCATGATTAACTATAAGAGAAATAGCCCAATCGCATATTTGATATAGATAAGTTAAGAAATTAATTACAAAATATTGATATAGATAAAAAAGCGATTTCGAATATACAAGTTAAATTCGTCGTATCATGTACACTTAACGTCACTTTTAACTGTAACTGTGTAACCCGTTTTTAATTTTCCATCGATCCTCCGATAAAGCAATTAATTACAAATTAAAATTTATTGCGGCTGAAGACCGCCGCTGTTCTGATATTGAAAGTTACAAAGCTTTTTTGACTCTGAAATGGGTTACTTCGCGGGGAAGTGTCCTAGAGGCTAATTGCAAATTGCACACCTAAGGAGGAAAATTTACAAAAAAATTCTGGTCATGTAGTAGATTTTATAAGTATTTTTAATTTTGTTTATACAAATAATAATCTCTCTTTATTTTTTGCATATCTTATGACAGAACGCAAGTTGAGTTGTTGTCCATTCCGTACAAGCCATAAGGCCACTAGGGCCAAGGCTAGGCTGAGTTTAGTCGGTAGGTCTATTGGATCGAGCCGCCTCGATTCACCAGGAGTCCGACATAATCAACGCATCCCTGCTTGCCTGTTGCGTTGGTATCCATGAGGATTCTCAGCCTCCTCTTCTGAGGGAAAAAAAAAAGCTGAGTTGCGTTCAACTTTTACTTTTTCCTCCCTTAGCATTTGAACTCTTAACATCAGATGGGAATAGCCATATCTAGGACTCCTTATCAAAAAATGAGTACTGATTTATTTTCAAAGCCACAAAGCAAAACTATCAAATTATGTAAATTTTTTATTATTTTTTCTTCCTAGCAATATTAATATCAATCAAAGAAATCTCCTTAATTATCACAATTGTTTTATTCTACATACGTATCTAGATTGGTTTATGACTTTAATTTTGTGCTGCGACAGATTCGTATAAAATCTATAATTATTACAATGTTGGAATCATTTATGTAGTAAGTAAAGGGAAAACCTTAACAAACCCAAATTGACTAAAGGTTCTAATTAATAGGGCAGTTCAAAAAGCTATCTAGTACTTTTAGTTATTTCTTATATTCCCTCAATAAGTCTATATCTGAAAGATATTCTCTACCCTTTTATATCAAGCTTTAATACATCGCATGTTTATATAAGGTAAATAAAATCAATAAGAATAAACGATAGGCATATAAGATTAACGGTTATCGCAAATACAGTTGTCGGTGAGCGAGCATCGTACCGGAAGTGGGCGAGGCTAGTGTACGTGACGTCACCCACTAACTTCCGGCAGACGTGACATTTTCATAGCGAAGCAAGGCGTAAAGAGTTGTAATATAATAACTTAGTTTCTACTAAAAACGTTTGCGTTGATACCGTGAATGCTAAATAGAGCTTTGTGCAGCAGAGAAATATGAAGAAATCTTTAAAAAACTGTTAATTAAACAGAAATCAAACCCATGTAATGGATAAACCGTGTGGACGCCATGACCCATATACATATATAATATTTATTCAGTTTTGTAGATCAACTTACAACTTTGTTAGGTCATCATAATAGCTCTTTTCCGTTCCCCCTGAGAACTACGAGACTATCCTAACTATGGGGTGATAACTACAGGTGATTAGGGGTTATTTGATCTTCGTGAGCTAGTGCGGTTTGCACGATAGTACATTCACCTTTAAGGGTTTTTGCATGTGTCTGCAGGCAGCCTCATGATGTATTTCTTCGCCGTGTAATCGTCAGATAAATGTACACATGAAACCCGAAAAATGAAAAACACAGCATGCAGTGTTCACTCTAGGCCTCATGGTTCGAAGCGCAATGCCGGGACCATAGCGCCACGGTCCTTTAGATGCAAAATATTATTTGCTATTAATGTAAAATCTATAATTTTTTATTAAAAATAAATAATATCCAATTTTTAGTGTTAACTTCGTGAAATTGTTAAATTAACTAAATTAATAATCAAGTTGATAATTAATAATTAAGCTTGGTCAGGAATTAAACCTGAAGTTTCGACGTAACAACTTATTGTTTCTAAACTCTTTTTTCCAAGGTTAAGATTATGCCAATAACAGAAATTATCAAGTCCATTTTGACAAATGACAACAAAATATGGTTTAAAGATGACGGTCAGTTTCGTGTGTTATTTTATCAAAATATCCACATGTCAATTTCGGCAAAAACTAAAACCCAACGGATTTGGCTCAAATTACCATATTTTGGCAACAAACCCATTTAACGAATGAAAAATATATTTTATGCTATATATCGCTTCTGTACTACTTTTTTTTAAATGTTACGGTTCTTGATCTTCTTATGTTACCAATGACATAAATAAACATAACCCAATGTTATGTTGATTATAAAAAAAAATATCCTTTTAGACTCGCAATTTTAAGAGCACTTTGAAAAGGACCCAATAGAAAAGGTTTGACTTTTATTACTTCAGCTATCATCAAATCGAATGGTCCCCGTAGGGTACTGTCACGTGTTTTGTTTATACGCACCTACCTAGAACCGAATTTACGAGCTCGGCAATTTCATGACGAAAGATCTGAAAGCAACTCAATTGGTTGGATCATTTTGATTCGTAACTTAGCGTCCTTAGCGAGCGAGAAGCGATTTATTTACTACTAGCTGTTGCCTGCGACTTTGTCTGCATAGATGGTAGACAAAGTCACACAATCCTTACTAATATTATATACGCAAGCGTTTGTTAGTATGGATGTTTGTTTATTAGTCTTTCATGTAAAAACTGCTTAATAGATATTAATAAAACTTTAAAATAATATTATTGTTAAGTTTCAAAGCTATATAGCTTATACATCAGAACAACATATAGGCTACTTAAATTTTTAATTAATAAAGATATTGTGTGCATTGTCCAAAATATGGCGATAAGTGCAGTGAGAAGGAAAAAATTAACATCTGTGCAGAAGAAATCATAAACACTGGCGAATATTTTTATAAATTGTAGTCTATGTGTTATTGTGATATATAGTCTATATTAATGTAAAATTTTATTAATATTTATTTAGTAGTTTTTACGTGAAAAAGTAACAAACATCTATCGATACAAACTTTGGCATTTATAATATTAGTCGGGATTAGTATATAATAGTATATAAATCTTATCGCTCAATAAAACTTATGATATTTTATCTACTATATACATAAATTTGTGTTAGTTGCAACATCTACAACTCAAATACAGCGGAACCGAAATCCAGTAATTCAATGGAACAACAAAACTTTTCGGAGATAGTTTGTTGGTGTGTATGAACGTGTGTTATTTGGTTTATAGAGATATGGGATGTTATTAGCAGATGATGGCGGACTTCCCAAACTAATAACATTAGTTAAATAAATAGTCTTTTTCTTACTTTTTACATTATTTGAAAAATTATTTATTGTTCTTGAAAACGAATCGAGAACAAATCGATACGAAAAATCGGTGAGTATTGAAATTATTCAGTCGTATATTTATGTGAGAAATTGTGTATTTTTTTAATATTATATACACAAGGATGCAAGTGAGGCTATATTTTAAAACTTTTGTTGATTTTGAAACCGTCCTTAATCGGTACGTAATAAAATTAGATTTCACAATTTAATTGTTTACCTTAACGTGCTGTCGACAGTCCATAAATTTATAGTAGTTATTGACTTTAAAGCTCAAATGTAATTCTATCAAAATTATCCTAACGATGGAAAAATTGCTTTAAGGGTTTGTTGCACCCTTTGTGTTTGTTATTGGTGTGTTGCCTAAATATTAATGAGGTTCTCACTTGTAGTTGGTCACGGAAGTTGTTTGTGAGACATTAATTTTCAGTTGTATTTCTTTTTTTTATATTTATAAGTTGTACTTAGCCCAAAATTTACCACTGACGTCATCTACCTAATAAATTATGTTTAATAAAATATTTTATGTGTCTTTCATCATGACTACTAGAGATTCGATTAAGCGAGTTTCGAAGCATTCATTTCTATGGTTACGAATTAATTATGGTTACGAACTACTGAATTAAGTAATGTATTGCATTACACTTTCTATGATTAGGTTGAATTTCGTTCAGATCTATAAGAGAGGAAAGTTATTCCTTAGCTTTCAAATCTCTTCGCTACCCATCAGGTGATACCTTAACAGTAGGAACCCCTCAAAGTAAGCAACACAAATAAATAGGTTCATGAATTATGCGGTCTGCTCAAGACGTAGGTGTTCAATGACGAGGCTTCACCACATCGCAGACTTAAACTCTCGTTCCCTTAATAGCTGATAGTTTATTTGGCGACGCACTGCGGCCGGCCTAATGGTCGATAATATTTCTTATGGATAGCTGTGGCTTGTGAGTAGGGTTGTCAACTATCCAGTTAATTAAAATTATAGAAATATAATTTTGTTATTAAAGTTTTTTAAATGTTATTGATTTTTGCCTGCGCCAAACACAATACGTTTATTTTATGTATTATGGACAGGCATTTGGCCTCGATCTCACCTGATGGTAAGTGACGATGAGGCTGAAGATGGTCCATGCCTGTCCAGATAGTGCCTATTCACTCTTGCCTTGAAAAAGTCCAGATTGTATTTATCAGGAAAAATATCCGGCGGGAGGGAATTCCACTCCTTTGCTGTGCGCATTAAGCGTGTCCCAGACAGAAGCGGCCTGCGGTGGCGGTGGCGGTGGCGCGTCAGTTGGATGACTTAAGAGTTCTAGGAACGACATAGACACACGCGGCCTGGACGCGGTCACAGCGCGGCTCACCGCGGCTGCAAGCCCCGCCCCCTCCGCCACCGCTTCTGTGTGAATGAGCGCGCGGACTTGAGGCGGCCATTACGCGATCAGTTGCAAATATTTACAACAGGCCGCGTGTACCGCGTGAAATTATGCCTATAAACACTGAGTTATTTTCGTCTTTTCTTAGAAGAGGATATAATGTCCAGAATTCCCCATGTTGCTGCCGTTCTTTATTAATGTCATGGACCCACAATTCTCTTTTTCTGAAAAGAATAACCAAAATATTAAATACGTTAGTACATATTTTTTTTCTAAACTGTGCTTTTATTACTTTGAACTTACATACCTTTTTCTTTCATCTTCTTCCAGCGCCAATAAAAGCAATAAAACTTCGTTACGATTGGCCATTACTAACGTCCACTCGCAGGTGAGACTCGAGAGCTAATGTGCCGCCGTAGGTTAGAATGACCGCCACCGCGGCCGCGGCAGTGTATTGTTATCACGGTCAAACAAGAAGGCAACAGCAGATCGCCACCGCAGGCCGCGTCTGTCTGGGACACGCTTTATGAAAGTAGAAGCGAAATGCTTAGTGCGTATAGGTCAAATTACTTGGAGAATAATTAATGCGTTAAGTCTGTCTTTTGTACTTTATTATACAATCAATATCCCAACTAATATTATAAATGCGAAAGTGTGTTTGTTTGTTTGTTTGTTACCTCTTCACGCTTAAACTACTGGACCGATTTCAAAAATTCTTTCACCTTTGGAAAGCTACATTCTCCCCGAGTAACATAGGCTACTTTTTATCCCGGAAAAATCGACAGATCCCACGGGATGCGCAATAAAGGCTTCGCTCAAAAACTACTGCACAGATTTTTATGCGGTTTTCATCAATAGAAGAGTGATTCTTGAGGAGTTTTGGCGGCATTTTTTATCTCGGAAAAACGGATAGTCCCACGGGAAGCGCGATAAAATCTTCGCACCATAAACCGACTTCCGCGTATATGTAGCCGTGGCAAAAGCTATGACCCTTAACCCTCTATACACCCAATCCCGAAATCCACGCGGGCGAAGCCGCGGGCAGAAAGCTAGTAGATAATATTGTGCAATAAAGTCTGACATAAAAATCCAGTATGTTAAATAGGCTTATACTGAAGAATAACGCGCGAACACTTCAATATTTAACATTTCAATTTAAAGATTAAATTATAATTTTATATATTGATCTAATTATGAATTATGTATGACGATGTAGTTTAAACCTTTGCAGGTATACAATAAAATACTACACATATTACGTGTCTGAGTAGTGGACTACTGATTTTTAAAATCGAACGATAACAACTAAAGGGACATTTTTAAAAAATATATATATTTTGGCTAAAATAAAAACAGAAATAATGAAGACAGAAAATTATATTCTGGGATATCGTTTTAACATTACTATTAACCAGGATTATCGAAATATTTCGAGCTATCCAAAAGGTTTGGAAACCCTATCTCTATGTCGCTTGTCCTGTTGTTCTTCTATACCACCCAGCTCCGATGTAATGATACTTATTTCGCGAAGTTAAGAATCTCGTAGACTACAGGAGGTGCTAACTATGATTGCGGTTTTTATGATATCATTATTGAGAGTGGAGGTAAAGAGTCGCTATGTATTTCTTTAAATATATAATTCTTATATGTAATTGCATATTTTTCACTATGTCTAAAGATGTATTCTGAATTCTTAGTAGTAAATCTAAAATTTTACACAAATATAAATTTTGTGCGAAATTATTTTATACTGCTCGGTTTCAGTTGTCTGAAATTCTATACTCGATATCGAATAACTCTTAAAATCAGATTTTAATAAAAAAAAATATTTTCAAGTAATTACATGTTTTACATTTTTCTAAATGAAGGACTAATTAGGTTTAGGTTAGGTTTTATGCAATAAATTAAGTTAAATTTTCATTTGTGATTGGATTTAACTTTGTTTTACATTTGCGACTTTGTTTTACACACGGACCTTGTTGCCGTACTAGCCACAATCAAATTATTTGGGAACGTTCTATTATTAAAATTTTAGTCTATGACACTTAAGTTTCCCAATTTCAAACTAAAATACTAAATAATATTTTTATTAGCTCAAATTTAAGAATCTTAGTATTTACCACTTTTTTTTTTATCAAATTACTCTACTTAGCTGACGATACATAAAATAAAACTATTTGTAAATATTAAATAGACATATAGAAATATTAGATAGAAACTTTGAAAAATGTATCTAATAATCAATTAATCTTAAGAAGGAAAGTGATATAAAATTCTTAAGTTATCAATATAAATCATAAGAAGAAAATCCTGTATAGTAGCAGCAGGTCAGTTTGCGATGTGGATCCCATTGGGCTTACCTCTCTGCGATACGTTAGAAGAAAATTAATCCCTTAAGATTCTTTATTTCAAGTAATTAATAAATGATTTTTATTTTTAGGTTCTACGTATATAATCTCAAAGTCAGTATTTATTTTTTATTATAAAATAGTTTTTTTTAAACCTTACAAACCTGTCCAGAATACACGGAAACACACACACAAAACGGTAGCAAACTCATGGTAGAGCTACAGAAATATGAGTCGAGTTCATCGAGACGTGTTCATATTGCAGATTCAATCTAAGCGGATTAAATAGTCATAGCCCTATTCGGCTTCGGTCGTGTTACGTCGCATCGTGAAACCGTTGGACATATTGCGCGGTATCGTTGGCAAGCTCATGCTAAGTACTCGAGCTATGATCCTGGTATTGTCCTGGTTTCAGGGATCAAGGATTACATATACTACTTTCCCATTTGAGTCTGAGTAGTATATATTGTTGGTGGTCCTATTATACTATGTAAATGATGATGATTCTCCATCATTATAACTCCTACACGTCTACCCTACCTCTCATACGAGTCTGTCTTAAGTTAGAAGTAAGAAGAGTTAAGTTTTGCTGTTATATCGAATTTCCCAAAAGAAAAGATATATTTCCCCGTGATCCAAATTATCTTAATTTTTCCCCCGAGTTTCCCACCATCCACGTATCAAATTACATCAAAACCCGACCAGCTGTTTTTGTCAGATTTGTTCTTGTTTGGATCTTCAACTTTCTGTATAACAAAATTCCCCGTTTATGATACAATTTTTACAAACTTTAATTGTCGTATTTATTAAGATCTAATCTAAAACCTAAAAAATATTGTTAAAACTTCCAGTTTAAAAAATGATGTAACGACAGATAGACAACCAGACAGACTTGCTTTCGCATTTGTAATGTTAGTAAGGATAGTATGAATTGTGACTTTGAATTTTATTTAAAAATCCGATAAAAAAAGACGGTTTGTTGAAGACAAGCTTAAGTCCCGATTGTTTAGCTATGATTTTAAATTAATATTCTATCCTTAAATATAAACAAAAATACACACGATCATGTAGAATTTCTCTATATAGAGTGCAGGTTTAAATCTAGTACACTAACACCATGTTGTTAATTCAGCTTAGGGCCCATTGACTAGAATGAATAATTTTATGACGTAAAGTTCGCTTTTAAGAACATGAGCTCTGACCTTGTACTATGAAAATATAAATGTATTCGATACATCGTTATTGTTGTCTCGTCATATTTTTCTTTAACTTACATAAGCACCGTGAAGTTAGAGCGAGACTTGTGGCGAAGCCATGAAGAGATATCGTATATTTGATTTTAATAGTACGGACTCCTCACTATGCGTCCTTCACATAAATGTACATATGATGTTTCCTTCCTAAGTGCATGCCGCATGTATATCCGTGAGGCGACAAATTTTTCAATGTGTGCATACACAAAGAAACGATGTGTTACTAATTCTTCGCCATTCATAAATACATTTCATAATGCAAGCACATAACTTACTGCAAACAAGAAATTGCTTCTTTTAAACTTAGAATTTTATATTGCTCATAGAACCGCCCGGCATGGAACTTTGATTACATTCGGAGGTAGAAAAGAAATAAGGCTGAGATTTTTATACGAACAAATTGGTCAGTGGCAGTAGTAAAGCGTTGTTTGTGGAATTTATGTGTTTGATTAAAACTGAAAAACGTAAATAAAGGTCGGATTGTTATTATTTACATAATACGGTACACGGTAAGAATTTACAGAAATCCTTTGTATTTACTAATATTTCTGTAAATTCTTAGAGAAAACGAAAATAATTCTTTGATTTAATTTTATTCTGAGTACAGTAACAAATACAATTTGTACATCCGTTTCTTAAGGGGATAACATGGTTGAAATCTCATAAACACTGTGTCTTTGAATAAATTTGTTGAGTAAATCATTTGATCAAGTGTTAAAAAAAATATATATTATTCTTAAGGATACATAAAATGAATACTATTAATCAAAATTGTAATATCTTTAACTGACTAATATAAAAAAAATCACAAAATCTCGTCTTTTAAAAACTTAATTGCAATTTCTCTCTGAAACTGCTTATTACTAATCTATGAACTTTGCACCATAAGAAAGCTTTCGATCTTGACTACAATTTCTATTAAAATAAATTTTATTTTCTTCGAAGTTCTATTATAAAGAAAAACCCAAAACAGCACAAGATCTCCGCGCCATGCTCCCCAGCATGCTCGAAGCAACAATTTTAGTGTCAAACAGACTCTGGCAGAGAGAGAGGCAGAGAGGACTGTAAGTGCGTTACTTGTTTTTAAAAATGCCAAAAATGAATTGATTTGAATGATTTATAAGTTAAATCTGTTTGTAAATAGTGTGAATATTATATATCGTAACTCTCACGAGATAACTTAAGTTGTAAATATATTTAATGTGGTTTTCAATTTTATTTCCTTGTCATAGAATAAATCAATTGGATAGCAATGCCTAAATATAAAAGCAAATCAAAAAAAAAATCAATATTTTATTTTGCTTTTTTTAACATGATTCCTATACAGACATAAACCATATACCAAATAGGCTATTTTCATGTTATAACATAAAAATGTCAAATAATTTTTTATTAAGAGTGTATTTTAGATTGTATTAAGAGAAGACTCATAAAAAAACTTATGTACCTACATTAAAATGATCCTCACAAAGATATAAATGCTGGCCGGCTTAACCTTACGGTATATGGCCATTAAATAAAGGAAAAAGAAAAAGATATAAATGAGATTTTAGAGAGTATTTTGTTGGATTTTCTCCTGCGAGTTCTAACCAAACATATCTCATAGATTCGCTATTCGGGACCTTAATAAACAACTTTTCTGGTGCTTTTAAAGTACAATTCTTGCAATTCAATGCTACACACCAACGATACGGATTATAGAAACTAATTTTTATTTCATAAGTAATCTTTCAACAAGAACTTTTTACCAACCTAAAATAAGCGTCTCTTCTCTATCTTCTAGTGTTGGTCGTCTTGAGTAACTAGAGTCTTGAGTCTTGAGTAACTAGAGTTAACTCGAGTTGGGCTTATTACGAACCAACTCGAGTTGAATTCTCTCTGACTCGAGTTTGAAAACCGAATGAAACCGACATGGAGCGAAGTATGCCGATCATTTGAGACTATACTCATTTATAACAAACAAGTGTCACATTTATGTAGATTTGAGGTTAACTTGCTGTGCCGGTTATTGTTATAGTTATTCGTGTTTTAAATTCTGTTTTTGAAAAATGCCGGGTCCTAAAAGAAAATCTTATAGAAGAATATTGTTTTTGAGATAAGAATATTGTTTTTGTAAAAACTTATAAGAAGTTTGTTTTAGTTATTTACATAAGATTTTTATATATTTTCGTTAATCACTAATTGGTAGTTAATTGACATAATTTTCCTTTATATAAACAGTTAAGTAAAATACAATTAAAACTAAAATATCAACATATAATTGAACTACTGCAAAAATATTATTTATGACAGTAATTAGTTAATTTTCTTGTTTTTGAAAATAATGTGATTATAAATTAATTTATAATCAAAATATAATTATGAGCCTATGTACCTATACATAATTACATGCACCATAATGTTAATTTAATTTTATTTTGAAAAGACTGCTGTATAATTATATAGTTTTATTAATAATTAATATAAATATTTTCAAAAATTAAAATTCAAACCAAATATACATAAATAATTCATTCGATTTCAAAAAATAATTTCCTTTTTACTTTAGTTAGTATAACTCTTCCAATACATTATAAACAAATAATATAAAGAATAAAAAAATTAAAACAGATAAAAATAGCATTTGTGTATTCAATTTTTTTTATTATTATTGAGAAGGTGGAGAATAAATTGCCAAAAATAAAAATAAAACATTAACTCTTTGAGTTCAACCCGAGTTACGTGAATTTTAACTCGAGTTTTGTTTTTTTCCGTGTTGGCGTTTGACAACTTTGACATTTAAAGCATCTCAAAAAAAAATTAACTTTGACATTTCTTTATTTTAGTACAATTGACGTCACAAACATGGCAGTCGTCATTTTGGTGCCTTTATTTTACGATAATATTTGGATCTTTTTTTCCTGCTTGCAGGATAAATATTTAGCAAAAATAAAAATAACTCTTGATTATCGCATGTAAACGAACATTTTGAAAAATATTTGAAAATATAGTAGAGTAGTAATAGGCTATTACAGCTATCTAGTACTAATAGTTTTTGAGGCCGCGGACTTTCTCTCGTCGTCGTTTATTATTTACGTAACCCTAAAAGCACCTGCTAGGGCCTCCACTGCTGGAAGATTTTAACAACGTATCGTATTCTTGCTCCATCTTAGACTGAAGCACACTGTAGTGCAATTGTCGAGAGACAGATGTCGCTGACGCGAAAACATGTTTGCCACTAAGCAAGTCGTCGAGGTCATTGAGCCATGTAATCCCCTTAAGCTAAAAATAAATAACTTAACGATCTTAACGAAAATAAATTATTACAACTCAAACAATAAGTTATCTGTACTATTTGTCAGTTTCAAATGAATATTTAATAGCATCAGATTTCATAGTGAGAGTAACTGCTATTGTGAAGGGATCGCAGACTGCCCCCACACTTTGGGTTTGGTTTAGAATGGTATATTAAGATGTATGTATAATGATATACGAAGTAGCATATTATCAGTTATGTAGAATGGTTTATCGGCTGAAATAATCTTTCAATTCATTTCGCCTTGCTACAAGGTCTTGCGCGCGGGTCCGTCAGAAACGTTGATAGGGACTAAATAAATCATATTTATTAGAAATTCTTTACAAAATTAACAAAATATAAAGAGAAAAACAATAGAATTAATTTCACTTTTATGGTTGAACGTAACAAATCAATATTAAACTGTCAAGAGTGCCAAAATCTTTTTAATAACATATTTTAGTTACAAATTTAATCTAAGGTTATCAATAGTGCTAAACATAACAAAGAGAAACTGAGTTATTTTTGGAATCGGATTTCAAGAGTGGTGATGTGAAAAGTGATTTGTCGATATCGATGGATAAGCAGCAACGTTCAACTTTATCCAAAGTATGGCACAGATTTGTTTCATATATCGCGATGAGACTTGGTGTCGATCACCTCGACGACAGGTAGATAACAAGAATCAACACAAAGACCACATAGAAAATGATAGATTTACACTACTATATATATATAAAGATTGAATGAGTGTAATAAGAGATTTGTAGTATTTAAAATGGCAAGATAAGTATGAACATAAATTTCAATGTCAATAAAAATTCATGAATCTTACCTTGCAATACGATCTACGTTTTTCATAGGGTCTTTATAGAACTTTCAGCTATTAGTTCAATAATCATGTTACTACTAGAGCAAAGCAGGAATTATTTACTAGTACTTTGAACATGAAAATTCGTTGTTGTTCTCACTCCACGTCCTACTCTATCATACCTTTAACAGTAAATAAATCGCTTTATAGCGGTCTAAAGCTAGTTAAGGCAACTCCGTTGGCCGTGCAGTAAAATTAAGCTTCCAATCTCATTCTCTAATTTTATGTGAAGCGCACAACACAATTCATCGGCTTATCGTCATGAGTCAGTGGTGAGCTGAAAAGGTTTCTGTGTTCACAAATTATCTGGGTTTTATAACAATAGCTTATCGAAAATCGATTTTAAATTCAATATCGCTTAAGGTTGAAATTTCCCAAAATTGCCAATATTTTTTAAATGTGAAATATAAGGCTACACAAAGACGTTACATAAACTTACCAATATTATGTAAATTATATGCAGAAGTGTAAAAGGGTCACAATGTGACTGAAATTACTCCTATTAAGATCTGAGCAAGTAATCCACTGAACCTGTTTTATCTACTAGTTACTAGAACCGGCTACTATCTTACGTGTGTTTGGGTTTAATAGCTCCAATAATTAAAAGAAACTTAGTATTTTGAACTCAGACAAATAAATGTATTTTTACTATAAATATTTACAAGTACTTTATAAAAACTATATTAAATATAATGAATTTTTACATATGTATATATGAGAACAGGGGAACAAACAAACAAACAAAGCGGAACAAACAAACAAACAAACTCACTTTCCGATTTATAATATTAGTAAGGATTTCAATTTCATAATGTTAGTTATTTTCTACGCCACGCTAATATAAGCTCCTTGAAATACTTATCCTGCAGTCTAATAGCTATAAGGTCTAATAATCAGCTAGTATCTTTATAAATTGTAGCCGTAATTGTAGAATTTCGTTAAGTTTCCTTAAAACCTATTCTATAGTTTTTACGTGAAAGAGTAACAAACACCCACACTTACAAACTTTCGCATTTATAGTATTAGTAGGATCAAGAACAAAGATCTCAAATATACAAGTGGGTGTTTTGGTTTACAAGACAACAATCCTAGAGACTTGAATTCTGCAGAACATGAAACCAGTGCTGGTGTCCTGTCACTACGAGCCTTGGGGTAGCTTTTTATAAGCAATGGGCAACCGCGTGAAAAAACAATGTCGTTTACTCCCAGTAAGAATGGAACGATATTGATCAACAAATTCCAGCGGGTGCCCACGGCGGTCGTATGGCTAAATGGACGGCGTCGTTTCGTCAATACAATAAATCCGATTTTACTACAGGTAGCTCCCTCGACATATTAAAATGTAAATCACACGGCCGATTTAATTTCAGGCTTGGAGAAGCTTAATGTTGTGGCGTGAGTTGAAAGAGACTCGCGAGATGAGTAGTGCTTAGTACGAAATTTTAGTTTTACTAGCTAGGCAGCGTATGCAAGCAATTTTTCTCTGGAATCCCCGTGGTAACGTACATATTTTGGCTAGATTTGGTGTGTAACAGTCCTAACAGGTTCGCTTGGTTAGAAACAGTCATTGTTATTTTTATCTTGCTTTTTTGTCGCTGTTGCGCACTATTTAAAATCAAAAATTCATTCTTTAAATAGGATTTTTACCATCACTGTTGCTCGTCATAGAAGCTACGTCATTGATTCACAACTCTACGGCGGGAGACCCTGTTGTGCAAAAAACAGCAAGAAAACCAGCAAGGGCTATTTTCTTTTTCTCCCTGTATTTTTACAGAGTTGCCAATTATAAGCCAGCCTTAGATAAATAGTATGAGCCAAACTTCCTTTGCAAGTTTAAATAAGTTCACATTATATCTATAAAAGCAATAGTTTTAATTATAAAACTATAGCTGTATATAGTAGTCAATTAGTTACGAAATCAGGGGTTTATTTGTATTATACTCAATTAAAAATGTTCTCTCTTAAAACTCAGGGCAAGCCCTTAAATGCTAGTTGGTTCATCCCGGTCAGACGTAGTGAGAAGGCCAAACAAATTGTGTTAAAATGCTGACCCTCTCTAAGTGAGTTGTGCCCGTCGTTGATAAATAAAAGTTAAAAAAATATATAACGAAGTACATTCGGCACTAGCATTTCTTACGAATTCTGCTTTTTATCGTAATAAAAAACGAACTAACTACTAAACTATAAATTAAAATTTGTTGGACTAAACTGACAATAAGAAAAACAGTTTAACGACACCTGACGATTTTTAATGAGAGCAGGCCAATGTATTCAACTATTAATATGGGCATCTAATTTAAATTTATAAAGGTAGTATATTTATATGTTGGTATCACACGCACAATTTTAAATATATGTGTTATGAGTATCTATTCGAACTGTTTTAGTCGTGTGTGCCTTAGGAAGCTGTTTTGAAAATATTCGGTTCTCTGTTTAAAACGGGTTACTCGAATCCGAATACAGGACTTATCACTGATGCAGAACATTCAGATCCGAGAGATTCTGCATCGCCTCTTGTCCTGAGGGGGCGGTCGCTCTCATCATTAGCCTAGACAGTACTTAGAACGTATGCATAAGGCTGAGTTTAGTCGGTAGGTCACGTTGGTCAGACCGTTTTGGGCGGCGTGGAGTCCGACATAATCATCATGACACTTGCCGTTGCAGTGGTATCCTGGGCACGTTTCGTGCTCCTCGCGAGGATTCTCAGCCTCTCTCTCCTGAGAGAAAAGAAAATCCGAGTGATTGAGAAAATTGACTCAACGAAATCGCTACACACAAAGACAAGATCAATATGTTTCCAATTTATTTATATATGAAATATGGTACATAAATATATATAATGTTTTCAATAAATCATTGAGTACTGATATCTACCCTATTAAATTTGAATCCAGATTTCCAATCGGATTTTCTTTGCCATGATTTTCTCAATAAGAAAATAGTCTTCCGAAATGATTTTCAGTCTCAGCTGCCAAGTTTAGCACAGAGTATCTGGGCGGGAAGTATTACAGTGCACAATTGCAATGTGTAATAACATATCAAATAAGGGCATGCGGTACCCATACAATCCTTTGAAATAAGAGGTTATTTCACGCCAAGACAGCTCCATTCAGTTTGTAAAGCGCAAGTTCGCTCGTGCATGGAATATTGTTATCAAATATGATATCTGTCGAATATCTTTAGGTGTTATAGACCGTCGGGTTGGAGCTTATCCGTGCCTCTTACAGATTGATATTACTAGGAAATCCCTAAGGCAATGTGAAACAACCTATTACCTTGACTTTGAACTAGTTAAGTCAATGTTAAAATAATGAACATATTGCTGGTGCAATTTCGGTAATGGATTAAGTGTTATTAAGTATTAAGTGTTTCTTACATTTACACAAATTAGCCTAGCCCAAAGTAAGCGTTATACGGCTTGTTTTATGGGATCTAGGGTAACGGATAAACATACATAGGTATATTATACATATATAAATATTTTTGAAAGAAATATATATTTTTACAAATACTCGTATTAATCACACAAACATCTGCCCCCACTGGGATTATAACCCGGGACCTCAAACATGGCAACACCTTGAAACCGGTGTCGACTATGGAGGTCGTCATTGCGTTAATTGTCGCGATTAATAGATTAACTGCGTACTTGAGGTATTTTGGTAAATGTGTAAGTAAAATTAATTTCATTTGTTCTTTTGCTTTAAAACAAAAGTCGCGGATGAAGGACACTATAGGACTTACACCTATAGCACGTGCAAGGTTCAGCAAATTTCTCCCTTCGCAGACTGGTATGTACTCGTATATAACCGCAAAATATGATCTAGTGGATTGTCTGACTTGGCAATGCCGCGCTCTTGTCCTTTTTTATGGGTCGCCCTCCTTTTTGGGGTTCGGAAGACAGTCCCGCATTCCCGCTTTTTACAGGTGGTGGCTTATAGCATGTAGCATGGTCAAAAGACTCCAATACTATAATTGGATGGACAATAAATTGACAGATACCATTGGTCCTAACCTGATACTCAATTGGTTCATTGAGTTAACAACCTGATTATCCCATCTGAAATGAAGTCCCGATTCGTTAGTATAATGACACAATACCAAAAATTTTAGAAAAAAATTGCAAGATTTCACAAAGTACTTTACACAGACATTTGTAAGAGTATTAATCAGCAATAATTAAAAAACTAAAAGCACGTAAAGTAATTAATGCTGATTAATACTTAACAGGTTAATATAATGTAAAACTCTTTTTTTATAAAAGAATACGGCAGACAGGATGGAGCTTTCCATTGTATAGTTGTGTACAGAAGCTTCAAACGTAAGCTTAGGTAATTAGAATGCAGATAAGATGGAGCAAGCTATAACGATAGTGGAATGCACTGAGCTAATGCTTTCTAGCTATCTGAAATTCTAAGAATAACATTATTACAAATAACAGTGCTTATCCATGTTATTAAAGAAGTTGTTGGTTAAGGAATATAAATAAAATTTCTACCTAAGGTTTAATAACACAAACATTGCAAAAGAGAAAAATACAAGCCAGTCCGTAACAAAGGGTTGTTTATTCCTGCTAATATTATAAACACGAAAACTTGTAACTATGCATGAATGTTTGTGACTCTTTCACGTAAAAACTACTAAATGTATTTTTATGAAACTTTATAATAATATAGCTTATACATCAGAATAACATATAGGTTATAATTTATAGGGATATTGTGTGAATTGTTTAAAATATGACGATAAATGTCCTGCACAGATGAAGTGACGGGCACCACCTATTGTTAAATATAAGCTTGAAGTGTTTTCTTTAACTCGTCAACAATCGTTAATCATAATAAAAAATAATGATGTACACTCATTTGATCAGCTTTTTTAAATGTTAATTATTCTGTACATTATTAATATAGCATTTCATGTTTTGTCTTTACCTATAATATATAAATTGATATGACTGCTCCTAGCATTTTGGCGGCAGCTTTGATAATTTTATGCCATTAATTACTTAATAGTTTTTAATCAGATTAAGATAAATTTACTATTAACATTTGGCGATAAAAATAAACTAATATTATCATTAATCAATATTCTGTGAATATAATGTACATAGTTTAGACGACAACACTAGCTTCCGCCCGTTGTTTTGCTTGAGTTTTATCAGAATTTGTCATAGAAAATATGTACCTATTCTACCTGGTAATACTATGTTCCTTTCCTGAACTTAAACTCTCTTGATACTACGTTTAATAAAATCGGTACGAAATACTTGAAATTACCGTGAACACTCAACGTAGCTCTTCATTGTTGATTTGAGAATCAATGATCGTGAAATATTATTTTCTAGGTATTACCATATATATAATAGGTACTACAGTAGTTCAACATTGTAAAAACAAAAATTATAGTCGGACTAGTCGAACAAAGATAGAAAAGCAATATATTATTTTGAGGTTATGTTTTAGGCTAACTACGCTATAATGTACAGAAAATGTAGATTTCATTGCGTTAAGTTGTAGGTACGTTATGAATGCCAAGTTATCTTCATTGCACTTTATAAAGTTTGTGATTCAAAGTTAGACGTATTCAGTATCGCAGGATGTATTTTGGGGAGTCGAATCATTTTAAATACAGGAAAAATACACAAACAACGCAAAAGACATTCCGAAACGTGTACTGCACTATATTCATTGTTGATATGTTGTACACATTTCAGATCGCATATTAATTGTAGTAATATTCATCTCACTATGAGAAGACAAAGAATCTAAGTAAATAGAGCTTGTATAGGTATATTCAATCCAATCAAAAAAAATCCTATAAAATGCAGGTCTATCGAAATATTATTTGCAGTATTTGTAATTATTAAGTTAAATATAATGAGCCAGTCATGCCAGTAACAAAGAAAAACTAGTAATATATATATATATTTCATACCAATCATATAACGCCCCGCACTAGGATTTTTATCCAGTATCGTAGGTGTAGTCACAAACATAGAATCTTATATATATACATAGATCAGAACGAATTATTGTTGATTCGATCGCTGCGCCAAACGTGTCGTCATATACTGTGATACTGTGGTATTTTTGAGGGTTGCGGAAATGCTGTAAATCTCATAGGAATCGGAGAGTGATCTGCGGAACTGCTTGCTATGGTGTCGTCGTTACCTTTTTAGTATCACGTCACTCGTGATCACAAGTTCATCCGTATCGCCAATTTAGTCTAGTACAGTTCTGTTTCAGCATTCGTTTCTTCTACGTAAGTGAAATCTTGGAATGCTATGTTTTTGAGTTCTGCGATAAAACAGTATTTCTGTCAAATTTGCTATTGAGTTAGCTGAGCGCTGCATACTACATATCTTCGGGTGAGCTATTTGCTCGTCTATGTATTATGTAGCTTAGGTAAGGTGTTACTATCAAGTAGGCTGCTAGTTTTTTTAATATAGTGTAATAAAAAACGGATAGTTGTCTAGCTTATGATGATGAGGTGGATGTTACGCTTTGGACTGCGTTGTTTAAAAAGAATCTTATACAAACACGAACTAACATCAGGAACTAAAGTTGATAGATAGTATTGTCGATTTGTAACATTGCTGACAGAACATCAAATCACACTATCGGGAAGAAATAACCAGAATGACCCATAATAGTCAATAACACGGTGATATATCGCACGAGCCCCGGCCCAATGTTATTCCTTCCTGCCGCAACTAATGTCCGCTTTTACAGGGTTGTCGCACTTGAAAATTAACACAAATTTATTTCTTTACCTACCTGCTATTTTAGTATAGATATAATCAATTGGGGTTATCCGAGTGACAAATCAATGGATATTTCAAATCTGTTCTTAGATGGTATAGCCTCCTGGCGTGCGCAGCTCGAATTACGGATCTGCGCGCGCCAGCGGGCCGTCGGAAGCTTGGTTCCACGGGAAGGAGGAGGTCACCTACCGATTGACTCAGATACTCACCGGGCATGGCTGCTTCGGTGAGTATCTGTGTCGAATAGGATGGGAGGGATCGACACATTGCCACCACTGCGCATCCGACCTCGACTCGGCCCAGCACACGCTGGCGGAGTGCCCCGCGTGGGCTTCCGAGCGCCAAGTCTTGGTCGCAGAGATCGGGCGAGATCTGTCTCCGCCGGCATTGATTGCGGCAATGCTGGCGGACGAGGGAGGTTGGAGGGCTGTAGCCTCCTTCTGTGAAGCAGTGATGCTCCAGAAAGAGGCCGCCGAGCGGGGTCGGGAGATGGTCGATCCCGCTCGAAGGAGGCGGCGCCGGGCTCGGTAGCACAGCTGCGGCGCTGCCGCGGGTTGCCGGCGGGCGCGAGGGAGTCGCGCCCGCGGATACGGCGCGGATGGACCACGCTCCTTCCGTGGCCGGGGGGCGTCGTCGGTGGAGGAGATTGGGGGAGGTAGTGTAGCCTCCCCCGAGGAGGGCTCCTCTGTATCGACGGGGGGGCGGAGGGTGGGGGTTCCCGGAAGTAGCTTGGTGTTCCCGGGGGCTCCCTACATGCCTGAGGAAGGCCATCCCTGAGATTTTTAGTGGGTAGGCATCCCCCTTCTGGGGAGGAGAGCCCCACATAACCAACGGCTCGCCACAGCCGGGGTATGCAACTTAATGCATTTTCCTCAGGGGGAACAAAAAAAAAAAGATGGTATAGCCTTGCAGTGTGCAGTGATAACTTTATTAACGTGGAATAAACCTTATGTAAGATTAACAAGTGGTACATTTGACTACAGAGTCGAGTAGTTAGTACACCGATTTCAAGTCGCTATTTCTGACGTCCCTGGTTCGAACACCGCTGGGGGCAGATGTCCGTGTGATGTATATGAGCATTATTTGTACCTTAGTCATGGTTGTCAATATATATTTCTATCAAAGATATTTATGTTAGAAATGAATATTCGGCGAGGCCCCTGACCGAATAGCCGAATATTAAGCAAAAGTAATCGGCTGGATGTTAGTGCCAAAAACTTGTACAGACGTGATTGTTTTGCACTCTTTTGTTTTCTTCTAATGTACTCATCGCTTACAGAGACAGATTATATTTCTGAAAATAATTCAAATGCTTAGAAAAATTCTTAACATGCTTAATACTGAAAATTATTAAATGATGTACTTGTTTTATGTACCAATGAAAAGAAATGAGAACCTTACCCTTTTAAATTTTGAATACCACAATAATTAATAATAAAAATACATAGAATCCGCAATTTTTCCAATTCAGAAGATGATTATGTATCTGTGCTATGTATCAATGACTACTTAAATGATTACATATAACAGAAATGGAAATATGAATATACAGGGTTACCTGGTAGTCATGCGAACCCCGTTAGGGGGTCGTGGTTCCCACCAATTCTGACAGATTTCCCCTTGGAACCCCGCCCCCCAACTTAACCCTTTTCAAGTTATAAGGCTTTAAAGACTTTTTTGAAAAAATGTCCGATTTTTGTCTATTGGCCCATTTTTTTTGTTTATTATCAATTCAAATATTTAGTTTTATACTATTTTTGTGTAGCAGATTAGTTTGTTCATCATAATGCAAAATAAAAATAGTTACCTCAACTAAATAGGTTGTAGATAGAAGATTGATAGTTATAGCATCAAACAAAAATCAGTACAAATCAAACTTCAACCAGCAATAGTAAAAAAATCTATGACACGTAGGCTGCAGACACCTTTAAAAATATCTACGTTTCATTAGCTATTCAACAAGGTATAACAAGGTAGGCTGCTATTAGATTTCTTGGAATAATCTTTGATAAAAGTTACCAAGGTACCAGGTAGTAACAAAAAACCATTCTGTTAGGTCGGCGTCTATTATTCTCCAAGGGTTTCAATGCGTGCGAGCGGGATGTCATGCTTTTGTAAAAAAGAGTGAGCGAGAAGGAAAGATCCCGCTATTTTATTATTGTCGCTGTATGCGGTGCGGTAAGTCAGACTATTAGTTTGCTTACGCGATTCGTCCGTAGTAAATGTGTTCTTTGGTGCTCTTTACTTTCTTATTTGACTTGGCTTGGATTTATTGGACTTCTTTTAATTCTGTGACCCTGCTTGTAAACTGGACTCTGATTTGTGCTTGTCGTTTGGAACAGTTGAAGATGGCGATCTACACGAACGAGGAATATGCTGATATGTTGCTCTGTTACGGGTACCGTGAATGTGTATCCACACATGCCCGTGATGAATACATATTGCGTTTTCCAAATCGCCGTGCACCAGATCATGCTGTGTTTGAAAGAGTTTACCGGCGGTTCAGAGAGACTGGCAGTGTTTCAAGACGACGATCAGACTTGGGTAGACCAAGAGTATCTGATAATGACGAACATACGTTGGAAGATAGTGAAATAGTTCAACGGTTTAGATCAGATCCTACAATTTCAACTACAGTTGTTGCCCGAGAATTTGGAATTTCGCAGTGGAGAGTATGGTTCATTGTTAACACTGCCGGCCTGTACCCATATCATTACACGCCGGTATATGTTATAGAGGAAGGGGATCCAGTGAGGAGGCTAGATTTTTGCCGATTTATGCTCAACGCCGATTTGGAAGATCCATCATTTTTTAAAAACATCTTGTGGACAGACGAGTCTAAATTTGACAAAGATGGGATCACTAATTACCATAACGCTCATTATTGGGCCCGAAACAACAGGGAAATCCCAATAAGAAGCGACCAAGAGGATCTCAAAGAAGATTCAGCGTAAATGTGTGGATGGGCATAATATCAAACCATTTGATTGGACCACACTTTCTCCCCGACAACTTAAATGGTGAGCACTACAAGATTTTTTTAAGAACACAATTAAATGATTTGCTTGAAGACTTACCTCTGAATCTTATTAGAAACATGTGGTTTCAACACGACGGTTGCCCGGCACATTATAGCAGATGTGTCCGAGAATGGTTAGACACAAACTATACCAATAGGTGGATCGGGAGAGGTGGACCTATACCGTGGCCAGCGAGAAGCCCAGACCTGACCCCCATGGATTTTTATGTATGGGGGCACATGAAAAGCATAGTATACGACGAAAACCACCCAATTTTTTTTGAGTCTGTAGACGTGTTAAAGGAAAGGATTCTAATGGCAGCAGATCAAATAAGAAGAGGTTTAACAACATCGGTGGTTAAAAGTGGACTTAGAAACAGAATGCGAGTGTGTGTGCGAAACAGAGGTGGACATGTTGAACACGAAAGATAAAATAAAATACATTTGTTTAACCTAATTTAAATTGTTTTATTTTATTTTGTAACATAATTGATAAATTTTACATTAATTTCACTACTCCTTTTAGGACTTTTACCAAAGATTATTCCAAGAAATCTAATAGCAGCCTACCTTGTTATACCTTGTTGAATAGCTAATGAAACGTAGATATTTTTAAAGGTGTCTGCAGCCTACGTGTCATAGATTTTTTTTACTATTGCTGGTTGAAGTTTGATTTGTACTGATTTTTGTTTGATGCTATAACTATCAATCTTCTATCTACAACCTATTTAGTTGAGGTAACTCTATTTTTATTTTGCATTATGATGAACAAACTAATCTGCTGCACAAAAATAGTATAAAACTAAATATTTGAATTATAATAAACAAAAAAAATGGGCCAATAGACAAAAATCGGACATTTTTTCAAAAAAGTCTTTAAAGCCTTATAACTTGAAAAGGGTTAAGTTGGGGGCGGGGTTCCAAGGGGAAATCTGTCAGAAATGGTGGGAACCACGACCGCCTAACGGGGTTCGCACGACTTACCAGGTAAACCTGTATATATACGTAATCAATCGATTTTAAATTTTAATTTTACCAATTATTAGTATTCGGTATTCGGACGAATAATATGTAGATATGTAGAATATGACAAAAGCAGCCGAATAGGCCGAATATCTAATAGTAACCGAATATTCGTTGTAAGTCTAATTTATATATGTACCCTAATTCCTACGAGTAAGACCTTACAAAGCTTACCTTGGACTAGGCTAATTGGTATAAGAGATATATTTGTATAATAACGTTAATCACATACGTACTTGTAATTTTCAACTTAACTTACTTAAGTTAAGTTGAAAATTACGAGTACGTATGAGATTAACGTTCCAAAATCATCCGTCGTTGGAGTAGTTTTTTAATAGCTAAGAGTTTTATACTATAATAATAATAAAATAAAAAAAAAAAAAAAAAAAAAACCGCTGTCACGATCGGACGTCATTTTGAATCTTGTGATTAAAATATTAAATTTTTACAGATATGCCTACCATATAATATCAAAATTGCAGTAATATTATTCGGTACAAGTGTTTGAAATATTATTCATCATCAAAATTATGAAAATTGTAACAACGAAAGAAAATAGACTAATAACCATGGACAGTTCGGAATTGACACCGCCTGTCAATACAAATAAACAACAGAGACACATATAATGCGGACAAATTATTAATAAATACATATTTAAAAATGATTACAAGATCAAAAGCATCCAAAGCGGAACAAAACGCACCACCTCCACCTGCGCCCATCCCTCCGTCGTCTCAGATAACACCTCTGAAGAACATATCTGAAGTTAGCAGCTCTTCGGACGATGTGAGTGGACCCAGGACACCGCCGCCACGACCACCTGCGCGACGAGGACGTCCCCCGCTGCCGGCACGCTTGGGTCCTCCGAGGCAAGCAGCCTCGCAACAGGCCCCCGCTACCGGTGGTGTAGTGCGTCGCATGCGATGGACTCAAGCAATAAATGAGAACTGCATGCGCGCCTATTATGGAGCTACAGAGAGAGGTACCTCATTCACTGCTTACCGTGCGAAAATGCTGATTTTGTTTCAGAGCCTTGAGCCGACCGTCACCGTATCGGCCCAACGACTATCAGATCAAGTGCGAGCGATACAACGATGCAAGTTGTTGGATCAATCGATACTTGATCGGCTTCGCTTGGAGACGCTTCCTACTACCGTCGCGCCTTCCTTGACACGAGATCCACCTGTTGCACCTGTCGCCTCAATATCGACTCCAATGCCGTCACCGGATGCGACAACGATGGCACGGGTTGTTTACGAAGTCGATGAGGGAGGTGACGTTAGTATGATTGTAAGTAACCAAGTGAAAGAGCAACTGGAGGACGCTTTGGAAAATACGATTCGTGAGTATCGATACGCATTAAACTCTAGGCCGCGGATACCACGTTTGCCAACACATAGACGTAATCTGGGGCTAGTGGGAGCTCTGAATGTTTTGTTAGCTCCGTATTTGCGGACAAGCGAAAATTTAGTTGACACGCATTCTATCCTGTACTGCGGTGCTCTTGCTGCATGCCGCGTTGCTCGAGTAAAGTTCCCGGACTCTGATCGAGCACCTCGACCTGCGGTCCCGGCATGGCAAGTGAGAATAGAAAAGCGTGTCAACTCATTCAGGGCTCTCATTGGCAAACTTATCTGCTTCAGCCGAGGTAATACCAGACCCCGGGTCATGCGTTATGTGGCACAGGCCTTCGCCGGAACTGGTATCCGACCAACAGACTATATGGCGAATGTCACAGAACGTATTGACTATCTGAAGCAGAAAGTCTATGCATGGGCAAACCGAATTCGTCGCTACAGAGTACGTGTGGACAGATACTTTCAGAATCGTCTTTTCCAAAGCGATCAAAAGAAGGTGTACAGAAAATGGGAGGGAACTGACCACCACGTGGTCGATGAGCGACGGCCTGCTGCTAATACCATGAGTAGCTTCTGGCGTGGCATCTGGTCGCTGCCTATCAACCATGTGGAAGGTGATTGGATGCGTGTAGTCAAACGAGAATGCGAGTCCATCGAACCAATGGGGCCTATTACTATAGACCCTATAGACATTAGTTGTGCCATCCGTTCGGCACAGAACTGGAAATGTCCTGGGCCTGACGGATTGCACAACTTCTGGATTAAGTGGTTTAGATGTTCTCATGCTCTTTTGGCTACACAATTTCAAACAGCCTTGGAACAGTGTTCCCTTCCCACTTTTATGACCACCGGTATTACCTTCTTGCTCTACAAATCGGGAAGTACCATGGATCCCAAGAACTATAGACCCATTACGTGCTTGCCCACGATCTACAAGCTCCTTACTTCCATTCTGACCAGAAAATCTATACACATATTGTATCAAATAATATTTTGGCCCCAACTCAGAATGGATGTAAGGCTGGGTCCCGTGGTACAAAAGAGCTCCTCCTTATAGACATGGCCATTAGCCAACAAGTTCGGCGGAACAGGGGATCTCTATCAGCTGCGTGGATTGATTATAAGAAGGCCTATGATTCAGTGCCGCATTCATGGCTGGAGAGGATTTTAGAATTGTATAAAATCAATACAACTCTGAAATCCTTTCTAAGCAACTGCATGCGACAGTGGAGCACAGTCCTTCGTCAACCATGTAGTGATGACGGTTCCTCTGATTCGCAAGACTTGATCAAAATAGAGAGAGGCATTTTCCAGGGTGACAGTTTGAGTCCCTTGTGGTTTTGCTTAGCACTGAATCCTCTCAGCACTCTGCTGAAGGATTCAGGTCTAGGCTATCGGCTACGTAGACAGGGCGAGGTCATTAGTCATCTGCTGTACATGGATGATCTCAAGTTGTTTGCACCGAAACACCAAGACGTTGTGGAGTTATTGAAAATTACGCAGATTTTCAGTAACTCTATAGGGATGGAGTTCGGTGTAGACAAATGTGCGGTCTTGCATGTACGGCAGGGAAAAGTTGTAAATTCAACAAATCTACAACTTTCAGAGACAATGACACTCAGATCTTTGTCTGAGGCCGAAACGTACAAGTATCTCGGTATGTCAGAGTCTTTGGGTATATCAGTGAAGGATGTCAAGGAATCGGTGAAGACACGTTTCTTTTGCCGCTTAACAAAGGTACTTCATAGTCTTTTGTCTGGTGGCAATAAGGTGCGTGCCTTCAATGGTTGGGTGATGCCTTTATTGATATACTCCTTTGGCATACTGAGATGGACTCAGACTGAGCTGGACACCTTGGATAGGAGAGTCCGTCAACTACTCACAAAAAATCGCATGTTACACCCACGTTCGTCTGTTATGAGACTGTACATTCCACGGAAGTGTGGTGGTAGAGGCTTTCTAAATGCCAAAAACCTCCATAACCGTGAAGTGTGCAGCCTCAGGAACTATTTCCTAAACAACGAATGTGGGATGCATTGTGACGTTGTGGCAGTTGACAAGGGATTTACCCCTCTCTCTATGGCAGTTGAGAACTGGCGTAAACCATCGGTGCTTAGCGTCGAAAATCGCAGGGAAGTATGGAGGGACAAAGAGTTGCAAAAGGTTTTATCGGGCCTTAATGGGCCCTGATGTAGATCTTCCCGCGTCGGTGAACTGGCTGCGCTTCGGTGACCTCTTTGGGGAAACTGAGGGTTTTGTCTGTGCAATTGCGGACGAAGTAATGATGACGAACAACTATAGAAAATATATCCTAAAGGACGGTACCGTCGACATATGTCGGGCATGCCGCCGTCCCGGAGAGTCACTTAGGCATATTATCTCTGGTTGTTCTCATCTTGCAAACGGTGAGTATTTGCATAGACACAACCTAGTAGCCAGGATCATCCATCAACAACTTGCCCTTCAATACGGCCTTGTTGAGCATGAGACACCGTACTATAAGTACGCACCAGCGCCAGTTCTTGAAAATGGCCGTGTGTTGCTCTATTGGGATCGCTCTATCATCACGGATAGGACTATTGCGTGCAATAAACCTGATATCGTGGTGGTCGACCGCTCCCAACGCCGTGCAATGCTCGTCGATATTACCATCCCTCATGACGAGAACCTCGTAAAAGCCGAGAAGGACAAAGCCAGTAAGTACCTTGACTTGGCATACGAGGTAACCGCCATGTGGGATGTTGATTCGACAATCATTGTTCCGATAGTTGTGTCTGCGAATGGCTTGATAGCAAAGAGTCTCGATCAACATCTTAAGAGGCTCTCGCTTGACGGATGGATCAAGGGTCGGATACAAAAAGCAGTGATTCTCGACACGGCACGTATTGTCCGGAGATTTCTCTGTCTGCAGCCCTAACCACCGGTTTGTTTGGGCCTTGCCTCGCTACCGGCGGCATACTAGGTTTAAGTTTTTTATAGTATTTATATTTATTTTATATATCTATATTGTAAAAAACTTAAATTTAAGATAAATTAAAATAATGAATAATAATAATAATAATAATACTTTATTTCCAATAGATGTACAATTTGTGGTTTAACGAAAAACCCCCACACTAGGCTATGCCTGTCCTGTGGGAGTTTCACAACTTTGTTGAAAAGGCACTGGAATGCGGTACCTACGGGCGCCAAGAATACAAAAGGAAAATAAAAATAAAAAAAGAACTATTGCGCTATAACAAACAAAAGAAAAATAATAATAAATTAAAATGGAAAACTAAACAATAAAAAAAAAAATATATATAAAAAAAAAAAAAACAACTACAAGAACTCACGAAGACCGGTTATTCAAAGCGCGCCAACACGCGCTCTGATTGCTCATATGTCCAAGAAAGAAGCTCTGCCTTTAATTTCAATCTCGCCTGGCGAAGAGTAAGTTGCCTAATATTAAACAATTGATTGAGCCTATTATAAATATAAGGCTTCTTGAAAGAGGTGGCTCGTCTGGCAAAGGAGCTGTTGGTTGAGGGCACAGGGAGTCGGAAAGTGCGCTTATTCCGTAGGGTTTGGTTCGTAGAAGCTGACAGAACGTCTATGTGAGCCTGCAGACAGATCTTCAGAAGATATAGTCTTCTGACGCTCAGAACTTGTGATTCCCGAAATAACTCAGTGGTGGGAAAACGCAGGGGTTTTTTCAGCATCGTTTTTAGTACGGCACGTTGAGCACGTTCCAGGATCAACAGGTGACTAGCAGCAGCACTGCCCCAGACTGAAAGACAGTACGTTAAAGCTGACTCACTGAGAGCAATATAAATAGTCTTCAGCAGCTTCCACGGTGCCACGTCACGCAACTGTTTCATCACATGAATGATCTTTCTAACTCTGCGGGAGAGTGTTGTAATATGATCTTTGAAAGATAACTTTTCATCTATTTTCACTCCCAGATATGTAGTGCTGGAAACCCTTTCTAGTCCCACACAGTCACATGAGACCGTCGAAAAGGAGCCATCATATGAACATGAGTGTATAACGATTTCGGAGTTGGACGGCGGACCAGAGGCAGCAGTTTTGTGAAAGCATATGTAATTACCTTTATTATGTTCAGGGTGAGAAGATTGTTTCCTAACCAAGTCGAAATCTCGCTAAGACCTCTAGCCGCCAAGCGCAGTACACTCTCCCAATTCTTCTCGCGGAAAATAACGACAGTATCATCAGCGTAATTAATTATATGTGTACTTGTTGTGTTAAGCATCGACATATCATTAAGATAAACAAGAAACAGAGTCGGACCCAGTATACTACCCTGTGGGACCCCGAAAGTCAGTTTAGAAGAACAACTAACAACAGTTCCAATCTTGGTACGTTGACTTCTATCCTGAAGGTAGTTACAGAACCAGTCCAGACTCACACCTCTAATCCCAATTAGCTCAAGCTTTTGTGTGAGAATGGGAATCGATACCGTATCGAATGCCTTTGATAGGTCGAGGAAAGCACCAACACATCTGTACCCCCCGTCAAGGTGTTTTATAATCGTGTCAGTTAGCTCAGCAACCGCCTGTTCCGTGGATCTACTTCGACGGAAACCGAATTGATTCTGAGAAAGAATATTATTGGACTCAAGATAATCCGTCAAACGTTTATTTACCAATCTTTCCAACAACTTCGAAAACGTACATAAAAGCGAGATTGGTCTGTAATTATTTGGATCAGTGGTAGGACCTCCTTTGTGAATAGGCGTTACAACTGCCGTTTTCCAAATACTCGGAAAAACTCCTGTGGAGATGCTAAGGTTGAAGATGTGAGTAAGGGGCACGGTAATAAACTGTCGGATTTTTTTTATCACAAAATTCGTAATTCCATCTATACCTGGGGCGCTGTTACTTTTAAGACCATGGATGAGACTATCAACTTCATAATCCGTAATAGGGGACATGAAGAAGGAATTTCTCGGAGAGTCCTGAAACTTAACTTTAGAAGCCAAAGAGTTTTGAGACTTCTTTTTATTGTTTAGGTGGACATCAGCAAGTTTTTCACCGATCGACGAGAAGAAATTATTTAAATAATTGATTGACCTGTCACCATCCACTTTGCACTTGCATAAATCACTTGCAACCTGATTGACTTTACCTGTGGAAGTAATGTTTTTTATAGTAGACCACAGTTTTCTTGGATTGTTTTTGTTAGATTCTAGTTCTTTTCTGTTGTAGTCATTTTTCAGCTTTCGTGTGAGGTTGTAGTAGAAATTTCTGTAGCGCTTATAAATATGCATTTTGATCGGATCGTTGCTGCATTTTCTAGCATCTATATGTAACCTGTCTTTATGCTTAGAACATCTTAGGAGTCCGGGAGTCATCCAGGGCTTCAAAATAAACTTTGAGCGCTTAATGTACTGCTAATTATACTATTACTAGTTAACAACGATGTTAAAATAAACACCGTTGTAAATTAATAAATACAATTTAATTAGGCTATAAAATATTTAATTCATAGAACGATCAGTGAAAGTACATTTTTTTAATATGAATATCACATACATGAGTTTATTGTAATGTTGCATTCATATAATCCTGTAATGATGACATAAGTGTTTCTATTTCGATATAATTTCTTATCTAATTATACCTTTTTTTTTTTTTTTTTTTTGTTTCCCTGAGGAAAATGCATTAAATTGCATACCCCGGCTGTGGCGAGCCGGGGTTATGTGGGGCTCTCCTCCCCAGAAGGGGAGGCCTACCCACTAAAAACCTCAGGGATGGCCTTCCTCAGGCATGTAGGGAGCCCCTGGGAACAGAAAGCTTCTTCCGGGAACCCCCAGCCTCCGCTCCCCCGTCGACACAGGGGAGCCCTCCTCGGGGGAGGCTTACTACCTCCCCCGGTATCTAATTATACCTTATATATTACAGTCTTTAATAATCTTATATAATAATCCTTTTGCAATTAAAAAGAACTTTAGAAGTTTCGGTCGCCTGGAGTCCGACATAACCTCCGTGACACTTGCCGTTGCGGGGGAATCCTGGGCACGTTTCATGCTCTTTGTGAGGATTCTCAGCCTTTCTCTCCTGAAAAAAAAAAATTAAAAAGAAGTTACAACACAATAAATTTGTTTACATCTCAAGAAAGTCATAACCTATACGTATGAAATCATGAAATTTGTCATGAAAAATTCCGTAAAATGTATATTTGTAGCTGCATCTCATCATTGCGATCTGTACTTGCTCGCGTTTACTTTAACTTTAATTTTATTAATTATACAAAACGAGATAAAGTAACAACACAGTTCCCAAATAAAGAATTACATTAAAACGATAATTGCAAAATTTTGAAATTAGGTTTATCTATATTATTCTATTAATATTTTCTAGAATTTTTTAAATATGTAAATATGAGGAGATCGCGACAATAAAGCTAGGGAAATGCTTCTACAAGCATTATAATTCTTATTGCGCCCATTTTTAATTTATCTTCGATACAGCCAAATTGTGTTTGAAATTATTAACAAACTTTTGATTTGTAATTTAGATGTAAATTTCATTAACAATTTAACTCAAAGTCGGTATCAATTCAATTAAATCTAAGTAAAAGAGGTTGTTATAACATCTTGGAAATTGGAAACAAAACTTCTACTGGAAGATTTAACGACGAAAAACTGTGAGTGATTGCTTTTAACCAGTTTCATGGATTCAGTTCGTCAAGAGAATGATTATTAGGAGACGTTATTTCTTTTGACTTTTTTTTTGTGAAATTATTAGGTGAGTGATGATATTCAAGTAATTTTTAATTATTGACTAAGCTAGTGTATTTTTTTTTATTATCAAGCGGTGTTATATTAAATGGTTATATATCTAGTCATTATCTTTCGTTTCATTTCGTTAGCAGCCAGTATTATTACTTTTTTTGGTAATCGAAGTATTAAGAAAATTTAAAAATTATTGAAAATAATTAGGCTTTACCCAAAAAACTCAACTCAGTACACAATTTAGCCAAATGTTGTACAGTCAACAACAAGCCAATTTTACATTTGTATTATGAAAACCGGTATTACGAGCGTTATCACTTATCAGAGCTTCCTCAAGGTCAGCATGTAAAGTTTGACGCGTTGCTGAGTGTACATCAAACTAAATCAAACGAAACGAAACAAGCTTATCCAAATTAACTAAGATAGTTTAATTACTTTTTTTTTTTAGTTTAATTTAATGATCGCATTGTACATCACTAAATCTGATTTTGACAGCTTTCTTCTCTAATTGTAATATTCGCTATGTATTTAGTCGACATTAAATTAGAACGCAGCTAAACTGAAATTAGCAGCAGATTTTTGGCTATCTTGTTCTGCTTGACGAGCTGATTCAGAATACTCAACTTTGCTGCAAAAATCAGCAGATTCTGCCGAAAACCACGATTTTCTAATTCAGACTTTAGAGCGCCCTAGCGGGAAAATGAGCCGTTAGCTTTTTTTGCGACCAGAACTTTTTTTGCTCAGCTCGACCAGAAGAACAGCATATCCAAAATTTAGACCTGGGTCCCGAAAACCACTTGGCCATTTAAACAGTATCATCTACTTTGACATATGTAATCTATATCCTAATTTGACTTAAGCTATAGAATATAAAAATGACCAAATTAAGTAATTAAACTTGGTTTAAGTAACGTCAGACTATTCTTTTAGTTAGTAAATTTGCACATATACGCATCCAAACACAACATTGTGTACAGGTTATTATTTTTTTGTTTGTATACCAAAGATTTGACACATATAATCATATTTTGTACAATTCACACAATATATTTATAAATTGTAGCCTATATATGTTATTCTGGTTCATCTGTTATTCATTAAAATCTATTATCATCATACTTACAAACTTTTGCGTTTATAATATTAATAGGGATTGTGTAAATTGTCCAAAATATGACGATAAGTGTTAAATATGTTGAAAAAAATCTACCATCAATAGTCTACGTATAGATGAAGTCGCAGGCACTAGCTAGTGTTATATATTTCGGAATCTCATCGGTAATTGCGGCAGTCGACAACCCTATTGAGTTCGCAGTTTACACGGCAAACGCATTAACACCGCAAATTTGTTGCGACACTACAAAGATAGCGTGTCGATCGCTGACCTTTGGCAATAATTTTGATAGATGATCGCAGTGGGAGCGTTACTTACGACAGTGAGTCGGGAATATAGTATTGTGGCAAATACACTTCGAATTTGGGTTATATTTGACACTTTGCACGTAATTACTTTGATTTATTGTGGTGCACAACCCTACGAGTAATGGTGCGTCATTGTATATTGCATCGTCTTTAAGACTGGCTATACGCTAATTTTAGGCATGTCTGCATTTGTCTTTATCAAATTTTTATGGCGATGTTTAGCTTTTTCTTTATTTTGTTTTGTAGTAAATGCTGATAATGAACACACAGGATGCGGGAAAGAGGAAGTAAAAAAATCTTGATCACAGAGAATCCACTGCTTAATTACCGAGGCATAATAGTATAATATGAAATTAGGCAAGCGAAGTTTAATAAAGCTATTCAATTTAACAGAATTGTGTTAGATCTAAAATAAAATATCTGTACTGAAACAGATATACTCGCAGTTTGCTATTACAATGACAAATTTTAGATACCCTTTATAAAAAATCCGAAATCTCTAGATGAGTCGTGTAAACTAGCTATTGGACCATAGAAGTGAAAATAGTATTGCGAAATTTGGTTTACTTTGTGATCTTAACAAAGTAAAAATAACTTTTCTTTTTGTAATTCTTAATTAACCATTACTGCCGCTCATAGACCATCGAAATTACTGTTGCACACATTAGCTGTAGAGTTCGTAAACTCTACGTAGAAGCTCAGTAGAGTGATGTATATGTCACTATAATGATGTCACTATACAGATGCGTTGCAAGCCTTTTAAATGGGTATACGCAATTTTTTGAACATTCAGATATGGCATCTGTTTGGAACTACAGGCGACACTTCTTTCCACAGTTTGTTAGTGCGAGGCAGAAAGATTTTGGAAACCGCACTATTGAGGGCTCCCAGACGTCAAGGTAATAAGGATAAAAGTTTTGTCGATAAGTTCCACTCGGTTGTGTTATATTTTTATTTACCCATTTATAGATAAATAAAGTGTTTATTCAAGAATGCAGTTACACATTGGAGTTAGACTTGGGTATTAAACACCAGACCACGTGCTGTACTTATAAACGGGTCCTAACTCATAAGCGTAATGCTGTAACGTGCTTGGTAAGGACATTTCAGCGCTGAGTTTCTGTTAGCAGTGAACGTGAACCTTTGGTAGTGAACGTGCTCGTTCCAACGGAATTGTGTTTATTGTCTTATGTTTTTGTAAAAACTGAGACAAATGTGCTTATATGAAATAAGAATATTTATTTATCTTAAAAATAATATATAATAATGTATATTTTAATGAATATATCCACACGTATATACACACAAATTATATATCCTATGTTTGTTATTATCCACACACAAACTATTATGTAATTAAATATCTATAGACGTTTATCCACCTTTCTAAGCTATATAAAAAATAACTAACACCGAACTATGTAGGCACGTTTTAATCTGAAACACTTATTATAAATATTTATCTTTTGTACAGTTCAGTAGGCAATCAAAACGAGGTATTTTATTTTTAGCAGTTACTTGGAAATCGTAAGTAACTGAAGCAAATTGGATAGTGGCTTACATTAATACAAAATGGTGAAATCATTCAGGGTTCGACAATAAGAGGTCCCACAAATTTATTAATATGGTTTTTGCTGTTTATCTATCTATTATTACTATGTTGACCAATAAACAACCTGGCGGATCTGAGAAACACCTAATTTATTGAGAAGGCTTACAATTAGAAGTCTATGAGTTATGACCGAGATACTGTAACGACGTTGGGTGCCAATAATAAGAAAAGACTTATCGTACCTTCAGATCAAAAATATTTAACGTATTTATAATAAACATCGAATAAATTATGAACAGGAAATTACAGCGGGTTTGTGTTGATTGATATAGTTTTAAATCAAGAGTGTTTAGACTTGAAATAGTGGGAGTACCACGTTGGGCGCCAATTACATACTTTCACAATATTAACTCACACTGCATTACATGGCCCAAATTGAATAAACTGGAGTAACTTTAAGAGAGACCTAACCAAAAACCGCGCATACTTTATATGATACGTATTACCCTATTTTATTTTATAGAGTGGCGAATAAACAAATAGATCATCTGATGGTCAGCGATTACCACCACGTATGGACATCTGTAACACTACAGTTTAGACCTTAGTGTAGATCTATTAAAGAAAAAAACAATTAAACGTTTAATTTAAATGAAATATTTTTTCACATTTATCCAGTCTCATGTACTGAAATGCATATTATTTTCTGAACAGAACCCATCAAACACGAATCCGATTCTATCTTGGTGGTTTTTTATACTGCTTTTTTCAGTGTCATTGGTCGATGCGCAATCAATCGGCCGGTGTATTGAAATGAATATAACTCGGTTTGGTTTCTTTCAGCGCTGAAGCAACTCGACTGCTATTCAAATAAAATGTATGCAGGGTAACTGTGAATAGTCGAGTAAATGGAAAATGTATTTTTATAAACTCCAAAATTTTCTTTTTTGATGATCAGAGCATTTGAATTATAAATTAAGAGAATAAGAAACTTGGAGTAAAATGTGACTCAGGTAATTAAATATTCCTTTAATATTTTTATTCTGGCGTTAAAAAACAGAATAGATCTTAACAGGTTAATGGGCTGAATAATCTTCATTTAAAATAGGCTTCACACGCGATATTTCAATCATAAATAAAATAAAAAATACATTCAAGTCGTTTTTTAATAACGACTTTCATTCATCATGTTTGCCCTAATGATTGGTGTTATGAACTTCATAAAGTGGATGTGGGTCACTACCACTATACTACTTTACTGAAGGCAGAGAACCAGGGTTATTTGCTTAGGTATCGCCATCTGACCAATTTCTGTTGCAAAATTAAAGGTGTCGCATTGTTGTGTTCTGAGCTGAAGGGTAAGATGGTTAGTGAAATTACTAAGTACTGCACTAGAAGAACTGAAGACTATATTTTGTCACATATTGGCAACGTACACTGTGATTTTGGGAGTTATAGATTTGCTCCTAGGTATTCTAGGTTGTAATCACCAATTATCAGGTTAACTATTTGTGTTTGTTTATCATCATATCTCATTAAAAAAGATGCTGGCTTAGTACTGGTTGGTGGGGAGTAACAGTCTCTTTGTTGAATAGTAAGGTGCATCACGAGCAGGTGAGGTTGGCTTGGGTCCTGTCAGGTGTGGTTCGGAACCTTTTACAATATTCATTAGTATTATACAAAAAATAACACGTCAGACTTTACACATTGATCTGAATACAATTCTTATATTGCACAATAGCAGCGGATTTTGCAGTCTTAATGTAAAGTTTGATGTGCTAATTATAAATAAAGAAGTAATATTCAAACTGGGTAAATTGGATCCGAGTAATATCTGATGGAGTTAAGACAATAGTTACCGGTTCTATCTGCTGACTAAGCGACGAGGTTTTGGAGCTTAGCAACTCACATTCAGCCGCCGTGGATGATGTTACGTTAGATGAAGCTTTATTTTAATAATATAATTATTTTTCCTAATTGTACAAGATTCCTGAGATAGTTAAGTTCCTAAAGTAATATTAAAACATGTCAAATTCTATTGCCTGCATACAAACTATTCTGACAATTAAAATATACAAAATATTACATTTGAATATGAAACCTGTCCTTCTTGTACGAATGTTCATTATGTTTTCACATGTTTGCACCAAGCAGTTGTTAAATATGTTTATGAAATCAAAGTGAAGTTGTGTCATTAAGAGAACTAAATCGCATAGATTGTATTACACAAAGTAGGTATAGAGCCAAATACAATTTTTCACACTCTCGCTCCGATTGGTATTAGTCGAATGCTCCAACCGGGCTATTGGTCATCTGTTTGTGATAGAAAAAAATCTAGCTGTTCACCAGTATTCGTACGAAAAAGGTAATCAAAGCAGAGGGAATCGAGTTCAAGGTAGTCTTGTCAGATAGCAAAAGATTTCATCTCTTGAGTTGAACATAGCATCCAGAACCATGTCTCGTATTTAAAAATATGATTTAGAAGTATAGCAGCCTGTAAAAGAAGTTCTGGTCATTATTTAACTAGTAATGTTAAGAAGGAAATCAAAATAAACTTCTTAAACGGTGCATAAAGGAAGGGTGCAAAAAAATTGTTTCTGGATGATAAAAATGTATACTTGAGCAGAATGTTAACAGTATGAGAGTGTCTTTGCTCAAAGCTACTCGTATAAAGAACTTTTCCGATTAGTTAAAAGGGTACAACGATATTACCTGTCTTCAGTAACAGTGATCATCAGGTCGGCAGTTTATTTGTTTATCAATATATATGTAGTTATACAAAAACAACAAAGCCACACAAATTATTGCACGAATTGACTTGTATGTTTTTGTTACAATCCTTTAATTTTCCCTGCGTCAGCATATCATATCGAGACCCGTGTCCAGAGCTGCAAAGTTGACGTCAAACAGTAAATATCACATCGTCAGTTTAATTTTACGTTGTATTACGCCTGTCTGCGTTACCGGGGTGGCGGGGCCATGTCGCTGACAGCTGTCTTGCGCAGTCCATATTTCGCTTTGTTTATACTATTTATTTTCCGTACTCTTGGAAATCTTTGACGTTTTCATTATAGCAATACATGGATTGTATTATATATAGAGTATTATATACTAGTTTTAATTAATTGCTGTATTTGTAATTAATGTTGTTATTAAATAGTATAATAGAACTGTTGTCTTTATCTAGCTCAAGATAATATAGTTACTTGTATGGGAAAAATGATAATGAAGGGATTTTCAGAGAAATTCAAATGAAAACAACCTTTTGATAACCATGATATATTATTAAAAAATTTCAATTACACTTATATAATCAAAATTCTGAAAATTGCGCCAATCTTGTCATCAATAGGCCACCTTGTAAATTGTTATTAAGGTGACAGTAGATATTGAAATTATTAAATTCCCATTTCTAAGAAATCGCCACGCTATTGACTTTGAAGCGTAAATTGAAAATTTATTTATTATTACCATTAGATCGTTTGGAAAGTTTGTAAATTGATATTTTGGGGTAGTTAACCAATAAAAAATGTTTGCTATATTTTATGTAATTTATTCATTAAATATATTACCAGAATGTTGTTTTACATGATTCAAATTACAATATTTAATACTTAAAGCATTGTAATAAAACTTATGAGTCAGAAGAGTTTTTCAAAAAGTTTTTCATTTTGTTCTAAATATATCTTCATCAATACATATAAAAAAATGGAGAGTCCCATAGGTATATTTTTAATTTATATAGCTGGCTGTAACAATATTCCTTTACAAGATATTGTCAGTTTTTTTTACTTTTGCACAGCTTAAGATTTGGAATAATGGGCGCTTAAAGATAAGCGTCATTTAAATCGTTTAAAGTATATATTTTTTACATTATTGGTAGCACTACAAGAAAATGCATTGAACATCCTCCATGAAACTAAATCCCGTCGTTAAACTGACCAGTTTTATAAATAAATTAAAATTGGAAAGACAATAAGCATGTTGAATTTATATTTATGCTACACGTGGAAAGAGAAGTTACAGATTTATCAAATGGAACAACGTAAAAGGTTTTTTAAAGCACAGTTATCTGAAAAGAACCCAAAAATTACATGATCTATATGCACATGAGGAATCTAAACACCTACCCACCGTCGTCGTTTTAATAGTGATTGAAATCATACAGTGTAAGGTAGTAAATAGTTTTTTTACATAAAAACGTACATTAACGGAAATTCTCTTGTCTTAGTTGACTATCTCTTGTTTTATTGTACATAAAAAAATGTTAATGATCTGAAGGGACCTTTCCTACATTTTGTTGCACACCCACATATATACGATAATTAATTTTTTGTTTGCTTATGCTAATAATTAAGTAATTACGCTGTACTTATATAGTTTAGCTAGTAACTAATTCTTTCATTCTGTGTTGATTTCTTAAATATCTTTCAGTGCTTATATGTTACTTGCTTTTCTCCGACGTTCGCTATCAAAACTATTTTGTTGAGTCTTCTATTCTATATCTGTTAACTGTAAGTGGTCAAGAATATACAGAATTTCGTGTCGTGTTGTTGGACAAGAGTTGGACTAATTGTGTACGTTTACGATATATGAATCATGCAATTCCACTTCTCATACTTGATGACTTGATGGTAATACCATGATTATAAATAGTGGATTTGACTTAGTCAAATCCACTATTTATAATAGTAGTCAAATTGACTACTATCTCTTTTATGTTTTTGTGACTTTTTAATAGATGACAGCATACTGAGCCAAGTGGCGGAACACAGTTGCACATTTGACTTTAAAATGAAATAATTAGATGCGACTTGGTCGACGACAGTATTCAGTTAGTCGGGAAGAGTGCAGGTCATAAAAGTCACGCTAGTATTCCATTGCTTTAAAGAAATAAACCGTTATTTCTAGAAGGTGTTGTGATATTGTTGACAACACTACAGATCACTAAGTGATTTGTAGTGATGATCACAGATCACTACAGATCACAAAAATGAGCTATCCGTGCATACTATGCATAGATAAAGCGCTATTTAACACTCGAGCTGTCGAGCTACACGTCGGGATAACATCAACAATTTAGGCGCCTCACTAAACGCCACAGCAATTTAATATCTTAAGCCAGAATAGCTATTTTACGAAAATAATGCAACATTACCCTGCAATATCTGGAAGTAATGAGTTGCGTGAACACGCGCGCCATGACCGAGTCAACATACAATTTGTCAGTTTTATATTATATATTTCTATGGTAATATCGTTAGACGTGGTGATCTGATTGATTTACGCAGTCCTTGTTTGAAGAACGTCGCCAAGCGATAATATATAGAACTAATAAAAGATATCTTATAATATTTATTTACACCACTAACATTTATTTTCTTTCTACACATATTGAGCTACCATTAATTTTTTACACCGCACATATTGAATTTCTAAGATAACGAGAATACGAAAATGTTAATTTTGGAATAAAAAATGGCGTGCACTACTTTATGGTAATTTTTAATGTACAGATACAGTCGAAAAACTTACAAAGCACAGCATCAACTCATATGTGACCTTTTTTCAACTTGCATATTTATGAGAGGACTTGAAGTTTCGCATTAGCTCCGGCGGCGTCGTGTGCATCGCAACATCACGTTTCAACTTCCAAACTTCTTTATTGTACTTTATTCTTAATTGAAACTAGACGGAGTTGGGTAACAAGCTGGATTTTTGCTGCATTCAAAGAAGACTTTACAGTATAGGTACCTATTCTATTAAAATAGGCGAGCATGACTTGTTAGTAAGCTTAAGTTTGTACTGCATAATATAACATAAGTTTATACTTATATAAGACAATAAAACTTACATGCCTGAAATTGAATTTATTAGTTATGATTAATTGAAACAATTGGATTTTCAATCCCAGATTATGGTCTCATCTTCTTAGTTTTTTAGTTTATATCAAGGACAGTTAAAGGTTAATTGGCATATGAGAAACTAATATTATTCTATATCTGTTTTTTTTTTTAATATATTTAGCCTTGCACCATAATAGTGGCTACTTCTAGCTTTAATATATAATAAATATAATAATAATAAGATAATTTTGATATTCTTGTTTGAAGAAATTTCATGCGTTTTAACCCTCTCGTGTGGAAATCTTGCCTGAGTCTAGAAGAAGTCTCAATTCAACATCGATAGTAAAACTAACGTAAATATACCTCAAACATATTTGGTGTTTTGCTCTCTCCCAACTTTATATATTTCTGGTATCACATCGTCCTTTGTAATTCTTTCATATGGTATTTTATTTGCAATTAACTGTGTAACAGTTAAATAATTAAGTTAGATTACACTTAGACACTTTATGCTTAGTGTAGTTTATAAGAGAATGTCATATCTGTTGTCACTTAAAAATTTTGTTACGCTGTAGGGTCGAGTTAAAAATCAATTTTAAATAAACTTCGTAACTTTCAAACTTCATTGTTGTCTTCGAAGTGCTTAAGTACTGAAGTTGGTGGCTGAAGTGACAAAGAATAATTACGAAACACCTAGATTCGCACCTCCGCTGTCCGCTGCGAAAGATATATGTTTTAACTTAGTTGGTCGGTGTCCAAGCTTATGAGAGTTAACGTCAGGTCGGAAGCAGGAAGTTGCTGGGACTCACGCCGTCTGACGGGCACACTGTTGTGACACGGTACAGGAAACGGGTATAGAATAAGGCAGGGGTGTTCAGGCTTGATACATATAATATTTTATTGACAATATCTGCAACTCTTACCTTTGTTTTGCTCTATCACATGTTTACTTATAAATTATCATTAGCCAAAACAAGAGCTATTTGAATAAAAGTATTTTTATTTTGTTCTTTAAAACTGTTCTTAATTTTATGTGGAGTCGCTTCTTTCTAATATTCTAGTTGTTTCTAAATGTCTCTGCATTCAAAGTTACTGCCTAGTGTTGTAAACTATTGCCAAGAAACATTCAATATATTATGTTTCTACATATTAAGAATTCATATTACGAATAACTTGTATCAATATTAGGTTACTTGTTCCAATACTAAATCACTTTTTAAAATATGAATTATAATTAGAATATTATGTAAGTATATTTATTCTAATCTTGTACGTGCAAAAGAAAATTAGTTTATTTTGTTCTCTTAAGGTCTCATCTCAGGTTTGTAACCTGGACATTTGGATATGCAGGCGATTTACCAGACCACAACGCCACTGATCGAAATTCATTATTTAAATGAAATAAAACAAAAAATCTCTCATTTTTTATGTTCGTAATTCAAACATGTATTATGTTGATTGATGTCAAAGGTTTTACTTTAAGATATACTTCTTAAAGTTTCTTTCTTAAATAGTTATAGTTGCAGTAAATACTTGTATATGTTTACGGAATTTAGTTAGAAAATTGTGCCTGTTTGCAACATATGATTGTAATCTGTAGTAAGGTTCTTCTTCTTGTGAGCCGGCCTGCGGAGGGCTGAAAGTTCATCATATATTAGCTAAAGAACGTTCTTATTACTAAGTTATCCGTAAAACTTGTGCTTGTCTCGGTCATCGTACAGCTTATGAAGAGAATTTGTGCATATTATTGATTTAATAAAGTTACATAGTCCGCTTATGACATAACGAAAAGAGTTCAATATAAAAACTTGATTCAAGATTCATTATCTGAAATTGACATCATTGAGAGAAACGTCTAAAAAATGTGCATTTAAAAGACAATTCTTGCATAATCCCGCCATCGTTTCATGCGACGAAACGTTTACCTAATCATCTAAATGATTTTCAGTACACAAAGCTGAGATTTCCAGGTTTTTCTTCTTTCCACTACATAACATAACTGTAGAATGAATTGTCGTCTGCTTACTGTGCTTGATAGTGCTTGACGTATGGACCGATTCCTATTGACATGTACTAAATGATTTGACTACATTACGCTTTTAAGTATTTACAATATCATTTTTTTTTAAATGTAGCGTGATACTAAAGATGATCATTAAAATTCACGCGAGAGGGCGCGTGTTGCCTCATCTATAGCTGGGTACGTGGAAAGGTACGTTAAAAATATCCCGCTGCTATGGGGATTAACTACGAATTCGATATAACCGCCCACGGACGGGCGACGAGTGACGGGCGGGTGGGAGAGTAGCCATGAGGGTTCTCTGACTTTCCTCAAAAAAAAAAAAAGGTTGCTATTCGCTGGGTCATGCTGTGAGTAGCTGTGCGGGAAGTCTCGGTATTGTTTATCCGTCGCGTATTTATCGCATTTGTATCTTGAAGATACTAAGACTAAAGTGTTCAAAGACAAAACCGCTTTGTCCATGGCGATATTCGCGCGCCCAGGGTTATGGCTTTGATATGATGTCTCCAGCTGCCGATGCCGATTTTATTATATTTCTTGATTAGAGTAATAATTATCTTTATTGGGGCAATTATCTTCATCGATTTTTTTAAGGACAGTCCAAATAAGTTGACTATTAATTGCTCAGTTAATAGTGCTGAGTTAAGTTTTTGAGATGGTATAGATAAGCATTTATGTAAACTACCTGTAGGTATGCTACTGGTTATAAGATTTGTTGAACCTTAACTGAAGATAACTAGACTGTTAATATTATTTAAAGATAACCTTGAACTTAATCTGTAAGTGGAAATAACGACCTTAATAATTAATGAGTCAATGTCGAAAGTGTGATGTCACAGCATTTATACCTTTATACAGCGGTGGAAATTGGAAACGAAACCACTATTATCAAAGGTTATTATTAATAGCCCTTTTTTTTGTTCCCCCTGAGGAAAATGCATTAAGTTGCATACCCCGGCTGTGGCGAGCCGGCGGTTATGTGGGGCTCTCCTCCCCAGAAGGGGGAGGCCTACCCACTAAAAACCCCCGGGGATGGCCTTCCTCAGGCATGTAGGGAGCCCCCGGGAACACCAAGCTACTTCCGGGAACCTCCAGCCTCCGCTCCCCCGTCGATACAGGGGAGCCCTCCTCGGGAGAGGTTACACTACCTCCCCCGGTCTCCTCTACCGACGACGCCCCCTGGCCACGGAAGGGGCGTGGTCCATCCCGGGTCGCCATATCCACGGGCGCGACTTCACTTCACTTCACTTCACTTACGTACAATGTTTAGCTTATAATAGGAAAATTCCCCTCTTTAAATATAATAGTAGAAGAAGATATTTCGTTAAAAAAACGTTTTTTAAAATATTTCTAACACTACTCCTGAACACGCTAAGGTTCGAACCTATCGAGTACAAATGAGTTTCTTCGATTATTATTTAATTCCATATCTACATGTATTTTCTCTGTATGTCGTAGGAGACGAAGAGAAACTTCTTAAGGCAAGCTGCACGTTTATATGTGAAGTTATGGAAATTCACGTATTTTAAGTTGATCAATCTGCACTTGGTCAGCGCGTTTGATAAAGTCCTAATCACATTCACTTTTGACTTGTGCCTGTGGGACGACGAGATATGATTGCAATGGCTAGCATGATGAAAAACGATAGACTCTCGAAATATTATTTTAAGATTATTGTATTGATAGAGATGATACACTGGTGGACAAATAAATCGAGCCACTCTTAACTCTTGAGTTCAAATGCAATTTCCTTCAAATGCATGAATACAATTTTGATGAAAGTGGTATCATTAGATAAGTAATTTTATAGGCTTTACAATAAAAGTAAATTGTATGGGGTAACACCTTAATTTGTTGAGTACGTGCCTCTAGAATGAAAAGTCAATTAAAAGAAAAAGTAAAACGTTTTAAAGATTTAATTTTTAAAAGTAAAAAAACAAAGAAATAACATCGGAAAACAATTAAAAATTAATGTTTTAATAATGTGTATTGCCGCCTCTAGCTTGGACAACTGCTTGCATCCGTGTACCCATTGATCTTATCAATTTAACAATTAAGTCTTGAGGGATGTCGTTCCATTCGTCCTCTATCGCCATTTTGAGCCCAGAAAGTGTTGAAGGAGCCGGAACCCTGGCTCGAACCCTGCGTTTTAACTCGTCCCACAGATGTTCGATGGGGTTCAAGTCAGGGCTCCGTGCTGGCCACTCCATAGCACGAATGCCAACGTCCCTAAGATACTGAGTAACAATTCTCGCTGTATGGGGTCTTGCATTATCATGCATTAGAAGCATCTCATCTTCGATATATCCTGAGTAAGGTACCACATGATCCTCAAGAATATCACGGATATATCGTTCTGCAGTCAATCCACGTGACGGAGCATTGGATTCGATGAAAACCAGCTCTGTTCGTGCTGTTAGAGAAATGCCGCCCCACACCATCACAGAGCCACCACCATATGCAACCGTTTCTTCGATACAACACTGAGCGTAACGTTCTCCAGGGCGACGATAGACTCTCTGTCTTCGATCACTTCCGTAAAGACATACCCTTGTCTCGTCAGAGAAAAGAACATGTGCCCATTGATCCAGTGTCCATTCTCTATGCTCACGAGCAAATTGAAGGCGTGCTCTGCGGTGAGCTACTGTTAATTTTGGGTCTGTTGCAGCCCGTCGAGGTGTCAAATTTCGTTCGGCCAACCTTCTCCTGACTGTACGCGCACTTATAACCACTCCACGTTCGTCACGAAGCTGTTGTTGCACCTGTACCGCGTTCAGACGCCGATTCCTCAGGACATTCAAATTGATATATCGATCATCTGCGGAGGTTGTAGCCCGTGGCCTGCCTGTTCCTGGGCGTCGATCGAAGGCTCCAGTCTCCAGGTATCTTCTATAGACGCGCTGCACCGAAGAACGACTTATTCTTAACATTTGAGCAACCCGACGTTGACCAATGCCCGATTGAAGTAATGCGACAGCTTGAGCAGCTTTCTGAGGCGTAGTATCCATTATTACCAAGAAAAGCAACCGCAATCTGCAGACTAATGACAGAGGAAGCAACAACGCAAAAAGCCACAAAAAAAAATTCAATCTACCGACTTTTATACACTCAAAACAAACAAAAATTTTTTATGATAATACCGGCAAAATTGTGATAATTTTTTTAACGCGCATTCTACCCTCATAAGATTAATGGAAAGCGTTTGTGTTTATTATCTCCGTATTCGATATGACTTGCCCTTGCTGCCAACATAATTTTTATTTATCAAATGTACATATATTTGAAGGAAATTGCATTTGAACTTACGGGTTAAGGGTGGCTCGATTTATTTGTCCACCAGTGTATATAGCTTTGAAATCTGACAGATTACAATGATTCTTATGTGTATGCTATAAGTAATCCAAAGGGCCATCAAAATGGAAGAATTCAGTAATTGCGAACCTTAAGTACCAGTAGGTAGGACACATTGTTAGGGCTTGGTTGTTAGGAATCCCGTAGTCTTTTCACATAGTGGAGCACAGGCGGATGCTAACAACACAGGATCGATCATTGTGGATATCAGCAATTGGGGGAGAAATATTCAGCAGTGGGTGCCTCCCGATTAAACTCATGATCATGATAAAGAAGAGATCGTATGCAATATTCAAAGTTATATCTCAACATATACGAGTAGTATATAGTTATCTCAACTTGATTGAATAAGTCGTCTTAAGTATAATGTTAGTACCTTATGTATTTGTCGAGCGTCAGTGACAATGTGGTGTCAGTACTGGTCTACGAATCGAAGCTCTGGGTTCGATCCTGTCACGAACCAACTTGTTTATCGAATTGATTTTCAGATAAATGTACATTTTGTACATTTATCTGATGCTCCTACGGCGAAACCTAATGAGGAAACCTGCATTCACTTACAAACAAATTCAATAGAAGTTATTGTAGTCAACCAGTCCGCATTGGGCCAGCGTGGGTGACTAAGCCCTAATCGCCTTAAAATACTTAGGGTTGTGTCCCTGGTGAGCACGTATCATATATACTGTAATGGTTATTTGTTATTATAATTAAGGCTTGCCTTTACATTTTGTTAGAAGCTGTGTGTATGTTTTCTTAAATATTGTTGCTTGCTATTTAAGCTTATTTGCGAATCAAAGCCTGTAATTTCTAAGTTAAATTGGAAATGAAATGAGAAAATAAATGGGTTGATTAAATCTTTCATAGATAGATTATCATTACTACTTATATTAAAAACAAAATTAAGTGTTGAAAATAAAATTATTCATTAACTGTATGTCTGTACCAAATACATAAAACTATCGAAATTTTCGTCTAATTCGACACAAACGGTGCAATAGAGATAAACACTGAGCCTTCGGATTTTTAGGAAATATTTCCTTCCGGCAGCGGCACATTTATCAATTTCATATAGAAGCTCACTTTATCCCTCTATTTCAGAAGCATTCGTTTAGTTGATACGTTTAAGGTTCTGCGGCTCTACACTGATCTAATCTCAGCGTGTTGGCTTTAAGAAAGTTTAATTAAGTCCAAGCGGCAAGAGTATGTTATCGTCCATAAAAACTGTAATAAGCGGTGTTGATATAACATCAGATAAGGAAATGAACAGCGTCAATGATAAGTAAATAATATGCAAGTAAGTATTTCTTACACCAATTTACACCATTATATAAATTATTACACCATATACAAATATTTTTAATAGAAATGTATATTTTAACAACCATGACTAAGGTACAAATGCTCGCATTCATCACGCAAACATCTGCCTCCACTGGGATTCGAACCCGGGACCTCAGAGATGGCGACACCTTAAACAGGTGTATTATCCACGCGACTATGGTTTGTAGTACTTTTAGTATACTAGCACCACTTTTCGGCTTATGCCGTCCGGTTATGGAAGTCTCTTTCTTAGAGTACTAAGAGATCGCGAACGCTGGAATCCTTTGAGAATCAAGTCCATTCACTTCTTGTCAACGATTACTTAACTAAAAATAGTTATAGCCTATTTTTCCCAGTCCAATTACAGCACCCATCCCCTAAATCTGCTTGCAGTACTTCAATGGTCGAATGTTGCCTAGAAGAGACTGCTATTTGGCTCTCTATTGTGCATATCTTATTTGTTGTACTTTATATACTATATAAAGTGTTATGTTATGTTATATACTTGGTTGACAGACTGACTCAGATCACAATCTCTTCGATAGACTCATTTTCAAATCTTAGAAAAGAATTCGTTTCAATTTTCCTAACAGATTGTATTTCATTAAACAAACGAAAACTCGACACTCATTAATTTAAAAACTGGCAATGTCAGATTTCAGTTGTTAATTATACTGATTTCATACTTTCGGGATTTTCTGACTGTCAATAAAAAGCAAAAAAAAAAATAGTTGAGATAACAGAATACGTATGGCGCTTTTGGTTTAAGATGACTCAAAGCTATGTCGATTTGTAAATAACCATTTTTTCAAAATATAGCAATGTCCTTGTAATCGTTACGTTACGCAGAAGTTTGTTAATGGAAAATTTGTGTATTTTACATAGTCTATTGAAATTTATAAACACTCTTTTTATTCGAAGTATGAAATAGATAAAATTGAACGCTATCAATTAACATACTTAATGTAAAATTACACTTAATTAGCTAATTGTCTTTAACGAAATAAAATATGTTTCTTCAAATAGGAGGAAATCATTACAAATACCAAAAACGTCAAAATAATAATTCTCTATTGTGATGAACTTCTAAAACATATTTCATCTCTTTTGTTGTGTGTACAATTTACACGTGGATCCAGAAAGGAATATATTTCAGAGAAAATATTCAAATTGTTCATGAAAATATTTATATTTAGAATTATGTCGCATTATTTTCCAGCGGTTTAGCAAATTAAGATTTTGAGAATCCAATCTGTTTAGCGTGCCTAACATAGTAAGGGAATCTAGTCTTATTAACTGTGGAAAAATCACGCAATCAAAACATTGGGACCTTCCACTTTCTTAGGTGCGACTACGCCATAAAACTATCTGACCCTGTGTCCGAAATTTAATGAAACAAAGGATTTCTTGCTCACGATAAATTATGGCCGCATAAAGTGTTGGTGACAAGAAAGAAAAGTTACAGCTCCTAAAGGGACCGAGAGTGGTATCACAGCAGATTTTATTACTGAAAACACAAAGGACGGGCGCCATCTTGTCCTTTGAGACAAGCAGACAAAAAACCGTGGAGAAAAATGGCGGATAGTGCTGCCTGGTTTTTTCGATGCACGTCCATTCCTGGATCCACTGTGATGTATCGTGTTTGGACGTTATTTGTCAATGTTTTGTGCGTATCAATTTTTGCCCTTTTTATACTAATCGGATGACATGTTAATAAAATGCTTTATAGGAAAACTTTAATATTCCAACGTTTGATTTAGCGAGCCTTTTATGTTAAGACCCTGGTAAGCTTTTTAATTGTAGGTATTGCTACTAATGTATAAAGAGCAAGCAATTAAAGATACACTTTGTTTCCAAAAAAAAAATATTTTTGGGCACATAATTAAATTATTATTATTTGATAGTTTTATTTGTTTACATTATTATTGTAAACAAATGACAGTATTGAATCATTAAGCAGTAGGCTATGAACAGTTGTATATGTAAATAGGCCGGGTCATTTCCATTTAAAAGGCCGGCAACGTCTTCTTTAAAATCTATAACTCCTCTGGTGTTGCGGGTGTCTATGGGCAGCGGTTATCGCTTACCATCATATCCGGTGATCCGTTTGATCGTTTGCTACCCTATCCTATAAAAAAAAGTTAAGGGACTAATTCACCCATATTTAATGTTAATTGACAGCAAAGACTATATTGCAAGGAAAGAAAAAGTATTTTAACCTAACATATAATGAATCCTAATTTTGTAAGAGATTTCTATCCAGATTTTTTTTATAGAAAACAGCGAAGTTTGGTGACTTTCATTTAGTTTGATGGAAAGTGATGAGTAGTATGAGTAACGAAATAAGATGATAAATGATTTATCGTGCGATATAACCGCTATCATGTCATTTTCATTTGTACTTTGATTGTTCAAAGTGATAAGTTGCTCTGTTATATGCTGTTGTTATATACGGTGTTCATGCTACGGGGGCTGAGCATACTATAGCAGTAGAGATTATTATCTCCATCATACTTATCTAGATCAATTAGTCGACTGATGGATACCTTCGTATTAACTATTTCAGTCGGCCACTAATAAGTCAAAAAAGCTAACTAAATTTGAATTCGACACCATTGCAGGGTTAATTTAATTATGTTAGGATAGCTTATTATTATTAGATTAATTAATTTTATTGTATAAAGTATTAAAATTAAGTGTATTGTTAAATGGTTGTATGAAGGTATAAATTAGGATAGTTATTAGATAAGTAAGTGCTGCGCAACTCACGTTAATATTAAGTCACGGAATAGTAATAAGATAATATGACGCTGTACGTACAGTACGTATATAGTAGATCCAAACGAGGACAGTTTAAAAAAGACACGGACTACGAGTCCGTGGAGTAGACATATATGTATATATAAAAACAAAAAACTAAATTTGAAAGCAAATAGTATAAAATTTCGAGGTAAAAATTAAGAGCTTATCGAAATATATTTTTATAATTTAACGCTGTACAGTTACAATAAATAGTTTATTTGAATTTATTAAAAAGATTAATGAAGAAACTGAATATGTTTTTTTTTATCTGAATGAACTGGCTGTGGTCGTAGGTTGACTGGAGTTTCGCTTTCAGTTCTCCGTGATTGGGCGGTTTTCTCGAACCATCAGTATATTTTCACTGCCTATGTACCGTAGACAACACTTTGTTATACCCTATACCCCTACTACAAGTACCAACTCAGCACCAGCCCCAATAGACGTAGAGTCACGAGGCGCTGACACTCATCTCGAACCAGATCAGTGTCACATATGTATGTGATCTGTTTTGAAATTACTTGTATTATCCATTTTGTAGTATTGAAATTAAGTGTTGATCTTCAAATAATTGTCAAAAGGTCATTCAATAAAATTTGTATGTCATGTTAATTTACTTACACAAACTTGTACCAAATATAGTTTAAATTATAAATTAGTACATAGCATTACGTATTTCTTGGCATATAGACTTTTTATTAAGAATATTTTTATAGATGATGTAGAATTTAGTACTTAACCATAACAACTTAACAATATTAAAATTGTAATAACTACTAGAAAACTATAGGAGACCATTATGAGGACCAGTCAGAGTAAGAATGGTGAATCAAATCTATAAATATATTTGTAATAACGCAATTATATCGCCATATTTCATATGCGACTTTGATCTGAATGAAATATTTGTCTTTCCCCCGAGTAATCGATTCCAATGGAAATTTAATGCTCCACCTCTCCAGACAGAGACATTCACTGTTTATTTTAGTAAATGGCTATTAGTTCCAGCTTTTAGGGCCAATTATTGGGACATTTGTGGAAGCTATCGTACTTAAGGGAAATACGGGATTTGTTTATGGATCTGCATATTCAATGTTCGAGAGAAATGCGTAAGCAATTTTCGACGAGTAGCTAACATAGAAGTTTGAATAAATTAAGAAAACAGTTTGAATGATTGAATATTTTGATGCCCGCTTAAAATACAATGTTAATTTTTTAACTAGGTATAATTATGATATATAATACGCAAAATTATGACCAATAATAACTAAAAGAATGCTCGCTTCAAAGCTTGGTTTTCTAACTCCATCTTTCATTATTCCTTAGCCATATATAAGCGTGTCCGTTTCTATTCATGTTCTGTCAATCTCTATTTATATTGCGTCCATTTCTATTCGGCTTAAACTGCCTGGTGACTTCTGTTAAGGAAACACCTGTTATACTATGAGTATATTATATATTATTATATTGTCGCTTATATCACGTGTTTTTATAAAACACGGTCCTTTATAAGGCGTGCGGGGGGATCCAGATCCAAGGCGTAGAGACTATTTAAACGAAGTTTAATGAAAATGTGCATGGAGTGTACCAACTGGGTCTAATCTCTATCTACATCATGAAAAATGCAGCTAAAGACTATACCCAGTTAGATGCACAGAAACTTTTGTCATTACTGGACAAAAAGTTTTTGGACTACTGCATTTCGATTTTGGTGATAATGAAAACCATACTATGAAAGAGACTCCGGTTATCTGCCTTCTCAAAGCCTCCTAATTGGTTTAATTATGGTTTAACAATATATTTATATATTATTAGTTACACCTCGCCGTTAGAAATTTATCAGGATTGTCTACTTGCAATATAGGTGAAATTATTACAAATTAACATCCACCAAACTAAATTATAGTGACGCTATAACATTTTTCTATATATTCTAAGAATCAATAGAAGGACAAGACAGTCTATTGTTGCACCAATCCGTAGCGGTAAGAGACAATCCATTTTTAAACAGTAGAAAGTCTTGAGTACCCTTCTAGTCGGGAGGTTTTGGGTCAACCGTGCCACGTACTAAACTGTTTTACGTTATTTTGAATATCGTATATATATGGGAGCATTATAGAAGATGGTGGATTTTATTACAAGAATATTTATTTATTTTCGATCGGAAATAAGAGTATTTAGTCATATTCAGTTAGAAATTTAACTATCGCCTTCTGTTAAAGTTATTACTAGTTGTACTCGCGATTTCATCCGTGTGGAATTTAACAAAAAAAATATAGTTTTTTTTGGGTTTATGCATTTATAATTTAAGTGCCATGCGCGTGAGCTGCGTGCATTAATGTACCGTACTTGGATATTGCAAAATTACTTTCTTTTCTAGATTAATTGTGTTTTCTAAAATTAAATTGCTATAATAAATTATTATCGCAAATTAAGATTGCCTATGACATAAAACTGTTAGAAATTATGTAAACGAATAACTTTAGGGAAATTGTAACTGGGCTGGCAAAAACAAATGAAAATGACGGTTGGTTGTACCGGAAAGGAGCGGCACATTTTGGTCTAACAGTGGACATCGCTTCCCCCTTGGCGAATTCACGGCGTTTATAATAATCATTCGAAGTAATCAGTGAGAGTGTTAGATTAATGTGTCGTTGTGGTAAAGAAACATACGCCTGTGTATTAATAAGGTAGTATTATTCTATTTCTCTAACCATAGTTGACCAAAATTACAAAGAAAATTAGTTCACGGTTTCAATATGTATATTTATATGACGTATTATGTTTGGTTCTCGCCTATTTTGTGGATAGATAATAAAAAAACTGCACAGTGCTAACTTGATTTTAACGCCTATTGATTGCAATGGCGTGAGTACTAAGCTACGCCCGCTCGCTTTTACTATGTTTGTAAATTAATATTAATTCATTAAAATTGTACAAATCATCAAAGATCAAGAAAGAAGACCCATAAATAGATTGCAATGTCAGTATAATACCTTATTTAAGTGCAACGACTTCGACATTGACATCTTTTGTAACAGTCTTTACAATTTCAAAAACACGTAGTTGAATCTTTCCCGCATCGTTGATCCACCTGTATACATGTAGTTTCTATAAATTTATATGATTTTTTGTTTTGTGTTCCGTTTCGTTTTCTTTTTTTTAATTACATTTGCTCGTAGTTACTGCATGCCGTGGCAACCTTTAATTAAGATAGCACTTAGCATAGTTTTAAATAATTATAGTCTCCATGAACATTGTGATAGTGTATGTCTTGTTGGTTATCCTAAATAAATAAATAAAGTGCTCATTCCAAGAATATTCAGACTTGGACTCTGTAGTGCTGAAACTTCTGTTCAGTGAACGGTCAGTCCGGGACACATGGCGGTCGAATCGTAAAAGCGCACCCCACCATGTGCCCCGTATGGACCTAGAGAACTCGGGGGGTTTTAGTGGGTAGGCCAGTCCTCTATGACCGGAGAGGCCGTGCCTTACTAGCGCGGTGTCATGGTGCATAAGGTCGCATTTCCCCCCCACAAAAAAAAAGGATATCGGTCAGTAATCTATGAAACTGGCGAGATTTACATAACATAGTTACACAGTGTATTAAAGTATAAGAGTTAGTCAACCAGCATAGCTATAATTGAAGTATTTGTACTCAACATACTAACTGTAAGAGGAAATATTTTGAGGCAAGCTGTATATTCCTGTGAACAAATTCCTTTAAACTGCTTGATGAAGACCGAAGATCATATTTGAAGTCAATCAATCTGTACTGGGTCAGCGTGACGAAATTACCGTTTTGTTTTGCTTGTATTTGACACTTTTTAAATTTAAGCGCCATAGAATATTTATGTTTACATAAAATTTTAAGTCTAAAGTGTAAGTTGTGATTACATATGAAATTTAGAATTAGGATATTTTAATCTACGGGAGGGATCGACACATTGCCACCACTGCGCATCCGACCTCGACTCGGCCCAGCACACGCTGGCGGAGTGCCCCGTGGGCCTCCGAGCGCCGAGTCTTGGTCGCAGAGATCGGGTAAGATCAGTTTCCGCCGGCATTGATTGCGGCAATGCTGGCGGACGAGAGAGGTTGGAGGGCCTCCTTCTGTGAAGCAGTGATGCTCCAGAAGGAGGCCGCCGAGTGGGGTCGGGAGATGGCCGATCCCGCTCGATGAAGGCGGCGACGGCCTCGGTAGCACAGCTGCGGCACCGCCGCGGGTCGCAGGAACTCGCGCCCGCGGTTACGGCGACTTGGGCCGGAGGGTGTCGTCGGTGGAGGAGATCGGGGGAGGTATTGTAGCCTCCTCCGAGGAGGGCTCCCCTGTATCGGCAGGGGAGCGGAGGCTGGGGGTTCCCGGAAGTCGCTTCGCATTCCCGGGGGCTCCCTACATGCCTGAGGAAGGCCATCCCTGAGGTTTTTAGTGGATAGGCCTCCCCCTTCTGGGGAGGAGAACCCCACATAACCGCCGGCTCGCCACAGCCGGGGTATGCAACTTAATGAGTTTTCCTCAGGGGAACAAAAAAAAAAGGATATTTTAATCTGCAATATAGGTATCGTAAAAAGTATCTGCTGTTTTTTCGTCAAAGTGCTGTACATTTCTAATATATAAATAAAAAATAAAATAAACAAATAAACAGATTCTTACACTTACACCAATTAGCCTAGCCCAAAGTAAATTCTGTAAGGCTAGTGTTATGGGATCTAGGGTAACGGATAGACATACATATATTAGACATATAAAGGTAGAAATATGTTATAACAATCATGACTAAGGTACAAATGTTCGCATTCATCACGTAAACATCTGCCTCTACCCGGGACCTCAGAGATGGCGACACCTTGAAACCGGTATATCAACCACAAATTTAATTTCTGACTATAACTTTGTGCTAACTAATTTTCTTGCTTTCAAAACTATGTGATTATTAAGTTTAATATCTATTAACATGTAAAAAGTATTTCAGTAAGAACGTGTATGAGCTATGACTATGAATCGAAAGATTGATCGGGAAGTATAGAAATATGTAACTAACTAAACCCGAATGTGGAACCATCTGCCTTCTGTAGTTCAACAGAGCCCGTCTGTTCATACATTTAAACGTAGGCTGAAAGAGCACTTTCAGGCAATAGTTGGCAACCCGCCAAGCATGTCACATTCTCATCATCATACTATACATATATTTGTTGTATTATATGTATGTGAGTATATAAAAAGTAATTATATTTGTTTAAATATATATTACTTTAAGTAATAAATTAAGATTAATGTAGTGTAATTGTAATGTGCTTTGAGGTCTCTTACTACAAGTATTCTTTCTTTAGACGCTCACAGGTGGACTGAAAGTTTAATAGAGATAAGTCCACCTTAGTGAACAACATCTGGAAACTTTTTTGTAATTGTTTTGTCATTGTAATAAAATATATAAAAAACAAAAATCTATTATTCCCATTGGATAAGATAAGTTTGAGTTTGTTCATATAAAAATAAGTAAATTTTTCACACCAAACGATCGGAACAAAACGTCAATAATTACGTTTTAAAATTTCAAAGGCGAACTTCGAGTAATATCCAACGCTCCTTCTCGACTTCATTTTGTCGTTAAAGAAGATTAAATCGATCGAAAAATGTAATTTCCGAAAGCGTGTCGTAAATATATGAAATGTCATTAGCAATAATGTGTCGGCGCGAGTGATTCGCCGCGGCGCGGCGATGTCGTGTCGCTCGCATTTTTGCGTCTCGTCGCCCGTGTCACGTCGAATGTTTGCCGGGCCGTCGAAAATGACTCGGATATGGGTCTTAAAATAACGCGTAGTAACCAGGTGTAATCTTTAAAAGATCCTTTTATGAATTGGAAATATTCCTTAATTTTACGGTATCTATTTAATTATTGTCATTAAAACTAAGCAATGCGTATTTTTTGCTTTCCAAAATATTAATGTAGTCATTCTTCTTTTTAAGTGCAAATATCAACTCATTTTAAAGTATTGCAAAAATAACAATATTTTTCCACTATTTAATGGATGTTATTATGCATATAAACATTCCTCTTCAATCACTCTATCTATTAAAAAACTGCATCAAAATCCGTTGCGTAGTTTTAAAGATTTAAGCATACATAGGGATATAGGGACATTCAACTATTTTCGTTCCATGCATTCATCATTGCTCATAATATACATCTAATAACCTTTATTGTATTGAGTTACTTAACACTCGTGACGAGCTTTGCATATCATCAGGTGGATTCACCAGCAATACTTAATTAGTTGAGAGAAATGTAGTTTATATTCAACTAACCGCCTTCAAGCTTGCAAAGGTCTTAGATAAATTTAATATCTGTTCGTCTGTTAAATTACTCTCCATTCATATTCAAATTATTTTCTAGACGGTGTTTCTAGACGGTGAAGCTACACTGCCACAGCCTAGTTCATTTATTGCAGTAGACACAGTTTTAATTGATTTGAATTGTACATGCAAATATATTTTTTACAACTGTCTTTTATAAGATCAGTGTTGTGTATAAGTAAGGTTTGTTTGTGTTAGTATTAATTTGTATTTTATTAGTGATAGTAATATTAGTAAGTATAGACAAATTTAATATAAAACAAAGACCAATTAATCTCAAAGTGGTACAAGTAGACCCTCAGGGAGACGCGATGGGGGACTACGTTGGGGGTCACAAAAATGAAATCCACAATCACAAGCAGGACAATAAAATGAATTTTGTTTAGATAGATTAGACCTAAAATGTTGACAAGTACTCGTATATATATTACTGTAAAACTTTACTCACTAATCTTAAGATTTACCGTAGTTCGAGCTTTTACAGTAACATATATATTTTTTATAGTATTGATGTAAACTTTTTTTGAGATTTAGAAATTAAAAGTAATGTAGCTGCAATGGGTTCACCGGATCCAACAAAATTTAGAAATATAATTGATTAGGTCTCTCTGGTTTAGATGTTGGTTCTCGTTGTAGGCAGATTCTTGTAAAGTTTGTGAATTAGACTAAATTCAATACTAATAAAACCTTTTTGCCGTATCTTGTTTGCTATGAAGCTTAGTCTGTGGTCTTATGTTAACCGACAAAATTTCATACTGGTTACGATACCGGGAAGTCTTAGTCTACGCAGACACAAGCAATTTTCGCAAGAATGTATTGCAACGGAATGTGGTCGCCATTTAAGGAATAAATTTTAAACTGACTGCCTCTTTTCTGATATAGGATCGTTTAGGCTGACTTTGGTATTATTTCAAATTTTGTGATTGGTGTCATACAGTGTGTATGACGATAATCACAAAATTTGACAAAATCTTTTAATTATGAGATCATTCGGTTTGAAATGACTTTGAAATAAAAATCAATAAAACCTTAGAATTCTTCAGTTTTATGTTCAGTTTCAGTTTCTTAGTTGTATTATAATTGTACATAATTTCGATATTTTTTTATAAATGTTGTAGATAGCTTTAGGTTATTTATTCCTTTGTTATAATTTTATTATTTATTCTGTAATATTAATAAACTAGTATTTTTTTTTGTTATATATATATACTTTAATTTAATTTGACCTGTGACATTGTTGTTTATTATATTAAATTCCATGATTGAATAATTATTATTTGTATCAGAAAGAAAATTGTCGTTTGCAAGAGCAAATCATCGTCAATTTACATTGATAGAACGTTTGAACGCCAATAACACTTTATCAAAGCCAATAAGTACGTACGTGTAAGTAAGAGTTTTTACATTTAAAGCCCAAAACCTGAAAGTTGAAGGTAGGAAGTTCAGTTTGGCACGGAATCCATTTCGATTTACATTTTTTAGACTTGAGAAATATTATTATAAATTTTTGGACCCATACACATAATACTTTAATCAATAAAGATTTTTTCACAAGTGGGACTATAATTTTATCACCGTTATATTGTAAGTGTATTTATGGTTGTATTATTGTTATAGTATTTATTAGCACAACAAGATTTCGTACTCTATCTGATCTTAAACTAAAACGTTCAAGTCGCAATAGTTTCGATTTATTTAAGAATACGAATGTCTTAGGAGATTACTCGAATATACCTATTACTATTTTGCATTTAGAAAATAATATCGTCATTAATAAAAAATGTATGAATGCCAAATCTACTTATCTAGAATTGAAATCATTCATCGCGTTGGTGCCCGCAAGATCCCCTTAAGTAGTGATGGGACATGCATATTTCAAAGTTTGATTTCAATATTATTGTTCTATCGATGAATCATTTTCATGACTTCGTTTCGTAGTGAGAGAAGTCAGTAAAAGTTTTATCGAATTCATTATTAAGAATATTATTATTCTATAGATGAGTGATTTTCCTGACTTGATTTCGTTGTCATGTAAAATTTTAAATTTGTTATTATAAATTTTTGATTCTAGTCCTTTATTAACAGCAGACTGAAATTATTCATAGTCTTATTTCTAGGTTTTAAAAGTGACGCGTATCGTTTATATTTTGACACATATATTACGCACACAGCCACATCACTAGTACTGGGAGCAGAGATTCGATTTTAACTAAATTGAGTTTTATAAGATTTCTTCTACCTCGCACTGAAGTAAGACCCCCACAGCATTGGTCCAATATACCGGGGATTACCGAACGAGTTCAATTTGTGACCTGGGTTTTTTACAATGTTTTATGTACAAACTCATTTGCTACTTTTTGTGAACTGTTGTTATTACATTTATATATAGGCAAAACGTTAGAATTTACATGTTACTCAGCGGTCGTTTTCGTAGTGCAAACACTTGACGTGCTGCTGGCCGTACAGAATACATGAATGCATATACTCACACATCAATCCCATGGAGGAGGAGCCAGTGCCGAGATAACATCTAGATATCGTAGACATTGTAGTCATCGTAGACAGCGCTAGCTATAGCTATGTTATTAAAATTATTACATTGCATCCTTATTGCGATTCCCATTCCCTTCTTACCCAGTAAGAAAAAACAATATGTTAACTCGTTTGGTGGTGCTAATTACCCTGTGTGTAAATTCTGATTTGCCTATGTATAAACGTCACTGTATCTAGTTTCAATACTTATTTATGTCAAAACGACAAAGCCATCGGCGGCAGTAATTCATCACTTTGATTACAAAACCCGTCAGTTGCAAAGTTCTCATGATGCATATTGCCTGTAAATCAATGCCTGTTTCCGTGCTCTTATGTAAATTAATTCATACTTCAAGTCCGAAATCGGGCATATGATTGTTATCCAAATTTGGACTCTGTTAAGGTCAGATAAGGCTTATTTCGAGCTGTCGCAAACACAACAATAAATCTCTAACACTCCATAAGTAAAATTCAAACAAAACATTAAGTTTAAGCGAGCGCGATGTTGCTATTGAAGTAAATATTTTTGTGTTTGACAAGATTTTGTATCTTCAAAATACGATATACTCGTACATATACATATATGAAGTGACTTAAAACGTTTGTACTCTGGTACCAATTTTAATAGTATTTTTTTAATAACACATACACGCTTTAAATTATGACCAGTCGCTTTAAGCTTTCATGTCCCTAGAGAAATAGCTATAATTTTCATAGCGTTTTTGTTTTATTTTCTGTAAAGCAACTAAGATACATATGCTCTAGATATAGTTGTACGGTAAAAAATCAGTTGCATTAAAATGAAAATCAAAAATCTTAATTAAACTTTAATATTTGTTATTGATATAAGCTTATTATGATTATTAATTGTATCGTTATTTATTTTATGTATAATAACAGATAGAAATTAGGAGTACCCTCGATATTGTGCAACACAATAAAATGTTTGTAACGATTAATGTAAATTGTAACATTTAGAGCAATTGCAAATCTATTTGAGCCTAATAGACTGGCAAATAATGGAAATTACTGACGCTGGTAGTCCATTTGGCAATAACATTAATTGATTTCCATTGGATGCACCTGCCGCTGAGCGCTGGGATGCTGGGATTACTGAAAATTTACAGCTCGCGGATCGTCTTCTCCGAGCATATTGGAGATTATGCTAATTGGTTGTCATGAATTTGAACAGGGAATATGTAGAGGATATAGATTGAGTTAATTGGTTGTTATCACCATTCATATATGTTAAAAGACAAGAGTTAACCCTAAATAACACGTTTGATTAATTTGTTGCCTATCTCCATACGTAACGCAATTACTAAAAACAACATTAAGTACTAATTGAAAAACTACTTTCTGCAACAATTAAAGTCCTAATATGGTTATATATATATATTATACAAGTACTGACAGAACACTGGTCACTGTCGACTCTTTGTTATTATGCTTAATACTATTAGGCTTAAAAAATTGTTGAACACCTATATGATCTGTGTAACATTATTGTTCGTTTACTTATATGACTTAAGACATCGGTATATATATACCTATATAGTACAAGTACTGACAAAACACTGGTCATTGTCGATTTTTTGTAATTAGGCTTAAGAAAATTGTACGAATACATACGAGTATATGATTTGTAACATTATTGTTCTCGCTTCATGTAAACGCGAAAACATAGTTGGTACTACAAACAAACCCGAGAGGTTTTTAGTAGTATCGTGTTCTTTCATCGTAGTATCGTCGGATAAATATACATATAAAAATGTTAAAATAGAAGATAAAAACTTGATTTTGGTTGAAAGTGGCAAATGAAAAAGTTGTTGAAACATCATTTAAATACTTTAATAACTAGCGAGTAAAAGTATGGACTCTTAACAAATATTAATGAAAGTGGTACCATTTTAAAGATTATACGTATAAACTTTAAACAGGTATCCTAATTAAGGAATAAGAGTTTAAGGAATATGGAAAACATGAAAGAATAAGGAAACGAGGATAATAATAAAGCATAAAAATCATTTGAGATTCCCTCTCCTTGTCATACTTACTGCTCGAAAACGATTATCTTCTTACTCCTTCTTAATAAGCTTCTTGACCGAATTTTGTGGGATATCCCCATACTTCCCTGTCAAAGCAGATTTTGGGCTCATCAACACTGGCCAGTCTAATGTAGCAATTGTACCATTGCTACATTAGACTGGCTAGTGTTAGACTGAGTGAAGACTTAAGAAGTAAATTGTAGCACTTGAAGTGTGACAAGAGGCGTAACCTTGTAAAATATTGCGCTGATATATCTCGTATAAGGAATAACATACTCTAGTAGAATAATGGCATTATATTGTATAATGATATGATATTGATATGATCTGAAGTTAGATGACCCCTTGTCCTGCGTAGAGGCTTGTTGGAGCAAGTCCGAAAACAAGCTCTGTTGTTGTCCCTATCCTATGTTGATTTCCCTCTCATTTTCATCTTGACTTCTCTCCACTGCATGACTTGACTCTACATCGTCTTAAATTCGCCAGCGGCGAAATGCGCCATCATAAAAGAATCTATTGTGTGTAGTAAATTTAAATAGGTTTCGCCAGCAAGGTATGCTTCATTATAGGAATTTTAGCGATTAATATGCTGATTCAAATGGTTACGTTAAGCCGTTAATGATTAAGTTAAGTAATGTTGAATTGAGAAGCATAGAATTCCGGCAAGACCAAATGTGTTCATTGTGTTATTTTAATATTATTATCCGGTTAAAAAAATGTACTCAATGGAGAAAATGAGGTCGACGTTTGAAAAAAAATAATTTGTTCGTATCACGAAGAAGAAGTGTCGACTGATTATTCAGAAGCACGAATAACAGCAATTAAAAGCAATTGCGGCGACTCGTTCGCGGAGCGATCTTTCCGCCAAGCAAAATATCTCTCTTCACTAATGGCTTTAATAGCACAATCAGCGATGGAGCAATTGGTGTTTCAAACTATTAATAATGTTGTTTAATGCACAGCGCTTTTAAATGTGAAGGAAGCAAGAAAATTTTTCAACTCGGACTATATTTGTGTTATCGATTACCTTATGCATTATAAGTAATTTTTAGTCGTTAAGTAGTTTTAAGCTTAGAATATACTCTATTAATAGTTTATTTAATTTAATTTATAATAAATTTTTTTTAGATTTAATTAATACTTACTTACATAAATAATAGTAAATCGATAACTGAGTACTACTTCGACGTGACGGTTCGGTGAAGTATAATATTATTACGTACGTTCTTTTATATTTTTTACATATTTATTTGGTTGAATATGGTTTATATTACAACCTTTATTTAACATGTCAGAGTAAGTGTAAGCTGATTCACCCACTGCTGGACATATGCTTTCCCATGGATTCCTCATCCGAACCGTCCTTCGTTGCTATCATCGAGCGACTTTCTATGATCTTCACCAGATTGTCGGATCACTTGCATTGTACTAATTAGTTTCAAATTGCACAGATTATATGTACTTCTTAACCGTATAATGTTATTTTTCAAAATATTGAACGTTCCTCTACGGTAATGCTAACATAATAAGAAACATTGCTTATGTTTCATTCCGCGCACAAAAAAACCGACAGCAATCCTATAAGAATTTGATAGTTTTTAACGTTGTATATATTGTAAACACTAGCGGCCCGTCCCGGCTTCGCACGGGTAGGCATAAATAGGTACAGATATTTAAGTTATAAGCATGCTAATTAAAACGGCATAAAAATGTGTTAATCGAAATATTCAATGTCGCTTGCGTCCATTGCGTAAGGAGCCGACTGTGCGAATGAGTTTTTTTTCCCCTCAAGAGAGAGGGAATCCTCACGAGGAGCACGACACGTACCCAGTATACCCCCGCAACGGCAAGTGTCACGGAGGTTATGTTGGACTCCATACGACCGGAGCAGTCCGATCGCGTGACCTACCAACTAAACTCAGCCTAGCCTTGGCCATAAGGGCCCTACGGCTTGGATGGAGACGCAAAGGAGCTGCGCGGCTTTAGGTAGCCGGTAGTTCATAATGCTTTGTGCACCTTCTCCCGCACTGCTCCTCTCGTCGAGTATTAAATTATTTTTATTTGGATAAAAATTTATTAATGATATGGATAACACGGTCTGATTTTGATCGGCATTTCTATCAATTTGTCAAATGTAAAAAAGTAGTTATAGTCACGTAACTACAATGGTTAGACATATGGCCTCGCGAAGTTTTTTGTAGATATTCATATATTCTATAATGTTGTCGAACATTTATTTGTCCTATCATTAATACTATTCGCAGCATATGCGATGAAATACATTTTATGGCTAATTTATTTTACACCTTCGGTTGGTTTTAAAAGGAATTTCTAAATAATTCTATAGTAATCTAGTACTAAATATAGCCTATGTTACTCATTGATAATGTACCTTTCTAATGAAAAAAGAATTATGAAAATCGGTCTATTAATTTTTGAGTTTATTCGTTACATACAAAAATACAAATTTTTCCTTCCATTTTAGCGAAAATCCTTAATTCATATTAGATGATGATTTTCTAATCAAAATTCGAAATTTGAGGGTAAAAATTCTTTTTATTTACTTTACAGTTAATTCTACCCACTTCCTGGCCATAACAAAAAGTTTGACCATCGTAGATTTTTGTTTCTGTTGCCGAAATGTATGGGAAACGTTTTTGGCGATTTCTGTCTTTTCTAGTACTGAAAGCTAAAATGGTCCCATAGAGATTTTTTGATCCCCACATGAAATAGAATCGATAGGCATAAAAAAAAATTTTTGGACTTTTTGATTTTTTTTTTGCCAACTGTAAGTTTTTACAAAATCTGTGAAAGCAGTTCAAAATATGTCAAAAAATTAGGGAAGGTCTTCTAAGAACGTTTTGCTGTAACTGCAATGGTTAAGGTACTTGCCCTTACTGCCCCGTTTCAAAAATACAACCTGTATGTATGTCTATCCATTACCCTAGTTCCCATAACACAAGCCAGTCAGAGCTTAGTTTGGATAAGGCTAATTGGTATAAGTGTAAGAATAATTTATTTATTTTATTTTGATATAATGTTCTTTTTACAAAATATCTTGATAAAATTTTCTACACATTTGGACGCATCCAAAATGTTGGAATGACAGTAGTCCCCATTTGAAATCGAGTTGCAATAAATAGGCGGATACAATGAAGAAATTTTTACGAATAATTTCACATCATCCATAAAACAAAGACGCTGAGAGCTTACAGCACGATGTGACATTGTTAACGAAAGTTAAAAAAATAGTGGAGCAACTAAAGATCCCCTAGGAATAGGTAACCCAACTATATAAATATGCTGTTGCTAATAAAACTTTGGTTCCGATCATATTTGGTTTATATAATAAAATAGGGTTTCTTGTGAAAATAAATGACTAACGTATATGGTTTGCAATTTTATTTTATATGAAACGCGTTCACGTGTCTTTTGTTTTAATGAGCCAATGTATTGAGCCTTGGTGTACAAAAAGATAAAGTGAAATTTTTAAAAGAAGAGCACTTAAAACCATGTTTAATTTAATTTTCTATACCTATATTAGGTAGAAAGTAAATTAAGTAATGTGTTTGTATGCGAAAATGAGATTAATGACACATAATTTTAATTACATAAGACCATTAAAAAAATCCACGCCTCATTCAACATACAACGTATCGTTTTGAATATTAATAACACAATTGAATAAATAGGCCCATTACGCAATAAAAGCATCAGGTGCATCCAGCCCAAATCAATTAGTATCGGCTCTGAACCAGTTCGGTACTTCGTTAATTCGTCATTCTGGCTTACGGCTGCGTTCGGTTATGGAAGTTAATTTGTCACGTAGGCTGCACTGGCTCGATTGTAGACAATATGGTAAAAGGTCTTTTTTTTAAATGCATTACAAGCTTTTCACTTCTTGTTTGTTCCGGTCAAATATTGTAACTGAATGTTAAAGTAGTTATTTTCGACTGATTATATCAAAATAAAAAAGGTTTTTTTTATATGGACAGGTTGCTAGTATTCAGCTCTACCTCGAGTATATACGAGAACTGAAGGTTCTACGCCTTGCTTGCTATCGAACTCGGCGCGGTTCCGGGTCGTTAGGGTCTAACAAAAGGAAATCGACGCAAATTAACCGTTGATTTAATTCCACGTTTGTCTAACCTTTTAGGAATGAATAGGTATGATTATTCATTTGTATTTCATAATTATTGTATATCTTAATGTTTAATTAATTATTGATTAATATTAAGTGCTATATAAACTTCTAATGTACTCTAACGCGCTCTGCACCGCTGCCTGCTGCACAATAAACAGTTAAACGTTTGTTAACAAAATGAAAAGTTTAAACAATTTATTGTGACAATAAATGTATATGTAGTCTTTCTGTTTTCATATATTATTATTTTATTATATATATTGTCGGTTTGTATTTATTGTTTTAGTCTCTTCTTCTCTTACATAAATATCTACTATATTTTAAGAAGGACAAAATTGAAGGTGCTATTTACTGACAGTCTTAATTCTAAATCAATTTACTGCGTATACTATTTCGTAAAGAGCTTAACTACCCACTTTACGGTTAACCCTAATACGATTATAATGGCTATCAAATGTATTCAATTTTGGAATCGTTTAATTTTCAATTGCGTCAATGCTGGTGGCCGGATGTGGTCAATCATTTTCATATACGACGCCAAAATTCACTTATAGCGATTTATTGTTGATTGCTGTTTGGACGTTGCGTGGGTTAAAATTAGTCTTTGTTAGTTCTGCATCATTAAATAGTGCATATATAATTTTTTTGCCATCAACGGTAGTCAATCAAAATTTGCTTTAATTTTTTTTGCTATGTGTACTAATCACACATAAATCTTTAAATTAAGTTTTAATTATACTTGAACCCTTGCTTTCGTAATATTTTACATGATTCCTGAGGTAATTTTCCTTAGTAGGCCTTACATAAGCCAAGGAACACCTGTTCCCAAATTCATGTTTCTAGATTCAGTATATTGGGCTTTGACTACGCCAGTTAAAGCTCAGACACCGAGGGAATACATTTTGACAGGCCGTGTAACTTTCTTATGTTTAGTATAATTAAAGGTTATTTTTGAGAATCTTTTTCCTGTTCATAATATTTAAAATCCTACCTTAGTAAGTATTACATAAATCAAGAAAGACCTGTGCCTAAATTCATGTTATATATCATAGATCCAACATACTGGGCTTTGAATACTCCAGTTAAAGTTTGGACGCCGAGAGAATGCATTTTGACAGGCCGTGTAAGTTTCTTATGGCTAGTATATTCAAAGTTCAATGTAGTGAATATTCTTCCTGTTTATAATTTTCTCTGTAAAATTAAAAAAATCCGATAGTATGTGCTATGTAAAACGAGTAACACCTGTTCCCGAAGTCATGTTTCTAGATCTAGTATATAGATATAGGCTAAAGCGTTTGAGCTCTAACTGAGCTATTTAGATTTTTTTTTATTTAAAAGACAATTGTTTTAAATGTCTGAAAAGGCAAATCGGTAACACTTTGTGGAATTTTCTTGTAAAAAGCTATGCATTTCCTCATAAAATAGCCCGTAGATTTTTGCAACCTGTACGTTGGAATAAAGGACATATTACGCGATGTACGACATTTGGACCTTTCGATTAGAAGACCAGTGCCAAGACCACAGCATATCAAAGACACCTCTATTTTAAATAATAGACGGTAATGAAACTTTACACTAAGGAAAGCTGTACTAATGTAAGTAAATCTCCAGAATGGCCATTATAAAACTCTTATCTCCTTATCAGATGTCTGTTTTGAGATGCTGCGTAGTTAACCGGGCTTAATTACAAAAGGCCATTGGGCTCAGTGTTGTGGAGTCGTTACGTCGTATGAGCACTTAATAAGATGTATTTGTTACTTTAAGGGCTGACACACTATTATGAAAATGTAGAGCTCCTGGTGATCATTAATTTTGAAGACAGATTCTGATTTCTGACGGTTTTTCTTATTTCTTTGAACCAGCCTTCTAGAATACATATGAAAAGCCAAACTTCTAAATATAGTTCGATCTGTTTTATCCGTATTATAGTTTATTCTGTATGAAGATTCCAATATTTTCGCAGATCGCTTTCCTTATTATGTATACCACTGGGGTATTTTTGACACATTGTCATTTGTGGTGGATATAGATGGAGTATGTATATTTATTATTTTTTAGTTCTGTTTAGCATCGTATTATGTTTACAACATATTATTTTATTACATTTTTATTTGAATGTTTTAACATGATATTTAAAATACAATTACACATGTGCTTAGGTACACATATAATTACGTTATATATTTATATAACTTTGAAAGGTTATTTCTTTATGTGTTTATTCCACACGTTCTCTATCTCTGTTTTTGGCATTTTTGTACGAAAGTAGCAGTTACTTTGTACTCTTGCTTAAAGTTTTGTGTGTACATGAAAAAAGTAATTAAAAGTAAAATGAATGACGCGAGTTATTGAATTAGTAAAACATATTTATTATTAATAGAATTAAATACATATAAGTATAATTTAAATGAAACAATATATTTAATGACGACTATTAGAGGGGCATCAGATAAAAAAATACAATGAAAAAATTATATAAACAAACCCCGTGGCATGAGTCACGCTTCCTTCGTCACACATCTTCTTTAAGAACCAATGGAAAGAGTTACGGTGCATTGACGCAATCCACTACCTTCTTCGTTTCGACTTTTTTTATATAAAATATATACAAACATTACAATAATGATAGGCAGAAAGTAGCACGCATTCACTTCAATCACATCCATCTTGCAGTAGACGCAGCGGGCAACAGAATAAATCGACTCAAAGACTCGTGTCATGTGCCACTAGGAGGCGCCTAACTAAAATCTGGAGTCAGCATTATAGCCAGTGAACTGTTACAACATGTCAAACGTCGTTTTGGCGTTTCTGTCAGAGCATTTTGTTACATAGAAATATTTTTCTCAGTAAGCATTTGCCAGCTCCGTCACCTAGCGCGATGACTAACGCATAGCGTTGGGAAGCATTAAATCAATCTAAATAAAGGGCTTGACTTGCTGCTAATTTCAGTAGCCCGTGTGTCAGCAGCCACATGTTTAACTATGATTAAATTTTGGCGATAACGACCCGCGCTGTAACCTATTAAGAAGAATAGTTGGCAGTTGTGAGAATTTATTATCAGGTGTTCATCGCACCCCAAAGATTGGCTTAATTAAACTGTAATTTAAGTCTCTTGTTCCTAAAAGGCAACGATTTATTATTATATTTTGCTTACGTGATATATGAAATTGATTTTCTTAATTAAGGTTGGCGTACATTTATAAACAAAGGGAGTAGGTAAGGTTGGAATAGAAAATAAGTTAGGAATGGGTAGATAAGGTTATATAAATTTCGATGAATTTATATACTAGGCAAAGTATGGTATTATTTTATGTCAATAATGTTATCTTTTTTAGGTTTGTTTGTAATCTTCATCTACTTACTGTATCGCTTTTCACAAGGTTTTCCTGGATTTTGTATTTGTTCGCAGGAATTTCCCTATCCGCTATGAGTGATGGTCCCAGTACAGTGGAATACGATTATTTTCAAACATCGGCACTGCTGAATACTTAAAAAAATATTTAGGTATTTTTTCACATACAAAGTCATATATAAATATTTCTGTATTTCATGATTTTATATACATATATACGTACTTACGCCTCGTTCTCATGGGGGTTAGGTAGCTATCATATTTAACTTGCTGCGATCCAAACATACTTGCTTAGCTTCCTTGACTATCATTTCACGACCTCCGTAGCCGAGTGGTTGGTACACCGGTTTAAAGATGTCCCCATCTCTGAGGTCCTGGGTTCGAGCCCTGGTAGGAGCAGACGTTTCTGTGATAAATACGAGCATTTGTACCTTAGTGATGGTTGTAAATATATATTTCTAGGAAATATATTTATATATGTATAATTTATGTATGTCTATCTGTTACCCTATAAGATAGAAATAAATATATATATTATAGATCCCATAACACAAGCATTATATATAATGTTTACTTTGGGCTAGGCTAATTGGCGTAAGTGTAAGACATTTATTTATTTATACATTATCATAATTTTTTTATTTTATTATCATGATTTTCAGTCATCTATCATTTTCGAGAGTAAAACTGTCAGGAATGTATGCCAGGTAACTTGCGGTGAAAGTACTCCCACACATTGCGTTCATTAAGCATTGCCTTCTGTGCTATGGAGCCCAAGTTGACGAGTGACGAGTCTGACGACACGTTTGGCGCAGCAGTCGAGTGATCGGCTTCTACGCAACGGATTAAATTCCTGCACGGGATAGATATTTTGTATGACCTGGGTGTCTGTGTATATGAGATATTTAATTTTTTAGACGGCATTTACAACACAGGAAAATATTAAACTCGCCTTAATATACGTTTGCTAGTGACAGCATTTTGAAATATGGTAATTTGATACATTTTGAAATTTACCAATATATGACTTATTGTAACGCATTAAAATGTCTTCTTTTGTATATGTAATAGTATCTGTAAATATAAATGTATCCGCTGAATTATGGAATAAGCTGTCAACCAATATTCGAGATTGTGAATCGGTTGCTCCTTTTAAATAGTACCTCAATAGTTTGTCGTAAACTACTTTCTGCATATTATACACACACACACACACACACACACACACACACACACACACACATATATATATATGTGTGTGCGTGTATATATATATGTATAATTGTAAGCGAGTGTTCCCGCTGATCGTAATTACATGTAATATCTAGACTTGGCGGGAAGGAATCTCGGAAGGAAATAAAGGTGGGTTTATCACTCAGAGAGATTTCTTCCATATTCTTAAGTAAAATTTCTTACGTTCAATAGTTAATTTTTATATAAAAGTTTTAACATAATTCCTAATCTATTGTAGTAACAACTACTAAGTCTATAAAAATGAACTACTCATCGTAGTTCTTGCTTTGAAAGAATGAAAGTAAAAAAAAATATCCGGTACACACAAAAAAAAGTTCATTCAAACAAAAAAATATATATTGCAAAATTATGAATGAAAAAAATAATTACAATAACAGACAGTCAATTTGTGAACCGAACCGGACACCAATTCAGCATTATGAGACCTTCGTAATAGTCGTAGACAGCAGCGCTGGTATTCTTTCGCTACTGTTACTTTAATTCCACAAATTATATATAAATTATAAATAAAATGAAAAATTATTTTCCTGAAATAACAATTAATATATTTTTATAAATTTTTCAGGTTTAATTCATTTTTCATATACGAGTACCTACTAATTTAGTAGTATCTTAAAAACAACAGATAGTGACCTACCTTACCTACTAAATGTCATTGTTTGATTCCAAAATGTAAAACCCCCGAACCTGCATAACTTACGGGGACATGTTCAAACTTGCGCTGAAATATGGCAATAACAAAGTCTTGTCCTGATGCATGCGATGAATGTGACCGTCGCAGCGCTGCTGTCTATGACAACAGCGCTGTTATTGTATCGGTACCGTTATTTTAATTTCACAAATTATATATAAAATATAAATTTTAAAAAATCTTAATATACGTCCCAATCAATTCATTGCGTTAAATAACAATTAATATAGTAGTATTTTAAAAATAACAGACAATAACCTATCTTACCTGCTAGATGTCTTTGTTTGATTCGCAAATTTAAAACCCCCGAACGTGCATAACTTACGGGGACATGTTCAAACTTGCGCCGAAGTATGGCAATAAAATAGTCTTGTCTCGAATATTGCTCCATTACGTCCGGCGGCTTAATTTATACCGTTGCTAAGTCATAAGGTACGACACAGTGCGAGGGGGCATGAAAAATATTCTGGAAACGGTAGTTATCAGACAACGAAATTTATTGGTCGGAATGAAAACGTGGCTTGGTTTGCAATGATTAACATTATAAAGAATATGCATAAAATAATTATTCTAATTGTAATGGTAACACGGTAAAATTCAAACAATCCGTCAAAAATCAGTCAATGAAGGAATGCAAAAGTAATTTTTTAAAATTGGACTCTACCTCTTTCTTGTAGTTTTGTATTAGATTATATAGCGGTGCGTAAAGTATCTAACGGACAATGTAAAAGATTTATAACCAAATCACTTTTATAAGTATAAAAAAATCTATGATTATAATAAAAACATGTATATAATACAAAGTAACGGTATGTCTATGTAACTAATATTAGTTTTCTTTAATTTAGATGTGTTTTATATAAATACTATAGTTTAAGCCAACCGCTTTACTTTCGTCATTTAATATTTTCCGAGAAATAAATTATTCTATATTCTCCACTGAACAAGAAATGTCATAAAATCAAATCACTGATTTGGTCTTTTATTGGCTGAATCTATCTCAAAACATTTCCTTTCTCTTCCAATTTATGTCAGTGTATTGTTTATTGATATGTATTTAAAATTTTGAAAAGGTTTCCTTCCTTATACATTGTTTGTCTCCTTATGACATAAATATAATTTAAGGAATAAAGTTAAAAATAATTTTGTCATTGTCAATAAATAAAAATGGTCACTGTTTTTTTCATCGAACCTACCTATCTACTCGCGGAGGGCAGGTCAGTAACACAAAATATGCTATAAATTCAGAAAATCCCAATGATTCAAATATGAAGTTGAGTGAGATTGGCGCAACAGATTGCGGGTCTGATTTCCGCAAAGGACAAATGTTTTGTATATGAAATATATGTACGTGAATTTTTTTTTAATGAAATAATGCACATTATTTATTCTGTCTTTCGATTTAGAAAATGTTCGCAACGCACAGTGACAAAGCCGGTAGTATCTGATGCAGGCGACAGCGCTTCGGTCAAATCAAACAAAAAATAAATTGGCATTTATTATTTTCAATTTTGTGGGAATTAATTTCTTTGTTATTATTTATCTAATAACATAAGTATCTAATACATAGCTTTAATTATATTGAAATTACACAATAATTTATTGCTACTGAAATTAATTATTTCTGTTTATTTGAATTCTAAAAAAATCATTCTTTTAGTAGGTATGCAATCATTGAAAAGTTTCACAAGCTTTTCCTCCTGTCAGTGAAATGTGCTCAGTTAGGCACTAGTCTTTAAAAACGACACAGTAGCGCTCTAGTCTTTAAAAAGTGCTCAGTAACGCTCTAGTCTTCATAAAAGGTGCAGTGACTCTATCATGAGTTGCTGTAGTTTTCAATTAATATTTAACGTTAATTACTGAACTAATTGTAGACACCTTCCAAATGTTTTACACAGAATTATTTTTAATAATTGCGAATCAAGTAATAATGTTGTTTACTCAATCATTTACTACATAAAAGACTTTTACATAAGCACATATTGATGGTTAGTAATGTATAAGAATTTCTCGAACTAACATAGAAGAAAAGGAAAACATTTCTCAATACATAACTACTGAGAGTATATCTATTTGTAAAAATGAATCCTTATTTCTCTTGGTTACGGCATCACGTGTGAACACCTAGACCTATTTTGCTAATAATAATTTGTTGTATTTTATTATCAGGAGAAAATTTTTGTGAAATAAAATAACAATAGTTAACATAACAATTAGTAATTTAACAAGTGGCCGCAGTTGATTTGATTTCGAGACTAAAGCAAAAGGGGGGAAGGAAGGTAACAAATACTTTACCGCACTTCGGGCTCACAATTTAGTTTTAGGGACTAAATCTAGCGCAAAACCCAGACCATATCTAGTAATTGTAGATCTGTAACATAATTCTTGCCAGCGAGACGAGAAACTTAAGGATTTATTGCCGTAAGTTTTATCTTGAGCACTAGGCTGTTAGCAGAGGTTTCAGTGGCCACATTTTGTGCAGTGAATTAATACTAAGATGATAAAAAAAACTGCATACGCTTAATTATAATCAATTTATAATAAAAAAAGTAATATTAAGATTAAATTTGGATAATATACGACATAAAATTAAATATATAGCGGAGGTAGACTCTACATAAGGATTCTTGGGTACCCCCGTCTTACGTATTTCTACCGCAAAATAACAATGTTCGCATTGTTTTGGCTTGAAGGGTTTACCTTATATTATACGAAGATATAGTATATTTATCTACCTGTTTACTGTTATATTATAAAAGTACTAAACACATCACAGAAATTTACCATTATATGTTATCATTATTATATTGCTTGTATCGACACCAAACACAAAATGTATCTTCCATAAGGCAGATTATGATAATATCATAGCCCACTTGGATAGTATTTCCTGGGAAAAAGAACTCTCCGCTCTACCATTTGTAGATGATATGGTATCGAGATTCTATAATGTACTAGGAGAAACTATGTATGTATACAAGATATGTATATAGTCTTCAACACAGAAGACTACTCTTGATCAGGTGTTCTTATACAAATTACTTAATGGTTGTTTGGATTGCCCTAAGATATTACAAAAAATAAACTTTACTGTAACCTACAATATACCTCGGTCATCTAGATATAAGCATTTTCAACCACACCTATCTAGGACTAACGCTCAGCATTTTTCATCCATAAATAGATTGCAATATCAGTATAATACCTTATTTCAGAGCAGCGACTTCGACATTGACATCTTTTGTAACAGTCTGTACAGTTACAAAAAACACGTAGTCCAATCTTTGGTGCACCTTTGATCCGCCCGCGTGTACATTTAGTTTTTCTATAAATTTATATGATTTTTTGTTTTCTGTTCCGTTTCGTTTTTCTTTTATGTTTAATGACATTTGCTCGTAGTTACTGCATGCCGTGGCAACCTTTAATTAAGATAACACTTAGCATAGTTTTAAGTATTATAGTGTCCATGAGCATTGTCTTAGTGTATGTCTTGTTGGTTGTCCTAAATAAATAAAAAAAAAAATATTCGATTTTTATTCAATTATATTCATATCATACACGTATGTTTACAAAAATATCTAGTGATTATACGAGTATTTCAAAATCAAATCTAGTAAATTTTTCATTAGAATCTAATTTTTTACTTATGTTTTAATAGCTTATTATTTTTACAAACATTATAAATTAAAAAGTAACTATGTTTGCCGCGTTTTCATGTCAAAACCGAATGAAATGGGCAAATGGACTACTTTTTAAAGCGAAGAAAGGGTTGTAAAGTTGATAGGGTGATGAAAGATTGCAGTTAAATATCGCCATTTTTAAAGATGACACATGATAGTCAAAGTATGTAAAAATGTTACCCTCAAGAGGATTAAATAACAATAGGAGAAGAAAATATTTGAATTGATTTTTTCATTTTTGAATCTACAATAATTAAAACTTTTTCCTTCGGGTTTTGATTAGATATAAATAACAATGACATTTAATGTTTGTAAAAAAATTTCCCTAAAATAACAATTCGAAATAGGGGACAAAAGTTTTTATGGAAATAATAAGGCTTATGTGAATGTTTGTAAGTTTACAATAATAAACAAAAGTCTCGGACGAAGTCGCGGGTATAGCTATTGATAATCTGTTTTTGTATATTCACCAACTTACTGATTATGAGGAATTATAATATATACTTTTAGGAATCAGAAGAGAAATTCCTTAAAAAAAATAATTTGGCAACAACATAATTTTACAGAGGAACAAAATCAGCCTAACGCCTACTTTACGAATTACGCAACGTTACGCAACGCAACACGTAATAACGTTACGACCGGTCTACCCGCTCCGAACGCCCGATGATAAGTGAGTCGCTAGCCAACCGCAGCGGCTTTTATAGGCAACGGCCGGCAACCTTACGCAACGTGTGGGGTAACCGCTGATACGGCCTCTCCTGACATAGTGTCGTCCTCGACACGAGCCTCGGGGTTGTCACCACTTTGTATGCTGCCATCTGCTTCAACTCCACCATCCTCGTCTGTCAGTCATTCATTCATTCTTATACCTGTATCATCATATTCAAGCTACGTCCACTCGTACGTTCAATACATACAAAACTGTATGTCTGCCGGACATAAAGTCCAATACATACAAAACTGTATGTCTGCCGGACACAAAGTCCAATACATACAAAACTGTATGTCTGCCGGACACAAAGTCCAATACATACAAAACTGTATGTCTGCCGGACACAAAGTCCAATACATACAAAACTGTATGTCTGCCGGACACAAAGTCCAATACATACAAAACTGTATGTCTGCCGGACACAAAGTCCAATACATACAAAACTGTATGTCTGCCGGACATAAAGTCCAATACATACAAAACTGTATGTCTGCCGGACACAAAGTCCAATACATACAAAACTGTATGTCTGCCGGACACAAAGTCCAATACATACAAAACTGTATGTCTGCCGGACACAAAGTCCAATACATACAAAACTGTATGTCTGCCGGACACAAAGTCCAATACATACAAAACTGTATGTCTGCCGGACACAAAGTCCAATACATACAAAACTGTATGTCTGCCGGACACAAAGTCCAATACATACAAAACTGTATGTCTGCCGGACACAAAGTCCAATACATACAAAACTGTATGTCTGCCGGACACAAAGTCCAATACATACAAAACTGTATGTCTGCCGGACACAAAGTCCAATACATACAAAACTGTATGTCTGCCGGACACAAAGTCCAATACATACAAAACTGTATGTCTGCCGGACATAAAGTCCAATACATACAAAACTGTATGTCTGCCGGACACAAAGTCCAATATGTTGAAGTTAGGACAGCAGAGGAAGGAAAGACAAAGATAGCTTTGTTAATTTAAAAAAAAAACGTATATTAAACCCAAATCCCAAACATCTACTGATACAGAACCCAAATCCCAAACATCTACTGATACAGAACAATATTCTAACAACGTGTTATTACCATAGCAACAACTAACAGTCACATAAAATAGACAACAGACAGATCTAAATAAACCTACAACACAATACATACAAAACTGTATGTCTGCCGGACACAAAGTCCAATACATACAAAACTGTATGTCTGCCGGACACAAAGTCCAATACATACAAAACTGTATGTCTGCCGGACACAAAGTCCAATACATACAAAACTGTATGTCTGCCGGACATAAAGTCCAATACATACAAAACTGTATGTCTGCCGGACACAAAGTCCAATACATACAAAACTGTATGTCTGCCGGACACAAAGTCCAATACATACAAAACTGTATGTCTGCCGGACACAAAGTCCAATACATACAAAACTGTATGTCTGCCGGACACAAAGTCCAATACATACAAAACTGTATGTCTGCCGGACACAAAGTCCAATACATACAAAACTGTATGTCTGCCGGACACAAAGTCCAATACATACAAAACTGTATGTCTGCCGGACACAAAGTCCAATACATACAAAACTGTATGTCTGCCGGACATAAAGTCCAATACATACAAAACTGTATGTCTGCCGGACACAAAGTCCAATACATACAAAACTGTATGTCTGCCGGACACAAAGTCCAATACATACAAAACTGTATGTCTGCCGGACACAAAGTCCAATACATACAAAACTGTATGTCTGCCGGACATAAAGTCCAATACATACAAAACTGTATGTCTGCCGGACACAAAGTCCAATATGTTGAAGTTAGGACAGCAGAGGAAGGAAAGACAAAGATAGCTTTGTTAATTTAAAAAAAAACGTATATTAAACCCAAATCCCAAACATCTACTGATACAGAACCCAAATCCCAAACATCTACTGATACAGAACAATATTCTAACAACGTGTTATTACCATAGCAACAACTAACAGTCACATAAAATAGACAACAGACAGACCTAAATAAACCTACAACACAATACATACAAAACTGTATGTCTGCCGGACACAAAGTCCAATACATACAAAACTGTATGTCTGCCGGACACAAAGTCCAATACATACAAAACTGTATGTCTGCCGGACACAAAGTCCAATACATACAAAACTGTATGTCTGCCGGACATAAAGTCCAATACATACAAAACTGTATGTCTGCCGGACACAAAGTCCAATACATACAAAACTGTATGTCTGCCGGACACAAAGTCCAATACATACAAAACTGTATGTCTGCCGGACACAAAGTCCAATACATACAAAACTGTATGTCTGCCGGACACAAAGTCCAATACATACAAAACTGTATGTCTGCCGGACACAAAGTCCAATACATACAAAACTGTATGTCTGCCGGACACAAAGTCCAATACATACAAAACTGTATGTCTGCCGGACACAAAGTCCAATACATACAAAACTGTATGTCTGCCGGACATAAAGTCCAATACATACAAAACTGTATGTCTGCCGGACACAAAGTCCAATACATACAAAACTGTATGTCTGCCGGACACAAAGTCCAATACATACAAAACTGTATGTCTGCCGGACATAAAGTCCAATACATACAAAACTGTATGTCTTCACACTGAACGCCAAGGCCGCACCGCGACCCGATGACGTCCCTGACGCACCACACCCGTCCGCACCTGCATCCGCCCAACACTCTGAGGCTCAGCTGAGTCAATCAAAGGTCCAACCCTCTCCCGACTCGGCCCAACCTGACCCCCACTCATATTGCTAAGATCGACGCAAGACGGTCCATGATCGAATTTAATGTGGAATGAATAGCCAAATCCGGGGTATGTGACCTGCTTGAAGACCGCGATCTGTTCAAGCGACGATGATGGCGATCACGATTAGGCGTTTTTTCTGACGGTGTGAAATTTTCATTACGCGTCCTACTATATGACCGACGTCGCGATCGGCGGTTCCTAGTGGACACTTCGTGACGGCTACGTGAACGGTGCCGCGACTTATCACGGGAACGACTTCGCGACCTACGGTCACTCCGACTGGATCCGCCAGCCATTATCACAAACACGAACACTAAAGTACGCAGAAGACTTTGTTCCTCGCAATTGTGGGCTAAGAGTTGCTTATCCCACTTCTGATTTTAGGAATCAGAAGAGAAATTCCTTAAAAAAAATAATTTGGCAACAACATAATTTTACAGAGGAACAAAATCAGCCTAACGCCTACTTTACGAATTACGCAACGTTACGCAACGCAACACGTAATAACGTTACGACCGGTCTACCCGCTCCGAACGCCCGATGATAAGTGAGTCGCTAGCCAACCGCAGCGGCTTTTATAGGCAACGGCCGGCAACCTTACGCAACGTGTGGGGTAACCGCTGATAATACATATTATAAATCCTCATACAAACATCAGAAGTTGGTAACGTTGTACCAGAATAATCATATAGATTATTCTGGTACTTTACCAACGTTATTTGCGTACAATGCTTTGATTATTAAGACCGCATTTGTAATTATTTTAATAAGCGGGTTATTAAATAAATATTTAAGTGCTAACTAAGATAAGAACGCCAGCACTCCGTCAAATGTAAATTTGAATTCTAATGGATAATTGTAGAGTTGTGAACAAATACAGACTTCAGGCGTTTATCTCTGTTACTTTTTCGTTTATAAGGCGCGCGAGGATATTATTATAACAAAGGTCTCGAACGTTTAAAATAGCAAGCGAAAATTTTGAGCACTCAATATTAATATCATAACAATCTTTATTAAACATAGACCTGTACAGTCACTTATTGCTGTCAGAATAGATATAAGCTTAAAGGAACAAAAACCTTTCAAGTGCATACGAAAAAGGAAAAATAAATACTGTATAGCTTTTCGGATATTCGGATTTTCGGATAGTTACGCACTTTATTCCTATATAATTAAGTCCAAGCATCTTGTACAGAAACCAGGATTGTAAGAAAGGGGTACACATATTAAATTTTTAATAGTGTAACATAAAAATGAGTTGGCAAATTTATTTGTCTATGATAGGATGGGAGCCACCGTGACACCGTAGGCATGATTTTTTCACGGAAGGACCTATGTATGGTACAGATGTGGCCATTTTTAACTTACGGAAAAAGCTTGCAAACATCATGCTTTAATAGTGCAGAACTGGCTAAAAGATATATCTATGGTGCGAAGGAAAACTACATCTTTTAAATATACTTCGGAATGTAATATGTAGTATGCTATATTCAATAGTGTACAACCGGCCTTACTATGTAAAACAAAGTGAAGTTTTCACAGATACGCATTGTAAAATATTTTTTGCCTTCGTGTGATAGTGAAAGTAGAGATCTTCATAAGGGCCGGGAAAACCGCCAAGGAAACCCAAGACTCAGACTTAACTTTGACTTAAAGTTCTACTTAAGGCTGTAAGATGATCTCGCTCGTTTTGTTTGTGAGTAGACTGCTTAAATACAAGACATGAACATTAGAAGTCGATTGCTTTACACCTCCGAAGTGGAGCGACTATTAAATCGCGAGAGAGAAGCTCCGTTGAGCGATCAGATGCTGCCTTTTTCTGCTTCTCATGTCCTGTTCCCAATTATTGTTTATTTGGGGTCGGCGCAACATAGTTTGTCCTTCCGCTCTCCTCTATCACTCTCTATTTTGCCACTCACTGCCTTCCTTAACTTATCATCATTCACACGGTCCATCAATCTTTTCTTCAGTATTCCTCTTCTTTCACGGCTATTTCATATCCAAAATTTTATGTATATATGTCTGTGTTGACGGAAGTATAGCGAGAACTGAAATGAAATGATAGGATGACTGATGAAAAGAATAATTGATGACCAACAGCTTTATAAGTATAGCAGATTACCACAGTGTGTTCCATTGTACCAATACAGTTAACAGGCTTTAAATCCAAATTGCATTAAATAACTCAGTCAGCGAGCAACGGCCCAATAGTTTAATTTTCTTGTTCGACTGAGAAAAATAATTTTTAAGGCATTGATTTAAATTGTACTGATACAATAAGAACAACATAACAATTTGCTCATAATATACATAAACGCCGAGAATTTTATGGCGCTTACTCGTTTCCTCTCGCCACACAGTACGTACGTACGTCAAACGTAGTACAGATTGTACTACGTTTAGCCTTTTTTTATTTTTATTAATTTTTTTGTTCCCTTGAGGAAAATGCATTAAATTGCATACCCCAGCTGTGGCGAGCCGGCGGTTATGTGGGGCTCTCCTCCCCAGAAGGGGGAGGCCTACCCACTAAAAACCTCAGGGATGGCCTTCCTCAGGCATGTAGGGAGCCCCCGGGAACACCAAGCAACTTCCGGGAACCCCCAGCCCCCGCTCCCCCGTCGATACAGGGGAGCCCTCCTCGGGGGAGGCTCACTACCTCCCCCGGTCTCCTCCACCGACGACGCCCCCGTCCACGGAAGGGGCGTGGTCCGTACTACGTTTAGCCTAGCAAAGCTACAGATCGAACCGACATATTTAGTATTGTAGCCTTCACGTCAAGTTAGACTGTTCGACCTTTAATTATATTCCTGTAAATAATAGCGGTTTTAATAGTGCACAAGTAAAGTTATTATGTGGTGCCCAGTGTATGTAGAACCTCTACTTTGATGTTACGAGGAAAGGCGTGACAACTTCTTACAAACAAGATATACTATTGTATTCCAGTAATTACATTTAGAGACGCAAAACTTTGATGTATTATCTTTGCTGTTCCAAAGATAACATCAAAGATTCAAAGTAAACTATAGAAATAAGAAAAGTCGTCTTTTGAAGATCTATCACTTAGATAAAATGCGACATAAAAAATTGTTTTCCCGTCAAGTTCAAAAGGCGAGATAAAGTTACAGAGCTGGTTATATAAGTAAACTTAAAAGATAACGATGTCTTCGACGCCTTTGACGGTACCTTGTTACAAGTTGCGAATCGTTATGAAAAATTCCAGTGTCACGGTTACAGCAACGTGATACTCCATTACGTACTCCCGAAAAGGAAAATGCAGAAATATGCTATCCTAATAATAAAACCCAAAAGAATTAATTCAATGTAGATTGTTTAACATCACCGAATGTTCAAGGCGTCCTGTTAGTTTCTTGAAAAAGCATGTCCTCGATTTTTTTTATTTTACCCATTAACTTAGCAATTTTAATAAAATTACAAATAGAATATTAAGTATTTCAACAACATTTTGGGAAGACATTTACTTTAATGAAGTATTAATAATTGTATAATTAATAATACATAATAAATATACTCTGTGTACTGAGTTGATTCACATAAATCAATACCTACTGAAATCATCATCATCATTTATTATGGTTACAATATTATTATTTTATTATAATATGATTTTATAACTATTAATTAGTTATCAATTTTGTGTAATGTGATAATATGTCTGATTTAATATCGAAGTAATTAAATAGAAATTGCTGCCGGTTGGCAGATTGCAATATCGTATATTATTTACTTACCTAATATTTGGTGGTGCCAAAAATGCAATGCCATGCAACATTTACAATACTTTTTCATTTAAAGGTATAAAAAAAACCCCAAAGAAACTATCATTCTCGACCAGAAGGCCATAAACAAAACTGGAAAGCAATAAATAGTTTCTAGCCTGACCTGTGTTTCTCAAAAGAAATCCGCGACGGATAAAGGTAAACAAAATATTAAGCTAGTAGAGGACTCTGTAAAAAGCGGTAATCCCTTACGGAGGTTGTAAATTGTCCCACCGATGGGCGCTGCAGATAAATCAAGTTCCGATAATCTCGATTCGAGATAGTGAATCGATTCTCGCCCAACGGACCGTAACAATGGTTATCTTGTATTTCGCTACGTTCCGAAAGAAATCTCAATTTTTGCTCCTTAACCCTAAATTGCTGGATGCTTTAGTTGGTCCGAATTGCGCGTTTTGCGAATTCCGAGTGTTGGCCGGGTTAGCCGCTTTATATGTCAAAGGCGGGGTAATAAAGACCTTTAGCCTTACTGAGATACTTATTTATAAAAGAATTTTTGAAGAGGTCTTCTATTTGATATGTGATTATATGAACTACTAGCGGGTACCCGCGACTCCGTCGGCACAGATGGTAGATTTATACCTACAAACTTGACACTTATCGTTATATTTTGGACAATTCATATAATTCCTACTAATATTATAAACGCGAAAGTTTGTAAGTATGTATGAATGTTTGTGTCTTTTTCACGTAAAAACTACTAAATGGATTTTAATGAAACTTTATAAAAATATAGCTTATACATCAGAATAAGACATATTATAAAGATGTGAATTGTCTAAAATATGACGTAAGTGTCAAATAAGTAGGAAAAAATCTATCATCCGTGCAGACGAAGTCGTGGGTACCAGCTCTACAAATTATCTTCATAAATTGCTGCCTATGTGTTGCTCTCGTATAAGTTTCATTAAGATCCATTTAGTAGTGGCGATAAAAAAAACGTTTGCATCGTGAGCATTTAAATTCAGTGGAACGCTAATAGAGTCCATGAATACCTATCAATTATTAAAGGAAAATTTTATATATAAGAATTAGAATTTATATAAGTGAAAAAACGATGAACATGATACCTACATCACTATTGATAATAAAATTATATATAACTCTAATTTAACACTTACAAAAAGCTTTCTAAGCATAAACTGCATCGGAAGTTTTATCAGTTGCTGCATCTTGATTTTGTTGCATTATTAATTAGTTGCTGCATCGAGTGCATATTTATTGTCAGAATTTTATACTTTATTCTTAATGGTTTGCTCTCTATTTATTAAATAAATAACGAAATACGGTAAAAACTAAATATTTAAAAATGTTCAAACAAAGCAGTAATTTCATAGTCGATTAGAATTAGCTCTCGATTAATTAAAAATAAAATGGTGAAGTTCGAGTCGATCCCGCACATCAAGGGTTCCGTACCAAATGAAATGTATGATTAATCTCTGTTCAACGTAAATGAAATACTATACAAGCCTTAATTTGTGTTTCTAGAAACTGTTTTCGGTACCTCTAACTGGCTCCGATTTATTCTAATTTATAATTTATATAACAGTAGATTGCATATTATAACATTTTTTGAGTTAATCTTCATTGTACATGCATTTTAGAAATATATCAATTTTTGCTAAATATAAAATTAATTCAAATAATTACGTCAAATCTGAATATTTTATGATATTTTACTAGATTCCTTTTTCTTATAATTTGGTAGGTATTAAAAAAAAGTAATATTAAAAATCAGAGCTTTGTAACCTATCTCCAGGCCTTTTTTATTCATTCAGATTTGAGATAACCATGTAAGTTTTTTATTAGATTTTAACATTAGAACAGTTGATTCTTAATTCATTAGCCGTTGACGGAGACTCAAATAAGTTATTGTGTTATAAAGCAGCCTCCATGCTCAAAACCCACAGCATTATTATTTATTCATTAATTATTACAGCACTCCATGGATCAAGATCCACCCAAGGGTGATAACAGTCCTTTGAATAAGTCCTGTGTTTTAAAACCAGCTCGCGTTCTTCTGAAACCCGACATTATTATTATGTAGGCATCCGCGACTTCGTCTGCACAAATAGTAGATATTTTACTACTTATTTGACACTTATTATTACATTTTTAGAAAAATTCACACTATGTCTTTATTGATTGTAGCCTTTGTGTTAGCTATATAGTTGTAAAGTTTCATTAAAATCTATTCAGTAGTTTTTACGTGAAAGATTAACAAACATCTATCCATACATACAGACTTTCGCTTTTATAATATTGATAGGGATTAGTTACTCGATGCAGAAACCGCACTTCAATTTGCATGCGCGGAGTCATAGAACCAAAATGCTGTAGGCGATTCCAACCCTACATGTAGATATGCCCTAGTCTATACGTTTAAAAAATGCAAATTAATAAAATAAATTAATAAATAAAGTGAAGGCATATTGTTACAAAGAATAATGATTGAATGGTTTCCAAACTTTGGGACAATACTCAAATTAACATAAGCTTTTGCCCCAGAAACGTCCAGGATTCGATTATGTGTCATTTGATAGCTTTATAATTGTTCTTTTATGATTACTCCATTTTCTGTCAAGTAGGGTTTTAAATTTTTTTGAGGAACAGACATCATTATTTATTACTGATTTTTTCAAATATTTTATGTATTCAAAGAAAATTGCTATTAATAAATTTCTATCCGCGCTTTTTCGCTTGTGAAAATAAATTTTATCTCATTAAATATATTTATATATCTGTTTTCATATTGATGTCAACATTTTGCTTATATTTACTATTTAAATTAATTAAATTTGTAAATAAAGTGAAAATATTACATTTCTATGACAAATACTTCATTAAAACTTATATACTTGGACGATTTGCAGTCTCGATTTTCAGCGTCAGAATTTTCAGTCTCGCACTATCAAGGCATGTAATGATTATCTCTTGCCTTAATTTTGAACCTATGCGATATCCAAACTTTCATAAAAAGAGTGAGTTTCCAATTCTAAGGTGACGTACTTGTGACTCCTCTGATGTTGTTAATCCATGTAATCTGGTGTTGTCATTCTTCACTAGTCTGCTCTCCTATCACATAAAAATATAGAAATATTCAGCTTATTGTAATAAATCTGTGAATTAATTATTCTTACATTAAACAATGTAGTTATAAGTAATGCAATAAGTGTGTATTAATGTTTGAATAAACTGCTTTTTACATATACTCATGTTTGTGAAAATAAATATATTATCATTTTTTAGTCTTCCTAAAGTATTCCTAAATTTAAGTTTTTTACAATAGATATAAAAATATATAAATATAATAAAAAACCTAAGCCTAGTATGCTGCCGGCAGCGAGGCAAGGTCCAAGTTACTGGTAGTTAGCGCTACAGAGCGAAGAATCCTCCGGACAATACGTGTCCGAGAAGAATCACTGCTTTTTGTCTCCGGCCCCTAATCCATTCTTCAAGCGAGAGCCTCTTAAGATGTTGACAGAGACTCTTCGCTATCAAATCTTTTGGCAGACACAACTGTCGAAACAATGATCATCATGTACCAAGCCTTATTATATAGAAAAAAATTACGAACTCCTTTTGAACCGTTTAGGGAAATCTCCGATTAAGAATTGATGTGCTGCGCATACGTTGACATCAAATCTGCGCATGGCACGGCTTAATCCGCGTGACGCAGGGCGGCGTCGTTAGTTCCATCTGCATAATAGCCAATCAACGCGGTAACGTTTGCCGGCGACATGTTTGCGTGAAGTTTTGGCTGGTCGATTACTAGTCAGCATAGATTGACATGTCTAACGCTTCCTTTCTTTTGCCGATTTGATTGGGTTCATTACAGTTTTTTTGCCTTGTATCAAAGTTACCGATCATATTTACTGATACTATTTATAAATGAGGAGTATAATTATTACCTTGGACAAAAGATCTATCGTCGTACAACGCAAAAGAGGGTCTCAACTTTCTGAGAGCAGGCTGCTTACACAGAGTACTATAAGACACAAAAATAACCAACAAGGCTATCCAGTAACAACGACAATATATTTTTATAGAATTTATGAATGATGACTTATCGTAATTGGAAAAAACAACTGACTGGGTTTTGAAGCAATTTGATATGAGGATAGTTGGAGACGCGGGGAAGAGCATAAAATAATTTTTACTGCGGGAAAATATATCTTTCTAAAATCAAGTGCTAAATAAATAGAAAAATATGAAAAAATGTCAACAAAATATTTACCTCAGGTTTTGGATTTGTCAAGTAAAAGGTGAAGAATGCAGTTAAAATAATCGATTGCGACGAAAAGCGCTCAGTGTTGAACGCATCAATTCGGTATGTTAAAGTCATGAGTTCGAATCACGCCCGAGTCTAATATTTGCAGTTTGCATTTTTCGTATATTTAAAATGATGACTGAAAAATATAAATTATTTTATATTTCTACTCCACAAATATTGCACTGCGCTGCTTAGCTTCGAGTCGGTAGCAATTAAGAGCTACCCGCAAATATTATTGCAAAGTTAATCCCAACACATTATAAGCTGGCGCGGTTGCTATTCTCTTTAATAGTGCTATGTTTCTAGTTACCTGGAACCACCTCCGCCGGCAGACGCCGGAGACGTTTATGGGATGTGAAATGTGTTGGATTGTTTACAGAAGCTAGCGTAGAGCAAATGTTCCGTTATTAAAATACCAATTCGGTGTATTTTTCTCCAATAGAAATGGGAGATTTTATTTAGGTTTGATTTGATAATATCTTAGTAAGTATTGTTTTATGAAATATTTAAAATGTCTGGCGCTACGTTAACTTTAGCCAGCTATTTTAGTGTGTTTGTTGTTATAGTGAAAATGTATGTAATTTGATATTTATCTCATTTTCTAGGAAGGAAGTTGTGTTCAAATTATTTCCCGGATCTGTATTTAGCCCTTGTTAGTTCTTATCAGTACCAAGTCCATCTCCTTAAAACTCGTTAGAGAAGTATTTTCTTTCCGTAGACTTTTATAATAAATAAATATTTCTCACATTTACACCAATTAGTCTTTATTTTAACGAGGTGGAACGCTGTTACGCACCGTACCTGTCAATGACTAATTAACAGGCGTGTTTGGGACTCAACCGGCAGGAAGGTCATACCCACTAAACCACCTCGATGTCTATTCTGTCCTCACTTAAGGCGATCTAGGTACTGGAAGAGAAAACCAATTAGCCTAGCCCAAAATAAGCTCTGTAAGGATTATGTTATGGGATCTATGGTAATGCTACATACATTACACATATATAAATTAATTTGGTAGAAATATATTATAACAGGTACGACTAAGGTACAAATGCCGGAACCCGAAACTAGGACCTCAGAGATGGCAACACCTTGAAACCGGTATACCAAGTACTCCACTGCGGAGGACTTTTAAACTAATAGTTCGCTTTTCAAATTAAAACATCAAACAACTGACGTTTAACAGTGATTTAATATGATTAGTGTTAATACGTGGATTGATGTTAACAGGGAAAATCTACATTGGCTTAGCAAAGAAAAAGATGAAGGATGCAGTTGAAATATTAGATTGAGACTCATAGTACTTAGCGGTCGAATAGTTAAGGCGTCTGTTGAAGATATATTTTCACGTTTTGTTATTTCAGTCATGAAAAACTTATTTTATTTTTACCTGTTTGGATATGACTTCTAAATATAATAGGTGACTCCAACACCTAACTAATATCTAGAGCCACAATATTAGAAAATCTAAAACATGCAATAGTAGGTATGTACGAAAATTTTTACACGGAAGTTTTTTCTTTATTCTGCTTTTATAACTTTATTTGTAGTAGGACTTAGATGATGTTTTGTCAATTTGGTGATTCGAATATAAATCGAAAAGGGGGTATCCTAAAAATTAAAGAATTGGTCGGAAGTTGGAGGAAGTGTGAAATACAATGTACTAAAATTGACTTTAAGTTTTGTTTGGTTTATGATAATAGTATGGTGATATAGTTTTTCAGACAAATACCATTTCTCACTTTTATTTGTTTAAATTAAGTGTAGCATACAAAATTACACTTGCATCGATATAGTATCAATATAGATATACATAGTACCAATTACAACGTATAAGCTTCTACTTTCAGAAATCTCTAACAATGGGTGTTAATAATTTGCTTGTTACACGTCTTACAAGAAGCTTAAGTCCACTATAAAACATGTTTACTGCCCAGAACATCCTCGGTTTGTTCGCAATTAATGTGGTCCTTTTATTGGGCTACAAATATCGCAGCCCGCGTTAACTAAACCGCGCCAGGACGAGGCAATCGCGGCGAGGGTCACCTCCTGTCAGCCATTTATAACCCCGGAGAACATTATCTTTCTTTATTAAGTATTTTTCTGGAAACACACCCCTCTGATCTGACGGCGGTCTTATTTTTACAAAATTTTGATGAACACGAAAATACGTTAAAATGATTGCTGTAGCGGCGTTTGTTAAGTTGGCATGACGTTGATAGATAAAATATGCTATGATGACTAAACATGTCTAAATAATATTTGTGAGATATAGAATCAAACACTGACTTGATTGAGTAATCTCGCTTTGCTTATGAGACACAGTTTATCAATAAATCAGAGTAATAAGATAAAAAGCTTAAACTAAAAAGTTTAAGATTTTTATTTTATTAGTTTTGTGGAGTATATCTACTGGAATAGTTTACTTTGGCATCCTGTCAATAACCTTGTGACGTTGAAACACAGAGTCTGTCAGTCAGTTCAGTGACAAGCATTCCAGGAGGTCAGAGTACTAAACAGCCGAAGCAATTGTAATAAAAAATACCATAAACTTTTCAGTAAACGCAGTAATTCTCAAATCAAAACAAGTTTGTTCTGTTGAGAACCAAGGTAGTCAAAATTAAAATCGAAAATTTATTCATAAAATAGTATTTTTACAATCTTTTTTGTTCGTCAATGGTGCCATGTTATTTGTTTACAAGTCTATGGCGGGAGACCTTGTGCTGAAAATAACGAGAAAGAAAATAAGCAAGGGCTATTTTTTCTTCTTTCTCTATTTTTACAGAGCTATCAATTAGAAGTTGACCTCAGATAAATAGTATGAATCCAATTCCTTAAATAGAAAAACAGCATATATAATAATTTTGTTTTAGAAATAATTGCACAGTAATATACCTTATGTAATACATATAATATGTAATTCGAAAATAAATAAATGTGAAGAATAAAAACTATATTTGTTTGTATAAATGTACAATAAAATGTGTGATAATAAATGGCCAGGAAAGAAAAATAGACTCAATGAAAGAAGAACTCTTCAAAACGAAGATATAAGAAATTCGTATATAGCATATTCCGTTATTTTAAAGACGATTCTGACGAAGATTAATTCAGACTACTATGACATTAATGTGAGGTAAAAATTAGTAAGTTAATAAATTATTATTATTTGTTTTTGTTTATTTATTTAAAATTTGATTTAAATAAATAAACTATTTATTTATTATTTATAAAACATTTGCATGCACAAACAATAAATAAATAATCCTTACATCTACACTAATTAGTCTAGCCCACTAGAAAGTAACTTCCGTAAGGCTTGCGTTATGAGATTTTGGATAACGGACATACATATATACTCGTAAATATGTGTGATAGAAATATATATTAACAAGCATGACTAGGTACAAATGCTCGCATTCATAACACCAACATTTTCACCCACAGGGATTTGAACCCGGGACTTCAGTGATGGTGACACCTTGAAACCGGTGTACTAACCACTCGACAACGGAAATTTTCTAATAACATGTTTATATCTGCATAACCCTACACAATGCGTGGTCATAAAACTCATGAAGCTCACACCTTTAGTATATTTGAAAAATATAATAAGATCACCCCTAAACTAAATGGCGACAATCGCATGAAGAAACTTATAACTACAAATATCTCGAGCAAACAATTCCCCAACTATAGCAATTTAAACATTAACCACTCAGCGATTCTTACGTCTTATTTGAAACAAAAGTATTTTCATTTTGGATAAAGCCAGTGCGGTGTGCTTGTTTATTTTACCGCTGCGTTCAGATTCTTGTTGCTTATATTTACTTCTGTGGATGGAGTCTGAAGTTTTTGATGCAGATTAGTTTAGGTTTCATAACGTAGTATTACAATGTTTAGCTCATATTTTGTTCAGATATATATTTTTTAAAAGAAACATGTTACAGACGTTGTTGTTATATGATATTTACTGAGAGACATAAAAATGCGTAAGCGGAGCATGTAAAAATTTAAATAATATAACACATATAATGATGATAGTAAGGAATTATTGCTTAAATATAATTTGTGTAAAAAATAAAATTAGGAAAATAACATTATAATTCAAAATTCAAGTAATCAAATTTAGCTGACGTGAACTTTTACGGCGTCAATAAAACTATTTTAATAATTCTTGAAAAACTGTTATCAAAGATACAGCAAGCAAAAGAATCTCGAATACCTACTCGGAAGGGCAGTCGATCACAGCGTAGGACGATCGTAAAGCCTCCTGTCCCAATGAAACCAATTATGCAGCCAAAGATTCGTCGGATTCCAACTGCGAAGGGCCAATCGCGAAGTTTATTTAAGAGGTATTAAAAGTCAACCTGGCTGGATCAAGTTCAGTGTATTTTATTAGAGTTTTCACCTTTCCCGCCCGAGTCCAAGTTTCTTTCGGGGGTTTATTTGAATTGTAAAACAGGATTCATAATTTAAATTTTCGTTACGTTGATGTGGGTCGAGTTCTTTAATTGGTTATGTTTTGGCTGTACCCCGGCGGCCCTTTGCCTGCTGTAGGAATTATAAATTGTGATTATTGCTTTTTCAGTTACTCACGCATGTTGGTAAATAATTAATAACAGATTCGACTCGAAAACTGGTGTATGTTGGTTTTTGACATCGTCGTCACCACGTTAGTCATACAAATGGATTTCAATGAATACTCTACCTCTCTACTTTTCTCCTACTGTGACAATGAATATTTTAGATATATTTCGAAACAATAATTTTTATGTATATTTCGTTTTATACATTTGTTGAAAATATCCGTGTACTGTATACAATATATATAGTCAAAGTACGATTACCAATTGTCATACAAATTAGTTACATAAAATATTTGATAATTCGACATAAATATTGATATTTTAATCATTGTTTATTTTAGAAAAGCTAATGTGAAACGGATAAGTTATTAGTTAGTTTATTTTGTATTATTTCTAAAGTTATTTTTATTATGCTAGTTTCCCGCACCCAGATTCAGTTTTATCGGATTCCCCGTATTAAAAAGATATTGTTCTTTGATAAATAGTTGTTGTTGTCTCAGATTCCGTAAAACTCCGCCATATTTCATATAAATTTATTCAGCTGTCTAATAGCTTTACCTTGCTATTGTTTTTGATAGGTGGACGTGTCATTTTATTTCATTACGTTTCTGATATAGTTTATTAGAGGTGCTGTACAAAGTTACCACACAAAAATTTACGCAGTCGATGTCGACTGCAAACAAATATAAACTCATGATAGTTACAACGGCATGAAAACGTAGCAGACAGCAGCATGCTTATTGCGTAATTCAAATGACAAGTAACATTTATAATTGTAAGCGGATAGAAATTAATTGCGTGATTTTGCTTAACTGCTTGATTGTAACAATGTATTTTGACTTACGGTGTAAACTATTTTCACATGTAATTTTTTTGGCATTTTTGTAACGGCAACTTTTGTTACTTCTACCTTGCACTGTCATAAATGCACACGCACCTAGACTATTTAATTTAAAGTTCCTACAATTTGCTATTTTAAATGGTTCTTTCGAGTCGGACTGAGTTACAAAATAGGCCTGCAAATCAAATTACTTTCGTATCGATTATATTACAAGAAATTGTTCGGTTAGATTTTTGCCGCCAGTACCGCTATCGTTCCACGCGACAAAACATTCCCACTTAATAACTAAACGGATTGTCGCCCGCGCAGTTTTCTGTTAATACGCACTACCAAACAGTACAATTGATTCCGAACCGATGTGATATGTATACCAACATAAAAATATTATATTCCCATTTAAAAGGACGGCAACGCACTTATGACTCTTCTATTACTGCAGATCCATGGAAGGATAAATGCTTATCATAAGATTGATTTGCTCGTTTACCCTCTGTTACATAAAAAAAGAGATTTCTATATAAAATCCTATGTCTCATTGTCTCATTCATATCATATGTCTCATCTAATTAAATATATTACGTAGTAACTCATTAATACATAACGAATCTCGTGATGTAATTTTGTAAATTTATTTTTCAGTGCAATTACTATTTTCAGTGAGCGTAAATAAATTAAAAACCGGGGAATATGAAGTATATGTCTATTAGTAAAGATCAGACCTAGAATAAAGGTGAAAATAAACTCAGTTCTACGAATCTACGTGGAATCGTGGTGGCATACCTAGAGATAGCACAGTTTTATTACTAAGCTTACGTACAGTTTCAACATTACAATGAAAGCTTGCACTATAAAAGCTACTCAAGGTTCCATAATATAAACGTGTTTTATGTATAAATGCCTATTATGAAATAGAGCATTTATATTTCCTTGTAAAAATTATCAATATATGAAAGAAATCAGCTTTATCGGGTTCTTATCCACTACAAAATTTAACTTTATTGGGTTATTTATTTACTTTGTTAATGTCGACATGTTAATTAACTGTTATTAACGATATATGAAACCTAGTGAAGGATTTTCTGACAGTTTTTAAAAAGTAATAGTAAACCTTCTAAATCTTTTAATCTAGATTTTTTTATTATGTTTCATTTTATTTAAGAATAACGTTGCCCCACACTAGGATTTCTATTCCGTGTCGTGGGTGCAGTCATAGAATCTCACGTATATACATATACACTTAGATCGAAACAAATTTTTGTAGGTCATATCAAATTCCGTGCGCGAATCGTTACGTAGTAACTGATCACTCGACTGCTACTTTAAGCTGTTGGCAAAAAAAATAAGTATACATTTTATTCATATAATAATGTCTTTGTAATCCATAGCGCTGCAAGAGACAACATAAAAAAAACCGGCCATGTGTGTGTCGGACTCACGCACAAAGGGTTCCGTACCATTGATTTATGAAATTAAAGGAAGCGGTTTAAGATTTACGAGGTATTAAAAAAAGCTACTTACTAGATCTCGTTCAAAACAATTTTCGTTGGTAGTTTTTATAGTAATATACATCATATGTTTTAACTAGATTTTTTATTTTCTTATTTTAGAAGTTAGGGGGGGGGGGACTAACTTTTTTCCATTTTGGAAGCGTCTGTCACGCAAACTATTCGGTTTAGAAAAAAAATATTTTAGAAACCTCGATATCATTTTTGAAGAGCTATCCATAGATACCCCACACGTATGTGTTTGATAAAAAAAATTGAGTTTCATTTCCAAGTATGGGGAGCCCCCAATATTTATTATTATTTTTTTATTTTTGTATCAAAAAGCTCTTATAGTTTCGGAAAAAATGTCTGTGACATACGAACGGATAGACGGACAGACAGACATGACGAATCTATAAGGGTTTCGTTTTTTGATAGATTAGATTTGCGAACCGATGGCGTAGCTTTTCGACATTCACAAGTGCTTGTAACAGCCCAGACTGAATAAATGATTTTGAATTTGAATTGAATTTGAATTTGCCATTTGGCTACGGAACCCTAAAAACAGAGTTACATTGAAACGGAAACGGCGATATCGACGCGATATTGACGACCTCCATAGTCGAGTGGATAGCACACCGGTTTCAAGGTGTCGCCATCTCTGAGGTCCCGGGTTCGAGTCCCGGTGGGGGCAGATGTTTGTGTGATGAATGCGAGCATTTGTACCTTAGTCATAGTTGTTGATATATATTTCTATAAAAATTATTTATATATGTATGTCTATCCGTTACCCTAGATCCCATAGCACAAGCCTTACAGAGCTTAGTTTGGGCTAGGCTAACTGGTGTAAGTGTAACAAATATAAAAAAAAAAAAGTTGTCGCCATCTCTGAGGTCCCGGGTTCGAATCCGGTGGAGGCAGATGAATACGAGCATTTGTACCTTAGTTATGGTTGTTAATATTTATTTCTATCAAAAATATTTATTTATGTTTAATATATGTATGTCTATTCGTTATCCTAGATCCCATAACACAAGCCATATAGCGCTTAATATAAGCTAGGCTAATCGGTGTAAGTGTAAGAAATACTTACTTAATACTTAGGCCATCCATTTTTTGCACAGATTTATTAATGTTACAGTACTTTATTATTAGGTTTTTAAGAATCCGTATATAAGCTTGATTTTATGAATGTCCAAATTTCAAATAAAGCAATTACATATTAGAATGCCACAATGGGTATATTATGAGACAGAAAATCCTTAAAGCCCAAAAAGTCCAATACTTACGCAATCACGTGCCGCGCAGATTTAGACTGAAACGAGGCGGTTAGGTCCATCCTACCTATTAATTAAAAGAGTTTAGTTGCTTCTTATGATCTTATGGCTGGTAATGAGCGACCTTTTCAATACTAAGATTGTGTATACCGTTCTTGTTGTTACTTGGACTTGTCTAACGGACTACCTTTTACTGTGTTCTGGAATTACAGAATTGCTTATTGATTTGGACAATGTGTGGTACCTACTCGACCTGTCGTTTTTGTAATACTTTCATTTCGTATCGGATTTGAACGTGGGTGCGTAAACATGAGATAGAAAATAGTGCAGTAGGTAAATACTTATGCACTTTAGGTAAGTGGCTTAAGTGATTATCCAATTTATTTATTTTTTGTTAAAAAGAATCGTCGCCTCACACTAGGATTTATATCCTGTGTCGTGCGTGCAATCATAAACATAGAAATTTCACATGCACAGACCGGAACAAATTTTTGTACGCCATACAAAATACTCGTATCTGCCCCGTACGGGAATTGAATCCGCGACCCGTTGCGTAGAAGCGGATGACTCCAACGCAGCGCTAAACATCATCTAAATTGTGTTTTTATTGGTTTATTTTTGTTATAAATACACTGTAACTTATATAACAAAATATAATACTACCAACGCCATCTATAGGTATATGAGTGTAATCAGTAACTCTCTTTACTGTCAAAAATAAACGTCAGTCAGTTGCAAACCGCCAAACAAATGTTATTCTTTTATTAATTTAATTGTATAGTGCATAATTTCAAACACATAAGAATAAATTATTATTTGTAGCCCCAGCCAAATGAGTAGAATGTTTTGAATACTATGCGATATGGAGAGAGCTGTCTGAAGATGGTAATTATGAATCAAGGAAAAATTCAAAATCATGGAGTAAGTATTGAAGATAGTCACTCTGACTATTAGAAGAGAGATTCGTGGTGGAAAATGATGTATTGTAAAAATAATTACGAAGGTAATATTGTATAATTTAAATACATAATAGGGAATATGTATGATTTTTTATGTCTTAAATTATACATTTACATTTTTATAACATAGAAAAAAATATAAATAGGCTTGAAAATAGTCAAGTTTATATACAAAGTGAAATTGAAAACATTAAATAAAATTGAGCCGTTCAAACGCCGCCATTTTTCGCGCGCTTATGATGACGTCATTGGTTTGGGTCTGTTTGTTTACTAGTAGCGTTTCAGTTGCTTAGTACTAATTTTCAATTTTAATTAGCATACAAATCATGGAAGAAGTAAAAAAACCTTGTTACAAGTACTGTATGGTACCGAAGTGTAAAAATACTACCATCAGTACACCCGATAAAGTGTTTTTTCGCATTCCACGCGATGAAAAATTACGTAAACTATGGTGTAAGATAATGAAGAAGGAGACTATATCTTTATTATCAGTTTTGTTTTGCAGTACAGATCATTTTGACGTAAGTATTCAATGTTTATGTACAGCTTAGTGTGAATTAGGATTCTGTCTAAAACTAACCTAGTTCACAAGTTTACAAAAGTTTATAAACATTTCTCTAAAGAGCTTCCTTATCCCTGTTACGGTTTTACGAAATTTTGATGATTGATAATTGATTTCAGGTTTTGTTGTATTATTTAAACATGAACAAAAATCTATGTGGCTTACTAAAATATACCATGTAATGTAATAATTACCTTGCAGCTTTCACTTCTTTGATTTATGCGCTTGTAAAATCGAGATTTGATGTAAAATATGCTGTCATCATAAATGCATCTATTTTCGGCAGATTATCGGATTGTGCTTTGACAAAACCAGTTTCTATCATCGTCTTATATTGACTACAAATGTATATTCACAAAGTAAACACACAGAAATACAGTTTTAAACAATTTTTCTCGCAAACACAATTTAATACAGTACGAACACGTATGAATATCGACGCCGATAAATGAAGACATAGCCATTGACGTCACATATCGTTTCGAAAAATAGTGACGCGTTGTGTAAGTTCGAATTTCCCTCCCTTATTTTTCACTTTTTAAATAATAATTTTCGGGCTTAAATAATAACTAAATAAAAAAAGATCCTTTTAAGTATAATATAAGATCAATAATGAATCCCGAAAAAAATATTTGAGACAAATTTAAATTTTATGCATATTCCTTATTATTGCACTGTTGTTTTTAGATTTATATATCAGATTTATATATCATATATATTTTTTTTTTATTATTTTTATTTTTTTTGTATTTTCGAAATAAGTACATGTTTCGAAAATACAAAAATGCAGCACAAAGACTAGTACTATTTTATTATATTAATGAAACTTAACATTATATTGCAAATTTTTATTAATTAAAGAACTATACATACCTTTTAGTACCGGGGTATGTTAATGTCATACATTCACATACAATTGGGAAGTTTTATTCAATATCATGAATTTTCTGAGGAGATTTATTGTATTTAGCTCCGAGACAGAGATGAGGCAGAGTACGTGATTTATTTAGCTTCGAGACCAAGTGATGTATTTGATTTTGAAGTAATACATGAAATGTTAAATTATATTTACCTTTAATGGATTCGCGAAATATAACACAATTTATGGAATTGTATAATGCAGTTTTCTTGTTTAGTTAATATATAAATGGCAAAATCAGTTTGGGTATTTATCTAAGTAAGTAAAGGACAGAACATACTCGTAATAATAAGAAAATAGCATTTTTATGTAACTAACTGTAAAAAAGAATACAGTTTGTTTGTTGTGAGTTAGTTTAGAACCCAAAATGTGTTATATTCCATTTAGACATGGTACCTGATCAGAAGTTTTTGAGAGAAACTTAATGGTGCCAAGTAACCTGTTTGGCGATAATATCATAAATTCAATTATTAAAAGTACCAGCTAGATTAAGATTTAAGGTTAAGGATTAAGGTTTATGACAATCTATTATATACGAAATATAGATCTGCATCAGCGTTTCAGTCAATAGACGCCCATTGCTGGACATATGTCTCCCTAAGGCTCCATACATCGGTACCGCGCTGCTAGCTTTTTTTTTGGACGGACCTATGCTGAAGCCGCTGATGGCAAAATTCAGCTTTACAATGAGTGTGTTTTTGGAAGGCGTACGAATAGAAGATTCGACGCCTTGCCTGCTAACGTCACCGGCGAGCGTTCCGGCTTCGTTAGGGTCGAAACAAAGGAGTCGACGCAAATTGAGGGCCACGTCTAGTGGCTCGGACGCTCAAGACCTCCGTGTAGTGGAGGGTGAGAATCTACCCGGTACGTGACGGTACCGGGTATATGTTCGAGGGATGTGTGGCCCGGGACGTCGTGCTCGCCGATGAGCGTGGTGTGTGATAGGAGGTACGTAGGTGTGTGGCGTGAGAGACGACGTAGTTGGTGGCTGGCGGTAGGGATTCGTTAGCACGGGTCGGGCGGGTATCCCGCACTGCTCCAGCGTCCAGCGTCTTGTTACCATCCTCACCATGTAGTCTTCTCATGTTGTGGTAAGCCAACTAACGCTTCGGTATCCGGCATATGTTTACCACTCGAGGACCTTTTCAACCTAGCGGTCGTTAGTTCTGTGAGCAATAGGGTCTGTCCACTGCCAATGAAGTTTCGCAATTCTTCGGACTACGTTGGTGATTGATTCATCTGAGGATTTCATCATTTCTTATACGATTACGCAGAGAAACTCCATTACTTTTTGGGTGATTTTGAGCCACCTTATAAAGTCTATAAAGCATAAGTATGGTTGTAACACAAATATGAATACAGTAAATATATTCAGTAAATCATTTTCATCGTATGTTGTGACAAGAAAGCAACTGGACTTTATGCAGCAGTAGGTACTGCTAGGTACATAGGTATGTACTGGATGCTTGGATTGAGACAACGCTGAAATGACACCATTTTTTAGAAACAAATACTTTTTCTTGATCACGGATCAGGTAGGCAATGAAATGTATAGAACATAGGCCCTAAGTAGCGCCGTATTGTTTTGTACCATAATCCACTTTTATTTGATTCATTATATTAGACATTTCGAATAATTCTGGGGTGATAAAACTACGCTCCTACACGTGATAAAATTGTAGACAAAAACATATTTATTTATACATGAATGTTAATAAATCAGTAATGTAAATGTAAAACTGTTAGTTTCAATTAAGTTTATATAGTGTTTTTTTAAGCATAAAGACTTGCAACACCAGGGGGTGTCACAGACAGTTAGCTGACCCTTTAAAATATATTCTAATTTAAGACTTCAATATTGTATTCCTTTGTTTCCCCAAAGGAATACAATATTGGAATGGAACCTCGGCAGAGATTAACAAGGACAAAAAGCAGTTGCGTACATAAATAGTTTTTTTTTCTGCATTAATGACTCAAAAGATTTAAAAAGTAAAAAATCCCCTTTTGATTCTAAGCAACTCAAACATTTTTTTTACAAGTCTACTATTATGGTAGGAATAGCGATTTTATCAGTACATACATCTCATATTGCTTTTTTCGATAAAAAACACTTAGGCGATTATAATTATTAAAATATAATGGAAACGAGGTGCTTGTTTTCTATCAAGTTTATAGCTTACAAAGTTCCCTGAACTTCTGAGAATAAAATAGCTATATTTGGTTGAGCATTTTGCTCTTTTATATATTATAATTGTCGATAATATAATAAAATAATAAAAAATATAATAATTGTTGCAGATTTAGACAAAAGTAGTCCATAACATATTTTAGGTACATACAAACTTTTAATGAATTGGAATTTTGAATTTTAATTACATTTTATTGTCATTACAATAACGACAAATTTATGAGTTGACATAATAACAAAAATATTGCTGTACCCTTTGAAAATAGAACCTTAGATCTTAAGAAAAACTTAAGCCTTAACTACTACACTATGGAGAAGTTTATAAATTTAATGCCGCGCTATAAATACGATAGCAGTGGAAAACTCCATAAACCCTATTCAACCAACCGCGAACCTCGGCTCAATTCCCTATAACGTCATTTAGTCGGGTCACTGAAGGCTGAAGGTTCCCAAAGGCTTATTTTTAAATATTCCACCTGTATTTACGGCGCAGATAACCGATTGATCTCATAAGCGATTTTTTTTCACATTTCGACTTATAGAACCCTAATAAAAAACACATTCGCGTCTCCTCGGCGATTCGTATCTGGTGATATGTAGGGTGTACATATTGCATACACATTGTAGAACCTATTTTGTGGTGGTGATAAGAATTCATGTAAATTTTTACTTTTATTTGTTTTCCGGCTTTAGAGGTCCTGGTGAGACTCTATCGTTTCGTCAAATACTTTACCATCTCACCAGTGCACTGGAGAGCGCCTCTATCGTGACAACAATGAGCCAGTTTTCTAGTACCACTATTACATTAAACAAATGTGTAATTGTTTGCGCACCGCCCACCGCTCTGGAGAGCGGAAGCTTTAGTTCAAAGCCGATAAGGTCCCAGGCCTTCTGCCTGATTAAAGGCTTGTAGGTAGTGTTTAGTTGGTAGGCTGGCCTTCCGCTAGAGTCCAACATACCAATCGCCGTAGACCGGTTGCGGGTGGTATCCAGTGCAAGGTCGTCCGAGCACCAGGGGGTTGATAGGACGACCAGTGTGGTGGCGCGCTGGGATGGGATAGGATTCACTACCTTCCCCCGTGGGAAAAAAAAGTGTAATTGTCCCACTGTGACTATTTTTATTTCAACCTATAATATAATAAGATTGATATAGTCATTAGTTGTAAAATAGTTAAATTTGGTTATTTGATCAAAGATCAATAAAAATTCTTAGCAACTTCAAAAAAGTAGTCTGTTCGGGACCTTTCGTTTTAAATGAACTGTTATTTACGATAGTGCCACCTTAGATAGTGGTGAAATAATTTCCGAATATTTCAGTTTACAAAAATAAATTTGTTTGTGTTATCAACAGTCTTGTCAAATTAATTTATTATTATTATTATATATCGATGTCATTGTCACGCCTCGTCCCTACATACATACAGTTCACTGTTTGAGTACGTTTGGTGAAGCGACGGCACTATATCATACAGTAGATTTTAAAAGTACGGGCTCTGAGTTTTTGTACTACCAGCCTCCTAGTCAACCCGAGAATTCAACTTTTTTTTTATCAAGGGAAATGCATTGACGCACCGGCCAAGCCCCCTGAGTAGGGGAAAAGGGTGTGTGGGACTCCACGGCAACCGCGACTACCCACTAAAACCCTCGGGAACACCTCACAGGCCATGAATGAGCGGCTACGAGAATGCGCAGAGCGCTGCGCTCGCGTAAGCCGCTCGGCCTAGCCCACACCGCTCCAACGTGGAACAGCACGGGCTTCCGTCTTCGCTAGAGGCATGGGGGTAGCTAGTGTTCTCTGTAGCTACCCCCACCATCGCAGGAGTCATGTGCAATGCTGGCGATACATTACCCATCCGCACCGCCCGCCGACCCCCACTAGGACGGCGGAATCAGAGCATTGGAGCCCCTCCATCGCCGCCCTATCCTCCGACGCCTCCTCGCGCTTGCGAGGGGGTCAAACCCGAGAATTCAACTGTATTGTTCATTTTTCACTTTGAAAGTTAAGATAAATCTTATTCACTGTTAATAAATAAATAAATAGTATCAACAATGAACTAAAAAATCGCTTTTTATTTTCAAATTTTCATACATTCATTTGGAATTATTAAATAAAATTCAAAATAATAAATCTCAACAAGACTAATGCTTAAACTGCTACCGCTTGAATTGGTCACAAATTTTGAATAGGTTTTGTGTATGAAAATATAAAAGTTTAAAGTCTCAGTATTGTTCTGATCCGTGGTGTCTCTAGTTATAAGCTTTATTGACATGCGCCAGCGGCCCGTTGCGTTTGATTGGCTTTTACAAGAATTGGTAAATAACGGGTGTTATCGTGTCGGTAGTACTTCGTACGTTCCTTTATGCTTGCGCTTATTAAACGTTGGCATTTTAGAGGTTTCAGGCGAGTAGATTTATGAAGACTTTATTTATGGCGATGAGAAATCGCTTTTTCTACTTTTGGTTAGCAAAGACATATAGAAAATAGGGTCGTGTATCTCCATCTTAACAACTTCTGCTGCTAAGCACATATACTTACATTACATTATTTCGTGATTTTACATTGTATGTCACAAATTGTAGGTTGCAACTAGTTGCAATACTGTGATTCTTGTTCCACAAGATTACTGTTAATGTGACAGATGCCCCTTGCAGTATAGGTGACTGTTACCACTTACTATTAGGTGAGTAATTCCCTTCATTATCAATATAGAATATATTTAACAAATCCACAATTCACCGAAGCATTATATTTTTGATGTAGTCTAAAATCTGCGGGTGATATGGCCAAACCAAAGGAGAAGACTTTATTGCAGTTTATCTGTTAAGATCTCCAAGGCTGCCATGGATATGTTCGTTACGAATGCAATTTAGTCGTATAACGTTACACATAATTATTACATTTTCATCTCCGTGATACGTTCACTTGCTTGACGTGTTTTCTGCAATGGCTAGGTTTTGCTGCCACTAAATCAGTGGTCGGATGATACACTTGTACATCGGGCCTTATTTATTCTTGTATACAGTTTACAGTCGCTGAGAACGGTGGTTACATCTCGCCGTTTTCTTTAAACGGCGCTTGTTAGAAGTTTTGACTACGTGGTTTATGTATCTGCTTCATGAACAAAAAAACTTTCAATTCATTTAATTTTGTGCCGATAAATTTTACAAATTTGTGCATAAGAACAAAGTTAAATATCAGATTTAACAATAAATAGTTTAGTTAGGGAAAAGAGAAAAATGAATTAATAAGAAAAGTATTCTACCTATTTGATACTCGTATTATTGCAAAAAAGTATGGCAACAAGAAGAAATCGTTGACGGCCACTAATCGAAAATGAAAAACTTGTTTAAGTCTCGTCAAAAAAAAAAAGAATATGCAGGGGAAAACAATAATTGAATTGACGGGGCCGATCGACCCCGTCGAGCGTTGATTGGCCGATATTCAAATTTCCCGCTAACTAGATTCCACGCGGCGTATGCGCTGACGGCATTTGAGGGGCTAATATTTTCGCACTGCCCTAGGGCGCGCGTAATGGGCTGAGAAATGGGTGTTTAAATTTCCGTGTCGGGGTTGGGTGCTGATTCCTACCTACAGTGATTTAGGGACTTGTCTTTAAGTGAATCTTGGTGAACCATTGTCGTTATATTTTTAAGATGTTTCCTAATATGGTAAAAAAATTAAATGAAATTACACTATTTTAATACATTATGCTTATATTACGAGCAGTAGTAAAATTGTATTAATATAATTTTGTTGAAGTAGTTAAGCAGGTTAAATATAATTAACTTGAAATTGGATGTGGCGAATAATTAATATAAGTAATAAGCTATCGACGGAACGTGTTCGGTTTCGAGCTGCGAATTCCATACAACAAGATAATGAGTATTAAATTCAGATACGCAATTGATCTATTCTGATGTTGATATTTTTCTAATTAAAAATGTTAGGAATGAAATTTGAATTCCAAGATATAAATTTAACTTGATTGACGATTGGCACTGGAACCTTGTCTATAAATTAATAAACTTGTCTATAAATTAATGAGTGTATGCAATATTGAATGGAATCCCATAGCACCCATTGATTCATGGAGAAGTTAACTATTATTATTATTCACTTCAGTTTAACTAACTTTTTGTTTTACCGGGATATGTATCCTTCGCTGAAATATTTGCTACAAAATGACGCTGACTAAAACAGTTGGTGTATTTTATTTTAAGCAAATATTAGAAGCTGTAAAATTAATTTTTGAAATTACCATTGCATTTTTCTCTGATATTATTTGTATGAAGAATTTAAAAAATAATTTTACATTCTCAATATTTTAATACACTATAATTTTTACACTGATAAGGGGTTAATCCAATACGTGTATATTTTTACTAAATGTTCCGATTTAAAGATTAAAGAAAAGGATAAGGGAAGGCCGTATCGTTATATCGAGTATCGTTATTTTATATCTTATGTAATGTAAGTTGGCACCGCACTCTCACGTTTATCAGAGGAAGATGCTATAGTATACTTCGTTTAAATAAGAAAACGAATAAATGTAAACAAACAGTTTTTGGGTTATCACAACTCAATTAAAAAAAAACCTTAATTATCTTATCCATAACTGTTCCATAATTTTTTTTTACCACATACTACTACAAACACTTTCATATAAATAAATTTATAAAATAAAGACATAATAATTTTACTTGATAACTCTATAATCTTGATGACATACGTGGAATTCAGATCTAATAAACATTTTTGGTTATAGTTGGCACTTTTATACTAATCTATCAACTGAAATAGACCACATTTTCTTACATAATCGCTTCAACTTAGCTACCTTTTCATTTTTTGAAATTTATGTTATTAAGTAAAAGTAAAAATTACTAGTTTAAATTATTATTACATTATTTAGATAAAATTATTTTAATTATGTCTCATTTTATAAAGGAATTAATTACTGAACGGAATAACGGAACGTAGAAACACTTTTTGGTCATATTATGTTTATATATGGCCGTCATAATTTGTGGTCATAACCTACCTGCTTTCGAGTACTGTCGTGTGTTATTAAAAATCATATTATATTGGAACGTTCTTAAATGGCATTATTGTAACCGGCCGCAATACATCTGAACATATTAATAACAAATTTTCCAATAGGAAAGAAATATTTTCCCGCGGTAAATTTTTTATTTTTTTTTTCCTTTAAGTATTTTTATTTTACTCTTTTTTTATTTCCTACTATCCTATCCTTTTTTTTTGTTCCTCTGAGGAAAATGCATTGAATTGCATACCCCGGCTGTGGCAAGCCGGCGGTTATGTGGGGCTCCCCTGGGGATGAGGGATGGCCTTCTTCAGGCATGTAAGGAGCCCCCAGGAACGCGGAGTGACTTCCGGGAACCCCCAGCCTCCACTCCCCTGCCTAGGGGAGGCCTCCACGGGGGAGGCTACACTACCTCCCCCATCTCCTCCACCGACGACGCCCGCCAGAGACCCGTCGCGGCGCCGCAGCTGTGCTACCGAGCCTGGCGCCGCCTTCTTCGAGCGGGATCGGCCATCTCCCGACCCCGCAGCGGCCTCCTTCTAGAGCATCACTGCTTCATAGAAGGAGGCCACAGTCCTCCAACTTCCCTCGTTCGCCGCGCGTTGCCGCAATCAATGCCGGCGGAGACAGATCTCGCCCGATCACTGCGACCAAGACTCTGCGCTCGGAGGCCCACGCGGGGCACTCCGCCAGCGTGTGCTGGGCCGAGTCGAGGTTGGGTGCGAGGAGTGGTGGCAATGTGTCGATCCCTCCCGTCCTATTCGACATAGGTACTCACCGAAGCAGCCGTGCCCGGTGAGTATCTAAGTCAATCGGTAGGTGACCTCGGGAAGGACCCCGTGGAGCCAAGCTTCGAGGTGCGGGAGTACGGCACCGACGGCTCGCTGGCGCGCGCAGATCCGTAATTCGAGCTGCGCACGCCAGGCTGCTACAATCCGTTGGTGCCACTCCCGCCTAGGCACTTCGTGCGCGGGTTCCGGGGCGCTCCTCCCATCGCTCCCCCGGTCGACAGGCCGCAACGCATACGTCGCCGCGTACATGTCGGCCAGGATGTCGAATGGGGGGGATACGAATAATTATAATAAACAATTACTATTTGAGCCAAAACATCTGCATTACCTTTTCCTGCCGAAAACTAGCAGTTGTAATTATTAATTATTATAATTATTTTCGTAATGTGTCAATTGTTAGCAACACGTTGTATTGTGGTTTTTGTCGGGATAGGAAATTTACTGTGAATCTTCCAGGATAAATAGCTGTAAACACTTACCTTAAGACAGTCTTCTACTTTGTCAGTGTATCACATAAAAAATCTCTACTTCTTATGGCGGAGACAATTGAGAAAATAAGATACGTTGTCAATTTCATAAGAACTATAAGTACACTGTAGAAAATGCTTACCGAAACTGTTTAAAAGAATGTAGTGAGTCAAACTGACTCAACTGTTAAACCACAAAGGCGGTTAGGCAAACAAATTAATGGTAATTCTGTTCGTACATTATTCAAAACGCAATCCAGTGCCGAGGATACTAAGTGAGCACAGCTGGCGTGGACAGCTATAACTATTTCCTCTTTTCAGTTATAACCAGTAACTGTTCTAGTTAATTTAACCGGACCCCGGCCACCGCCAGTTTATGTGCCGTTTTTATGAGCACGTAAAGTTACTTTGAGAGAGGGAAAGTCGTTAATCTAGTTTTCAAATAAAATAAAAATCTCATCAATCCAGGGCCCACTCTCAGAAATTGTCCAGAAACGTTCTTGTGAATTGAGCTAGACTTAGCTGTCAAGATTATTACAAAACAAACATTTATGTAAACAATTAAAGGAATTATTTATCGTGTATAAGAAAGTATTTAACGAGTTGTAAGGAAATAAATAATCTTTAGAATAAATAAAGGTGAGGTCGATAGAAACAACAGTTTACATAGAGGATAAAAATTATTCGTTTGTGGTTTTACACGAGTTATTTTGAGTATTATAAGAAAATTAGTATCTAGAAGTCATTTTCTGTGTTATGTTAGAGTAGGTATGTTATAAGAAAACCAGTCCTTTAGAACTACTTTTGTGTGTTATAAGAAAATAAGTCTCTAGAACTAATTTTGCTACCACAAAGCTATTTGTGGATATTGAAATGAAACAGTTTTTCTGTGACCCAATCCCTTCAGTCATTCCGACCATGACATAGAGGCAAGATAAAAAAATATGTTAATATCATTGTATAAGTATGTGGCTTGGTCCATAGAAATGAAGCTCTGGACGGACTTAGGATTTTAATATTTTCATGATAAGGTTTCACACGGGTGATGTGCTCCATTATTCGTAGAATTTATATTTCATATTTCTTAAATTAAGTTAAAAAAAAGGAAATTAAAAAAATATTTTATGCATAGCTTCCTTTTTTTTTCTATTGAACATAAACTTGAAAACCTGAGGAAAAGTCTTAACCAGGGTCACCAGCTTAGGTATATCCGTCTATTCGTCTTACCTATGTCTGCCGCAAAATAGCAGTGCTTAAAGGAGGGGTTTAGACTTGCTGTAAATTTCACAGTAGCTATACGTACTACTAGCGCCCCGGCTTCGCACGGGTAGACATAAATAGGTGCAGATATTTAATTTTTTTTTTTTTTTTTTCCTCAGGAGAGGAGGCTGAGAATCCTCATGGATACCAACGCAACAGGCAAGCAGGGATGCGTTGATTATGTCGGACTCCTGGTGAATCGAGGCGGCTCGATCCAACAGACCTACCGACTAAACTCAGCCTAGCCTTGGCCCTAGTGGCCTTATGGCTTGAATGGAATGGTTGGCGTACCCTCAGGAGAGGGCACGTCGGCGCTGCCCTCCGAAGAGGACATATGCGCGAAGGAAGGCTCGGTACGCCAAAGTGGGTCCGGCCTTGAAGTGATGGGGCCTACTCGTACATATGCAGCAAGCTGCGAAGTATGGACTAACTAAGGGATGGCGGCGCAGATGCCGCCTCTCGCAAGGCTTGAAGAGCCAGCGTCAATGAGTCGGGAGGGTCAGAAATGACGTGCCTGGGTCGACGATATTCAGTATTACGCGGATTGACTGGGGATATTTAAGTTACAAGCATGTTAATTAAAACAACATAAAAATGTGTTAAAAAAATCTCGAAATATTCAATATCGCTTGCATCCACTGCGTAAGGAGCCGCGCGGCTACCTATTATAGTTCATAATGGTGCACCCCCTTCTCCCGCAGCACGTTGTTTATATATACAATTTTTTCCTGACATACATACTTACAAGCTTAAAAATTAATGATAAATTCGAGGATAAATGAGCTTTTTATTTTTAAACTAGCGACCCGCCCCGGCTTCGCACGGGTGCAGTGAAAAAATGGTTATAGTGGGTTATCCCTAAGAGATAGACATATACCATCGCTCGACTTTTTTGTGGATTTTTGTAAGTTGTACAATACTGTAGTACATTATTTTGGTCTATCTCGTAGGGTTCAGCCAGCGTTTGCAATATAAGCGCAAAAAACGTGCTTATTTACGACATCACATTAGAAATCTTTAAATTTATCAGTGTTTCTCTACTATATTATGCATTTATTATACATACAAACCTTCCTTAAGAATCACTCTATCTATTAAAAAAAACCGCGTCAAAATCCGTTGCGTAGTTTAAAGATCTAAGCATACATACTGACATACAGCGAAAGCGACTTTGTTTTATACTATGTATTGATATCATATATGTCATATACTGTATATATGTTTTCAATGATAAAACTATATTATCATACTACAACACAAACCTTTCTTGCTGTAAGATTACTCACTATAGGGATTAAACGGCTTATACCAGTTTTCTTTAATAAAATTAATGGATCACACTGAAGGGCTTTTCAATGAAGGACGGGGCTTGACGTCCTTGGTGGATCTATTTAAGGACCGGACGAAACAAAGATGTAGGTGCGTCGGTGATAAGGAAAAAATCGATAATTAATTTTGCCTTCATTACGCTCGGTATCTGTCAGATATAATGGCGAGGCAGTTTGCCGCGATTTGGGATATCAATTATAGAATCGGTGAATAGAAATTTAACGAGAATTTTATGGGGAGTTCTTAAAATATATAAAATGCCTTTGGGACGTTTGGTCGGTATAGGTAGGTGATAATATTTTGTTACTTAGTATCCAGCAGGGTTGGTTGGAAGCGATCCCTTATACGTGTCTGTCCATCTATATATATGTACTGTCTGTTTTTCATGTAGGCAGATATATAGAGAAAGCGTTTACTATTTTCTGCAAAATACACCTAAATATCTACTAAAACAAATGGTAATAATTGAGAAAAACAAACATACAATAAAACACCATAAATATGTATGCTGCAGAAAGCGGTCAAGGCTCAGCTAAATATTTGCCTAATTTAGACAAATCACTTTTTTGAGTGACTAGTGTTTTATAAAATGAGCGAGAGAAAGTAAAAATAATAAATAATAGTAAAAAAAAGACGCATGGGCCATTACTATCGTTGTATCGATAGAATAATTTTTTTCAAACTATCAAGCGAGTACGAATAAATGTTTAAAGTACTTTCAATAAAAATAATTATACTTATATAAAGTATATATATACAAATACAAAGATATGATACAGATACTGATATGTATGTATAAAGGTGTAACAACTGAAAACTGTTCGGCCGAGATAGTTACCTCCCCTGCCTTACATAAATCTTAGGAATGCCTAAGTATTGTATGTCTAAATAATATTTTTTAAATTTTTTAAAAGTCCTTGGAAGGCAATTTTCTGATAGGTGGAGGTAAATAGTTCCGACTGGATTTGGTAGGCTGGAAGCGAAAGTTGAAACCAGAGGCTTACGGGTACTTCTGACACTCTTGGTACGACGCGAATTTAAGTTTATTGAACAAATATTCTGGAGCTTAAATTTTATAACATCAAACACCAAAGACGAAAGATGCAATGTATTTACTGTATGTGCAGTTAATAATATATGGGTCCGACTTTCATTGAATGCTTTCAACGATAGCGCTCTTGTGTCCTAAGTTTTGGGCAAGGACGCAATTCAAATAGTGTTACGTAATAAAAAAAATACGAAGACACACAAAAATGTTGTTAAGCTATCGTTTTTCGACATATTGCATCAATATGATATTATGTCAACCAAAATGTGGTTGACATAATGTCAAAAACGTTGTAATAGCACTTTAATATTGAAATTGCCGTTTTTTTCTTTCGTATTTAAAACCTTTTAAATTTAAGCGTCATATTAATTATTTAATTATTTTATGCATTACTTTTCATCCCTAAAACGCAAGTTTTGGTTACAATTAAATCTCATAATATTGGTAACTAGCTTTCTGCCCGCGGCTTCGCCCGCGTGGATTTCGGGATTGGGTGTATAGAGGGTTAAGGGTCATAACTTTTGCCCACGGCTACATATACGCGGAAGTCGGTTTATGGTGCGAAGATTTTATCGCGCTTCCCGTGGGACTATCCGTTTTTCCGAGATAAAAAATGCCGCAAAACTCCTCAAGAATCACTCTATCTATTGATATTATTACCTAATTATGTTATATTCGTCAGGATTTTGAACATTATTGACTAAAACTTTAGGATAACTAATTTTTGTTGTTTTCAAAACGTTATTATTTAGTTTGATGTCTACTGATATTTATGTAAAATTTTCTTAAAGATTGCTTTCTGATTTATAAAAAATTTAAAGGAAAACGTTAGAATGGAACATGATAAAATCTTGAAATCAATATTGACTATAACTTTATGATTCATTTAATATTTTAAATATTAGGTAAAACGAAAAACCCTGAAGAGATCGTGAATACAGAATAATGATCTTTTCGTACGTAGAATAGAATCACTAGGAATAGATAATTAATTAAATAAACCAATTAAAATCAAAATAATATTAATTTTAGCCTAATAAGTCTCCAAAGGTATTTATACACGTCAAAATTAATTAACCTTGTACGCCCAGTTGGCAGCACGTTAAGATGAACAATTGAACTACGAAAATAACTTTTACTGTGTTGCGCACAGAGGTGATCTCAAGTACATGTATAATCTGATTCATAGCCGAAAAAATTAATTGACTACACATAGGTGTAGAATCGTTTTTTATTCCTGTAAATATGTGTTTAATGTGTTCAATACTTGACGGGTGTGAATTGTGTTTTGTTGTAGAAACATGTATTAGTAACTGGATGTAAGTACCTAAAATACCCAATTATTTTGTATTTTTACACTTGTATAGACGCAATAATGATAACAGTGTTAAAATAAATAAGTAACAGAGTCAAAAATTTGTAAGTGATATCATACCAACATTTTTGGGTTACATCGTCATGTCCTTGTTCTTCGGACTACTCTCTAAGCTGAGATTTCTATTCACATCTATTTTATACATACATAAACTCCTACCTCTTTTCCATGGGGGTAGGTGGAGATCACAGTTACTACTTGCTACAATCCACACAGACTTCCCTAGCGTCATTAATACTTTCATACACGCTCGTCTGTTACTCTTGCCCTCACCTACCTTCGATATATCTCCTATTTGGTCAGTCATATCTCGTCTATTCTCTCTACGTGTCTAAACCATATTTTGTATAATGTGTAGGTAAGAACGGCAAAACACCTTTGGAATAAAAACTCAATGTAAAACATATATTTTGATCATAACAATTGAACAATGAAAGTAATTTTACTTTAGACAGAATAAACTTTTACGCACGCTCGTCGGTTACGGGTACTCTTGACATGACTTTCTTTTAATATATCACCAATTTGTCCAAGTATATTCATTAAACACTTGGACAAATTAAACCGCCGGCTCACCACAGCCGGGGTATGCAACTTAATGCATTTTCCTCAGGGGGAACAAAAAAAAAAGGGGATGACCCCTATCATTTCAAATGTCAAAATCATCGAAGCATTCCCTGATTAACGTGAATGAAAACATAATAATTAATGTTCTATTATTAACAACTTTAAGGTTTATATAGAAGAAGACACTTGCTGTAGCTAGTATTATATATTAATGTATTTCAAAGACATCAAGAAAGCGTCACGAACTAGCTATAAAAAGCAATAAGAAACTAGACATTCCTAAACTCCTGCGTAATTTAAGTCAAGGGACCGATGACGTCATAATAGTCTCAGCGGATCTGACAATAGTTGTACTTAGTTACAAAATAGTAATTATTCGAATCAATTGAGTAGATAGATAAATTCTTTATTATATATGTAAAACAATATAATATTATAAAAATAATGTGGCAGTAATATCGAAATACATATATATATATATATATATATATTATATACTCGTATATATATATATATTGTTAAGGGCGAATTCGATGAGAGCGAATGTAAAATTTTACAGAGAATTTCGATATTATAATATATACATATATTATATATTTTACTTAAATTTTACATAAAGAGCTGATCAAAACCATTTTAGCCAATAGAACCCCACTGCTGGAGATAAGCCTCCGCCAAAAAACTCTACACCGGTCAATTTTGCCCTGTTAACGTCTAGTGCCTTCCTCTAATCTTCATCAAATCTATTCATCTTGCGGGAGGCCTGCTAACTCTGCGGTGTCCGGGTATATCTCGGGTATATGTCATACCTGCCACTCGGGGATCTTTCCACTCCAGCGGTCTTCACTTCTATGAGCAATGTGCTCTCCCTACTGCTATTTAAGACTTGCAATTCTTCGGGCTTTCGCGCTTTGCAAATTTCATAATTTCTGATACGAAGCCCACTCCATTGAGAGACATTGAGCTTTCTTATAACGCCCATTGAGAGTGGTCCGGTTTCGGTTCTATTCGTCATCACTGGCAACACGCGTGCATCAAAAACTTTAGTCTTGAGGCACTGCAGTAGATGGACCGAGAATATATCGCATAATTTTCCCGAATACTACTTCGAGTACTGTTCTTTCTGGAAATTGGACCTACATAGTTGGACTGTTTGTCCCAGGTAAATATATTCATCAACAATTTCCAGTGTAAAGCCTCCGATCTTCATAAACGTGGTATTATCTACATGGGAATTCGACATGATTTTGGTCTTGTTCATGCTCGTTTAAGACCCACTGGTAGGAAAACTCTACTAAGGTTTTCGAGTATTGTGTTTAAATCTTCCATGTGTCACCTTCTCGCCTTTGATTTCGATGCCTAGTTCTCCCCAATCAGCCAGTTTGTGATGCCACGTATGTGATATTACGTTCTTCAGCTGACATCTGTTATAATAGTAAATATAGGAAAAATCATTATTGAAAACTACAGAGAGATCTTTGAGGCAATAAAGTTCCAGTTTATGTGTCTTGTGTGGTAATATGTTTTCACTAAAGTTCATTTTTTGTGTAGTATAAGATGCGAATGCTACGAAGATCGACGTCTCACTGACTACATGACGTGACTTAATGCTAGTGTGTTTCTAACGTAGTACATAATATCTAGTGTACTGTGATTCTAATGCAACATCAGATAACATTGTGTAGCATCACATAAGTCCAGTCTGTTTTCATATTAATTATCACAGATTCGTGTGTTGATACTAATGGGAGGGTCACTGATTCGAGCGGCACTGATCGATGAATACAAATATTCGTTATTCCAATATCAAACAATATTTGAGTACAAACACAAAAGCCTTCAACACAAACTTGGGCATTATCGATTATGACGAGCTTATTTATCAGAATTAAAATTAATTTTCTCATTTAAATTGTCAACTTTATTGTAACACCGGCAAGGGTCAATTACAGATCCATCATCCAACAAGAATCTTTATTGATGTTGAGAAACTTCCGACAAGCGAACTGTTGGGCCTATTTAAAGAGGATCTGGAGTTTGCATCAACCAACCTAATTACAATTTGACGGACGCCTAAACTACATTTGGACATATAAGTGAAAGCTTCAGCTGTGATTTTAACTTCAGTATTTGCTCACTTTGATCAACATTTTAGAAAATAAAATATATTGCAGAGTCACTTAATTTATATATAAATACATATTTCTTACACTTACACGAATTAAGATCGTAGCAAGTGGAGAGAGGTGGTCTCTGCCTACCCCATTGGGAACAAGGCGTGACATATATGTATGTATGTATGTACACGAATTAACCTAGCCCAATGTAAACTTTGTAAAATTTGTGTTATGGGAACTAGGGTAACGGATAGACAGACATATAAATATGTTTCACAGAAATATATATTCTTTATATATATTCCTATTTAGATAGAAATACTAATTCATTTTTTAATTTTCATGTATCATCTAAATAGTGTTTTGTATACTTGTGTAAATGTATTAATAATATGGACAAATATTTAGAAGTAGTTAAGAGATTTAGATCTAAAATACTTATAAGTATGCAATTGATTATTTTTTGTATGACTTAAACAAGTGTGTATTTATTACGCGGTACATTAACGTTACTATTTTCTATCATAGGTGAGTTGGAGGAAATTCCTTTTAGAAATAAACTATACTTACTTTAAACTGTACTTTTTTCCATTTTGTGTTTTATACTTTGTAATTTTCACGTATAAATAAACAAATAAAAGTTATTCTATCTTCATCTGATTTTGAAACATAACGCATAATTTGACGACCTCCGTATTTGAGTGGTTAGTATACCGGTTTCAAGGTGTCGCTATCGCTGAGGTCCCGGGTTCGAATCTCGGTGGGGACAGATGTTTAGATGTTTGTGTGATGAATGCGAACAATTTGTACCTTAGTCATGGTTGTTGATATATATTTCTGTAAAAATATATATATACTAGCTTTCTGCCCGCGGCTTCGCCGCGTGGATTTCGGGATTGGGTGTATAGAGGGTTAATGGTCATAGCTTTTGCCCACGGCTACACATACGCGGAAGTCGGTTTATGGTGCGAAGATTTTATCGCGCTTCCCGTGGGACTATCCGTTTTTCCGAGATAAAAAATGCCGCAAAACTCCTCAAGAATCACTCTATCTATTGATGAAAACCGCATAAAAATCTGTGCAGTAGTTTTTGAGCGAAGCCTTTATTGCGCATCCCGTGGGATCTGTCGATTTTTCCGGGATAAAAAGCCTATGTTACTCGGGGAGAATGTAGCTTTCCAAAGGTGAAAGAATTTTTGAAATCGGTCCAGTAGTTTAAGCGTGAAGAGGTAACAAACAAACAAACAAATAAACAAACAAACACACTTTCGCATTTATAATATTAGTTGGGATATGTATGTCTATCCGTTACCCTAGATCCAAGCCTTACGGAGCTTAGTTTGGGCTAGGCTAATTGGTGTAAGTGTAACAACTATTTATTTTATTAATTTTTTTATAACAGTATCCTCAAAAATGTAGTAATAAGAGCTTTCCCAGGAAATATGTAACTCTCAAACAGGAATAACTTCCATTGTAAAGTAAATATCTACATTGAGGTTTTCCCGGAAGGCTACAGTATGGAGTTCTTCAAAAGGGGAGTAAGTAAGTTTTTAAAGAATCACACCTGGGGTTTAGGTGACTATGGAGGCCGGACTGTTAGCAGTTGTTTGCACATAGAATGGACATTAGAAATGTCATCCTGCGGTCCATCTCAAAGCTACCCTGATCCTCACGTTTCCTCATAAACCCTTCGGATATCCGGGAAGTCGCTCAAAATTCCGTCATTCGCCACCATTGAGAATTCATTCTAGTTTTATGCGCGCGTTTAGGGGTTAACAGCGTAAAGGAATGTGTGAATAGGACGTGAAACACTTTCGGAGCGAACTGAGGCCATTGGGAAACAATTTTATGGGGCCATGGGTCGTTGTCACATTATTGTATTATACGGCTCGCATTCAGCGCTATAAGTAAGCAATAAATGATATTTGTTTCTATAACCCGGCGTTTATTCGTGGTAGCGATATGTTTGTCAAATGGCCTAATTTGAATCGCTGTTTGTCTGTAACGAGTTTTATATTCTCGCTGTGTTCGGGCTTGTTTATCGAATGGGCATGTTTTCATAACGAGAGTTATTTTGTTTAAAAATAATTAAGGGATTTCCAATGAGGGTATTTCTTTGAAATTCGATTTATTATGGTTATACAGGGAATTTTGTATATAGGCATACTTAATAATATCGGCGTGTGTTTTAAAATATTTCATCAAAGGTTTTAAAACAACCCTTTTAACACACACGTATTGGTATTTTACAAAAAAAGATGGACACGCTGTTTACTTCAATTTGTTTGTACATGTGCTCGCTGATTAAAGGTTGGTCCAGTCGGCTTCCATATTTAATATTTCCATTTACTTTAGGTAGTTGTGGCAGGTAATAATTTATTTACTAACAAATTGTTACTTTCTCATTTTCATTTTATTATTTATTTTATTTATGGCTAACAAAACAGATTACAATTTTACAAGTAATATGAAACACAACTGTACATGACGACACCTTTGGCGCACTAGTCGAGTGATCGGCTACTATACGGTTAAAATAAAAAAAAATATACTTGTAAAACGTCTAGATTTTTTATTTTACCGCGGATAAATGTGTACGCGAATCTTCTGACGGTAACCAATTAAGCGTCCATAGACGAACCAAGTTTACGGACTTTCAGTCCATTTTTTTTTTAATTTTGAATATCGCTTTAGGAAATACTGCAAACAACATTTTTTTTTAGTTGTGTGAGACGGAAACCAAAGGCTTTGAATAGAATGTCTCACTACCCTTGTTCTATAAGTAGAACTAGTAGATGGCGCTTACGATAAGAGGCGATTAAGAGAAAATGAAATATAATGGTAAATTTACTTTAATACCTTGGATAAAATCCCTAAAATATAAAGAAACTACATTAATTTAGAAACAATTTCAGTACGTTTATAATTCAAATTCAAATTCAAAATCATTTATTCAGTCTGGGCTGTTACAAGCACTTGTGAATGTCGAAAAGCTACGCCATCGGTTCGCAAATCTACGGCGGGAGACTTTGTACTGAGAAGAACCGGCAAGAAACTCAGCAAGGGCTGTTTTTTTTCCCTGTATTAAATAGATATAGAGTCGTCAATTTGGAAAATCACTTCAATATTGATAATTCATGAAGTCACTTTCCATTACATAATATAATTAATAAAAATATAATTTGAAAACATGCCTATATTAGGAATGCCGTGTCATACGTGTCATAGTTTTAAAAGAATATATTAAAGTTAAATTAAAATTATAATAAATACGAGTAGTACCCAGTATAGCAAAGAGCAGACTCATCTCCGCTGGCAGCACCCGTTCACGAGCATGACGCATGAACCAGCCATCGCTTCGCTCAACCATGTTTTAGGGAACGTAACGACCCGCCTCACACGACACTGCCGAAGAGATTTTAATGAGAGTATGACTACCCTTAAGCCACAAAAGGATACAAATTACCAAAAGCAGGTACCCGTGTAAATTATCACAACTAAAAAAAAAAAAACAAAACAACCGCAGGACACGCGCATACAATCATTTCAGAACTAGAAATCATTTATTATGATACAAGTAACAAAAGTGTTATTATAATAGGTACAGTTAAATATACATATTATTATGTTACACAGTTACCTAAGAATATATTAACAATTTGTTTATTTCAACGAGCGAGGGTTTTTTAGTCCCAGACACTTCGATCATCCAAGTAATCCTGGACTCGATCATATCCTTTGCTCATTAAAGTTTTTTTTACTCGAGTTTTTATTTTTTAAAAGGTAGATTAACAATATTGTGTGGTAACTTGTTATAAAAAGTTATACATTTCCCCAAGAATGAGTTTTGTGTTTTATGTAATCTAAAATTTGGAACAGCAAGCTTATTTTTATTTCTTGTATTTAATTTATGAATATCGCTATTCTTAATGAAATTTTTGTAATATTTGTGTACATAGATTATATTTTCATAGATGTACTGCCCCGCCAATGTTAAAATGTTAATTTCTTTAAACTTATCCCTAAGGGAATAACTTGGTCTTAAATTATATATAGTTCTAATTGCTCTTTTCTGTAGTATAAAAATACTTTCAATGGTGGCAGCTGATCCCCATAACAAAATGCCATAAGACATTACACTATGAAAATAACTAAAGTAAACTAACCTTGCTGTTTCAACATCAGCTAGAAGCCTTATTTTTTTAACGGCATACGCAGCTGAGCTAAGTCTGCTTGACAGAGCATCAATATGGGTATACCATTGTAATCTGGAATCTAAGTGTATGCCTAAAACTTAGTAATCTCGACAAGAGATACCTCTTCACCATTAATATTTTAGGGTGTATTAACCTGCCTTACATTTGGTATAGAAAACTTAACAAATTTGGTTTTTCTCGAATTTATTGAAAGATTATTTAATGTAAACCATTGTAAATAGAACTTTTGATAGAGCACTATTTACCACGTCCGAATAATTGCTGCCTCTGTCAACTTTAAAAACAACAGAAGTATCATCGTATACAACATTGATTGATTGTATAACATTTAATTCATACTTACAGAGAAGTATAATCTCTGTAAGTATGAATTAAATGTTATACAATCAATGTTATACATTCAAGTACACACACACACACACACTCGTACACACAATATAAAAAAATGTACATTTAGTTAATATGAATTAATTAACTTGGTACTTTATTTCAAATACTTCTGATACAAGTATTTTCATACTTAAAAGAGTACTCTGGCCATTTTTATTGTAATAAGATATTTAATAGCGCATTATTATTAGTTAGTTTTTTTAATATATTTTTGAGGGACAATACTCTGGACTGAGTCAAAATCTGCATCATCCGTTTGATTCGGTCTTCTAATTACATTTGGAAAGAGTGGTCACTGTTGGGACGATGAGCTACAGATGTGAGAATAAACTGAAAAGACGAACATAAAACCTTCAAAAGACGGCTGTAAAACTTCCAACCCTCGAATCGACAAGAGCTATTAGAAAGTCATGCTAAACTCCGCCAGCGGCTTTGACAAAACGTTGCATATTTATAAGCGGACAAATAAAGACGCCCTACTGAATTTGGATCGTTAAGATTAGAATATAAGTAAGTGTTACTAAAGAGCTCCGCGGTTTTGATGAGATAATTTCCATTACTGACTTTAATTGAAATGTGACAGGCTCATTGTGCAATATTCTGATCTAAGGCAAATGAGACTATAATGGGCCACTTCCACAATGAAGCACAACGGAATGGCATTATAATGAATTTATATAGCAGCTCATTTTAATCTTAGAGATCCACTGAAAGCACCTACGTCTTGAATAGGAGACTTTAGATCGTCAGAATTGTATTGTTGAGATGAATGGAACTCATTATCGAGAGAGGGGTTTACCGGTGGGTTATATATTTTTGATCGCTCTCACGGCCCATTGGCTTTGTTGAAGCATTTTAATATTGTTATGGTAATATCTATGTGAAAGGTATTAGAGGCACATATACGTGCCACATTCTTCGGTATATTATGCCATGACATATGAAAGGCTGGAGAGAGAATGTATATCAGGGTCGTCTGCTTAGGTACCTCCATTTCAGCTCTTACTGCCACGAAATAAAAGTGTTCGCACTGATGTGTTCCAGCAAAGTAAGTAAGATAGGCAGTGAAATTATTGGGCACTGCGACTTTATATCTTATGTTACATGTAGCTATGGTTTATTTCTGGTTTGTTTCAGATCGAACAAGAACCGTATGTACTTGTAAGGCGACTGTAATCACTTATCATCAGGTGTCCAGTAAATAAAAAAATCATAAAAATATATTTTATACGAAGTAATTATTCACAGTACACAAAATACCACAAGCAAAATTTACCATCACTGAAGCTAAATTATTGATGATTGTAAATGATTACAAACTCCAGTAACTTTTTTATGTATGACGCAATTCATGTCATATGTAAATCAAAAAGTTTTATTTTTTTTAAGAATTTTTAAGAAATTTAAGAAAGAAAAAAGTTATTTTAAAATTTGTTTATAAGGTCATACTAATTAGGCGAGTTTACTGAGTTATGACGTCACAATTGCAGTGTTTTTAGTATGGAGCGTTTTTGAGCGACCTGCGACAACGCCGCAAACATGTCGATGTATCTTCAAAAGTAATAGGTGCAGGTGTACTGTTGGTTCTACAATATTTCTCACTTAAAAGATTACTCTTATTATATACAGAATTTAAAAAATTGTCGTCTACCCAATTCGTTAATTGAAGGGATTACTTAAAATTACACTAGATCCAATATCAATTAATTGTTTTAACAAACTTAACAATGGTGTTGAATGTTATTTCATGAACACCAAGATAAATGTTATGGCGGCAGTATCGTCGGAAAAGCGTTCAAAACTTAGAAAAGAAATATTTCGTTATTCGCCAGCTTCTGTCCGATATTAAAATAATACAGAAAACTTTTGACAAGACGAAAAAATTCGTTGAACACTTTTGTTTACTCTGGAATTTCATTATTATTTCTTTGAGCTACGTTTTGATGTAGATAACTTTGCTTATTTTTTATATATCTACTCGTAATAACACCTTAATTATGGGGTAACTTATTTCGTAGACGAAGGATCATCAGCATCTTTTCAGCCCAGATACGTCTACTGTTGGACATAGGCCATCAAGGATTTCCATAATGATAGGTCTGATGCCATCATCTGATAGATTAGAGCGGGTTTTAAGACTGTTTTCAAGAGCATCAGTCTGTGCTTTTAATTTATATTTATTCCACACAGACTCATGGCCGTGTTTTTATTGTGTATTTTTTTTACGGATCATAATGACTAATCCTCACGTTTATTGTAGAGTGAGTTACACTGTTTAAACTAAACTATTTCTAATAACATAAAATAATTTTATAAAATAATAAATTATATTTTTGTAACAAAGCAAAAACATAATAAAAGACATTGTCTATCGAGATAGGCAATGTTTTACGAGTATATTATGTTAATGACCCTTTGCTTATAAGATGACAACCCTCGGGTTGTCCTGTCTGTGGCTACTAAAGGTAGTATTCGATTCTTCGAGCTATATCGAGGACCTTCGTTCTTCTACGATTTGCATTATTTCTTATTTGATCACGTAGAAACTTGGAGTCTACCTTGCACCATTATTTAGCAGGTTTTGCAACCACTGCCTGGGACGGCTCATTTTATGTCTTTCAATAGCATATGTTGTTTATGTCTATTTCAGATGATCATTTACGTCGCCACCAAGAGACATAAGCCAATCCTAACTATGTTAGGGCGATTAGGCTTAGTCAACCACGCTGGCGCAGTGTGGATTAATTGATTACATATACCGTAGATTTTTTTATTTGTGTATGTAGGAGCGTAAGATAAATGTACATATAATATTCTAAAAACAATAAACGTATTTGTATATGGCAGGATCGACCCCAGGTCCCGCGAATCTTCCGAATCGTAGACAAATGTCATGCTTTATTTCGGCTATTTCGTATACATAGAATTATTGTACCGTCTTTTAAATTATTACTGATATAATACCCACTTTAAATCACTCTAAAGTCAGTGTACGAACTAACGGTGATCCGGTTTCTACTATTTATTTTGTAACCGCCATATGACGCGTGCTGGAAGATAGATAACTTGAACATTTTATAAAGTTATACCGCTGTCTCGGTCTGTTCGAGGCTAGTTCTTCAATCACCGCTTCCATTTATGTAGGCTATTGAGGGCAAGTGGGAGACTTGCAGCTCGTGAGTCCTGTGTCGTGACTGCTGGTGATGAGTTTCTGAGTAATTCCGAAGCGGTATGTTGCAGTAATTTTACTTAATTTCCGTTTCTTTAACCATACTGTCAAGCGAGCTACAGCAGTAGTAATTGTATTACTTCCGCCCCCCTTTCAGGTGTTGGAAGCTAGGATAAGCACCAACATACTGTCATCGACAAGGCTCTTTTAAACTTTCGAAACAGTGTAGAGTCTTCTTTTTTTCCTTGTCCGTTGTATTTGTTATCTTAATCTTATATCTGTTTTGACGACAATAAGTGCTGTACAGGTTTATGTTGAATAAAGATTACTTTGATTTTTCATTTGATTTTATCATTATTGTCAAACTCGCGAAAGTCATCTTTCGCCTTGAGGCGCTACGGTAGACCAGACGAGAATATGTCGCGATATATATAAAATATGGCGCATAATATCTAGAATGCCGTCCAGATCAGTTGGAGTTGGACGAACCCTCCTAATAACCTAACAAAATTAGTGTAATGTACATCTTTTATTTAACAGATAAGATTACGTAAATGAATTAGATCGCTAACGAAATGCTTGTTACTCATACTGTAACTAAATAATAAATGAAACAGCTAATTTGTAGCGTTACACATAGTTGTAGAATTATCGTCTAATAAAGTTACGCTTAATAACTATGGCATTCAATTAATCATTCCGCTGTCGTGGGAAGTGTGCTGGGTGCATTATGTGTTTGTCAAGTCCTAATTATTATTTAGATGAAGCTTAGGGTTAGGCGTTTATACAGTTTGTTAATTTATTAGAGCGTTTTAATAATTATTAAGTTTTTCCTTTTTGTGTTGGTCTTATATAAAGTGTGTATATGTTGAGTAGATCCTAACAGTTATAGTACTTTAAGGATCACATTCTAAAATTAAAAAATCAAACCTCTGTTTGAGAAATTTAGAAAGGAATAGTGCTATCGAGGTTACATAGCGCCATCTCTTTTCAATTATACTCAAGCAGAGATTTAAATTTTTGTTTATTCTGTGATGTAAACCTAAGAAGCGTGACCTTATTCATATTACATTTACTACAAAATTCTGAGCTATCGAATTGATATTATGATAAAAGTAATTTAATTTGGAAAATCGGTAGGTAATTTGATATTGATAATGATTGAGTATTAACAAATATTTATCCACATACACTATATTTAAGTTTAAATAGGATGTAACGGATAGCAATTATTTAATTGACATATTTGTTGTTATACAATATTGAATTGATAATTAGCTATAAGTATAACTATTAATATATATATTTTTTTGGAATCTACTAGTAAAATTTTTGAGTTACTTAAAATTTATTCGTATGGTGATAAAATTAAAAGTTATCGAATCGAAATATTCTAAAATTCGAGAGACCTAGTTCATTTGAAAATTGAATTTGATATGTACATTTATTTGATACACCTGGAGTGAAGGAACACATCGGGCGTCAACCTGGATACACCTGCAAAAATAAATTATATCTGTAGTCGACTGCTGACTAGGCCAGCGTGGATGACTAAAGCCTAAATCCCCTAGGTTAGGCTCGAGCCCCTATATGGGAACGTATATGAACTGCGATGAAGATTATAAAATTGTACAGGCATTATCAATCTGCGAATATGCAGCATATCGGATGTCACCAAAAGAAACACGTTTTTGAAAGAAAATCAATTTAAAAATTATTCCCCCAGCACATTGCATGCGACAACCTTGTGTTATTGCTCGCTTAGTTACTCGGGGAACAAGCGTTCCCAGTGGAAATGAAATGTCTGTCTTGTCTCGTCTACTAAAGCAGAAGGAATACTAATTATGTTGTAAACGTACAATATACCAACGTGACAATACGACAGTACTTTGTTAATCTTAAATTATACATAAAATCTATTTTTATAATTAATTGCAAGTCTTCATTAACTAACTAGCTGATTACTGACTTCATTCGACATTATAAACAAAAAAAAAATTGTTTAAAAAAAACGTCGCCGTACACTATGATTTTATCCTGTCTCGTGGGTGCAGACACAAACATGAAAATCTCACATGCAAAAACACCCAAACCGGAACAAATTTTTGTAGGTCATACAAAATATCTGTCCCGTGCGGGAATTGAACCCGCGACTCGTTGCGTAGAAGCCGATTACTCGAGCACTGCGTTAAACGTGTTGTATAAATTGTCGCCCAAGTGTTATTCTTAGGCATTTGTAAACTTAGCGCCATCGAAATATTAGTCGATTTGTATCTACATCATAAAGTTATTCTCGATTAAAAATGTCAGTTTACGACCCAAATTCTCGTCATTTACGGGAGGTCTTAATTTTCTGCTTTAATATGAAGAAATCTGCGGCTGAGGCTCATCGAATGCTCTCAAATACCTATAGTGAGGCCGCTATTAGTGAACGAACGTGCCGAGAGTGGTTTCAACGCTTCAAGAACGGTGACTTTGACGTCGAAGATCGGCATGGCGGAGGAAGAGAGGTTTTCGAAGATGCTGAATTGGAGGCTACTTGATCAAGACTCGTGTCAAACGCAACAAGAATTGGTGGGATCGTTGGGAGTGACGCAACAAGCCATTTCAAAACGCCTCAAAGTCATGGGAATGATTCAGAAACAAGGAAATTGGGTGCCGTACGAGTTAAAGCCGAGAGATGTTGAACGGCGTTTGTTTGCTTGTGAACAGCTCCTTGCAAGGCAAAGACGGAAGGGATTTCTACATCGCATTGTGACTGGGGATGAAAAATGGGTTCATTACGATTATCCCAAGCGCAGGAAATCATGGGGATATCCCGGTAATGCTTCCACGTCGACGGCCAAACGGTATTTGGTGGGACCAGCTCGGCGTAGTGTATTATGAGTTGTTAAAACCGACTGAAACAATCACAGGCGATCGTTCTCCCGACGTTGCTCCCTCGGACTATCACTTGTTTCGATCAATGGCACACGGCCTGGCTGACCAGCACTTCCGGTCTTATGAAGAAGTAAAAAATTGGATCGATTCGTGGATTGCTTCAAAAGATGACCAGTTTTTTCAACGCGGGATTCGTACGCTGCCCGAAAGATGGGAGAAAGTAGTAGCCAGCGATGGACAATACTTTGAATCATAAATTATACATTACCAGTTTTTTACAATAAAGCCTCGAATTACAGAAAAAAACGGCGGATGCAAAATTGTACACCTTTGTATTTTGATTGTAAAGTTTGATTAAAATATATTCAGTAGTTTTTACTTGAAAGAGTAACAAATGTTTATCCATATTTACAAACTTCCGCGTGTATTATATTAGTAGAGATGCTATTTTAAGTTTTTTTTCAAATAAGTTCAAGGGGTAGCCATGAGGGGGTAGCCATGAGATTAATGTAAATAAATGATATCTTTTGATGATAATAATAACGAACAATGAAAGCACTTGTACTTCAGACGGAACACAACGTAATAAAAGCGGACAACGTAATACAATCGAATACAAGCAAAGCTTGTCAAAACAGACAACTCTATTGGTATTAAGCTACGTAGTCTGCAGATAGTTGATACTGAAACAACAGCAAGTCGTGTTGACTCAACCGGAAATTCAATTTTCAACAAGTTACAACAGTTTGCTTTTCTGGACATGTAACGATTTTATAGGTAGTTTGGGCTTTATGGGTTTTATGATCTAAGAAATTGGACGAGATTTCGTGAAGGCGAGTCCTTTAACAAGTGATTTTGGAATATCACTCCAACTATCTATTTGTTTTTATGATTTGTTTATAAATGATTAATGTAGGTATTAAATTCGTTTATTTATTGTAAATAATTGTGTTCGTTATTATAATCTTTCTTAATTTAAATTAGTATTTAGCGCTGATTACATTTAAAAATAATTGCTGTAAGAGTTTATATGTTCGTATATCACAAGGTGAATTATGGTTGTACCTACATAATTATTATTTATCACAATATTATAATAAAACTCAGAAACAACAGTAAGGCGCTCACTTTACTCAAGCATACAGTTCAAAGATTTTCGCAGAATGCCCAAATGAGAAGTCTCCTGACCTCCCTCCTATTTATATTTTCGAAAACTCACTCATGTTTTTTTTTTTTTTTTTATACTACAACGGTAGCAAAAAGGCTTACGGCCTGCCTGATGGTAAGCAGTCACCGTCGCCTATGGACGCTTGCAACACTAGGGGCATCACAAACGCTTTGCCGACCTTTTTAAAAACCTATTTACTCCCTTTTTGAAGAACCCCATACTGTAATCCCCCGGGAAAGCCTCAGCAGGGAGCTCGTTCCACAATCGGAGCGTGCGCGGAAGGAAATTACGTTGAAACCGCACTGTGCGTGACCATTTAGGCTCCAGCATGTGAGGATGAACACCCTGCCGATGGCGAGCGGTGCGATGGTAGAATGTGGCCGTGGGCATCATGTCGAACAATTCTTTGGAACACAACCCGTTGTATAAGCGATAGAAAACACACAAAGAGGCACAGTCTCTTCTCAGACTTAAGGGCTCAATACCGCATGTGAGTATGGGATCGTCAACGATACGCTCAGCGCGTCTTTGGACCGAATCAAAAGGATCAAGTTGGTATCGAGGTGCTCCCGCCCACAGGTGACAGCAGTACTCCATATGGGGCCTGACTTGCGATTTGTATAATAGCAGTCGTTGCCTCGGAAGGAAGTACCGCTTAGCTCTGTTAAGCACACCTAGTTTTTTAGAAGCCAACTTGACCTTGTCATCTAAGTGACTTCGGAATTGAACGTCACTGGAGATGTTGACACCGAGGATCCCAATACTCTTCGAGATGTTCAAGGTTGTGTTCTGGAATTGTGGGGCTACAGTGAATGGGGCTTTTTTAGCGGTGAACGCACAAACTTGTGTCTTAGAGGGGTTAAATCGGACTAAATTGTCCCGCCCCCAATCGGAGACTCTGGTTAGTGTACTCTCGATTTCAGACACAAGTTGTTCACGACTTTCCTCCACAATGGAACGAGGGGTATTTGCACGGCCCGTGTAAACAGCATCTCCAGTGCTGTCGTCCGCATAGCAATGGATGCCGCCAAGCGACAGCATATCATTGATATGCAGCAGAAACAGTGTTGGAGATAGCACAGAGCCTTGTGGGACGCCAGCATTAATTATCCGAGTTTCAGAGCAGCTGCCGTCAACTACGGCTCTAATGCTCCTCCCGGATAAAAAGCTAGCAATCCATTTGCATAACCCCTCGGGGAGTCCGTAAGATGGTAACTTCGATAGAAGACCCCGGTGCCAGACCCGATCGAACGCCTTCGCTATATCCAGGCTAACTGCCAATGCCTCACCTCGAGTCTCAATGGCAGATGCCCAACGGTGGGTGAGATACACTAGAAGATCACCAGTCGAGCGACCGTGGCGAAAGCCGTATTGGCGGTCGCTGATCATATCGTGTTCTTCTAGGTATCTAAGGAGCTTAGTGTTAATCACACGCTCCATCACCTTTGAGAGAAGGGAGGTTATAGCAATAGGCCTGTAATTCGATGGGTCTGATCTATCGCCCTTTTTGGGCACCGGGTGTACATTTGCCATCTTCCATGAAGACGGTACCTGCCCTAAATGGTAGGAAAGCATGAAAAGTCGCGTTAGTACAGGACACAACTCTGGAGCGCACTGTTTTAACACCACTGCCGGTATACCGTCTGGCCCACTCGATTTCTGAACGTCGAGAGAAAGTAGCTCCCGCCGGACTTCCTTTTGTGTTATCCGGATTTCCGGCATGGAGTAACCACACCGCGGGATGGTAGGTGGCGTGGCGTTCCCATCGTCGATCATAGTCGAGTTTGAGGCAAAGAGTTTACCCAAGATATCGGCTTTCTCTTTAGCACTATGGGCCAAGTTGTTACTGGCATTTCGGAGTGGTGATAAGGACGACCGACAAAAGTTTCCTTCGGCAGCTTTGGCCAGCGACCAGAAAGCACGACTACCCGAAGGGTAGCTTGCTAGCCGCTCGCCAATTCTGCTGACGAAGTCGAATTTCGCTCTGGCAATAATCTTCTTACTGGCTCTCGAGGCTGCATTGTACTTACGTTTCACATCAGTTGCATGGGGTCATGTGTTCTACGAGCCGTAGTCCAAGCCTCGTAAGCAGATTGCTTAAGAAACAAAGCATCCTTACAAGACCGATTAAACCACGGACGTTTTTTTGCCCCCGCAGTTACTAGTGCGTTAGGAATAAAATACTCCATACCCACCAGGATCGTCTCAGAGACAGCAGCTGCGCAGATGTCAGGATCATCTGATGTGAAGCATAGTTGCCTCCACGGGTACGATGCATAGAATTCTCGCAATCCATCCCAATCTGCTGACCTGTATTGCCACATACGACGCAAACAAGATGGCCTAGGTGGATCTGACCGCGCGCATGCGACTTTGGTCCGGACGAGACAGTGGTCGGAAGAGCCGAGAGGTGCATCCACTGAGACAGAATATCCTTCCGAACGTGTGGTCAGCAGAAGATCCAGTAAAGAGCTTGTATGGTTCTCAATGTCTGGTATTCTTGTAGGAGAATTGACCAGTTGCGAGAAACCATAGGCCAGAGAAAATTCGTGAGCACACCTTCCTGCGTAGTCAGTGGACCGAGAACTGAGCCATTCTAGATGATGGGCATTAAAGTCCCCTAAAATCACCAACTCTGCGGAGGGGTATTGCTCAACCACTTTTTCAGTCGTCAATGTCAGGTGCTCGAATAATCGAGTAGTGTCCGCACTCATGTGAAAAACCGCATGGTAGCCGCATTGTAGGTTCTCAAAACGGAAGCGTTATAAATCTTAACTTAAATAATAATTTAAAACTGTGGAAGTGTGGAAGTATTTAAATTATAATCATATGTAAATATTTGCCTTTAATGTAAATTATAATGTAAGTATCAACCGTGGGAGAGCCATGTTTCGGCACGAATTGGGCCGGCTCGACCGGAGTGATACCACGGCCTCACAGAAAACCGGCGTAAAATAGCGCTTGCGCTGTGTTTCGCCGAGTGAGTGAGGGTACCGGAGACCCAACCACCCCCCCTTTCCCCCCTTATTCCCTTTTAAAAGGCCGGCAACGTATCTGTGACTCCTCTGTTGTTGCGGGTTATCGCTTACCATCAGGTAATCCGTTTGCTCGTTTGCTGAACTATCCCATAAGAAAAAGTATTATGAATATATTCCAAAAATTATTATTAGTTAAGTTCGTAATTTTTGGATGCTTTACCGATTTAAAAAACCCGCGCACTGCGCGCACTCCGCGCACTTAACAATAACAGTGTAATGAAATAGTTATAACTATTATTAAAAGTAATGTAACAATTTATGTAATGGATTTTTGAGACAAATTCGTAGTAAGTTATACAGCTGGATACAATAATTTTACACTATTATATCTATGGTCATGTTGCTAAGCACTATGTAATGGAAGCTTTTATTAGAATAAATAAGCAAAAGCAGTGGAATTAACTTATTTAATCAGGATTCAATTAATTAGGTTCACAAAACCATGGGTTGCTCGTAGTTGTAAAAATAAATATTTTTTCCGTAGAAAAACGGAATAATCAGAATCAACAAGAACCAGTGCTTAGCAACGTGACCATAGATATAATATCTGTCACAATATATATAACATACTTATGAACTAATTAATTATGAAAAATACGTAATCAATATATTCATTCGGATAGGAATAACTTAAAAAAATTGTAATCTCTTGTCAATTTTGCTATTTGTCAGTGGTGTTAATTAATTTAAGATTTAGATGTTAAAATAAATAAATGTGACCGGATCCGGTATAGCGACTTAATGATTGACAAATCAATGACTTTTAGTTTTCAGTATTTCAAATGGAAAAGTAACTCTTCTGGAGTCATTGTATCTTATTGTAGGAACGTGCAAATTAAGTTTTTCATTTACACTAAGCTTGAAAATCATGTTCTAAGACAATATTAATTGTTTTTGATAAATGAGATCATTAAATGATCTTAATTCAAAAACAATATCTTAGATTGCGAATTTTAAAACTTATCCAAAAGAAGACAACAACTCCATATCATTATCCGATAATGATAGAAAAACTGCATCTCGCGAAAATATTTTTATGCGCACAAAGCGAAACGTTATCGAATGCAGTTTGAAAATTTCCACATTCAAAACACTTCCCGATAAAGCTGAGCTTTTCAACCACTATATCACTTGAGGCATTACTTTTTAAAGCCACTGCTTAAACCACTATTGGATTCAAAGTGGCTCGGAATATTCGTTCTGGAAAAGTTTTCAGCTTCAACTTTGGTAGCGGGTTAAGACAAGGCGCGCCTACATTTAGGAATAACTTACCTGCATTTTTCTAGTAAACTGTAGACTATATTGTAATGGAAAGTCTATGAAAGTATAGCTAACTTGAATTGGTAGCTATATTGATTAGAGGATAGTGCAGATATAAATATTCTAGATATTGCCTAGTTATAAGAAATAACTTTTGAATTATTCGTATCACAACTAAAAACTTTGAAAACAAATCGGCAATTCTCCCACGGCAATCCTTTAACGCATGTACACCAGTGGTAACAAAATTATGAAATCAAAAAAATCCTCTTAAAAATTAGGTATTTTATTTTTATCTAATCTTTAAATGTGTTAATTTATATTTGATTATTTATTAGCTATTAAATTTAGCTATTAAAAATTACTTACTCGATTGAAAATTAAGTCTGTGGCTTAGGTCCAATATCAGCCGCGTGCGTAATTTTCAATCTAACTTACTTGTATGTTAATGAGCATAATTATTACTAGAAATAACCTGTTGCGGATATTCCTATTTCCCTTCGCTTAGGTAATCAAAGTTTACTCTTGCGTTACATAAAAGTCACGGATTGATCTTATGTAAAAAAATTACAGCCAATGAGGTTTTTTATATCTAAAAATCATAAAGACCAATAAGTTATATGTGCGTTTTTAATATTATATTATTGATTAAAAATCATATAGTAGCATGTTTATTGTATCATAACATTTGATAGTAGATTTTTCTTTCGGTCTGGTTTAAGTAAAAATATGTTTATTTTGAAAATACGACGTTTATCGAGGACGATATAAATTAAAATCGTTTATAAAAAATATTTTTTATAAGCGAGTAATAAAAAGTGCATAAGCCTGCCTTTAAGTTCATATGTTCATATTTTCATTTATACAATTATTTTTATGTTATTTTTTAAATGGTAATAAAACAAAAAAAATATAATAAAACAAAATCAACAAACTTTAATCGACAAAACAAAACCTTATATGTACGTATTTCCTAATCGAAATAAGTTTAAAAGATTGACGATGACTCTTTTTTTCAAGATGTCGTCATATCTAAGGTCCCGCATTTGAGTCCTGGTGGGGGCAGATGTTTGTGTGATGAATAGCATTTGTATCTATTCATCACACATTCATAAATGTTGTTATTACTTTTGATAAAGCTGATAAGTTTCTTGCGCCTATTCTTCTTATCAGCAAAAAAATATGTCCTGAATGGGTGGTAGGAAAAAAAAAATTGGACGATTCAAAAGAGCTTTCTATAAAGTCATATTTGAATAAAGTTGATTTTGATTTTATATACATAATTTGTTAGTCATAAATTAATCACTAGAACTTTTACTTCTCAAAGTAGGTGATTTCTGGGAGTTCAAATAGTTTGTTGATTTTTTTTTGTTAAATCATATATAGAAATTGTATCGATAAAGCACGTATAAACTAATAATCTAACGAAAATGTAATAAATATTAAAAATTAATATTCAGTTATGGTAGATATTGAAAAGTTTCAAGTATAAGACAAAACAATAGCTATGCATTTTATTGGAATGCTCATGTTTGTTTTAAGTTGGCAAGTGGGTGTTCCGCTGCGCCGCAGACAAGTTCCAACATGCCAGCACGGAACTCAGACACTTAGTTTAGTATACGATAGAAGTTTTGCAAAATAGAATCGCTGAGAAACTTACCAAAATGGAATGTTTCATTAAATTGAATGTGCGTTGGGGTTGAATTCCTGGGGAATAGAAAAGAGACATACCGCAACGAATACTGAATCGTAACTTAATTTTAAGAGCAACTTAAAATTAAGTAATTATTCAGACAACGATTTTTCGTAAATTCGTATATATTGAGACAATGAAAACACTCGTCACTGACAATCCGTCATTGAAAAAATTTTTTAACTTAGATAGATGGCAGTTGTCAGAGCTTTGACGGCAATTGTCAGAGCCTTGAGGATTGACGGCCGCGCAAAAGTCTTTGTGTGGCAGGCACATTACTATTCAAAGACTGGATTGAAAATACTGGACACCGCAGTGTTTACTCTACATTTTGTCTTCACTTGTTGTCTCTACATATTTTATTTCTTACTACATCTACTTAAATCACTCTTCTCATTTCGGTCCTTTTGTTCCTGTCGCCTTTTACAATCTAACTTTAATTTTACTCATGACATTCCTAATTGCAGCACTGATTTTTTTTTATATTCTTTCCCGACTTATACCATCCAATTTCTCTCCCTGTGTGGTTTAATTGATTTCACATCTTCTTGTTCTTTAGGAACCAAGTATCATTTCCCGTAATTAAACTCTAAGTGTGAAATAACCTTTTTTTTTGTTCCCCTGAGGAAAATGCATTAAATGCATACCCCGGCTGTGGCGAGCCGGCGGTTATGTGGGGCTCTCCTTCCCAGAAGGGGGAAGCCTACCCACTAAAAACCTCAGGGATGGCCTTCCTCAGGCATGTAGGGTGCCCCCGGGAACTCCAAGCTACTTCCGGGCACCCCCAGCTTCCGCTCCCCCGTCGGTACAGGGGAGCCCTCCTCGGGGGAGGCTACACTACCTCCCCCGGTCTTCTCCACCGACGACGCCCCCCGGCCACGGAAGGGGCATGGTCCGCGGAGTGTGAAATAACCTATAATTTTTTTTTCTGTTTGAAGTTCTTTTAAATTTTTCCCTCATTCAAGGTAGCTGAAAGAGATTGCTTTTAGCAATACGGCCGCCGTTGGTTTCTATTACGACAATGTATATATAACTTGTCGAGTGGTTAGTATATCATCCTGTGTCACCATCCCTGAGATGCCGGGTTCGAGCCCCTGTGGGGGCAGATGTTTGTATGATGAATGCGAGCACTAGTACCTTAGTCATGGTTGTTAATATATGTTTCTATCAAGAATATTTATATATGTATAACATATTTATGTCTATCCGTTACCCTAGTTCCCGTAACACAAGCCTTATAGAGCTATGAGCTAGGCTAATTGGTGTAAGTGTAAGAAAATTGGTGTTATTTCATAATATCAAAAAGAGGACCAATTTATTAGAGATTATAATTTCACATTTACCCTTTTAATTATTTATTTGTATATTTTATTTCTTTTGTTCATTTTTTGGTGCAATTATTATGCCACTTATTATCATGCTTTTTATCAGACACGGTCTTTTATAAGGCAAGGCAGTTAAGCGTATTCAATGAAAGTGAAGTGTACTATGTCTAATCTGTATCTAAGCTATCTATAATCGCATTAGATTCACAGGAACTATTATTATTACAGATCAAAAAGTATCTAGACTATTGCATTTTGATGGTTTGGTGGTAATAAGAACAGGGCTTGATGTATATCTGCGTCGAAAATGTTTTTTTGTAAAGAACTGACACTATTTACAGTTAACTGTATGACTTCAGCTAATTTACCGATATGAATTACAAAATAGTATTCGTTGTAGTGTTCACTAATAGATACGATAATACGCTCCTTGCACTACCGATAATATGTACATAATCGTATAATTTATTAACGGGGGGGTCATTATTGCCGTGCCTTGATAATGGGGAACGGCGTACGGATGAGGCGTTGAATATTCATGGAACTCTTGCTTTGTGGTTGGCGCATGTAGACCAAAGCTCGTGTGGGGAATATGCTGAAGCGAGCATGTTATTTAAGGAAAGCAGTATTAGGAATTTTAGTCTGTTCAAGTATTTTTAATGAATTGAGTGTACAGTGATTTGGACCTTTTAATAGTTTTAAGCGAAACGCGAAACAGCGTAGTGGTGATTAAGGCGCTGTCGTCACTTAAAGTTTTCTGGACTTAATTTATAGACTTGATACCCTAGACTTAATACAAAGTAAAAAAAAACAACACAGTTGACATTTCAATGGTCAGTATTTAAATTGATGTCTTAAAACGAACGTACGTCGCAAAGGGCAGAGGTGTATTGAACTTTCTCAATTGGCCAATTTTAATGAAATCCCTGTGTTAACAAGGGCAAGCCTCATTGCCTCTGTCCGGGCACATATTAGAAATATAATTCGGCTAATATAACTCAGGCGATTTTTGTGATATCTGTGAGTAGAAATGGAGAGGTGACTTCTAAATATACTATTTGAAATAAAATAATCCACTCGATAATTTTAAGCTTTATTTTAGATTTATTTAAATCTTCAAAATTTTTTGAAATAACACTCTATCTCTTGTTAGGTATTTATGAAAAAATGCAAAAAAAATATCCACCTAGGCTGGAACTCTTCCTTAAAAAAACGTGCTGACACTTTAACTACTTATTTGAGTATTAAGCACTATTCGTAGCAGTTAAATATTTTAACTACATTCTTCAACTTTTATTTCTTTAAGTCAAATTACACTTTATTCATTTTAATAATGACGTATCATTCTTCAAATCAAGGCAGATTTCTATAAGTGTGGTTTGGTTGTTGGACTGCATTGTACTACTATACTGTTAAATGAATTTTATTTCCAATCGATGCGATAAAGAAACTTTAAACATTTTTTTTGAGGCTCTCAGGAGAGAGAGGCTGAGAATCGGATATGAGCTACAAAGATGATAGAGAAACGCAAGTGATTAGAATCTCATTTCTATTAAAATCATAATACAGCTTAAAAACACACGGATATTTTTATCACCTCAAGAATTTGAGGGCGTAACAGCACCAAAGGGCGTATAACAATGCTTATTATGGAACCAAATGTGATAGTGCGGAATAGAAAATTGCTGTTCCTTACATTTTGTTCCTTGTAGCTGAAACAGCAGATTTTTATTTCGCGCTGGCGCACGTTGTCTTATGGTAGATGGTTGTTTATACTTGTAGGTGTGTTATATTGCAATACAATACAATATTGTAGGGTGATCCTCCTCGAATTTCACGGGTGATAAAAAACCTAATAACTGACCGACTGATATGAATGCATATTAAAAATTATTAGGAGTTTGATGTTTTACAAGATGCTTTATTTACAGAGAAGATATTAGAAGAGAAGATTTTCTATTCGATCTTAGCTACGATGAATGCATAAAATAGCCGTAGCCAACATATGGTGATGGCCATATTTACTTAAAAATAAATTATTAGTTTAGTTCCTGCGGATGAAGTCTAAAGCAGAAATCTAGTATAGTATTTAATTGGTTTAACGTTCAGCTAGATCAAGGTAGATAATATCGTTGCCGACTTGTAACAAGATGTAATGCTAACTAAGCTCAGCTTTAAGTCGCGGTCTTATTGGTCTTATATTTGGGAATGAGACCGCTCTTCAGGCGAGGGCGTGGTGTAGAAAATGTGATATCGCAGTACACAGTAATTCGCCGATAATTTCGTTAACACAATTCAAATAGCTACGTTTCCTTCTCTTTCTTATACGTTGCATTAATTACCTGTAAAATATAAATAACAATACATCGTAACATGGCCTCTAGATAAAGTTACATTCGCTTTCGTTTCATTTTATAACAATCACCTTATAACAATATATAGAAATGATTCTAAATTAGAGAATTATTTCCATATATTTTGTTATAACGAAACGAAAGCGAACATTATTACGAGTAGTGTTACTTTGGCTACAGGCATAGGTCAGAGATCTACGCAGTTTTAAACTTCGTTATCTGTTCATTACGAGTACATATATTTTTCGAAATATCATGATTTGAAATTGGAACAAGATCTTTCAATGTTATTTCGAGGTTCACAGATTTAATCGAAAATTTCAGAGGTTTGGTTGATGTTCGAATGAAAGAACTAAATACACAGTTGAGTTGCATTTTTTTTGCAACGAAATTTGGTATTATATTTGGGAACTGATATTTTTATGACCCTCCAAAAATTTACAAGGCAAATATGAATGGCCTAGTTGGCAGGGGACCTAAATGAACATACTTGGATCAAATAAATGATATATTAATAGAAAAAAAAGTTTGGATCGTAGGAAGTGTGAGGAAAATTGATATCTCCACCTACACCCTTGGGAAAGAGGCTTGAGTATGTCTGATTATAATGCATGTTTGTCTAATTGTGTCGATGCATACCTGACTGGATAAGACGTTATTGAATGCACTGTATTTTAAGATTACAATAGATTTTTTTAATGAAGTTTAACCTTATATATGTTTGTTATAACGCATTATTTTAACGCATCTATCTGTCTTTTTGTTTGGTGTTGCGGGTCTATTCTTCAAGTTTAATCCAATCAAATATAGAATCTTTCGATTCGAATCGAGTGCGGATACAGATACAAAGTTAGATAACAATATTGTTTAGTTACAAAATTTATAACGCCATATTCTGTCTATACTAGTGACATATGAATTGCTTTGGTACTCAAATGGATAATTTTAAAATTTTGTATTTAAAATTCTAGTGACATCAATTTTAAGCATTTGAAATGCAAAGGATTATGTTTGATATGCTAATTAAAGAGTATGTGATGTTCGTAACATTATTATTTAATAAGCAACATACTATAATTTAGTATGTGTAGTTGAAGGCTTTTCTAGAAACAAGAATATGTTACTATCCTCCAGGGTATCCTGTGTCCGGTTTTGTGGTCAAGACCGTTTTCAACTAATAATTAATATTGTCATATTTATTGGATCTTAGCTGTCCTATTGTGGGATTTTAACCCTTGTTCTATTCAAAGTACTCGTTAGTTAGTTCCTTTAAATCCTTTATTATTATTACTAAGTTTTAAAAAAGATTTTAATTTCTATCACTTTTATCAGTTACCATGTAATGAGTGATAAATACAATGCCTTCGCTATAATTGTCATTAAGCTTAGAGTACAATATATTTGTCTAGTCCAAAGCACAAATCGAAATTCGGTAACATATTAAAATAATTGATAGCGAAATAATTGATTAATTATCTAATTTAGAACAGTAACTCCGCAGTCTAGTGGTTAGTACCCCGGTTTCAAGGTGTCGCCATCTCTGAGGTCCCGGGTTCAAGTCCCAGTGGGGTCAGATGTTTGTATGATGAATGCGAGCACTAGTACCTTAGTCATGGTTGTTAATATATATTTCTATCAAAAATATTTATGTATGTATAATATATGTATGTTTATCCGTTACCCTAGATCCCATAACACAAGCCTTACAGAAGCTCTGTAAGGCTTGTGTTTCTTTATTTCTTTAGGCTAATCTAATTGGTGTAAGTGTAACAATTATTATTATTTATTTATATTTTGTAATTTATTGTACATTTTAGCATATTTGTTGTACAATAAGAATGTTTGTAGGTCAGGTTTGTATTATGCGCGTTGGATGCTGCCAGCGCAGTACCGACCGATGTGGAGATCCTTGGGGGAAGTCTATGTCCAGCAGTGGACGTCTGTTGGCTGAAATGATGATGAATAAAAAAAAATCCAAATTTGATGTCAGTTAAGCGTAATTCTCTCATCAAGTAAGCGTCTTCGTAACTAAAAAAGGCTTGCGTAATGCGAAGGGAATTTGGGAGCATTCCTCCAACCATAACAACAACAATAGACGGTGGAACATTATTCGATCCTCGATCCAATTAAGAATACGAGTCAATTGATGCCATGCACACAATACGTTAGAGTAGAAGAAAGGGCGCCAAGTTTCGCGCATGCGCTGCTCAGAGCTGGTCGTGGAGCCGTCAGTCACGAGGAGTCAGTCTTCGCAGCCACGTCACGGGAGCTCGACGTCGGCAGCCGCGAGACATACGACGATCGCAAACAAACTCGAATTAACGCGTGTGACAAGTTTAAATTCCGCTACCCCGTTCGGGTGGAATCGGTTAACTGATGACAGATTTAGGAAGGTAGGACACGTGCAATGCGCGAAGATCGGCATGTTCGCGCGCGGCGTCTTCTTCTTGACAGTGTTGGACTTCTGTGCAACATTCTACCACCACCAGTTCGCTGTGCACGTGACCGGTGGGCCGAGGCTCGCCGACGAGCTCGCACATCGACACGGCTTCGTGAATCATGGACAGGTACGAAACTTCGCGAAACTTTGCAAAGACATCTCCGATTGTCTCGTAAACATAAAAGATTCATCACCGTTTCTGAAATTCTGACAAACTTTGCAAACTTCCTCAAATACCTTCGCGACAATATTCTGCGATCCTCAGAAAGTTTCATATTGCTTACTTCAACAATAGAGTAAGAGTATAAAACTGAAATGTTATTGCTCCGTCCAAATTCACGTCCAACGTTTCTTGGCATGGTTGGCTACATGGGCAATTAGGCAATACTTCAGTTTCGTATCAAATGTAAGTAGGTTAATGACAAAAGTAGGCGCTATTATGGTAAATTTCCATCGATAAAGCTTACAACTCGTTGTGGAAAATAACCTTATATTTTTTTTGTATTTTACGAAATAAATGATGGACTAAGATGTCAGTGTTCATTAGAATGTTGTATTACGTAAAATACGGAAACGATTTCGTTTTGAGTAATTATCCAAATGTTTGTAAAATGTTCAGTTACGCAAGCATGATTTTATTTTGTAAAATTGAATCATGATTGAGACATATGTATGAAATATTAGTTAACGAATATCATTAATAAAATTTGCCAAGTCAATGTTGCTACTGAACAATAAAGAGTAAGCTACAAGAAATTGTAGTATATTAGATTTCTCAGCCAGTCTTACGACCAACTAACAATGTTAATAAGCTAACTACTTCATTTATCAATTGACTAAATAATTTAGTAAAAAAACATTTTAGCTTACATGGAAAAATACATTAATCAATAGAGATCAAAAAGAAAGGAGAAAGCAAAACAAAAGAGTAATCGCATCGAATCAAATAAAAAACGGATTCAATGGATAAGCTCAGCGTATTTTCACTAAGATTCTTGATGATATATAACATTAATGAATAATGATATAAACAAAGTTGGTAAGCTGCCGTTACTCTGCAACTACATGAACCTTTTATCAAATTAGACGATGTAGAAATAAATGTTACTTCTTAGTACATCAATTATTAGAGAGCGCGCTAAAATTGATTGAACATCAAATTTTTGGTGCCTTGTTATTGCACTATTTAAAGCTGTGGTTTCTAATCTTTGCAATTTCGTCTCTTAGTCTTTGCAAATCTTAGACATCATTTATTTTATTCCCCCAATTTTAAAAAATAAAGTACATGTAACTTATTTTATAAAATTGAAATTGTCAGTAAAAAAATTGTCAATCAATAAAATTGTCAGTAAAATTTTAACTTACATGTATTATGTATATTACATGTAAGTTAAAATTTTACTGACAAATGTAATATGTTTAATTGTGAAGGTTGGTACTGTTTTACATTTGTAAGTTTTTGGATGTTAGGTTTTGGTTTACGTTGCGTGTCAATTTTTTGCTAGTTACTTTCATTTTTTATAAATTTATTTGTTATTTAGGTATTGAGACAAGCCGGCTTAATCTTAGGGTTTATGGCTTTAAATAAAGATTAAAAAAAGGGTATTGAGACAATTTGTTATCTATTACCACATTATTATTGCAGGCGAAATTAGTTTAGGTTAAGAAGTTAGGAACCCACTTGTGGGTACTAATACAATACAGTGTGTAGATTTTTAGATTACCTGTTAGAATACCATGTAACTCAAAATGGTTAGGTTTTCAGAAGGATATAAAAATAGTCTGTTTGTAACATACCAATGCTTAAAAAAAAGAAAAAGCTTGAAAGCTCGTTACAAAAGCAGACGTTTTGCCTCGTGAATAAGTTCATGATTTTCAGTTACTCGCTGTTAGAAGCTAGCGACAATATTTAGGGTTCTGGTTGGTTAGACGAAACGATTCGGTTCTCTTTCGAAATATTTTTAGATACCAGTACTGGTTCGGTGAACGTTGCAGTCGCCTTATGATAAAATGAAATATGATTAAGTTGACCTTAGTAACTGCCATTATTATAATGTGAAGAAAAACCACCTTTATTGTTTCAAGAAAAGCAAGCAAATTACAAGTGTAGAGTCGAGTAATCCCTTGATGTAAAATCTAAAATGTCTTATCTTACTTTCAAGTCAAAAAATTAGAAAACTTTTGCTTTATGACAGGAATATGTAAGGTAGAGGTAAGCACTTAAGCACCAACTGCTCAAGTAAGACCCTCGTTTAGCGCAGACAAGGCAACACTTACACTAACTAGAAATGTTGTCTTTTTGTTTCGCTTAACATGGCGAGGCGATATTTATCAAAACAATATAATATCTCAAAAATAATCACGAAACGTATGGAAAAGATCCTTTAATATGTTTTTCGTACTCTAAGCTTTATCAGGAATTTAATTAATGTTAGGGATATACATATGTCTATTAATTAATTACACGTACCTAGAAAAAAATATCTTCGTAAATTTGAAATTTGACTTTATTATTAACACTGTTAAATTTTAACAAAAATTCTAGACATGAACAGAAAAAATAAATTCTATTTGCTCTCTATTTCTCTCCGAGAAAGGTCGATTTTGCTAGCTCCCATGAATTACTTGATCTCTGTGATAAATTTTGTTTACAGTAACTTCAGACCCTTTTTTTCTTTTTGAGAAACTTTCTTTTAAATCTTATGTTTATTCTATTTGGACCGTAGACGGTTAAAGTTGATTTTATGTCCTTCAAGTTACTTAGTCCTGTAACAAGATTCACTATTGGTCTTCTGATAGTGATGTTTAGATTTGATACTGACAGCTACCAAAGTGATTTTAATTATTCGAATGTACATTTATTTGACGCTTCTATGGCGAAAGAAAATATCGTAGCGGTATTAGTTTTGGACATCGGTACTTGTTTTCGAAGTGAATGTAGCTTAGGAAAATATAGGTTATGTAGCCCTGTAAAGAAAATGTGTTATGCTGACGAACGAAGCATTTAAAATTCTAATATATCTATATATCTATATATATATATAATTATATATATATATATATATATATATAATATATATATATATAATATATATATATATATAATATATATATATATATATAATATATATATATATAATATATATATATATATATATATATATATATAAATGTGTAATATTCTTTCTTTTAAGATTATATAATTATTCCTTAATAAATAGATTCACTCATTTTCATTTTCCGGAGGACACTTTGTTCCAGTGTTGTCTTTAGTACCGTTATATTTCTTATTTTTTCACTGCTCACTTATCATATTCCGGTTACAACATATACTGTGTTTCTTGTTGCAAATTAGTTGCGAATCTCATAGAAACGACATGTGAAACCACCAATCAGCATCTTTCTAAATACAGCAACATTGAAATTCACAAATAACATAGTATCCGAATATACTTATTGTAACGTAAGAGTAACCACCGTTATGTGAGTCAAGTGGCATTAAGAACGTACGCCTATTGAGATTTCCAAACCACGTGTTATTCAAAGGAATCTCGAGCTCATAGGAAATTGCCATTTTTCATTTTATTCCCCGGAAATTAATAAGTAACATTGCGGGGAACGTTTTAAAGGAATCTGAGAGAGCTGCTGAGCTTAACGCGGTTTTCACTCGGAGGGAGGAGGCAGTATTATAATTCCACAAAAGGAAAGAGCTTTAATGGGCGATATTCTAAATGTTTTGTGTTATGAATTATTGGTTAAGTGTTCGATGTTGTGTTGGTAAATGTTCCATTATTAGTATGTTAACGTATTTTACGTAATGGGATGAAAATAAGTTAAATATCATTTTATCGCTATTAATGTTAACAAAAACATACACAGTAATTATTGTCTCATATATAAATACATTTCAATAAGGCGTAATTGAAGCGTTTCTAAAATAGACAAGTTGTGTACAAATAAGATTTTTATTAATTTTCTAAGTTTTTTATTTATTTATTTAGTATGTCACTAAAATTGTAGCCAAAATGTCATCCAAATGTAACTCACGGGTATAAATATATTTGATGATAAGTATTATAATATTTATTATATTAATGATGCCCGGGGGGCTCCTTTATGTGTGCCCTGCACCTAGCCGCACTTTTTTTATTTGCAATGCATTGAATTGCATACCCCGAGAACCGGTAATGATGGCTTTCTTCCCCAGACGGGGGATACCTACCCACTAAAACCTCAGGGATCCCCTTGAGGGGATCCCCTCAATACGCCTGGATGCAAGTGCTTCATTCCGAGGGAGAAGTGCATCGCGCCCTAACAAGGCCACGAGAACCCTTGCGGACAAATACCACAATCTCGTTGGGCATATGGCGACAGAGTTGACCCCCGTAAGCCACTGGGGGGTGGCCACAGTCCGTCAGGTTGAACCCTGCCATCCCACGCCCCCAAAGACGTTGCGCCGACGACGCCATCAAAAGACGTTGGCCAGGGTGCATTGCAAGAAGGTCGTTTGACATCGCATTTTAGATGAGTCTTGAACCTGTTCTACCCAACGTTGAATTGGGTTGAAGAAGACTTCAATGAAACATTTGTTTGCTTTGCTTTTATCGCTTAATAACACAACTATTTTTTACTTCTTCTTCCACAGCCAATATCCGTTCCGATTTAAGTTAATTTTATATTTATATATTGTTTATATTTCTTATAACATTTCTTTAAGCGTGCATACTGATATGTTATATGTTTGTCAGACTAGAATCTTCTGGCGAAAGACGAATTATAAAAGAGGAATTATGTTGATTTTCAAAATTCAGTCCATTGCCATAATAATATGAAGTAGCAGTTTTCTGAAATGCTGATGCCACGTTCTGTAACCTACTTTCCAGTCATTTGCTACAACTACCTACTTAAGTCCCAAGTCGTTACGTTGCCTGTCGATTCGCGGTTTCCTTTTTGCGGCTTGTTTGTTGCGACGGCTATTGATTCCATGTTTGACGTGGCGTGACTATTGCTACTTAAGTTTACAGCTCTAGTTACACGTATATAGATATATAATGAATTAACCTTTATGTTATGATTTTGCCGAAATACCGCTATTAGCTAACGGAAAGATCAAATTTAAATCAAATTAATGTTCTTTGTAACAAAAACAAAATATACAGGTAGTTGTTAAAATGGAATTTTACTTAATTTCAAATTTCAATTACATAGTGGTACTATTACTATATCAAAGTTTGTAACATTTATTTCTGTAGGTTAAGCGTTTGTATTTTTTTTATTACAGTTCGTGAATTAACATCACAGTATCGTGATTCGCACACTGCCTTACTTCTCGCCACTTTTACAATAATTAATATAAATGTAATGAATACCTAAAAACGTATGTACATTGTACACTGAGTGTCAGTTGGAAATGATGAAGTTATGTTGGCACTTCTGCTTTTCATATCATTATATCAATAGTCATAAAGTTGGATTTACAATGAGCATGTAGCATCAAATCGTTCCTCTGAGATTATGTTGGCACCCACATAATCTCAGAGGAAAGATACCCATTGTTGGATATAGGCTTCCTACGGGTCACTGATCGGGTACACTGATCGGTCCTGCGCTGCTAATACTCAGCGCCTTCCTGCGATCTTCACCAAACTGGCGGTCCACCTCGTAGGTTATCATTTTTATTATGTTTTATATCACAGCTCTTATACGTCCCCACCGAGCCTACCTCAACTATGGTAGAGACTTTAGGCCTTAGTCATCTCAGTCCAATGTAGATTGGTTGACTATAATTATATCTAATGTGTGTTGATCTATGTAATTGTGTTATTTTATGATTTTGAAAAGAGGTGATAAAATATTGGACGTTCTGAGTTTCCTGCCTGTTGCTTAAGAGGATCTCCCAATTTTCTATCAGGTGTAGAGTACCTTTATTTTTCCTTGAGCGTATCCCCGTAAATGATTATGTTTCTTTTCTTGTCCTTTAATGATAAAATATAAATTTATTTGACGTCAATAAGTGCATATAAAGGTCTATGGTGAATAATAAATATTTGGATTTTTTTTTCTAAATACCAAGAGCAGTGCTTGTATCGCTGTGACCTGCTTGGAAGGGTAAGAAATGATAGAAAAGTACGGGTTACCTCATGTTACTAGTTTGCAGCGTACATTATGATCCTTGTAGGGCTTGTAGATTTGTTATGAACCTAACATCACGTAGCATATGCTTGCTTCGCTTGTTTCGGCCTAAAACTGTGCTACGAGTACATCAAAGTAAAAAACAATAATGGTGATAGACTAGAATCTTTAGTTCCAGTTTAACAATTTATTAACAGTAAAATATAGCAATAAAGCTACTGGGAACCGTGTTTTACATCTCAGATCACAAGTTGTCACGTAGCGGAAGTTGTCACTACGAAGCAATATGGCGCCCAATATGGGGTCCGAACCCATGACCCTTGGGAATAAGAATCTCATGCTTAACCAACAAAGTCAGCCGAGCACTTTTCTAGGGCAATCCATGGAAACTATCGAGAGATGTTTAATATTCCCATACTTAAACTCTTGACTTGCATAACATCCATTTATTTTAGACTGCAAAAACGTAGATTTTTAACTGCATGAGCGTAAGATTAATAACTGAAAAATATATAGTCAGAAATAAATAGTTACAAGACCTAAGAACATTCGACAATATTCCAATTTTATAAAAAGTTATATAAAGTAAAAAGTTGGCAACATATACAGCGGTTCTTGACGACCGCGTTGTGTGTATAAGAAAATTGTGACAATTTACTATCAGGTAGACAAACTGCTTGTTTGACAATATAATTCAATAAAATAAAAGTCTGTCAGTCTCCGGACGTTTTACCCAGGTCGAGGCCTGAGCCATTCACAATATTTATCAACGTAAACTTAACATAACATAAAAATACTTAACTACTCGTCGTTTTCCAATTTTTATTATGAGTAACGCCGTTAGCAAACTCGACACGACTGATATCTTTACAAAGCCGAATGTCAATTTCTATAAAGTGAGTTGTTATTTTGTAACGCTTCGATAGATCGACAATCGTAATCGGATTGGATATTTGCTTGTGAAAAACGAAATTACGGTTATCAGATATAACTTTCGTTATTCGAACATTTTGAAGGCAGTTGGGATTGACAAATGCACAAATAAATGTAATAGGTTCTTAATAATGAAATTACGGTTTTTTCCCAATTAATAATATTTTATATTTTAAAATTTACAACTTTTTAATTTTAACGCCATAGAAAATATATTTTTTTAGATTATTTTTTATCAAGTGCCAGTTTTGGTTACATTTAATCTTCGAATTAGGATATGTTAAACTAAAAAAAAACTCTAAAATATCTGCTGTTGTTTTACGTCACAATATTGTATATTATTAACTATATATTTATGACAACTATTTTTTCTCCATCAAAATTAATTGATTACTTAGTTTAATGTTTATTGACGCGAGTGTCTAAAAAAATTGTAAAGCTATTATGGAATGAGCCAAACTCTTTGTAATCTCAATACGTAACTTCAATTTCATACTTTAACCCGTAATAATAATTTCAAGACAACAAAGTACCTAATTAAAAAATATTTATTTTTGCTAACCTTCAAAAGGGAATACGACATAACGTTTTTTTTACCTGACGTTTCAAAAAGGTTACCAGCCTTGGCCACAAGCGGAATGGAACTGTGTTGTGAAATTCCCGTGATACGGCGGTTTTTGCGAACCACTAGCATTTTTTTTTCTTCTTCTTGTACATACTACACTCACACTGTCTGTAATTCGTAGACCTATATATACATACTATGAAAATTGTGTTTGTATTTTAGTCACCACTGGATTCCACGCAATTGATAATCATCTGATACCATCTTCCTGATTGAAATTGTTTGGATGTATTTTATTTTCGATCTCTTCACGCACTGAACTTACGTATGTACTTACTGACTTATAGATAATAAATTCAATCCACGGTTGGTATCTATATATTTTAAAATGTTCCACAATAACCTGTTAATAACTAAATTGCTGTTTTTTTTGCAATATGGTTCTTGAAATATTCAGCAAAAGATCCTTTAGTTTGGCTTATGTATGAAGCACCACAGCTGCAATCATTTTTTTATCTAACCCATAGGGCCCTTATGGCCAAGGTCTGGCTGAGTTTAGTGACTCATCCTGGCTCGAGTAGCCTCGATCAGTTTGGACTCCAATAGTCACCGTTGCATTTCGATTCGAGTTTATATATGCATTAGGATACGAAAATTACTGTTATGACTAGCGATGAAAAAGCTGTCTCGTGGCCAAATGATAAGTTTTATGCGTTGTCTTTTTTTAATATAATGAAAATTAAGGTATTCCTTTTACACCTGATGATTATTTATCGCAGCAGATGCACACAACAGACACATACACTAACGTCTGCACTCACATATACACATGCAAACACATTCACGAAAAGGCACACACATATAACAAAAAGAGACGCACGCGCTCTTTATTTATTAAGTTATAGTTTCCTAAGTTTAGTCAAGAAAGGAAAAATGTTATGATTAATCTATTGATTACTTTCTTTATATCTTTTGTATTCTTTTTTGAATAAAATGAAAACAGATTCTAAGAGCGAGCTCCTCCTAATGAAGCATATATAGAAGCATAAGTTTTTGATGACCAATGCAAGATTTCGCTTTGACTTATTAATAACCAAGGAGTCGGTTAGTTCTAATTCTGGCTCTAAGCTATTGCCAATGTTATTGTAATATAAGTAATGTAACAATATGTAAATACCAATTTATATTACTCTAATAAAAGATGCATAATAATATATTATGAAAGAAAAATTATACTACCTACGACATTAGCTACTAATGTAGCCAACATTAATAAATGTAACTAAATATACAATAGAAAAAGCACTTAAGTACAAAAATAATAGAGTATAGTATTCCATTCATTCACAACGGAGTGTTCACGAAGTGGATCATGTGTATTTTGTGCTCAAGTCTTTTGATTAATATCCTTTCAAAGTAGAATTGATTTTTTATGAATTATTGTCTAGTCCAGTGGTTTCCAAAGTGTGCCGCAACGTAACTTATTTTAATATATTTTTTTCTCTGTTTATAATTACAATGTAAATGATTTTTTCACCTAATGTAGTTTACAAAATTTAATTTTTATATGTGCTCTGATAAGACAATGGGAACTGTATTTGATACTTACAGCTCGGATTTCTTTTTTTTCACAAATATCTCAGAATTCTGATATATATTTTTCTAAGTTGGAGAACCTCTACACTAATATGAGTATAGAAAAATAAAGATAACATAAATTACCAACTCAATGAGGGCATCTTAATCTTCTTGGAATTTCGCTTACTTTAAAAAACGTACACTAGATAGCGGTAGTTCTATCACTGACATTTGACAACCAACATTAATACCTAATATTTACCTTAAATATACAAAACACCGCTTTTTATATATAATTAATTTTATTAACTTTGTTTTTATATAATAGGAATACAATATGTAATTATAATATTTTACAAATAAACAACAAAAATAAACCTAGAAAGATATATAGTTATACCAACAGATGTTAGGTGGTGTTTATTCTACGAATAAACGATTTAGATGTATGTATGATTTAATTATAGCACTAATTACACTATATATTACAGCATCCAAAAGATGGCATTATATCTTACATAGACAACATATGTTAGTACTGTAACGACATCTATATATTTATTATATTATATCGTGCTAAAGGGGTACCAGCAACAATTATAAGTTTTACATGTTTTTGAGTCATTGGTGTAGAATTCTACTCCAAATTCATGGTATGAATTAATTTTTTTTATTCAATTTGAGTTTTGATTTAAATCATTATTATATATGTAAGTAAGGTGCCGTCAGACCATTTAAGATTTGGAATAAGGCAGACCGAATAATAAGGAATATTTTATAACAAAGGTAATGTATCTGTTGAAGCATGTTAGTTTGTAACTACAGTGAAAAGTTTTGAAGCCTGTCTGATGGTTAACATGAACCTATTTATCATACACGGCCATATTCTATTGTGTGAAGGCTTATAGTGTAATTGATATTGGTTCGTCAGAAAATTAACAATGCCGAGTGTTTTGATATTAAAAATGGCGGATAGCTTCAGCACGCGACTACCTGTAATGAACTGTTAATATATCCACAATATTTTTTTTAATACAACTTGTTACTGGCACTTCTTGAAGTCAAATCTAATTTTGAATTTAGCCCTGTATACACATACATCATACACACACAGGAAAAGTAAAAAAAGTAATTATCTCCACCTGTTTGGAAATTAGGAGAGCCTTTTTGAAATGAACAAACAAAAACTAGGAGGGTATAATTTATTAACTCTTCATTCCGTACGTCATTGGAATTGTTTTTGAATTTTTTTTTAGATAGATGGCGCTGAGGTCTCACACTGATCGGGAGATTCAGGGGTTAGGTGTCGATCCTGCCATTTACTAATACTAGTACATAAAAAAATGACTATCTATATAAATGTGTAGGTACTCTTTGAAATTTTGCTGTATAAACATGTACTTGTTTGTTTTAGACTGCTATTTTATCATAAATATTCCGTTACCGTCCTTAGCTCACATTTGTCTTGATAATTTATTTTTTATAGGTTTAATTTTGTTATAATAAAGTATTTAGCTATGTATCTAAATACATTTATCTGATATTCTTATTGTGAAACAAAACGTCGTCTGACAACCTATGTAGGTATGCACACTTGTGAAATTCTATGTCAAGTCTGCACTGGGCTGTCATAGTGGATTATGGCCTATTCGCTTTAAATCGTAAGAGTAGATTCGTGCCCCTAGGTGTGGAAGGATACGCTGTGATGATCGCTTAAGAGTAGAATTTACGCTGATGCTAGCGTTTGCATTTCCAATTTTATACACATCTGCTATTAATATATAAATGCACTTTCTGGGCTAGCTGGGCTAGCCTTCGATACATCATAAACCTCGCCTTAGTCTTTTTGAGTGGGCTGTGACCAGTATACAAAAACTAACAAATTTTTAACTGTCATGGAGTGGAATCTGTAAAGGGTCGCGATTGAAATGTAACCCTTTGTAATGAGCATGCCAGTGACTAAGCAAAGGTGTCTTATAAAATCGCATCACATTTTCTTTAGCACGTTGGAGGCGTTAGGCGCTTTGGCAGTTCGTTGCTCATTTGTTTACTTCGCGCATTGATGTCACGGCGCGGCCTACTTACTTACTTCGCGCTTTTATTCTTTAACGCCAGATTACTTTGCATCGCCTTGGACGTTTCCAGAACGTTGGATACCTCTTCGAGTGTCAAGTTGTCTTATCTTATGTATTAGGGTGGCCTCCAGGAAGAGGGGCCTTCGCACTTCGACCTATTGATAATATCGTATGCACTTCCCCTGATATTAATCCGTATAGCCATCTTCCCCTTGGTTCCAGTCAATCATGCCCCTGAGCTTGATATCCTTCAGTAGTATGGCCCTATAGTGTTTGTAGGTTTAGGGTATCCCATTCTCGTTAGCTTCAGTTTCTACTAAGTATTTCATAGCTTCCTTTTCTTCTTTACAGGCTCTACATATCTTGGTACTCACAAGTGCTATCCTTTTCATTTCTCTAGTGTTAAATGGACGGTCAATGAACCAATCATTTAGGTGAACCTGTGCTCACCTGATGGTAATTGACTATATTGGAACATGTTTTTGCATGATTTTCAGTAAATCTGCTACCAAAGTTATGTAGAAAATATTAGCGGCGAGAATTCGCAAGTTTTGCGCTAGAAATAAGCATACATGCAAATAACCATGCAATCCCTTAATATCCCTTTTGATTCTTTCCTTGCTTTCCTTGTTACATCACAAATAAAATTGTTAGGCTAGACTTCATCCTCGTTAGATATAACAATAAAATAGAAATGTGATATAATTATCCTGTTTATTCCCATAGTAAGTTATCTATGTCTTTCTTGAGTCCCTGATTCAAAACGGAACTGAATAACATTGCTTGTCAGCATTTCAGTTTGTTAGAATTCGATTATTTGATAACATCGTAGAAATTTAAAGAATTCTGTCGTGTTCGTCTCGAGAATTTCATCTGATGTGACTTTTTTTAAATTTAAATCAATGATAGCCGTCAAATTAGTTTGACTATTTTGTTGAATACATTATTGTAAGAAATGCTTTTTTTTTAATAGCGTCGCCTCGCAGTAGGATTTTTATCCTGTATCGTCCATGCAGTTAGAAGCATCTTATATGTACATACCCAAAAACCGAAACAAATTTCGTATTAATATATATATAATTGTAGGTCATAAAAAATGTTTATCTCGTGCGGATACCGAACCCGTGATCTGTGACCCCAAAAGTGTCGTCACTTGAAAACAGTGTTATAATTCAGTTAACATTTCGTGTTATTCAACAGTATATAACTAACTATTGTAACTTTCATAAACAGTAATGCAAAAGTACACATAATCTATGGCAGAAACTAACTAGCGATATACCTACCATGTTTGTATCGTAATAAGTGGAAAACTGGGAAATATATATATATATAATATAACGGACAACTAATATGTACTCCAGGTAATGGACGTGTCCGGGACATATGGCGGTCGAATCGCGAGAGCGCACCCCGCCATGTGCCCCGTATGAGCTCAGAGAACTCGGGGGGGTTTTAGGCCGGTCCTCTTGACCGGAGAGCCCCACACACGGCTGCGTCTTGCCAGCGCGGTGTCATGGTGCACAAGGTCGCATTTGCCCCCCTCAAAAAAAAAGGTAATGGACGTTAGCGAGTGTAACAAATTAATCTGAGGAGATCTGTTTGTCTTCAGTCTTGAGGTAGCGACTGTACTTATCACTTCATGTGCAACAAAAAAACTTTAATATAGTGATCAAAATAACTCTTTGCACTAAGCATTGTATTAAACTTGAAATTAGTTTATGTCAGACTATTGGCTCATATAACATATTTTACAATGACTATTAAATTACTTTACATTAAATTGTTTTATTATATTTATATCAAATTTATATATTTATTAATATTTTCATATTGTAAATTATACTAAAATGTCAATTCATAATAAACAAACATAAATAATAATGATAAAATCAAAAACTCTTCGGCAGTGGTATAGAGAGATGCCTCTCATCCGAATGCTGCAAATATGAATAGTTAAAGTTTGAAGCATTCATTTCCAGAATGATAGTGGAGCAACCCCGCACTGTGTGCATCAAGGTTCGTGGCGAATTACACCAAATTCCACTCGATTTAACGTTGTGTAAATGTTTCAAAATTTCTCTGAAGATAATCTGAAAGGAATTTTTAATTAAAACAAATTTAAAAAATATATGACATTTGTTTAGATTTCTATATAATAAAAATTAAGATTTTTATTATATTTACTTGCCATTTTATTTAATAATGGAATGCTATAAAAATCCGAATATGTCAAAGAAATATTAAAAAAAATATCATAAATTAAACTTATAAATAATAGAGTTTCTTAAATGTATTTAATATAATATAATATATATAATTTAATATTTCTCTAGTTTTATGGAATATAAATGGCAAGTCTATTTATATTTCTTGTGTTCACATTATGTGAAGGATTAGAATCCTCTAATCCCTCACAACTTTCTATTTGAAATAAATAAAAAAATATACTTACTGCAGGGAATTTATATGGAACTAATGTCAGGCTCTTAACTTAATAGAAATAAGAAAGATTATAAAATTTATACAATGGTCTTTTATTTATACTCTACATGGAAGCTCATTAAAAATGGATAAACATTTCTCCAAGAACGAGCTACTAGTTTTATGGATTCTGTAGATAGAAACGGAAAATTTATTTACGTTTTTTGTGTTTTATTAACAGTTCTAAGTTTATAAATAACTGTTTTTTATATAAATGGTATTTGAAATTGAACATATTTGACTTATAAAACACTTTAATTCCTGACATACGTATAGCTATGACAAGAAAAGGAATTTTCACAATGTGTTAAGATGAGTCTACGACATGTAAAATCAATCACCCTACGCCTCCCAGCAACGTCTTAACGTAATTTAATATATTCCGAAGCTATCATACCGTTCATGCAAAATTAATATAGACGCCTAGCTTACTCAATCGCTTTAATCGCGAAAGCTCCATTCTAGAAAGTCAAAGGATTCATTTTCCATTCGACATCCCGCTTTGACAATATCATTATTTAGAGTAGTAAAATCGGGGTTGTTCGTTAATAATAGGAATGAATCTCGATGTGTACCCTCATCTCCCGTAGTCATAACTTGGAAACTTTCCGATATATTATGAATAAGTCCGTCACACCCGGATCAGGGTGCGGGCTGTCAAAGTTGTGACAGGTGATGGTTTGGTGCCCGACGACTTTTAGCGGAATCCATATCGGGTCTTATAGACCATAGTATTGTCGTAGCCTATTAGTTTATAGAATGAACATCGTACAAACCCAATGAACTGAACACAGACAATTCTTTAGAGACGATTAAAAAGATTTTTCTCGAAATAATTTTAAAGCGTAATATTGTTAATTATGTGTATATATATATATATATATATATATATATCTAATATATATAAATCTCATGTCACAATGTTTGTGCTCATGAACTCCTAAACTACTTAACCGATTATAATAAAATTCGCACACCATGTGCAGTTCGATCCAACTTGAGAGATAGGATAGTTTAAATCTGAGTGTCATCATCATCATCATCATCATCATCAATTTTAAAAATTCTTTCACCAATAGAAAGCCACATTATTGCGGAGTGTCATCATCATCATCATCATCATCATCATCATCAGCGGACGGCGCGCGATGGCTTCGGGTTTAATTCAGTTCGCTTCGTGCTCGCTTCGGGATATTAATATTATGCCCAACGAAGTGGGCGCGGGTCAGCTAGTATATATATATATATTTATATATATATAATATATATAATTATCTAATATAATTTATATATAATTATGTTTATAATATGTAATTGAATATGCTTCGCAGCTGTTATATTTCCGTACCCTTACTAACATTCAATTTAAACGGCAAAGTTTAAAGTACGGATGGATGTTTGTTAACTCTCTCATGTAAAAACCACTGAATTGATTTTTTGTTATATGTGCCTTAAGCTTGACTTGTATCGTAGAGGTCAGACTACAATTGGGTAGACGACAATTTTTTTAATTCAATATATAATACAATATAAAGTACTCTTTTAAGTGAGAAATATTGTAGAACCAACAGTACACCTGCGCTTATTACTTTGGAAGATACATCGACATGTGTGCGGCGCTGTCGCGGGTCGCTCAAAAACGCTCCATACTAAAAACACTGCAATCGTGACGTCATAACTCAGTAAACTCGTCAAATTGAGCGCATAAACAAATTTTAAAATAACTTTGTTATTTGTACGTTTATAGGTATACTTTCTATATAAAATAATGTTACATTTAATGTGAGAATGTTAGAAATGTGTTCGTTTCATTAGAATTACGTAAATAATAATTGCTCATTTTTTAGAAATCTAAAAACAATATAAATTAATAATTAAACTGAAATTTCTATATTGACATACTTTCATGAGATATACATTGCTCAAATCAGATAATTATAGTATAAAAACGGCTATAATAATTTGTAGTCGTCTACTTAGTAATAGACTAAAGTAAAATAAATTACTTAATCTACAATGTTCCACAGCTCGGGAGTACTAAATTATATATAAAAATTAGATTAGATATAACATTTACTTTCTACACTCAAAGTTTAGTTAGATTATTAATAATAAAATAAATATTAGATAAATTAGTTAATTATTTTGGTAGATAAATAGTAAACAAAACAAACGGTATGATGTGAGCATATGTGGGTTTTTGTAAAGTTAAAAAAGAACATGCTATATCGAGAAGCCCGATCTCAGGAGCCGTACTCGTGAAATCGGTGTACGGTGTACTACGAGCGCTTATCCTTGTCGCTTCGCCACATGTCTCGCTCGCAGCAATTGTAACTGTATGTAAGTTAGAGTAGCATGTTGCGACCGCGGAGACGATGTATCGGGTTTGTGCGCTCGAAGTGCGGGACCTGGAGACCTATTTTTGAATTACGAATGGGATTTCGAAATCACCGCTGACTAAATAGTCGTCAGCAGTGACTTTGAGGTCACGGATTCCTAAATATCCAATTTTTGAAAGTCGTTCGCAGAGCTGCCAACATAGATAAAGTACACGCATAAATGTAAGAGTTCGGTTCCACGCAGAATGTAGCCGCTGCCGGTTAGTGCCGGCTTAACCATTATGGTTATATATGTATATACATATATAACCATATATATTATATATATATTTATATTTCATCATTATATATATTATATATATATATATATATATATATATATATTATATATATATATATACATATTATATGTATGCTACATTCATATATATATAGGTATATCTACACACACATATATAATACGTATAATATACCGGTTATTGCCGGCTTAACCATTGCGGTTATTATATACATATATATATATAGACTGAAGATCAACACATCAACTTCAGATTCTTGTTAATATGTTCTCTAAATAAAACATAGATAACATTTCCACAAGTAAGTATGACTTGATTACGAGTGGGTGAGGGCACTCGTAATGAAATCACACGTGTGACTAAGGTAGTCACATCAGTGATATTCAAAAATAGCAATTATTGAAAACCGAATCATAAAAATAGGTCTCCTGTTCTTCAGCTATCGCATTGTTCCACTACCGACCTGTTTGATATGTTTTTTTTTTTGTACCTACGTAATGTGTTTATTGTATTGAGACAATGCGAATCGGCATCACTCGGAAAAACTAGAATTAGTTTATGTAGTGTTGTCCTTTATATTGTGAACACGTTATTGTTAATCTTATATATAAAAATGAATCGCAAAATGTGTTGGTAAGCTCATAACTCAACAATGCCTTTACCGATTTGGCTAATTTTGGTCTTGAATTATTCGTAGAAGTCCAGAGAAAGTTTGTACGTAGAGAAAATAAAAAAATAAAATTTGAAAAACTGTAAAGTCAACATTTTTATACAAACAATTTGTATTAATACTTAAAAGCCAATTTGAACCTTTGGCAAGACAAAAAAGTGACGTTAGTTCTGTCAAACAAATTTAATGTCATCATATGTCATTTCAAGTAGGAACAAAAAACTGCCACTTTACAAATCTTTTTGACAGGACGAAGTCTGTCGGGTAGTAATAAATAAATAAATATATAAACTTTTTTGACAATATTTGACTAAGATACAGATATAAAAATCAATCTGTCAAAATTAAATATATAGGGAAATAGCAAATAAAGTAGTTATATAAAAGAACTGGGGTAATGTTAAGAAACAGTATATCATGTGTATATAAACGCGTGCGCTTGTGTGGGTGTGAGGGTATGCAGTTGTATATGAGTGTATATGAATGTAATTGTGTTTATAATTAGTAGTACAATTCACAAAACATTTTAATGAACTTTATAGCTTATATGCTACAAAATATAACGATAAGTGTCAAGTAAGTAGGAACAAATCTACTATCTGTGCAGACGAAGTCGTGGGCACCAACTAGTACTTCCATATAAGGGAAAGGGTTTAGATAAACCGATAGAGTTAGAAGTAAGGGGGATTACGTAACTAATGAATAACGTATTAACTTGAAGTATAATCCTAATTACTCAAGAGGAATAACTCGTGTTCCTGTTGAGGATTAAGATTATGAATAATAAATTTGAGGAACCTCTGATATTGATTTCAGAAGTTATTACTTAAACTAAATTAGGAAAACTAGGTCGCGAATTAGCTTTGCACGCCTGTTAAAGGATAACTGAATTTGTGAAGGTAATTAAGCTGTAATCTCAAATTATATTAAATTAATAATATATATATAAAGCTGCATATCTTTAGAAAGAGTTTCCCTGATAATATATAATGACATATGAAAGAGATTCATATTTTACCTAATTGCCTACTATATTATACTAGAAGACAGAAATGCCAAAGAGGTAAATCATACCTAGGTATCTAGCAGACAAAACTTGTATAAATCCTCCGGATAAATTAATAGCATGAGTTGTGAGCTTCTAATTGAAGAAATGAATTCCCATGAGTCCCTTTGATAGAACCCATCAAAGGGACTCGTTTTACAACTAATTCGGCAATCGCCAGGGAATTGCTTGTTTTGTTGCATTTAAAATATTATTGATATTTTGTCCGAATGGTTTTGGCTGATTTCTTAAATAATTATAGGTGTAATATTGGTGAAAGGAACGGAATTGTGTTCATCAGTTAGAAATATTTAGTCAATAAATATCTCAAGAAATTGTGACGATACCACCTGGATCCTTCAGTGTTTGTATTAAAGAGTAGATGAAGAGGTAAATGCTTAACATACCATATACAAAACCGGCCATACATTATTATTACGTCAGGGGGACTTGTGGTATATTTTTTATGCTGTTATAGTAGCAAAACGACTTTTAACCCACCTAATGGCAAGTAGTCTCTGCAGCTCTTGGATGCTTGCAACACCAGGCACATTGAAATTGCCACCAGTTTAAAATGTGAACGTGAATAATCTTATACTGTCTTATGTGAATTTCAAATATGTGCTACCTATATAATACAATAATATAACCAAACTAATTTAATGGCGAATGTCGATAACTATAGAAGTTCATCAAATGTTATTAGAGGGAATGTACCAAACATTTCGAAATAATTCTACATACTTGATTGGTATTGAGATGTATACAATTGAAGATCACAGCTCACATACGACCCCATAGAGGGGCAGAAACATACCTAACTATATTAAGACATTATTTATAAGTAAGCAGTGCAGATCAGATGACTCGTACATATTGGAATTTCTTCGTAGGTGTATGCAGGTTTCCTCACGATGTTTCCTTCGCCATAGAAGTATTAGGTACAAACGAAATTCAAAAAACGAAAAACACTTAGGTATATTGCAGGATCGAGCCCAGGGTCACTGAATCATTCAATTCGTAGACTAGTACCGCGACAAGAAGGTCACCAAAATTCACGATAGATATTATCAAATAATCGAATACTAACAAATTAAGATGTGACTGGGCTAAATTATTCAGTTTCATCTTAAGCCTGGTTTTCGATTCTCCATAACAAAGCTCTCCAATAGCCTTTGTCTATCTGATAATCTGTAATAAATCTATGCTCTGGTCTGTGACAATTGATTTACTCTGCCTATAAAGTCATAGTAACTGAATCTGACAGTAAAGCTAATCAGCTTAAACTAATAAATAGTAATTATATCCCATTATAATTTAGGTAGTTCGCGTTAGTCTTTTTAAATACGAATCACAATTGAAAATTAATGAAACAATTTTTTTTTTTTATGTATACTTTTATGACCGTATATGAACTATCCTCATTAAGATCTAAGGTGCCTAGAAATATCGGCCGTAAACGACACAACAAAAATTAATTTATTAATGTTCCAAATAATAATTATATTAATCGATTGCGAAGCTTGTCCCGCTTCTTGTGTCCGATAAATTTGAAAGTGTACTACTTTAACTTGGTCAATAAATGTGAACTTTCAGCATCTGATGGTATTAAATCAAAAAAATCTCTAACTCTTCTATTAGTTTTTGGAGGTAATAATTTATATGACTTTATTGTTTTGAAAATAAACCTTAAAGGTGAAATAAAAATGAAAACATCAGATTTATATTTTCTGCTAATAAAGATCAGCTTTGGTGATATTGTAAGTGACTGACTATTGGGAATCTATTCTGGACAGCATTCATACGTTAAATCGTCACGTATTTATTTTACAAAAGAAATCACAATAATCCTATTATAACTCCCTTGCTAACGTTGTTTGCTGAATTTCAAATGAAAATTAATAAAATCATAGTTGATCGAGCGGCCATTATGGAGGTTTTAAATCTATTCCGTCCCAAATAAACAGGGTTCCTGTTAGAAGAAAGGCCTAGTTAATTGATGGATCGCACCCAGGGCAATGAAGGAACTTGACCTGGTCATTTGTTTTCCCTTTGTTTGCATCGATAGTCCCTTTTAAGGTATTGGCTGGTGATATAGGATGTTTCGGTTGAATGAAACGATAGGTCGCAAATAAATTGACGATATTATAATATATTTAAGCAATGTAAAGACTTCTGTAGTCAAACCATCGATAAACGATTAATGTAGTTTGTAGCAGTAATCTGATAGTTATCATTACAATTTTAGGCAAAGGCCTATTGTTGGTCATAAATCTTTCTTATGATCTGCATACCGACTCGATAGACCTCAGAAATAAGAAAGATATCAAAGAATAATACCGCAGTTAAGATAGCTAATCATCGGTCCATCTTGTGAAGTCTCTATTAACGCTACGTTTCTCAGCATTTATCGATTTTTTACTCGAACATTTCAATTATGAGTAATGTATCTTGCCCACTGCTACTCCAAGGTTTAAGGTTTCCAATTCTTTGACATTTCTGAGATCTGAAATCTTCTATGAAATTCCATATTCCTGATTCACGCATCACGCTGAGCACAGTTCTCTTTAATCTCTTCATCATTGTCCTCTGTATGACTTTTAGTGTATAATATGTAGATCTTTACCTATTTAAGTGCCGCTGTGAATAGAGATTTTAAGTTTTAGTTAAATATTTAATAACCGAAAAAGGAAACTTTGTGAAACTTTTAGACACATCCCAATAAACATTAAAGTAACTAATAACGTAATTTAAAGGCAAGGAAATTTCTTTTCAGAAAGTTATAGCCTATATTGTACAACATCCTAGAACATAATATTGGAGTTATATTCAAGATTTGTTTTTCGATTTAAATAAACCAATTCTCTGGATCACTTGTAAACAATATTTGCGCGATAACATAAATATAAAATCATGAAAAGTAATTTCTTACAACATAAAAGCGAGTTCTATTACATAATTTTGTACTGTATGTTAAAATAAAAAAATATTTATTTATTTTTTTAATAAACTGATATCTTTAACTTTATAAATAGAACAAATTATTTTTAATAATTCGAATAAAACGAAACCATTTTAAGCTTTCAGCTTATAAACAAAAAAGTTATTATCATGTCTTTTTTTATATGCTCCATGAAGTTGGACGGCTTCAACATATTGTGAAGTCACAATGCAGTGTACTAGTATGGAGCGTTTTAGGCGATCCAGAAAATGTCGCCGTATAAAATTAACTATTAGTTTTATAATACTCCTCGGTGAAATATATATTCTTAATATACATAGAATAAAGAAATGTCAAATGCCCAATTAACTTAATATACGAGAAATAAACGGCAATTTTACAGATAATAAACTATAATATAAATCGTATAATGATAACATAAAATATACATAAGAATATCACAACAATATCATGTGATGTTTTCTTATAATTGGGGATGACGAACGGATTTTTTACTGCTGTTATTAAAGGGGTTGCGATGTAATACTTTCGTCTTCTTCAGTCTTATATGCAGAAGTAATCAGATTCTTTACGCGCTGTGTTCTTGACATTGATCTACAATCGGTCGAATTGCGGAGCCCGGGTCGATCAAACATGTGTACATAGTTAACCAATCCCTAACATAATTAGAGTAGGCTCGTGCCCTTTAGTAGAGACGTATATAAGCTGTAAAGATTACGATGATAAGTCTTCGAATTTGAGCAGACCTTGATAAAATACAGACCGCTATGACAGTCAGATTTAATAGTATTGAAATAATAGGACAGGGAAAAAGTCTTTACGCATTCTAGAATGTAAAAACTTGCAACAAAATATCTGTGACTCTACTATTCAAATTTAGGTGGTTCTGGTAATATTAAAAAGGTTAATAAGGTTACACATGAGCAGGGGTGAATTCACCAACTTTAAATACACCTTTCGATTTTTTTCGACGATGTAAGCCGCCTCACTATATTTTCCATAGCCATGTATAAATTTGTACATGACTACATCGAACTAATTATTTGAATTAATTTATTCATTTTTTTTTGCCAGAATCGAAAGAATGATAGTAAATTGAGCAACCTGAGCATATTTCAAAGTAATGTTTTAATCTCTTTAGCTGAAATCCTAGAGATTGCAGCCAAAAATGCACTCAAGGCGCAAATTATGTCACTGAAAGCGCCAACTAAGTTCTTCGAGGATTTTACACCTTTTGACTAGACGATAAAGTTTAAAATTCAAATGCAAATAAACGATACTCCCGAAGGAGGGTACTCGAGGGAGTTTGGCAAGCGAACGGGCTTAATTGAACTGTTTTTTCTTTTTCAGATCGGCAACCTGAAGAATTTCTTCCTACTGTCACACCCGCATGTTAGCAAAAGATCTGTGAACGCCAGCACAGAGTACGTGACAAGACTCAAAAATGATCCGCAGGTATTTATTTTAGGATTCTATTAATTCTAAGAGCTTATAACTGTAATGTCTTATTTTTATTATTCTTATTTCTAGAAGTAATTTGAAGCGTCAATTCTATATAATATTAATATAATATTATAATATTAATGTAAATAAATAATGCCCATTTGTTATTAACTAAATTAAGAATTTGCTTTTTTAATAAATTACAACACGAAATATACTTTTTTTTTTTTTTTTGGTGGTTCACGATAATGGATCTTAACATACACTGATAGTACCTATTTACTTACATTATACTGTCTTCTAATATAAAGACATAAAATTATTTATAAAAGTATTTACGAAGTTAAAATATTATTATAAATATTTATAGAATTTTGTAAGTTGTAGGAAATAGGCATTCAATATTGGGTAAGTCTACCCAAAACATGGCAAAAGGTCTACGACATAAAAAAAGATTGTTAAAATTAAAATGATCTTTATTCAACATATACCTTTACAGGCACTTATTGACGTCAAAACAAACAAAACAAACAAAACAAAAAAAAAGAAAAGCTTAAAAAAAAACAAAACCTTGTGCGTACGTACGAACAAGGAAAAAAAAACAAAAAATATTGACTCTACACCTTTGGGATTTACAACCTGTGATTTACATCATTCTCTTATGTTACGTACTGTCGTCTTATTAACATTTCTGTACGTTTTATTGTTTGACTGAGACAGAATGGCCTTATGGCAGAATAAAATGAATAATATACACAGAGTATAAAATACAGTTCCCATCATTTATAAGTCGGTAAGTCACATTAGCAATATAGAACAACGAATGCGATAACACACAATTTCGAGTATTTTTGTAATTGAATAGTGAGATAGTTGTAAAAGATAACATCTCTGTAATTACAGTTACCAACGAAATAACATTGATAAAAGTAATTTTCTGAAATTTTATAGTCTTTCTGTTGTACTTTGCTACGTTTCAAGAACTGTTATTTGTGTTTTTAAATATGCATATAAAGAAACATAAATTTATGATTATCAAAGGATCACTGCTATAATTTAAAACGTTATTTTGTAATAATTATCTTTATTCACATGTTGATATATCTTCTTTATAAAAGAATGAAAAACAAATATTAATATATTTTATTTTTTAATATTATGAGTGGCCTAGATTTTATTCTTTTTGGTTTAAGATAATAGTTTTTGTGTTATATATTTGTGAAAACTTTATCCCTACTAATATTATAAACGCAAAAGTTTGTAAGTATTAATTTTTGTTACTCTTTCATGTAAAAATAAAACTTCTATGCTAACTAAATCTTTCATGTAAATGTAAAAATAATGAATTTTAATGTAGCTTTTTATTAATATAGCTTATACATCATGAAAACACCATCTACCATTTATAAAGATATACGCTTCGTTAATATAAGCTGCTCGAAATACTAACCCTACGCAGTAGAAGTCGCGGGCATTAACTAGTTGTTATATATTATAAATTATGTGTAAGATCTACTAGAACTAACCTTTATAAAAAAAATATCAATATTTTTTATAGTATCACAATGAATTGGTCCTCTAGTGATATGCATGCAAATAATCTTTATGGATCACAGGTTCGGGGATATAAATGTGTGCGGGGTCGTTCACGGAGAAGTAAACTTCATTAAAGTCATACTTAAATTGTGTATATTGTATGTTTGTGTATGTATGTATACTGAAATAAATTTTTATTATTTTATTTCTAATATTGTAATTTGTATTTTTTGTGTCCGTCATATACGGGCAAATTTTATATGAAACTTCTGCGCTCGCAGGTCTGCTGAAAGAAATTTCAGTTGTGAAATAAGCAGTACTTTGTACACTTTGTTTTCAATGATGTTTGTTGTTATACTAATTACATATGTAAAAAATTATTAAATAAATACTTAATTTCTCTGGAAATAAAACTGTCAAACCAGACAATTGACAACACTTTTAGCGTTAGAGTTTAAGATAGTACATCTATCGAAGAACATCCTTGAGCCTCGACCCAATAACATACATATCGTGAATTAGTTGGCAATCGAACCCTCGATCAGTATACTGGTTTCTTACACCGCACACATAGAACAAATATGCGAAGAACTGGTCAACATACAATGCGATATGTCCGATACAGAGATATGTACCAATTATGTAATAGAAGATCCATTACAAACTAAAATAATATATATTAACCATTTCTTAAAATTATTTAAAGTTTGGTAATAAAAAGTCATCTAGGGTTGGCTGGAAGAAATCTCTATTAGGAGATAAGTGTGCCTTTGGACTAATTAACTTGTCACTTATTAGTACTTTTAATTGCAATTTTTTTTGTTCAATAAAGAGCTTATATACATTTTCGGTAGAAAAAGCTACGTATTTACTTAACTTTATTGTAAAATATGATTGTTTAAATTTAAGCTTATTTTATTTTATAAGTTGAAATTTTTAATTTAACTTACTACCAGTAAGGTTATAAGTTCTAACGCATTATAACATATGAATACAAATTATATCGTAATTGTGCCGTACACGTCATACACACATTCGCAACCCTCACATTTTGGCAAAATTCGTTTTGGCTCTCGGCAATCTTGATATAATTCCAATTTAGTATTATTTTTAGAAAGTTTTCCGTAATTCTGCTAATTCAATTCCGCTAGCCGTGGACAGTATGAAACATCTAATCTGCGTTATTCGCTTATTTTCTACAAACAACTTAACAGTTCCTTCAGACTTATTACGGTGATTATATTCGAGGATGACAACAACTTTATCATTCCGAGTCAACGTTATGTGAGGAAATTACTTCCAGGATCCATTAACGAAAGAGCTGTTTCAGAAATTCATTGTTCCCAATTTACCGTTGCGTACCTACCTATCTCCGTTCGCCTTCAAAACAATTCTTCCCTTTCATTTATGTTCTCATTATAAATAAAAAAAGGACGTAACAAGGGTATTTTTTAGGAGCCGTCAATGTCAGGCAACGCTAAGCATTTCATGTCCTGTGTTTACTTAAGGCCGACGTTAATTGCGATAAGAATCCCTTTGCACGCGAGTGTAATTCGAAAATTGTCGTATTTTGATTAACACGATACGTCCATCAGCCCTTGACTGCTGAAATACGAAAGTGGTATAACGGATAGGTATACCTGTTCACGGCCGACGAATATAAAATATTATATTTGTTACAGTCGTAAAGATAATTTTGACGTGATTGTACAAACGATCAATACAAAGCATCACCGACGTTAAACTTCTTTAAAAACAATTGTAATAAGGTTGAATATAGTATAAAAAATAGTTTTCCCAGAAACCATTTCAATAAATAATGGTTAAAGCCCAATCCTATACTCCTTTTAATAACCGATTAATAAGGAGTATAACAACACTTTTGTTTTTCTTTTTGTCAGATATAAATATTTAAATGAAGAATTTCGTAAAACATTGTTCTTTAATTATTGAAATCAAATCAAGACAAGATGAGGTATTTAACAAATAGATATCATTTAACATTATATTTAATAAATCTAACGAATAAACTTGATGAAAGAACGTTATTAGAATACAGTTTTTTTTTATAATTATATAATATAAGCACTTACACTAATTAGCTTAGCCCAAAGTAAGCTCTGTAAGGCTTGTGTTATGGGATCTTGGGTAACGGATAGACATACATATATTTTTCATAATTTTTGATAGAAATATATAATAACAACCACGACTACGGTACATATGCTCGCATTCATCACGCGAATAATTTCCCCCACCGGGATTCGAACCCGGGACCAGAGATGGCGACAACTTGAAACCTACCCTAACCTTAACAAATTATGGAAAAGTATATGTGAATTAATCATAAATTAATCATAAAATGTCATTAAAATCATAAAATGCACCCGCAGACAGTCTGAGACCGAAGTCAGTTCAATCCTGTCTATTTATTTATTGTATATTAATAATTATGCATATTAGTAATTAATTTATAATTTATCAATTAAGCGGTTTGAACATTAGAAGGAAGACTTTATGTTGTAGATATCTTGTAGTCCTTTTAACCATATGCGACAAACGTATATTTTTTTAAATTTGCCAGTATTATATTGTGTATAAAGCTTAGAATCCATAATATTACAACAAGTTTACTAGATCTTAACTGTTTATACATTATTGATTTACTGAAGAAAAATCATAAAATAAGTTTTATTCACATATGATCTTTGAAGTAATATAGTCATATTATAAAATATATAGGATAGCAATATGTACGAGTAGTTATGATTTGGTTAGATTTATATTTATTTACTTTAGATCTATCTAGATTCAATATTACTACAATTCTTAAGTGGAATACAATAGAGAATCAATTTTCTATACGTTATATTAACGACCTACGTAGTCGAATGGTTAAAACACCGGTTTCAAGGTGTCGTCCTCTGAGGGCATATGTTCGAATCGCGGTGTGGGTAAATCGATCGGCGACTATTAGTACCTTAGCCATGGTTGGTATAACATATATTTCTATCAAAAACATTTATATATGCTATATATGTATGTCTAACTGTTACCCTCCGACCTCGACTCGGCCCAGCACACGCTGGCGGAGTGTCCCGCGTGGGCCTCCGAGCGCCGAGTCTTGGTCGCAGAGATCGGGCGAGATCTGTCTCCGCCGGCATTGATTGCGGCAATGCTGGCGGACGAGGGAGGTTGGAGGGCTGTGGCCTCCTTCTGTGAAGCAGTGATGCTCCAGAAGGAGGCTACCGAGCGGGGTCGGGAGATGGCCGATCCCGCTCGAAGAAGGCGGCGCCGGGCTCGGTAGCAAAGCTGTGGCGCCGCCGCGGGTCGCCGGCGGGCGCGAGGGAGTCGCGACCGCTACGGCGACCCGGGATGGACCACGCCCCTTCCGTGACCGGGGGGCGTCGTCGGTGGAGGAGACCGGGGGAGGTAGCGAGCCTACCCCGAGGAGGGCTCCCCTGTATCGTCGGGGGAGCGAAGGCTGGAGGTTCCTGGAAGTGGCTTGATGTTCCCGGGGGCTCCCTACATGCCTGAGGAAGGCCATCCCTGAGGTTTTTAGTGGGTAGGCCTCCCCCTTCTGGGGAGGAGAGCCCCACATAACCGCCGGCCCGCCACAGCCGGGGTATGCAATGTAATGCATTTTCCTCAGGGGAAAAAAAAAAAAAACCCTAGATCCCATAACACAAGCTTTACAGAGCTTAGTTAAGCTAATTAATCTAAGTGTAAGAATTTTTTTGTGGTTACACATTATTAACACTAGAATAAGTCGGTAAATATGATCAGTAATCGCTTTTTGGAAAACTTCTAACTTTGTATAGTAATAAACTACTACTAACTATATATGTACAGTTCATTCTTGGAATAAATAAGTATAAGCCACTTTTTCGAACTTTCTGCGTCAGAAAACAAAAACTAAGTTAATAAAATAGTGACGTCGAGCTAATTTCTTTTCTTAATGAGCGGGTATTATTTAATCCCGCTCGCCGAAGGAGCCGAGAAAAACCCCAATTCCGTGCAATACGCAATATTAATGACCCTGTCTAGTTCATATTTTATCAAGACTTAGCCCCAATCTCATAGACACTGGCGTTACGTAAAGCGGAATGATTGCGAAATACGCACACCCGTAGAAATAAAAATGTGCCAACGTTTCGCTTAATATAACACCATTTGTCTTTGCAATTTATTTTAAAGTAATAACTATCTTATATATAAAAATGAATCGCAAAATGTGTTGGTAAGCTCATAACTCAACAACGCCTGGACCAATTTGGCCAATTCTTTTTTGTTAATGTTCGTTGAAGTTCAAGGAGGGTTTTTACAATGAGGAAAATTCAAATAATTATCGGAAATACCCTAAAAACAGCCCTTTTATTTTCCCATGCAAACGTTTTCTAACTAAAACGTACAGTCGAATTGAGCTTTATTGTTATTGTATAAAGTTCATATTGCAAGCACTCACTGTTGTCTAAGCAATGAAGGTGTGTTCCTAACATCAAAGAGTCAATTTGCGCTTTATTAACGCTACATATAGTTGAAATTCAATCATATCTATCAAAACAGTGTGCGTGCGTGCGTTGGAGCACAGAATACATCGTTGGAGGATTTAATGTCACGTTCCAAAATTGAATAGCCACAAAATGTAATAGGTCATTTAGACTTTTTTTGCGATTTGGTTGGCTATGCGACATTATCTATAAAATAATTAGGAACAAAAAACTGCCACTGTACAAATCTTTTTGACAGGACCAAGTCTGTCGGGTCCGCTAGTATGTATATAAAATTCTACCCAAGAAAAATTTTCAGCTAGGACGGATTTCAATTTTCATTTTCATTTTCATTTGCCACGTGTTCAACATGTCATGTTATGTAAGTATATTACATACACATACGCCCAACTACACTTGGGAAAGGATGTATTTTATAATTAAATAAAAGGATGTTTGTACTTTATATTAAAACAGGCAACGTCTAAACGTTTCCTAAACATTTACTGCACTTTTAGGAAATGGACAACCAATTTATTTGATTTGATAGTATTTTGGCTGCGGATTCGTTTTAGTTTCGTTTATATTTATTAGTGCGATGGAACTGATATGGATCTTGCGCCCCGTCAGATTGTGTTCATTTATATAACGAATAAAATATATGTTGTATAAATAAAATATTTCGATTAATTGCAGTGTTGAATATTATTTTATTTTATTTTGAAACCGTGACGTAAATTTATTCAATCAAATAATTAAAGCGAATTGTCTTATAGCGAAACCAGTCGAAAGGCACGTTTTTATATCAGTTACACTCACAGCTGTCAAAATGTTCGCAGTAGAAGCAGCTTAGTATTGATTATGTCTTATACCGGCTGGATTTTTTAGACAGGACAATAAGGATAGGTACTTTAACCGTTGTAGTTATAGGAAATACTGAATTTCCTGATTTTAAAATTAATACAATTAGCAAGAGAATTGCAAAAATATCAAAATACCTTTTTTATATAATAGAATCTATTTGATGCGAGTGCAATATATTGCACCTGGACCCTATATCTAGGTTCCATTTAACCACTTAACTTATGAGTTCAAAAATGACAGAAGAAGACAAGAATCATTCCCATACATCTTCTATGGAAATCAAAAATTAGGCTGTTTATTAAACTTCTTGAAAACCGCCATGTTTATAATAATACATGCTTTAAAACCAAAGTGCACATCACGTTTTCGCGCTCCAGCCAGCTGATTAATGGAAGTCTCTTGGTGTTCTTCTCCTTACAAACCTGGATTAATGGGGCGACGGCATTAGTCGAGGATACTTATAATAATTATATATAGAATAATATTTAAATCGTGATTCGAGCCAATTTTTTAAATGCATTTACTATGTGCTCAAAGCAAATCTTAAATGTTATTTTACCAAACAAACTTGGAAATTTAAGCATTATTTTGACAACTTTCTTCAAGATCAATCGAAATTGCTGTACTGGTCAAATATGTATATGCGAGCAGCGGCCGGAAAAAGTTGTATGATCTGTCGTGTTTAAGCAGCTAAATAAATTACTACAAAAAACAAACATGTGTGATAATGAAAAAAAAAATGTTCGTTGGTTTTGAAGTAAATTGTATTTAATTTCTGCGCATTATTTGAGAAAAGTACTATACAAACCTTGGCCACAACTAAGCATTAATGGACTTATGTACTCGTAAGTGTGTCTCGGTTTCTCCTCGGCCCACATTTACACGTTCGTCTATTCCTCTATTGTTAGCCACTGCAGTAATGTACTATTTTATATTTATAAATTATCACTAACGTTGATATTACTATGGAGTTTTGACATATCCACTCAAAACAATATTGACATTATGCTAGCATTACTCGGTAAGTCCAGTTTTAATTATTAATTTTCAAACCATTTTGAGTTGCTGATATATTTTTATTGTTGTCTTTTCTGTATTACTTTTTTAAAGCAATACTTAAATTCTTGATACACGTCTTAGAATATCATATATGATATTGGCTAATATCTTCCAGACTTGACTTGTTAAGGATATTCATTATTATTTTTCAAGGCTATATACAACAAAGTGGAATGCTCTCACTCTATGCGATTAAGTATACAAGCGGTCCAACATGAACTTGTGCGACGAACTGGAAATCTGCTAATAACGTGTCTGCAATAACAATTGTGCAGTGACACCTAGAGGCAATTGGACAAAGATATTGTTTTATATGTGTTGCTACGAACTCGCCGCTTTGAGTCTGTAATGTTTTTGCAGTAAAACTTTTTGTAAGGTATTTAGGTTTTTGTACATGTCACAAACAACAACACATACAAAGTCATTTGACTTTATAACGAAATACATTATTGCTTATATTGTACGGGAGGAAGATTCTGTACCATATAGTATCTAATATTGTAATATTATTTTAATGAAATATACAATTTTTAGGTAGATGATTGTAGTATATACATTTACGTCTATAAGATTCACTTGTACTACGATTATATTTAAATCGTAATCATAACATATCATATTCGTCCTCACCGCGGAGTATAATTATACTAGTATGGAGTACTGGCCTATGCTAAGGCGATTAGGCTTTAGTCAACCACGCTGGCCCAGTACGAATTAGTCGATTTTCTTTTGCTTCCCAATTCAAAGACGACAGCTTTACCAATGCTACAATTAAAAGCGTAGAGACATATTATTTCATAAAAAATTTCTTAAGCCTTTTGTTATTAATAAAACGAAAATAAGATATCGGGTCATTTGTCGAATTATTAAATATAAAAAGTTTAAATTGTATAGTATTTACACTTAAGACTTTTTAGGCACTGCATTACTGGTAATTTACATAATGTAAGTGTAAAAAAAATAAATAAAAAAATATATATTTTTAAATCTTTATCTTATATATCGTCCATCCTCTTAAATTATGTATGAGACTTTATGTGTGAGAATAATGAAAGTATATATGAGACTTCCGTGAATTTAGATGTTAAGAATCTAACAATAAATATCAAGAACGGTAATAAAAAAAATAATTTCAAAATTTTTGTAATTGACCTTACATTTTTTAAATAAAGGAATGGAATAAATCACGCCTAAAACATATGTGTTCCCATTGTGATTGATGATAAAACAAATACAGTGCGGCACAAGCTTGCAGTGCGAAGAGAAATTAAAAAACAAATATTGTCATAAGCAACTGGCATGAGGAAATGAAGGTCTACTGAGAAATTTTCACGAAAAATGTTACTAAATTATGACCATAAACATATTGCATGCTCTGTCTATTGGCTATCTTTAAGCTCCACATATCCTAACTTTAAAAACCCCAATTTTGTAACCTAAAAATATTATTTTGTGTTATAATAAACATCAACCTTTTAATTCTAAAGTCAATTTCCAATTGTCTTTTCTCAACATGTAATACACGATTGCATTATGTTATATATATGTTATATTATATTATACTAAATTACTATTTTGAGTTTCTCAACATTTTTGTCGGTTTTAATAAATATCCCGTCCTGATTCCTTCAGGAAAAAAATATTTATTCCCTCTAATTTTTTGGTTATGGTTGTGATGTTTGTGTGTGTGTTCGTTGCAATGTGTGTTGTGCTTGCGGTGTGTGTAATGTATTTTGAATGGTTTGTGCGTGTGTGTCTGCTGAGTCTGTTTGGTAGTGGTAGTGTCTCCTAGTACTTTACTTATAATTATGCTTGTGTGTGTGGCTGCTTGTTTTTGTAGGATGGTGATGTCTATACTCGCGTCTAATTTATCTGTGTATCTTTTTAAACTTTTGGCAACCACTCCTGTGGAGCCAATAACTATTGGGATGACCGTCACTTGGGTGTTCCACAGGCGGCTGACTTCAGTTTTTAAGAGGTGGTATTTACTAAGTTTTTCTATTCTCCAGCTGCTATATTGCTCCTATTGTGTGTTACAGTGATGTCGATGTGTACGGGTATTTCCCATAGTATTTTAGTCGAATCATTTTCTTTACTTGCGGCTGATCATTATCTCTTTCCACCAAAGACTAGAGACTGTATTCTATTTCTTTGTTAAACACTAGTACACGTGACTGGACAAGGTTATTATGCCGCGTCACGTAATGAGCTCCGCCAGTTTCTCACATCCTGGAGATTATTTTGAAGTACGAATGCGATTTCGAAATCATTGCTGACTGAATAGTCAGCGGTGACTTTGAGATCACGGATTCCTACATCCAATTTTTGAAAGTCGATCGCAGGGCTGCCAACATAGATAAAGTACACACATAAATGTAAGAGTTCGGTTCCACGCAGAATTTCCGCTGCCGGTTATTGCCGACTTAATACATTGTATAGTATATATATATATATATATATACTATATATATATATATATATATATATAATATATATATACTGAAAATCAACACATCAACTTCAGACTTGTCAATATGTTCTAAAAAAACACAGATAACATTTCCATGAGTATGACTTGATTACGAGTGGATGAGGGCACTCGTAATGAAATCACACCTGTGACTAAGGTAGTCACATCGGTGATTTCGAAGTCGCATAGTAATTCAAAAATAGGTCTCCATATATAATGTTTGCACTGTTTCGCCTTTACACGCGCAAAGACGACATTTTCAATCTACTGACTCCTTGAGTATGTCTCGTTGGTGCTACCGTGCCATTACTGCGTTGTCGTGTATGGCAAATATGGATGATTCTAAAGTGGATGATATCTGTTGCTTCTTATCCATTAAATGTAATTCTGTGTCTATGTTAGCCTGATCTACTTTATTTGAAAATTGCCCATGTAGTTGTTTACCCCTCCAGTTTCATTATGCTGCTTTACTATTGATATTATATTATATTATATTATATATTATATTATATATATATATTATATTATATTATATATATATATATTATATTATATTATATTATATTATATTATATATATATATTATATTATATATTATATTATATATATTATATTATATATATATCATATCATATCATATTATATTATTATAATTATATTATGAAAACTGAAGATTGAAATGTGCAGATAAAAAATAAACCGTTTTTAGCCTGTTCGTCTCGAGAAGACTCTTCCGATTTACGAACAGGTGTGGAGTATGTTTTATTTCATTGTAAGATTAAGTAGTTCTTAGTGTTACCTCATTAATGTGTTGACAAAGAGTTGAAAGAATGAGTAAGAACCTGACGACTGTTTCACTACCATTATAGAGGCCTCAGTTGTAAATGTATTCACTGTTCATTACTTTTCTGTTATGTTAATCATAATACAAAGTAAGCGTATTTGGCTTATGTTTGGCCCTGAGAACCGTAATGTTATTGTAATGTGTGGAAACTGTAGATAAATAGTTTTTTTTTATGAAATTAAAGTCACAATCAGGTTTTTTAGACCTTTTACGATTTATATAATGTTCTATTATTTGAAATTTTCCTTGACAAATTTTAGGTTGTAGGAAACTTCTTTTAGGTTGTTTTTTCCCTAGGGTAACATTAAATATATCAATATTCAAAGATATTTATTTAGAAAAGACATGACTTCATGTGTCATTAAATATAAGAAAAGCATAAAAATCCTTGTTTCATAACAATATAGTTCGCCATAGATCACGTGAAAATTGTTAATTATGATTATCAAACTGGATAACATTAAACAATAAATCAATAATGCCGTTAACAGCTATTTAAGTTATTACGGTCAAAATATACTAATATTATGCTTAATTCCTCGTTAATGGTGCCTTCGTACCTCGTAAATAAACGATCAACTGGCCTTTTACACGCAAAATAGTTTGGCTATCTTAGTTTATTATTTCTTCTTGTGCGGGAATGTATGCACGCATGCATTTAGGAACAGATAATCTCATGTTGCATGACCTTGTCTTTGTTAGAGGTTGGAATAGGCTATTCTACAATTTTTTCAAATATTTTTTAAAATGTTCGTTTACGTGCCGATAGTCAAGTGTTATTTTTATTTTCACAAAATATTTATCCTGCAAGCAGAAAAAAAGACCAAAATATTATCGTAAAATAAATGCGCCACGTCAATTGTACTAAGATAAAGAAATGTCAAAGTTGTCAAACAAAACTCGATTTAACGGGAGTTAAAATTCACATAACTCGGGTTGAACTCTTTTATCTGTTTCAATTCTTTCATTTTTTATATTATTTGTTTATAATGTATTGGAAGAGTTATACTAACTAAAGTAAGAAGGAAAAAAAAATTTGAAATCGAATCATTTATTTATGTATTTTTGGTCTGAGTTTTATTTTTAAAAATATTTATATTTATTATTAATAAAACTATGTAATTATACAGCAGTCTTTTCAAAATAAAATCAAATTAACATTATGGTGCATTATGTACATAACATAGGCTCATGATTTTATTTTGATTATAAATTAATTTATAATCACAATATTTTCAAGAACAAGAAAATTAACTAATTACTATCATAAAGAATATTCTTGCAGTAGTTAAATTATATGTTGATATTTTAATTGTATTGTATTTAACTATTTATATAAAGGAAAACAAAACGAAAAATATTTTCCTGTCAATTAACTATCAAGTAGTGATTAACAAAAATATATAAAAATCTTATGTAAGTAACTAAAACAAACTTCTTGTAAGTTTTAACAAAAGCAATATTCTTATCTCAAAAACAATATTCTTCTATAACATTTTCTTTTAGAACCCGGCATTTTTCAAAAACAGAATTTAAAACACGAATAACTATAACAATAACCGACACAGCAAGTTAACCTCAAATCTACATAATGTGACACTTGTTTGTTATAAATGAGTCCCCTCTTAGAGGGAATAGACATTAAGTAAAGCGATTCGATTGTCGATTTAGATACAAAATCACCCCACAGATAATAATCGATTGATTTCTATAATTTGTCCCAACCCTATAAACATGGCAGATTATGTCAATTTTAAAATGTTATTGTTTAATTTTTGGTAAGAAAATCATTGAGACACAATGTTTCTACAAAAAGTACTGGAACGGGCTCTCTCCTTTCAACTTGACGCGTTGCTTACAAACATACTTTGTTTTAGTACTAATGACGTCATACCGAGAAAATCATGGCGGTCGGTGTTTTCGGTCACGTGATATATAATAAAACTTCGATTTTAAATTAGAAATATAAAATTAATCTTACGTTTTTATGAAAAAGTAATATAATTTTTGCATTGCTCAGTACAAAAACTATATAAATAAAATTAATTCACATTTTTATGTTATAACATGAAAATAGCCTATTTTGTCTATGATTAGTTATTTGTCAAAAGTTTTAATATAGTATTATGAGTTTAAAAGAATGAAGTGTGTTGTCTTTATATTTACTTATTGGAAGAATGTTTTGATGTTATTAGAAGATGAAGTGGGGTTTGGATTTTTATAATGGAACTATGTAAAAGTATGATTGAAATGTATTGTGTGTGTGTGTAATAATGGTATTTATTTTATAAAGCATACATTTACTCTACAAGAGGTTATGGGCCCAGCACGCTTCCACTGCGAATACTAAAGTAACTTTGTCGATAATTTTGAACCAGAAACGTCTGATAGAGAACGCCGAAAATTAAATCATAGACAGGTACCGGACAAAATGGTTTATTTGATCTATTCAAAGATGAAGATTTCAAAGAGACGAATATTGATAATAATTTGGAAAATAGTTTAGAAGGAGGTTACAGGTTTGAGAAGGGACGTGTTCATTTTGATAACAGAAATATAGCTAGAAGAAGTGAAATAAGACGAAAGAGGAATACTATAGAGGAAGATACAGGTATGATTGGTGTTGAAGAGAATAATTTTGATAAAGATGGAGTTTGTAATGAAGATAGGGTAGTTGATGAAGAAAGGGTTAATGATGAAGAGAATTCTGTACATCGTTGTGAAGAAGAGTTAATAGAAGAAGATAATTTTGAAGATAGTCTTGAAGAAGTTTTATTAAAGGGGTGTTTTGTATCTGGTTATGTGGGAGTAGGTTAATTAATCTGTTTCTAGTTAATGTGTTGAATAAGTATGTAAATACAAAATTCAGAGGGGATGTTAGAGGTTCGAATTTTGTCTATGATTTTTTTTATACCACGATGGTGGCAAACAGGCCTACGACCCGTCTGATTAGCTATTTGTCAAAATTTGAATATTATGACTTTAAAAGAATGAAGTGTGCTGTCTTTATATTTACTTACTAGCTTTCCGCCCGCGGCTTCGCCCGCGTTATATTCGAATTTCCCACAGGAAGGATATGTTTTAACAATACTGCCATACAACCTTTCACCCCCTCCTTTCAACCTTTTACAACCCTTTTCTGCTTTAAAAGGTAGCCTCTGTCCTTTCTCAGCCTCTAGACTATCTGTATACCAAATTTCATTTAAATCGGTTCAGTAGTTTTAACAATATTTCCATACAACCAATAATCCCTCCTTTCAACCTTTTACAACCCTTTACAACCTTTTTTGCATGAAAAAGTAGCCTATGTCCTTTCTCAGGCTCCAGACTATCTGTGTACCAAATTTCATTTAAATCGGTTCAGTAGTTTTAACAATATTTCCATACAACCAATAATCCCTCCTTTCAACCTTTTACAACACTTTACAACCTTTTTTGCACGAAAAAGTAGCCTATGTCCTTTCTCAGGCTCCAGACTATCTGTGTACCAAATTTCATTTAAATCGGTTCAGTAGTTTTGGTGTGAAAGCGGAACAGACAGACAGACAGACAGAGTTACTTTCGCATTTATAATATTAGTATGTATGTATGTATAGTATGGCACAAAACAATGAGCTTTTCCACAAATACTATTTTCACAGTACTTTTGATTAAAATTTCACCGTCTTCAATTTTCACAGATGACACTCCAGTTTTATTTATTTGAGTTCATTAAAATGACGATAACTTTTTTTTTAATGAACCGATTTTGATGAAACAAAGTTTAGATATTATTCTGAGTTAAAACAAAGCAAATAGTGAAAGTTTCAAGCAAATCGGTACAGTACTTTCGGAGATAAACGTGAACATACATACAGACAGACAGACAAAAAATTCCAAAAAATTTTTTTTGCTTTCTAATAATCTATTTAATAGCCCAGTCATATTAGGGCTTTCACCTCGGAATGAAAGATAATAAGCTGCAAATTGGTATGAACCTTTGTTTTGTCATTCTAAATGTTGTCTCAAAAGTCACAATCGTTATCGTGTCCGCGTCTCAAGATATTCAAGGTCAAAGGTCACAAAAATAGGTTTTTCGCGAATATCTGGCTTCCTATCGGTTAAATTAGATTTGCATTTATTATAAAAGTTGTAGGCTATAAAATTCCCTACAACTTTTGTTTAAACTTTTTTTTCATACGACCAACCGTTTTGAAGGTAGAGCGCGAAGAGTGCACATCGTACAGTCATATACGGCCTAATGCAAGGTCAAGCGTGAGTTATGGTTATCAGTACGTTATAAAGTCAATTATTTACTTGGAAATTATAATTATTAAACAATGCCCATTATTTATGTACTAACTATTAATTATTTATATTTAATTAAAGTAAGTAACTTGATTATTTATATATAATTATTGACATTTAACTATTTAAGTATAAAATATTATTAATTCTGGATTATATATTTTAGTTTTATTTTAAGTTAACACGACATTATATATCTTTTCTTTAAAACGCGTAAATTTCTCAATACTTATATACCTGGACTTGTACTTTCACGGCCTGGATAATAACATGAGTCACGCATACTTTAATTAAAAAAAGTATTCTAAGCAAAAAAAACTCGAGGTTGGCGAAATCCTATGGGCACTGCCATCAAACCCAAAAGAAGAAGGAGATATTATTATATTAGTTTTATTAGAAGATGAAGTGGGGTTTGGATTTTTATAATGTAACTATGTAAATATATTGTGTGAATGTAATGATGTAATTTATTTTATAAATTGTAATTTTTCCCTACAAGAGTCTTTATAGAAATACAGGCAGTAAAAATATTGTTACCGAAGAAAAAAGATTTGTTTTCATTCCTCATAATTGAGACGATTTCTATCCAAGTAACAATACCAAGGATATAACTAATTACATAATTATTAATTGTCTTAAGTTGCATTTATCGCAGCTTGACTTTTGTATGTTGTTCCATTGATTCTTCACTCTTTTATCCTATGAAATGGGTAGTAGAGGTTCCATGGTTCCACTACGATTATGTTTATTATTCTGCCATTAGTAGTAGTTCTTTGAAACTCTATCGGCATCCATTTTGATTACGGATGGCGCTGTGAGTGGCTAATCCGCAAATTGTAATCAACACCCATTCATCAAGCAATCATTTGACAGATCATCAGGCGGATGGTTGTCAAATGACCGCATTATAATTACCCGTACACGTTTGCAAATCAACAGGGAAGGATTGCGGTCTCGTACAGCGTTCGGTTTTGCGGTTGCAATATTCTGAGTTGCTCTTTTTACTGGTAATTTAACGTAAGCCCTGATTGATGTAAACATGGATTAATCTGATATTTTTAACCGAATATTAGGTATTGAGAAACTTTGTGTTTGCTATGTTAAGGTATGTAATGATATTAAATTACATCATGTAAGTCAATAAATTACAATTTAAAATAGTGCACAAATTGATATTTAGATGTAGTTTTTAAATGCCTACTTTGACTACAGATGTCACAGATTATATAAAACAATGAAATCTAGACATAAATATTTATTGTACAGAAAAAAATACTAAAAACTCTGTTAGTTAAATATATTAAGTAACACAATTTATTGACAATGATGACATGAATAAAGTTTGAAGCATTTATGACATGCACCTGGAGTTTAAACAATAGTATATTGTAACAACTTTCCAACTACAGTATAAAGAACTTTTAAGGCGAGTGTTTTATGAATCAGAGCGGAGTAAAGGATTACAAATTTCAATCTTTTTTACTAAAATAGTCGCGATTTTATTATTTAGTAATATCCACATTAAAAATTAAAATGTCTAACTCACTTAAAGATAAAGAAGTTTTTTTGATACTTATTCATTGGTAACCTAGTAACTATTGTTAAATAGATGTGATAAACATCTTGAAATTTCTTTCCAATAAAAAGTTCATGTGTTTGAAGCAACAGTATAAAGCAAATTACACTGTTTTAAGTAATTTATATTCTGCTACAATAACTTACTTTATAATTGTTGCAGCAGTTTACCACTGTGTTGGTCCTGAAGGGCGGTCGCCCTCACGATTTGCTTATGTGGATCTTAGAACTTAAGCACAGGCTGAGTTTAGTCAGCCTGTGCTCAGCCTTCCTCTCGTGAGGAAAAAAAAACAAATATCCATACACAAAAAACACACACGATCTTTTTTTATGTAACATTAGCAAAAGGATCACTAAGAGAAAAGTTTGGCTCTGAAAATCACCGAGTAGCATTGTGTAGATAAATTTTCCTTAATAAGGAAATACAAACCGTATTTAGAAAGATTGTAAGTTTATTTTTTTGTGAAGAAAAAAGATTTTAATCTTTGCTTGAATAACCTTTTGTTTCTTTTTGAGATTGAAGAAACTTTCTGGATATAATACTAAGGTCATGAAAAAATGGAGGTCTCCGTATCATTTATTTAAAACTCCTGGATGTTGCTCGGGGTAAATTAAAACGAGAATTTGTAGCTACGGTAGGGGATATAAATATTCTTATCTGTCTGGTTTGTCGGTTTTTGTTATTATGATTCGAATATAAGAAATCCTATTTAGGGTGCTGTGCCTTCGTGTAAGCTCATTCTGTGGGAAAGCTCTATTATGCACGTATGTACAGTTGATTTTTTTTAAGTGGGTGTTTCAAAATCAAACCAAAAATTTATTTTTCAAATAGGATATTTACAATCACATGCTACGCTATGGGTTCATAAGTTTACAACGTAAGACCTTGTACTGGAAAAAACGAGCAAGGGCTATTTTTTTTCTTTCTGTATTTTTTCGGAGTCGTCAATAAGAAGCTAGTCTCAGATAAATAGTCTGAACCCTACTTCCGTTACAAGTTTAAACAAGTTCACATTATATCTATAAAAGCTACAGTTTCATTATGTTATAGACAAAATATTTGGGAACTGTTATCATTTAAGTAGTTATCGAAAGCTATTTTATGTAATCACTACATAATATAAAACAAAGTCGCTTTTTCTCACTTTCTATCGCTATGTATCTTTTAAGCTGCGCATCGGATTTTGATGCGGTTTTTTTAAAGATAGAGTGATTGAAGAGGAAGGTTTATACGTGTAATAACGTAACATACATACATACAATAATAACATAAGCACTCCACGTGCTTTGTTCAATAATATCTATTTTTCAATTGATTACTACAGTTTTTTTTTTTTTAGTTTTTTAAACTATAATTTTGATATACAATATTCACCGTTTTTTTGTTGTGTATTTAGTATCAACATTGCACCCGAGCGAAGCCGGGGCGGGTCGCTAGTATAATATACAATTTATAAACATATATGTATGAAAGAAATAAACAGCATTTTTTACGTAAATTGCTATTTCAGTGGTGACAATGCATATTTTTTGTGCCTGTTTTAAAATATTTTAAGAATCTTTGTATTTTTTTTGGCAAAAATACATAAATGATTTACTTAATAATATCCCGCCTACTCAAGATTACGTAACTCGAGTTGAATTTGAGTTACGTGATTTATCTCAACTGTAATCGTGTCGTGTTTCTTTCTAATTACAATAAATGGTTGGATTTTCGTTGAACATAGTGAGATAGGTTAATAGATTAGATTCCTATAGATGACGTGTACATGACATATAGTTAATAGAGAAAACAGATGAAATTTAAATGTGTACCTACCTAATGTGTGTCTACCTAGTTCTTACTTGACAAGTAATGCACTTAATAAAAGTCTGACAAAAAGATTTGTTGCATTTCTAGCTTTCCGCCCGTGCCCGTGACGTCGCCCGCATTACAAAAGTAGCTACAGTAAAGAGAAAGTTACGTGGTAAAAATGTCCAAAGACTCTGAAAAGTCTGAAACTTGTCCCATATTACTGACACATTACCCATTTTGCTTAATACGTATTTTCTAAAATAATACTAAGAGCTTCCTTGGATTTCAAACTATGCATAATTTAGCCGTTTTGTCGTGAAAACGTAACATACTTTCACATTTATCATATGGTAAGGATTTATTAGTATATCAACCGTCAATCAGCAAGCTGCTCATCTAATGATAAGTCGTTACAGTTGCTTATACTCGTAGTATGCAAGTCTGCGACCCACAAAAAAACCACAGTGTACGTTGAAAACACATGACTTAAAATGTAAAGTAGCAGTAACCAGTAATTACACAGTACTTCACATCTGAAGCTACTATTTTGCTAAAGACACAAGTAAGATGGAGGTAACCAAACTAACAACCCTAGTATAGAGCCCCCTCTGCTAAACTGCGTTATATCGAATCTTCGATTTATATCTAAATTTGATCAGTAGTTTTGAAAATTAACACGTTACCCCATCGCCCCTCACGAGGGGGGTAATAAAATCCTTCATGATTTGCGTATATGGTACTTAAAACTTAGGCACAGACTGAGTTTAGTTGTTAGTGCACGTGATCAGACCGCTCTAGTCGCGTGAAGTCCAACATAACCTCTGTGACACTTGCTGTTGTGGGTGTATCCTGAGGGCCTAGACAAGATGCCTTTCTATTTTCGTAATCGCATCGCTAAAATAAAAAGTGTATGGTATTGACATAACCGATCGCTTGACTTTTCGAGTGGTTATGTCAATACCATACATTTTTTATGTTAGCGATGCGATTACGATTATCGGAAGGTATCTTGTCTAGGCCCTCTGGGCACGTTTCGTGCTCTTTGTGATGGATTCTCAGCCTTCCTCTACTGAGGAAAAAAACCTCACCGTTACCCCACCTATAAATATTACATTTGCGCAGGAATATATAGTACCTGTTCACCTGAATTGTACTGACACAACGACAAAATTTAATGTCTGTTCGTGAAAAACTCTTTTATACTGTTATTCTATTATTTTTTAGTTACAAGGAAAGCTCAACTTCCTAGTGGAAGTGAGCGTTTCCTAAGTTCCTTTAACTATTTGGTTGTAGGTAGATTACTTATCATCAGCATTTTTAAGTTATATTTTTAGACAAAAAAAAAAGATTTCGCCACTTTGTAAGTTGCTGAAAAGCAAAACATTATCAGTCACACTTTCTTCAGTTTGCAATTAGTTGGGTAAATCTAATTTTCTTCTGACTACTCGATAAAGCTACACCAAAGTATCAGATTTCGCTTATATCCGATTCTTGTACGCACAGCATTGATTACTATCCGGATAGACGGTTTCGCTATCACAGGATTAATTTCGTTAGAAAATATTGAAATTATTGGACGAGGCTCGGTTTATGTAGTGACTGTTAATGATGCTGAAATTTATGGAAACAGACAAATCGATATTCAAATCTTTCATCAAAAATTTCTCACGACATCGAGGTGATTAATAATACTTTCATAATAATTCATGGAAGGTTTATACCATTAATGTATAATAGTTTATTGTACAACATAGATTGGAAAATTATAGTTATTTATAGTGTACAAGGGCGGACTTATCTCTAAATAGCGATCTCTTCCAGCCAACCCAAGTAGTGGTTGCGAGACATTAAAATTGCAGGGGTACTTAAGTGTTTAAAACCTATTCAAATGTAGACATCATTAAGCATATATATACATATACATACTTACACATAAATAAATATATACACACACACAAACATATATATAATAATTATATAATATAATACAATTAATTAGACAGATAGTACTCTTTCAGAAGACGTTTGAAAGATGTAAGGGATGGTCTCTCACGAATGAAAGCGGGCAAACTATTCCACAGCTTGTCAGCACGGACGGAAAAGGATTTTTGAAAAAATACGGAATTGAACTTAGGAATTTCAAGGACATTTTTAGTAACACAGGTTCGCTTGGGGCGGGAGCTATCGGCCACCCTAACTGCTTACGATAATCAGACACGTGGTCAAATTTACGCAGACTGAATATAAAGCGAATGGCTAAATTTTGAAGGCGCTCTAGCTTATTAAGTAGCTCTTCGGTTTCATCTAAATAACAGACATCAGCGTAGTCGAGAATAGGAAGTAAAAGGGACTGACCGAGCATAACTTTAGTCTTGAATGGTAGGAAATATTGTAAGCGCTTGAGCGAGTGATATGAAAAATGCAAACGTTGACTCACATTATTAATATAAGCCGACCAAGACAAATTACCCTCAATAATCAACCCCAAATTCTTACATTTATCTGAAAAATGTAAGAAAAAAAATCTTAGTCCCATTGAATAATATTTCAGGAAGCACCTTCAAATCAAACTTTTTAATCATACGGTTACTGGCCAAGATAATTGCTTGTGACCTTTTAGGGTTTACGAGTAGTCTGAAAGAATCCGCGCACTTCTTAATAGAAAGAAGATCTTTATTCATTTGTGGATTGTGCAGCAGAGGTCAGACATATTTGCGTGGCGGTAAATTTGCAAATCATCTGCATACAGATGAAAGGGATCAGAAATGGTTTCAGTCAACAGGTTAATAAAGATGGAAAATAGTAAAGGGGATAACACAACGCCTTTAGGCACACCAGCAGTAATAAAAGACCATTTAGAATAAGTGTCATTCAACTTTATACACTTCTGATAAGATAGTCACGTAGTAAGGCCTGTAAGATAGTTAGAGAACCAACTAACCACCAAAGGAAACAATGATAGATTGAAGAATTCCTGGGAGGATATCATAATTAACAGAATTAAAGGCACTACTGAAATCTAGAAGAACAGCTACAGTAATCATTCTGTTGTCCATAGCAAGACGTATATCGTCAGACACATTCAACAGAGCTGTGACCGTGCTGTGAAAAGGGCGAAAACCAGACTGAAAAGTAATAACTAAATTGTTACGAATTAGAAACGTAGACAGCTGTTTGTGAACAACATTTTTTAGAATTTTTGATAAAAATGGAAGAATTGAGATTGGGTGGTAGTCAGCGTTAGAAGAAGGATTTGAACATTTGGGCAAGGGTATCACATATGCCAATTTCCCTCCCTCGGGATAGTCACCAGTTAATAAAGAAAAATTGAAAGAAAGAAATAAAGTGGTGGTAAACATTACGTGATTGCTTTATGTTATACGATCACCATATTGACAAACGGACAAATTTCCATATGATGATAAAATACTTACCATCGTCTATAGTACAGTTGGTTTCTACCACTTTCGTAGTTAATCAACAACCCTCAATATCTAGATCTAATATATAATATATGTAGATCTAATAATAAATATAACATTAATGCATATGTTAAAATTATAATTATATATAAATAATAAAAATAAAATAGTTATTAAGTCAAAAAGAAAATAGATCATAATTTACTGTGGCAAAAATAACTAATAAGCAATTGAAACATGATTGTTTATACCAGCTAACTTCCCAGCTATCCCTTTCCACATTGTCAGCTCAGACTACCAAGAGTTTCTGTAAATTCGGTACTGAAACGCACAAAAAATGTTGCTATCGTGAAATCATGTAGGATAAAAGTATAATAATAAAATAAAAGTAGACTTAAATTAAATAGAAAATAGATCAGAATTCACTGTGGTCAGAAGTGAGGCGCTCCATAGGCTGGTGGCATTCTCACGTTGTGTGATCCAGAAACCTGGACTAAGCGCGAGGAATAGTTTTTTTACTGCACTTCACGGTCTCAAGGTTTTCACGGCAAAAGCAACCATCACCACCATATTTACGCTCTCTGTTAGAGCTACCACCGCTGCATTTGCGTTGCTGACGGTTGCTTTAATGTGAGATGTTGCCACAGTAAAGACGCAAGTTGGCATAACACTAGTGACATCTGTTCTTCTATGAGTCTCTTGCCATCATTTCTAAAGATTTCAGCAGGCTAGTAGTACTGCTAGAACGTAGGTACTGGTAAGGGCGCAATGTAGATGGATGTCTGCAGCGGCCTTGATGTTCGTTCCATCCCTCATCTGTTGATTACCGCAACCTGTAGTTGTCCTTATCCTTATTACCTTATCACAAAGCTGGCGCACGTCCACTACAGCAATTTTTCTACAGTCGATTATGAAACGACATTCAACCAGCAACTCTCTCTCAACTCAGCGACTCTGGCTCAAATATGGCTAAAAGTTTTGCTGTAGACCGATATCAGGATAGATTTAGGAAGTTTTACTATTTTTGAGGTGTTTGCTGCATGCACCGCAGATGAACAGCCCACTTTTTACTGTAGATGCCATCGTTCATCTTCCTGAAGACACAAATTTGCTCGTTTATTTGATCTACCCAGAAGTGTAAACTTTCTAGCTATGCTAGATCCTTCAAGAAGGTAGCGCCAACATCTCTGGTGGTGATAATCATTATTAGATCATTAAGATAGGCGCATTCCGAAAACATGGAACATCTGGTAGGCAGCATGTAGAGGATGGAAAATTTAAAGATTCTTTGTAATATAAAATTACAATATATTTATTTGTAATAAATAGGCACTTATTAAGGCAGGCGTCAAAACAAATTTAATCACCGAAAAACATTTGTCGACTGCTCCATTAATATTCGCGTTATCGAATTTTGCTTCACTTTCTTTGAAAATTATTCAAGATGTTTTGTTTTTTTGTTACTTTCTAAATGTGGTTTAAATTATCAAACCATAAAGGAACAGCTGTTTTTATTTTCTGTTTAAGGAAGCCGCCCCTATTATTTGAGTAAACGTGTAAAGTAAGCGAAGTGAACATTCCCTGGCATGTTTATCAGTCTTATAAACAACGTTAACGCAAGAGGGATACCGTGATATAGTATCTATGCTTTCGGTGTATAAGAATTTGCAGCGGCAGACTTATTTAGTAGCTGTTAAGTTCCTGCCATTTGGAATATTGCTACAAGTTTGTGATGATTAGGCTTATAATAATGATGTAATTACAGTAAACCCACCTCTCGACTATATTCTTCCATGGCACATACTATAATGTAGGCCTATCTGCTCTTTGATAAAACGTGGATAGGCATTTGCTGTAATGCATTAGTATGTTAGTAAATTTATGGATATTTAATTTATGTTTTTAAGCACTATAATATATTTAATACAAGTTTTGTTAATTAAAATAAAAAGAAAAATTATAAATTACAATACAACCGTTCGGGCGTCATAATACTAGACATTTGTACAGGGAAATGACAAAAAAGTGTAATTGATCTACCTTTTCAAAAACATTAAGTATCAATTATGTAAATGCCTACTAAGCTTAATTTTTATGACTTGATAGTTGCTTGTAATGTTAACTAAAGGTTTTGTTGTTGATTTCAAAATTATGATATTCGAAATCGATACAGTAATAATAATGTAAAAAGAAACAAGTGATTTGTGTTTTTGTCTGTTAAACAATTAGATCAGTGTATGTATAATTGACCAAATGCCCAAAGCATTCTTTCGCAGACAATCAATGAATCATGAATATAATTTCATAAGGATGTTGTAAATGTATTTTCAACACCATTGCTCGTAATTGGTATGTAACTACACCAATTTTAGTTTCACAATGTATTATATTACCAACTTATAATATCTTTCGAATTTCAAAATGGATTACCGCACAGTTTGGTAATCAAAAATTAATAGTTCCGTAAAGAAAAGTCACGCTTTTATTTATAAGGAAAAAAATGGGAACCAAAGAGAATTTATATACAAAATGCTGAAACATTTTTGCAAATTAAATAAGATTGGCGTTTAGAAACACTCTGTTTAAAGATATACAATTATAAAAACCTTATTTAAAATTACTACTATTTAAAAGAAGTCAAAAGAATATTAAAAGTATATTTTTATTATGTTAAAATTATATAATGTGCTGTTTTGGCTGTATAAGCCTTGGTACCTTAGGCTTTCGCGCACAAAGCCGTCAATGAAAAAGTAAACGCGCCATTTTTCAATTTTCTGTACTACGAGTATTTTGCAAGTAGATATTATAAATAATAAACATGTTAAATTAAAGTTAACTGCACCAAGGACTCAAGAAATTACCATAATATAACTTGACACAACAGAACTTTGCATTTTCTTTAACGCTTGCAACGGTGTTATTTTTCTAAAGCTAATTACTTAAAACTAAATAAAAAAAAAACTAATTAATAAATAAAATCAGCAAGCAAACTGTTACATTGCTTCGAACGAACGAGTTGGTATGCACGTCTCTCGGTCCGGCCGGCCGTTCATATCACTCCATCTATTTTTGATCTGTGATCAATCTGAGACGAGTCATTCTGGCAGAAACGAACTTACGTTGAACATCCTACTTAACGCTATTATAAAATTAAACTTATCTAATATTTACAAATTTATCTTATTAAAATTAACACTTTATGCTTAATAATTCTAAAACGGCAGTTGTGATTTAATACCAGAACGCAGCTATAATACTTCTCCAAGCAACGGTTTTCCGAAAGATCAAATTTTGGGCGTACGCATTTAAACGTAAACACGACTTAACGAGAAATGGGCCACCTGTCCAATAACATCGGAACTTGGATCAAATGCCCAATATGATCAAAAGCGCAATCTCCTTCAACCTATCAGGTAATGCTGACCACAATGACACGGTTGAGGCCGGCCTTTTCAAAGGCGCCTCATTCGATTCGGAAATTGAACTTTCAGCTCAGGTTGCGAAGCTTCACCGTATCTAGGCTGACATGGTGCAAATTAAAAGTTTATCAGGATGTTAGTACGGAGTTTGCTGTTCGGTGAATTTCTAACTGCCTACAAAGTTATTACTAAATTCTGCAGCTTATCGACATGACTCGAAGGATTGACTACAAGTTATCGAAACTTTAATTAATGCGAGATAATATGTTTTAAATATAGATTGTACTAGTAGGTAGTTTATTCTATGACATCCGTTTCCTGACAAACAACATTATTGCAATTTTGCATTTCCCTTATGAGGTACAATGTTCACACTCAATAGTTTATCTAGATATATAGTCGAATGTACATGAATATTCATAAAAAGATTTAACCAGGGTAATGAATTATAATTATATGTTCAATCTAACTTCAATTTTTGTGGAATAGAAACCAAATTATGGTAATTTTACATCCAATCTCATCTTGTAGAAGGCATAGCGATTAATCTCTAATATCACGCAATACACGAATAATCTAAAAATGTCTCCGCACGCTCGCAAAAGCTTCAATTACTCGCATACCAACGCTGGAATTATTCAATTTTGTCCAAAATAATATTTCTTATCGGAATGGAAATTTAAATTAATGTGAACTTCAACCCATACCTATACCTAAGAGTTTTCCAAAGTAAGGGTTTTTTCTTATCGGGCATTAATTAGCTGATGCCGACGAATTAGTGTAGGTACCAATAGAAAAATTAACATCTCTACAAACGTTATCCCGTTTGACTTACATCCCAAATAGAGCCTAGGCTTGGGCGGAGATTTATCGATAAGAATCGGATATAATTCACATGAACTGATAGAGTATATACAGCACTTGATTTCTTTGCATTCCGCCTAAAAAAGTATATTTTATATTATAATTTAATAAAATTACTTCCTGCACAGTGTATGGCATGCACTATCTTTTAGATTGCATTATTTGTTTTGTTTTTCTGTTCTAATCCGTTAATTTTATATCGTTATGAACTGTATATAATCCAAGAACAGAGAAACATGCAATCTGTCAAAAATAAATTTATGTAATCAAATGTTATATATTATAATCTCAATAATTATTGGTGATGAAATAAGATGATGAAATAAGAATTATGTATTTCACAATATATTAGTGTTCAACAAAGCATAATTTCCTTATTTGAATTCTGTTTACATGAGGCTTCTTACTTAATTACCGCGATTAGTTAATGGATATATAACATTTGATTATTGGTGATGAAATAAGATGATGAAATAAGAATTATGTATCTCACACAATACTAGTGTGAAAAAATATTGTACACATCATTGTTAAATTACGTCAAAAAAGCTGGAGGCGCTTTTTACGAAGTTCGCCTTTGGCTGACATCATACCCACGACACCAGCTCATTTTTCCTTACGTGGAATTGTGCAATTTAACAGCACGATCAACAACACGTCCAGTTTTATTTGCAGCAGGAAAACTATTGTTATTACGAGCGACATAAGAGCTGTCTCAAGGTCAATAAAAGCCTGGTGTGTTACTGAGTGTACGTACACTGGACAAGAGTTGTAATTATATCTTTGGAAAGTTCTCGAACAATATCAATAGATACACCCACTATGAGACTTGGATATAATAGTTATTAGGGAAGTGTGGGTGCTACTACATCTCTACCTCACCCTTCGGGAAGAACATTTGTAACTTCAGTATGTATTAATAAAGCTCGCGGGCTCTTGACCTGTTTTTACGAAAACCATATTAGCTGTTTATAATAATAATAAAAATGAAAAACATTAAAATATTTTTTTATTAAATTAATCATATTACTAGGCATTGTACATCCGCTCTCATTAGGGTTTTCCTGTGTAATGAGAGACTTGCTTATAGTTTATTGTTTAGTACATACTTACATTAACGTTAAGAAGAAGAATGACAGTTAAGAAGAAGAATGCTTAATTTTAATCAAACAAAGTTTAAATAACTTATGATTTCAATATGAATGTTTGTGTTTGGGTGTGTACCTATGTATTTTTGTGTGTGTGCGTCTATCCTTCGAGAAACTCCTATGATAAGAATTATTTTTTTTTACTGTTTTTAGAGACTTCCTTGTTTATGTAGCGTTGATTTCACTGCGGCAGTTTGATAAGATTAAACGCTTCTGTTTTACAGAATTGTGATATCTACATACATACCAGATAATACATACATATACTCATGCCTCTTTCTCATCGGGGTAGGCAGAGATCACAGATTTTCACTTGCTTCTATCCAAACATATTTTTCCAGCTCCCTCGACTTTCCTTAATATTTTTATACACGCTCGTCGGTTACGGGTACGCTTGACCTGACCTTCCTTCATCAACACTAATCAAGATCTGCTTAATCTTATTTACATATTTAATAATATTAAAAATCATAAAAACTATTTTTTGAATTTAATTCTCGATAATAAAAACTTCTTTGACTTTGTTGAATATCAACAACCTATAAAACTAAATACCACGCAGCTCTTTAAATCAAAATGAAATTACAAATTTAAGCACTGAGGAAATCAATTACAAATAAACGTAATAATCGCTATAAAGGTGATTATTTGGCAATTAACAAATGTCTTGATGCAGTTTTTGTGGTATGAAAGAGTTAAAAACTTATCAAAATGCGAACGCAATGGCGGGTCGATTCTATCAAATTATTTACGAAACAAGTTGAAAAACATATACTCATATCGAAAACTCGCAGAAATTCTTTCCTTATTTGGTATTCTCTTAAATTGATATGTCTACTTAGCCAAAAGATAAAGTTTTACAATATATAAGTCGATCAACTGGATAAATTACATACGATCAATTGAAATTCTTTTCCTTTGCAACTTCTTTGTGTATATATTATGTATTTTGTTGTAGGTTAGATGGGTAATGCAGCAGAGAGAACTGCGGAGAACTAAGAGGGACCATCAGTGGAAGCCGCGGCACGTGATGAGGCAATCGAGCGCTCCTTCGTTCCCTGATCCTCTATTCAAAGAGCAGTGGTATTTGGTAAGTTTTTATTTCTTATTTTTCTTCTGCTCTCATCTCACACTAAGTGGAGTCAGCACAGCTGGTTTTCTTATTTAACTCTTCTCTATTCCATTTCATATCAGAACTCCACCTATTAATGTTCACATAACACACCCAAACCATCTTTACTTTGCCACTCCACTTCATATGCAAAACTTTTATTGTGATGTATATATATCCTTTCCTGTGAATTTTCTTATGATATATTCATACCATGCTAACCTTTCTCGAATTCTTGTCTCACTATTCACTCATTTTCTATCACTGCTACACGCACTTTTCTTTTAGCCGTTACTTTGCTTGCCCAGCACCATAGTCTAAACAGGTCTCGCGATTATCTAAATTTCAGTTTATGGGGTAGTCATAAAATAATTTTTAATAAGTAACATAAGGAAAATTTTGTGTATAAAGCTTTTGTTGTTTAGTGGTAATTTACTACATGTACTGTTTATTACATGTAATATATACTACATGTTATTATATATTATTAAATATTTAGATTTTATATTTAATATTATTTTTAGTTTTTTTATTTTTTATAGTTTTCAATACACTTTAGTGTCACCTTACTATCTTAATATTTACACTGTCATGGGTTGACTGAAAGGAAGGAAGAAATCGTGAAGTAGTCAAGCTAACAAACCCGCAATGGGCTAGTCGATTTACTCAGAGTTGACAGATGATGGAAGATATTTGTGCATAAACTCCTTAAATTACTTAAAATCCTTAATACTTTAGAAACATAAAAATAAACCCTTACAAGACAGATGATATTTCTAATAATAACAACATTAGATAGTTTATATCGCGTATTACTGCGTACACTAATATCAAAAGTGTGAAAGTTTGTAAGTATGGATGGATGTTTTTTACTCTTTCACGTAAAAACTATAACGTATAAAAGATATTGTGTGAATTGTTTAAAATATGATGATAAGTGTTCTGCACAAACGAAGTCGCGGGCAACTAGTGCGTAATATTTTTATGATAAGTAATGATTAAAAAAACATCTTTATTCAACATAGACCTTTACAGGCACTTATTAGCGTCAAAACAAACAAAAAAAAAGCTTACATAAAACAAAAACCTAGTCCGTACGTACAAACAAGGAAAAAAATAATATTGACTCTACACCTCTTCGGAAATTGGGAGAGCCTTCTCGAGAAAAATAGGCAAGAAACTCTGAAGGTCTATTTTTATCTCCTCCTTTCAATTATAACAATTATAATAATACAAAATTAAGATACAATCATACCTAATACGATTACAGTCGTATGTATACATACACATATAAAATAAAATATAATTTATTTAGGTAATATATCATTTTAATATATATTTAAGTACAAGCAGATATACTAAAGCACCGAGCATTCTTACCTATCTATCTGTTCGTACAGTCCCTCATTGTCCGTGGCCATTGAAGTATTACTCTCAAATATTTCCACATTATTGCACTTTGAATGGTCAAATAACACTTTCGCGAAATGGATCAGATATTAAATTAAAAAAAAACATTACTGTAACTGTTTAGTGTAAGTTTTACTACAAAAACATTTACAAATTTTCCTACGTGACTTCAACATAATTATGTAAATTTCATCGCACTACGCCAAAGCGCTGCGCGACTTGAGGACAATTTAAGAAGAAATAATTGCCGTAGAAAAATGTCGCGTGCCTTTAATACGACAGAAGTATCGTTTGATTAGGATCAAAGTAGTTTTGTATAGCGGTCAGCAATACTAGTACGGGCTTTTAACTTGTTATACTTGCGAGTAGGTACTTCCGTGAGTAAATTTTTATGAATTTCAACAAGGCTTTGCCTAGTACTAAAATGGCTAATAAAATAAGACTGACGTGTGTAAATATATTTATGTATATTCATAATCATTACAGCTAATATACATCTTCATATAATTGACGGCCGCCATATCTGAGTGGTTAGTGCGCCAGGAGGTCCTCGGTTCGAATTCCATTGGTAGCAGATGTTTGTATGAAGGAATACGAGCATTTATATATAATATTTCTTACACTTACACCAAAGAGCCTTGCCCAAAGTAAGTTATGTAAGGCTTGTGTTGTGGGATCTAGGGTAACGGATAGACATACATATATTATACATATATAAATAAATTTGGTAGAAATATATTATAACAACCATGACTAAGGTACAAATGCTCGCAATCATCACGCAAACCTGCCCCCACCGGGACTTGAACCTAGGACCTAAGAGATCCGCGGGTCGCCGGCGGGCGCGAGGAAATCGCGCCAGCGGATGCGGCGACCCCGGAGGGACCGCGCCCCTTCCGTGGCCGGGGGGCGTCACCGGTGGTAGAGATCGGGGGAAGTATTGTAGCCTCCCCCGAGGAGGGCTCCCCTGTCTCGGCGGGGGAGCGGAGGCTGGGGGTTCCCGGAAGTAGCTTGGTGTTCCCGGGGGCTCCCTAGATGCCTAAGGAAGGCCATCCCTGAGATTTTTAGTGGGTAGGCCTCCCCCTTCTGGGGAGGAGAGCCCCACATAACCGCCGGCTCGCCACAGCCGGGGTGCAATTTAATGCATTTTCCTCAGGGGGAACAAACAAAAAGAAAAAAGATGGCGACACCTTGAAACCGGTATACCAACCACTAGACTGCGGAGGTCGTCAGAATGTATATGTCTGTCTGTGTTGTGAATATATATTGTATATCTATCCATTACCCTAACTCCCATAGCACCAGTGCTTACTTTAGGTTAGGTTAGGTTAATTGGTGAATGTAAGAAATATTTATTATTTTTATTTACCCGCATCAATAGATTTGAGTGAACTTTTACAAAGTTAGATGGTGAAGCCCAACGGTGATTAATCGGCTTCATATCCGTTGAATTTCTTCGTAGGTACACCTCAACATTTTACCATATTAAAACATTAATGATAGTTACAAATTACAAGATGATCTCCGAAGATTTGAGGCATATTGTATACAAAATAAACTGGATTTATATATTTCCAAATGCTATAGTATGTGTTTCACTCGTAAATCCAGTCTCATAACAAATTCATATTCTTTGGGAGGAATAGGGCTAAAAATGTTAATGAAACCCGTGACTTAGGTATAATTCATGATTCTAAGATGACATACGAAAAACATGTAGACGATATAGTAAAAAAAGCTAATAAAGCATTAGGGTTTATTATGCGTTCTTGCTCTCAATTTAAAAATATTAAAGTAGCTAAGATATTGTATTGCTCATATGTGCGTAGTATCCTCGAGTATTGCTCGCAGGTCTGGAATCCACAGTACGATGTTTATATTAATAGACTGGAACGCGTACAGCATAAGTTTATGAGATTTTTGCAATACAAAAGCAGAACCTTTATACCAAACTATGAAGGAAGGTGTAAGAAATATCACATACTGCCGCTGCAAGTCAGACGCAGAATCGCAGACGTAGTTTTTCTGATTAAAATTGCTCAGTCTAAGATCGATTCCCCAAATTTACTATCATTAATATATATTAGAGCCCCCGGAAGAACTATTAGACGAAAAACGACTCTTTCTTTGCCACGTGTTTCTACTAAGTATAGGAAAAACTCTTTCATTATCAGATCTGCTAGCGCTTTTAATTCATTGGCTGATCGTTCCGAGATAGATTTGTTTATTTCAAGTATTAAAAGTGTAAAAAATGTATGTCATCTGATTGGTTCAATGTTCACTCATAGGAATACCTTAATTAATTTAGTAGCAAAAACTTATCATTAGTCTATACTCTATATGTGAAAACATGTTAATGGTAGTTAGTTAACTAAATATGTTTATTACATAGTCATAAATACTGTATGTTTTCTAAATAAAAAAAAAAAATATAAGAGTTAGACAAAAGTAAATGTAAAATTCCAATAATGGAAAACACATTGTTACTTGGCGTTAATGGACAGCATATGAAGAAATTGAAGTATATTAATTGAAGAAATTGAGTACCTATGTTTTTGAAACAGATTGTGTCTTATGTTTTCAGCATAATGTAGAAAGTACCATAATTATGTTTTACGAATAAAAACATAATTATGGTAGGTATAGCAAAATTTTGAAAGTATATGATATTTTCTAAATTTTGCGACACCAACTGTAGCTGTTTGGTAATATAAGTTGTCATATACAATGCATTTTTTTTTATAAAATGTTACTTGCCAAATGTAACTTTTCGTCAAGAAATAAATGAAATGAAAAACCAATGAGCTTGCATAAATTAAAATCTCATGGCAAAAAGACACTCACGAATAAATGGTACGATTAAGTAAAATTTAATATAAAGTAAGCTAATAAAGAAATATTACATTTGGTAAGGAAATAGAGAAAGTATTAACAAACCCATGTCTGGTAGCAGGATAATTAAATTACTACTTACTTACTTAATAGCGACCCATGGTCTAAAGATTTTCGTATCGCATTCCAAGTTCGCATTTTGCCCCAGTTCGTCATGAAACTTGGTCTTTTGCATATTGTTCGTCTGTTCCGTGGCCAACATTCATTTGTCCATGATAAATACTCCTCCTAGTTTCAGAGAGCTTTGTTAATAGTTGAGGCACACAACTCTTTACAGTATAGAAGATTCTGAGTAACTTTAAATCGGAAGGATATTCTGCTTTAAAATTTATTCACAGAACACGATTTTGGAAACTTTAAAACTATAATTAGTGTGACCTTTAACAAGATTTTTTAAAATACTGAATAATAAGAAACTAAATATTTTAAGTCAAGTTTTAATACAAATAGGAAAGTTACGAATACGTAAGAAGAACAGACTTTGCAGTTAGAAGAGCCAAGCCAGAATTATGTTATAAGAATAGTTTCATACCTCTTATAGTTGATACTTTTATGTCCATCTTGCTTTTTATTTACCCTAGTTTCTAATGGATCTAGCTGAACTTGATAGCATTCGGGAAGTTACGCGGCATATTTTCAGCCCATCTTCCGCAGTGTTACAAGACGAAAGTTTAGGGCTTTCTTCTGAAGTTTTATTTACGTTTTACGTTCTTTATGCCTGTAATGGGCACTTAAATGGAATTAAATATCATTAATTCATATAATATATATGCTGTTGGTGTGTCCTAAATAAATAAAAAATACTTCATCACCTGGAATCACTTAAGTTAATATTTTTAAATTTTACTAACTACAGAGTGAATCTTCAATTCTGATTCCAATACAAAGTCATTTTACAGACACTTTCATATGTTTTGTACTTTGACAGTGAAAGTGGAATCGGAATGAACTGAAATTTACTTGGTTTTTATCAGTCGTGATACTTTATAGTCACTTATATATTTATCGTTGAAATATCAGACAATATAAATATTTATCGTACCTACGTATAGTTAAGATGTATTTTTGACTGTTTATAAATTCCCTTTGTGAACGGCTCAATGAAATACAAAACTGTTCTGGTTAGTCACGATCACATTCAGGATTGAAATATTCATGTGTTTATACAAACATTTCAATGTTTCTTTTTATACTATACTATACACTGATTTGACATCGACGCCACAAACATTGGAATGTAACGATAACACGGAAATCAAGAAAGCACACTTACAGTAACAATATAATAAAACAAACAAATATTATCACAACTTTAAACCACCCACAGTTCGGTAATTATTATGACATCTACTTCCGACTTTACTAGGGGCCACCTTATTTGAGGGAAGATAGAGAAACCTCTTAACTCATAAGCCATCAGACATAAGCGACATACAATCTACATACAATATACATCAATATACATGCTAATCTTTATCCTATGGCTTTTTGCCCACGTTACATGATGATGATGATGATGTAACTAATATGCTGGAAGGAGCTGTGCTATCCATTTATAGTCCATCTGGGATTTCCATAGGATGGTAGCTACCATTGTGAAGCTTCACAACAAGATTGTCGTATTCGTTGTAATGATTGCTGTCGCCGCCTACTGGGCCTCTAGCATTAGGACCAGTCGTTACTTTGGCTGTGCGTAGACCATATCAGATCTCACTCAAGATCTCAGTATCGTTGACACCACAGTAAAAACGATTCAGCTTGTGACAATAAAGAAAACTTTTAAACTAACACTGACATAATATATATACAATAATAAAGACGATAATAATTATGGGATAATAACCGGGTATTACATATCTTAGTCATGACGTGGACGGGAGCCAGTAAAATTATCAAGGTCAGGAAATCTCAGCTGACAACTGTTAATAATTATAGGACCAAATGATTCTGACCTTGAGTGTTTCTTAGTTACTATGTCCTCTCACTTTGACTATTACAATTTATTTCCAATTACTGCTTGCGGGAATATAATTGTTTTTTGTGACGTCATAAATTTGAATGTATTATTAAAGCTCTTCATTTTATTATATTATCAATAATATAATTAAAAGCTGCAAAATTAGGTTGATTGAACACTCTAATATAAGAACAACATAAAAAATTTATCAAAAATTGTATTGTAACTACGAACATTTCAGTGTAAATTTAACTTCATGCGAATACTCGAGCAATGTAAGCCAACAAAATTAGCCTGAAGTTTGTGTCATTATGGATATAATGACACTGTTATATGAAGCAGTTGTAAACAGTAAAAGTAATGTAGTACAACATTTAATGCCATATTTTGATGTTGTTAGTGCCATTTTATTGCAATGTTGACGTATGATAGATGTGAATGGAAAGAGAGAACGTCTTGCGCTGACCTTACTAAAGAATGGTAAAGACTGGAGAATAAAAATGAGGGTCAATTCTGCTAATGCAGTATAGGCGAACCATTGCTTTCGACCAATCCGAACGCTACAGTATGATGTCATCTCACAATCTATGCGTTTCTATTTGTCTAATGCCCACTTCCGTTTCGGATGTGAGTTGTTGGCAGAATAGTGAGACTATTCTATAACAGAATAACTTTGAATTAATCACTAGATCGAAATCCGTTCTAAATTGACTATACATGACAATTATTTATAAATAGGTATATATTGGTGGCATAAGTCTCGGTACAGGTTTTCGAATCTAGGTGAACTAGTTGATCTCGTGTATATATAGTATATATGTGAAGAAAAACATCGTTAATGTACATCTGCTGTACACCTGAAAACCTGTATACGGTTGTTAAGAAATTTAAAGGTGTATGTGTTAGTCTACCATTCCCAACCAGCATGGTTGAATAAAGCTTTAATATGATTAAAATAGGTTCGTAACCCCTTGGTACGAGTTGAAGTGAGTGAGTGCTGGTTCGACGAACAAAATAAAGTAACAATATTATTGAGTAGACAGAGTAAATCGTATCCTCATTTGTAATAAGAAACCCTATGTGTTACGTTTTTCGATTGGTTTTAACCGTGCCTGAAATTTGCAGAATGGCGGTGCTGCTGATGGCCTGGATATGAACGTAGGGTACGCTTGGAGGAAAGGTTATACGGGGAAAGGTGTTGTTATCACTATCTTGGACGACGGCATTCAGCCTAATCACCCGGATTTGGCGCAGAATTATGTGAGTCTTATATTCTGTATGACTGTAAATAGAGAACACGAGACGATTGATATAGATACGAAAATAAATGTAACAAATAAACTATGCATATCATCGACGAGGCACATACTCAACATATGTCGAGGTGTCACAGGATGCCCCAACGCTGATCTTCCGTAGGTGTTGCAGGTGACATTGTGCACAATACCCTTTAGATCTACCCAATAATCTTAGCTTAGTAATATTTTTTTTTAACTTAGTAATATTTTTTTTTTTATTATGCTTCGAGCTCTTCCGAGCTACGGAGTAAATCTTATATAGGGGATTCTTGGTTCTATTATCGAGTCCAGATGTACCAGGCGTGTAAAAATATTAAATTAAAATAGAAAAATCGAGTCATAAGCTAGGTCACGAGTTAGGTAGTTAACTAGTTGATGACTGTAACGAATATGGTTGAAGACTTAAGGTCTTGGACTTAAGGTCTTGGAAGACTTAAGGTGTAATATCTTTCAATGTTCATTCCAGAGATAAGAGTGATATAATACTGATACCTATATAAAAAAATGTCAATTTACATTGACATTCCATTCAATTTGAAAAGTTTTCATACCGTAACAAAAATATACTGTATCTCAATTTTGAGCTGACTTAAATAACCAATATACAATTAACAAATATTGAACACATTACAATCACGTACTTTCTCACTCGATCAAACCAAATTACCAAGAGAAACTCACTTATATAACCTTAGTAGAGTAAAGGTCAAAATATAGGTCGATATTTTTACGTCCGTCGTATTATAACGGTTAGTATTCTTCTTATTGTTTCCAGGAGGGTAGTTTATTTAGGAGTACAACTTAATAACTGTTAAATGCAAATTAGTTACGGGGCAATTAGGGAGTGTCGATTTCAATTAGTGAAATAATAAAGAAACGCTTAACTGCTATAGGCTATGAAACTTTTTACGTTATGTGAAATGAAATGAAAAATTATGTGTATGCATTCGTTAATAATCAATTTTAGTTATATTTGCTTTAGAATTTTTTTTTACATAAAAATTGACATTATAATTATGAAACTATTGTATTTCTTTTTGAAGTCTTACAGAAGAAACTTGATATGTAAAATGTGAACTTCCAAAAAAATTTGTTTGATGACATTGTTATGACCCAGTCGTATTGGATCATTTAAAATAAATTGTTAAACTCCTAACAATAAGTTTTAAAAATACTAACAAGTTTTCTAATAAAATACTTGTATAGTTGATACAATGAAAGTTACTTTAAGTTGTTAAGTAGACTCTAAGTATAATTCTATTTCAGGATCAAGCGGCCTCAACGGACATAAACGGCAACGACACCGACCCTACGCCGCAGGACAATGGCGATAATAAACATGGCACCCGGTGCGCAGGCGAGGTTGCCGCAGTCGCCTACAATAGATTCTGCGGCGTGGGAATTGCGTATAATGCTAGCATCGGGGGCGTCAGGATGCTAGACGGCGTCGTTAATGATGCGGTTGAGGCTCAAGCGTTGAGCTTCAACACCCATCACATAGATATCTACAGCGCCTCCTGGGGGCCCGAGGATGACGGAAAAACTGTCGACGGGCCCGGACCTCTCGCTATAAGGTACTGTCTAATTGCACTCGATCAAAAGCAACCGAGAGTCGAGCTCATTAAAATTGTTTTGTTTCAGGGCTTTTATAAACGGCGTCACAAACGGAAGGGGAGGTAAAGGTTCTATTTTTATATGGGCTTCGGGAAACGGCGGCAAGCACACTGATTCCTGTAATTGTGACGGTTATGCAAATAGCATATTTACAATATCAATATCGAGCGCCACACAAGGAGGCTACAAACCGTGGTATTTAGAGGAATGCTCTTCCACTTTAGCGTCGACTTACAGTTCAGGTACACCTGGCCGTGATAAAAGTGTAGCTACGGTCGATATGGACGTTCAATTAAGGCCTGACCATATATGCACAGTTGACCATACAGGAACTTCGGCCTCGGCACCTTTAGCTGCAGGTATATGTGCATTAGCATTGGAGGCTAATTCTGTATTAACATGGCGAGATATGCAACACCTTATAGTTATCACATCAAGATCTCAGCCACTGGAAAAGGAGGAGGGCTGGATAGTAAATGGTGTTAAAAGAAAAGTCAGTCATAAATTCGGTTATGGATTAATGGACGCAGCACAAATGGTCACATTAGCAGAACAATGGAATACCGTTCCGCCGCAACACATTTGTAAGTCACAAGAAATAAACGAAGATAAGTCTATAGAAACATCTTTCGGTTATACGATATCAGTGCATATGGACGTAAATGGCTGCAGTGGCACAATGAACGAGGTCAGATTTTTGGAACACGTTCAATGTAAAATTTCTCTAAGCTTTTTCCCGAGAGGTAATTTACGGATTCTGCTTACGTCGCCTATGGGGACAACGTCCACCCTTTTATTTGAAAGAACACATGACGCAACGAGCTCCAATTTTGATGACTGGCCATTTTTGAGTGTACATTTCTGGGGGGAGAACGCTGAAGGTCGTTGGACGTTACAAATAATAAATGCAGGTAATAATCACGTCACTCAACCCGGACTTCTTAAAAAATGGCAATTAATTTTTTACGGTACGGCAATAAATCCTATACGGCTTAGAAATAAGAGTTATTATAATTCAAATAACATTTATCAAGATGAAAAAAGCTATCATATAAAAGATGTTTATGACGCATCTGAATACTCGCAATTTCTTAACGATATCGAGCTTGGTATTTCCGATAAACATAGTTATCCCAAAAACATTCCTTCTGCGCAGCGAAAAAATGTCTTAGCGGATGCCAATGATAAGCAGGTACAAAGATTATGTGATCCGGAATGTGATTCCCAGGGATGTTATGGCAAAGGTCCAACTCAATGTGTCGCATGCAAACATTATCGTTTAGACAATTCATGTGTTTCGCGATGTCCACCAAGAAGTTTTGTAAATCAAGGGGGTGTTTGTTGGCCTTGCCATGAATCTTGCGAAACTTGTGCTGGCGCGGGTCAAGATTCATGTCTTACTTGTGCACCAGCTCATTTATTGGTTATTGATTTGGCAGTGTGCCTCCAACAATGTCCAGACGGCTATTACGAGGATACCGATGCCAGTGCATGTTTTCCATGTGCAGAACACTGCTATACATGCTCAGAAAAGGCTGATATGTGTTCGTCATGCGCACATAGCTATGTTTTATATAATGGATCATGTTTAGCCGCTTGTCCACCGGGCACTTATCAAAAAGACGACTTTAGCTGTACTCCGTGTCACGAAACGTGTGAATCTTGCCATGGTCCGAGCGAAACCGAATGTGTGTCATGTCGACTTGGTGATTACGCTATGAAAAATCGTTGCGTGCAAAAATGTCCTATGAATTATTACGCGGACACACAAAGGAAGGAATGTCTTCAGTACGTATAAATATACACAGATACAAAAAGAAGTTAAATTACAATATTTTGACTTTGTATTTAATATCTACGTCATTTCAGGTGTCCAATCGGATGCTCGGTGTGCACATATGGTTTCTGCTCCGCTTGCAAAGATAAATGGGCTCTTACTAAAGGCGGAAATTGTCTCCCACACGGCAATGACAAATGCGACACGAGTGAGTATTATTTTACAAACAAAATATTTTTCCCTTACTAAGCATCCTATTGAGATGGTGATTTTTATGTTCGCAGGCGAATATTACGAGGGTGGTAGATGTAAAAATTGTCACTCTACTTGCGAGAAATGTAGCGGACCAAATGAGTGGGACTGTTTGTCTTGTTCGAGCCCGTTGTTATTACAGGGATCGAGGTAATGGCACTTTATTAAGCCGGCCCTTTCCCTATCCTTACCGAAGAAAATACTATGTTAACATGAGCTGTTTGTTTTAGGTGTGTCGCAGAATGTGGCCAAGGGTTTTATCAGACGGCTGGACGTTGTACTAAATGTCCGCATTCTTGTAATACATGCGTATCAAGGTTAAATTGCACTTCTTGTTCGGGTGCTTTAAGACTCCAGTCGGGGACGTGTAGAGCTACGTGTGCACCAGGATACTATCCGGACGAGGGGACCTGTTCGAAATGTTATCTTTCCTGCGAGACATGTACAGGTCCTCGCAGGGATCAGTGCGCATCTTGTCCACCTGACTGGAGACTGGCCGCCGGGGAGTGTAGACCAGAATGTCCTCAAAATTTTTTCCCTTGGGAGACGAGTTGTCGTCGTTGTCACCATTATTGTCAAGACTGCCGCGGTGCTGGACCTCAGCGGTGCACATCGTGTCCGCCGCACTTCTCTTTAGAAGGCGGTTTGTGTGTGGAGTGCCTTAGTTCTCAATACTATGAGCCCAGGTCAAGAACATGCCGCCCTTGCCATGACTCATGTAGATCATGTTCTGGCCCTGGGCCTACGAGTTGTGTCACTTGTGCTCATCCACTTCGCTTAGATAGGTATGGGCTTTTACAAGATATTCAACGTTAAAGCTGAGACATTTCTGAAATATAATTAAAGTCAATGTCAAAATCTTCATTCAATTTACATGCTTTATTGTGAAGCACTTATGAACGTCAGAGTCTATCGCACCCGTGTCTTATTAGATTAGAATCCGTCTGGATTCAGGGTTGTTTTAGTGCCTTTAACATTTAAATATACAGAGATTTGATTATTTTCATAGCGTTCATATGCGTTTATATATTTTATCTTTTTAGGGTAAATCACAAATGTTTGCCGTGCTGTACAGAAAGTATGCTTTCTTTTTACCTAAGTACCAACCAGACAACAGATTGCTGCCATTGCGATAAAGACATAGGTAAGAAATGTTAATAATAATTAATTGCTTCTCTTCTTTCTTTGCATTTAAAATCAAGATTATATTCGTTTACTCCATTTTTATTGATGATTATATAAATTGTGCAATTTAAACTTATCATCTATAGGTTATATCATCATATAAGTGTACTTCAGTCACCGATATAGGGCTGTGCGAGTTGATCGGCAGATTATTACTCAATTAATCATTCATTTGATAAATATTACTCAATATTTATTTCATGAGTGCTCTCTGTATTCCGGATAGCTTGTAAAAATTAACGTATAATAAATATCACAGTATAGTTTATATTACGAACTATAATTATATGTATAATTACGTATTTGAAAAACATGATGATAAATAAAAAAATAACTTTAGCCTCTCAGAACAGTTATTGTCATTATTTTCATAGGTGGATGCCTAAATGGGTCGTCGGCAGGCAAGCGTCGTATCTCAGAGAATATTCGATCTCATGAGACTGCTTCGTTCTTCGTCGATGACAAGGTTTCTGCGGTGGATATTTTAGACAGGAATTTGCTGGTCGCATGGAGCGTTGGAGCAACACTGCTTGTTGTCGTTGGCCTAATAGTTATTATAAAGGTACCTATAGTATATATGCCTGTTATATTTTATAACTAAGCTATATCAAACTACTTCTTCTTCTTTCTTTTTCCTTGTTCCCAATTTTATTTGGGGTCGGTGTAACATGTCTTCCTCTTCCACTCTCCTCTATTTCTCGCCATTTCGACACTCACTCCTATCTTCAACATATCAACGTTCACAACGTTCACACAGTCCATCCAACGTTTCTTCGCTCTTCCTCTCCCCAAAATCCTCTCTATCCCAAACTACATTAAATCTAAATATTCAACAACATAACACACAAATTACTAACGCTTTTTCAATATTTGTAAAGTAAACTGTGGCAGTGAAGTTTCTTTTACTTCGATAAGCTCTTGTTATATGATAACAGAGACTTAATAATATCATGCTGATCTAAAGATAATCTTGATAACTTATGGTCCAGGAGCCGATAACACCGAAAGTCTCGTCATAGCGAAATGAAAAAATAGTTTCCATAGTTAGCATGATGGAGAAATTTCAGCCCTCATCACACACTTCGAATAGGTATGCCAGACCCTTCCAGCAGAAAAAACTGATTTGCGTGATTTTTTTTAAAAGCCAATAAAATTTACTATCCGTTTCCATATCCATATCCAACATTAAAATTACAATACATAAAAAAAATATCCGCGATGACGGTACAACATTTTTTTAATAATTTTCTTTTAATCATTGTTTCGGCAATAAGAATCCACGCATACCGAGCTTAATGTATTCCTATACTTATGTATTATTTATTTAAATAAAAATTTTTTGATTCGCTATGACGGAACTTTCCGTGTTACCGGCTCTCCGCCTATAAAGAAAATATAAAATAATGCCATCCTGTAGGTAGAAAGAAGTTACCATAACATAAACTCTTGTAGGTCAGACTGAGATTGTCTTTTCAATTTCAAAACAAATTGTAAGTAAATGGCATACTGATTGAAGGAACGATTTGAGCTTTTATGTATAATTCTGATAATAATAATACATAAGCAAGTATTTCACCAACCTCCCTTTTATAAATATTGACAATGTCTTAGTAAGCAGTCCTTTTGGTTACTGGAACGTAAACAGTTTGTTTCAACTTGTAAGTTAGAGCTGTAGTTAACTTTAAAACATTAAATAAAACACAAAATCCAGAGCACATATTTGAAAGTTTGCTTTATCACTACATAGTATAAAACAAAGTCGTTTTATCTGTCCCTATATCCCTATGTATGTATGTTTGAATTTTAAAACTACGCAACGGATTTTGATGCGGTTTTTTTCATAAATAGTTTGATTGAAGAGAAAGATTTATATGTATAATAACATAACTTACATACAATAATAACGTAAGCACCCCACGTTTTTTGTTAGTTAATATACATTTTTTAATTGATTACTACAGTTCTATTTTAATTTTTTTAATTCAATCAATTTTCAAAGCGTGATTTTTTAGTTTTCTAAATTATAATTAATTATAGGTATACAACGTTCACAGTTTTTCTGTAGTATATTTAGTATCCGCATCGAAAATATTATTCAAGAAATTTGTAAAAAAATTGTTATTGTAGTGACAAATTAAAGAATAGATAGTAGTCAGTGGACTTTAAGAGAGATAAGGAGTTAAGGGTTAAACCTGGGTTTGATTCCCGCTCAAACCAAAAAGCTTTATTTCCGTGGTTCATATAATTATAATATTTTCTGGTGGAACAAATGTTATTTTCTACAGCTGAAGACTAGAAGGCGCAAACACCACAGCCTTTACCCAAGAACAGAATATTCCCAGCTGACGTCAGTCGAAGAAGATGTAATCGCTCTAGCCACCGCCACTACTAAACTCAAGACCAGTGAGATAAGCCCGTTACAGACTATCAGTGAAGTGGAAGAACCAACTTAGCAAATTTGAACCTAATGTCAATGTAAGTAGAGTAACTATTACACAGCAGACTGATATGTAGGTGTTTCAATGTATTTATGGAAATGTATTTATTCTGTATATATTTGATCGGCACATCTTATATTGGACCTTCTGATTATCGCCGTAAGGTTGGGAGTAACAATTACCTATGTGAATATGAAACTGCATCATTTAAGTACTAACTTCAAATAACACAATATGATATTGCAGTTTATAAAAAGTTTTTTTTTTGTTTTGAATTTTATCAAAGTTTTTATATTCTTCATTAAATTTCCTACTATTTAAATACCGACGAAAACTTTACCTATATTCGGGAGCAAAAATTATTACGTCAATATTAGGTATGCAAAGTCATTTTGAAAACATTCCCGTCGTAAGTACTGGATATTTTTATTAATATTAGTATGCTGAATTAATATTCATATTCTAGCGTGAGCTATATGACTTGATATGGAAATTCCTTGCATTTTCATGTTTGTAGCTGAATCTTGCATTAGAAATTAAATAAGTTCGCATATCGTCGCTTCATTTTTAACAAATTGTAATAACATTTTAAAGAACAATGGAACTGCCCCATACAACATTTTACCTAACTTTAATTTAAAGCGTCTTAAAATGAAAAAATAGTATTACTGTAGGCATTATCGCTCTTATGTATATTGCGATAGAAGGCCACAAAAAAGTTTAATTAATTCATTTCTATTTTATTGGTTATATAAAGTAGGTACATTACTTTTTTATAATAAGAAAAAAACATCAAAGAAAGAGTTAGACAGAATGTATTGACACATATATTACAATTAATGCATAAAATGCGCGTTGTGCGTATGCTATAACTTGCCATTATAGCAATCACCAGAAATCCCAATTCGTAAGCGCAATCAAAATCCTTTTCTACGTGCACAAGTCGTCGTTTAGAGCGGTATCGTCTTGTCCATAAAAAATCCGGGTCGTCGTGTGAGGCAGCAAGAAATCAGGAGACCTATTTTTGAATTACGAATGCGATTTCGAAATCACCGCTTACTAAATAGTCAGCGGTGACTTTGAGGTCACGGATTCTAAAACATCCAATTTTTGAAAGTCGATCGCAGAGCTGCCAACATAGATAAAGTACACACATAAATGTAAGAGTTCGGTTCCACGCAGAATGTAGCCGCTGCCGGTTATTGCCGGTGAACCATTATGGTTATTATATATTAATGAAATCACATCTGTGACTAAGGTAGTCACATCAGTGATATTCAAAAATAAGAATTATTGAAAATCGGTGATTATTAGTCACATCGGTGATTTCGAAGTCGCATTCGTAATTCAAAAATAGGTCTCCAGGTCCGTGGGAAAGCGTGGGTCAAAACTAAATTAACTATGAAAATAAAATACAACACAAAAACAAACACGAAGCGCAATTTGAGAATAACGAATAAACGTAGTTTACGTACGAGTGATGTTTGTGATCTTTCTTTTTACTCGTAAATGTCACAAAAGCAAAAGTGTCACGTATTACAGCCAATATTTTTTTGACATTGCCTGCATTTCTCATTTATTAAGTATTTATCTACCTAATTATTACGTTTTTACAAGGTATATATATATATAAAATGTGTCTCATCTATTCTAATAATTGTTTCGATTTAATAGTTTTCATGAAATTTGCAGTTTAATAAATTCCTTAGCCTGCCCTATAAAGATAGAAGTAGAATAATTGCTCGATATAATTGATCGATACAGTCCATTTAAATATCATTATTTTCGTGGGCCTTGTCTAGTTTAACTAATTACATGAAAATAATCCCATAATTAAATAATGAAGTTTCATATAAATAATTTATATAGACGCTTCCAAAATGTTGAGGTAATTTTTTTCCGTTGTTCTTTCGGTTGGCAAAATATCTATCCAACTTTTTAATATCTTTAATATTATGATATTTTCTTTGGGCCGCATGTACTGAAATTTAGAATTTATATAAATATTCATTGTAACAAATAAACCACTTTCCTATCATTACATAATTACTTATTTTCTGACTCCTGAAATGTTGCCATGCTATTTTGAGTTACGCGGTGTTACAAGTGACTATACGTTGCTTTGTACTATATTAAATTGACCAAATACTAACTCTTCTAGCTTTATAAATATAAAGCTAGAAGATAATTAAATAATTTATTACAACCAAGATATTGTAAAAATAGGGGCAATGTACTCATTTTCAAAATATCACCTCGGAAGAATATGAGATTACCAGAATGTGTGTAACTTATACGAAAATTTATGGGACCTTAATTGTATTAGTGTTTAAAATAAGTATGTAGCTACATTGAGTTATAAATTTTATGATTATAATTTTAATTTATTACATTACTATTGAAATGAACAAAATATTTGTGAAACTGATTTTATTAACATTATATTTAATAGAAAGGATAAATTCACATTGAGATACAGAATTATTTGACCTTTAGCTAAAACATTATACGAATTGAGACTTCAATATTATATACAACAAGATTCGTATAAGACTAATAAGAACACAGATAAATAATCAGTTGTATTATTTAGTGTTGAAGTCATTCTATTTTTTGTGAGGGTTTAAATAGCAGTGTGAAAGAAGAATAATTATTTTGAGTAATTTATTGTTAAAGATGAGATCTAGCTAAAAAGGTATAAATATCTTGAAATGGCATGATATGGAATGGTTAGAGAGTACTTGATGTAAGTACCCTTAGCTACGTGCTGGCCTGTCAATGCTGCTTTAAAAAACACATACCGCATGGAAAAATCTATCATATTGCTCGGTAGTACGGTTTGGTTTTGCTGAATAATGATATTTGTAGAGTCATTGGTGGAATTGTAAGCATTCAAAATATTCTGGTAACAATTTTTCACTTTTGATTGTTATTCTTGCATATTTATAAAGATAATATTATTCTTTGTTCATAGAAAATACAGTTAATGTTATATCTGAACGTTTGTAATATTAATTTACGTAATTGTTAATGTAACAGTCTATTCTATGTATGCTAATGTATGTAACATACAATTTATCAATTATTGTTAACTTGAATTTCAATTTGTATATATGTAAATAGATGGTCGGAATGTTGTAAATATATCAATGGTTTTTATGACAAGTATAGTGTTGTTTTATTGTGAATTTATTATGTGTTCCAAGCTCCCTTGTTCTTTCTTACCGCTATAGATCTTGGACTAGCATGTTGCTTCCTCGTTAGCATGATTCCAATGCCTAAATAATCGAACTTTAATAAGATACTGTAATTTTGATTTATCTGACGCTCCGACGATTAGGCATTCATAACATTGTGGTGTAATTCAGCTGATTGAAGTAGAAGTCGATTAAAAGAAGTCAAAGGTAACCTAAAATTCCGCAGGGTAGGATGGAGCGTCTCGAAACTTAACAACGATTTTGCCTTCTCAACATCAAAAAGACACTCAACCCAAAAATATTTTACTATAATTCACACGATCTCATTTTTTCTCCCTTTTCCCCTTCCTCATTCCCTCGGGAGAAGAGAGACCGAGAATCCTCTTGGATAACACCGCGATCAAGTGCCACAGGGCTTATTTTGGACCCCAAACCAAACGAGGCTGCTTTGATCGTAAGGACTCTATAGCCTGAATGGAGGAAAATACAACACGGCACGTGAAAGCTGACCCCGATTTGCATGTACATACTCGGTTATTGTGGTTTCACAAAATTAGTAACGAAAAAGATCATGTAGAAAGTACGGGATAGAAAGAAACACTCACTCGTTATTGTTTTACGACAAAATAAAATTACACCCAAGCGGCGGAATTTGAATGTTTTAGTGTGATATCTAGCTCTAGTTTGTATATTGAGTTAATCTGCTAAATTTTACACGTGGACACTGAAGAAGTTCATAGTAGTACAGTAGTTTTCTTAGTACAGTAATATTAAATTTAATAGTCATTTTTACTTTTAAAGGGCGTCATTTAGTGGTGGGCCAGCACCTAACATATTTTGATTAATTAAAAAAACATTGAGAAGGCAGGTGACCGGAGTCTGGTCCCTTAGTCGAGTTCTCATTACCATCCAAATATAATAACCCATAAACTTGTTGACTTGCAATTACAATAATTCTCATATATTTAGCTGTATATATTACGCAGATAGAGATAAGATTCAGTTAGTACACTCCACTTACAAATTGAATTTATCCAACTCGCTTTATGCTGCTGCTGCTGCTGCTTCGGTCACCAGGTAATATTCGAGAGCAATAGCACCTAGCAATTTCTTTGCATAACAATTAAAATTAACAATCTCCTAACCTAACATCATTGTTCTTAATTTACCTTAAGATATAAGAACTTGTCTACCACGCTGTTCAGTTTTGATTGGTCTTCTTTACATGCTCTTTTGAGTTTCCTCAAGGGTGTATGCAGGTTGCATCACGGTGTTTTCGAAATTTGAAAAATTATAAATATATTAGGAGATGACAAGTTTACCGCCATGTGCCCCGTATGGGCCCAGAGAACTCGGGGAGGTTTTAGTGGGTAGGCCGGTCCTCTTGACCGGAGAGCCCCACACACGGCCGCGTCTTGCCAGCGCGGTGTCATGGTGCACAATGCATTTCCCCCCCTCAAAAAAAAAGGAGATGACAAGTTTGATCTGACGCCTCTTGAAGGTCTTTACTGAGACACTAATGGTCACTACATAACTCACAAGACAAAAAGCGTAAGGCTTTTTGTATGTGACTTTTAATGTAATTAGTTTATCAAAATTCCTACTTAATTTAATAAATAACTGTTACTCTCTAATTAAAATAACAAGAAAAGGAATAAGCCAAATATATTTATTTGCTTCTTGTTAGTAACAAGTTGCAGCTGAGTTTTGAAAGTTTTCGCTGTAACTGTATTTACAAAGTTAATTAGCAGCAAGCGTTAATTTCTTGGAATTTCAGTAGTTGTAAAACGAAAATTCCTTTCGAATTATTACGATATATTTTTAAAGCAGAAGATAGCTAATGCATTGTCCATGATGCAAGGCACTTGGTGTTTTCTGAATCTGATAGAAAAGTACAGTCTTTTTTAGACGACCTCCATAGTCGAGTGGATAATACACCGGTTTCAAGGTGTCGCCATCTCTGAGGTCCCGGGTTCGAATCCCGGTGGGGGCAGATGTTTGTGTGATGAATGCGAGCATTTGTACCTGTTGATATATATTTCAATAAAAATTAGTTATATATGTATAATATATGTATGTCTATCCGTTACCCTAGATCCCATAGCACAAGCCTTACAGAGCTTAGTTTGGGCTAGGCTAATTGGTGTAACGTGTAACAAATATTTATTTATTTATACCACGATGATGGCAAACAGGACTACGGCCCGGCTGATGTGCTAAGTGCTTACCGTAGCCTATGGACACTTGCTACATTAGGGGCGTCACTCGCGCGTTGCCGACCCTTTAAAAACCTCTTTGTTCCCCTTTTGTAGAACACCATACTGTAGCTGTCCGGGAAAACCTCGGCAGGGAACTCATTTAACAAACGAAGTGTACGTTTGTAAATCGGCAATATCTACATAGAATACTGTATACTAAATCTTATGACAAGATAATGAGATGTCAAGTCACATTACCCTATAAGTTATTTGCTTGCTCTTTTTCACATAATTTTCACATGGACATATAAGCACCCACTGCGCCTAAAAACAAGCACTGTTTTGATCACTTAACATGGCTGATTGATGTCATACAATTAAAGAACGTCACGTAAACAAATCGTCAATATTATGACTGTTATGGATCGAAGAAATAGTGATAAAATATTTACTGTTATACTAATTTAAACACAATTCCGGACACAAAAATAGAATTCAAGATGTGAAAATTTGGTAAAAAGGTAAGAAAGTACTTTTTGTACTAATTAGATTTTACAACATGCAATTTCGCTAGCCTACTTCTGGTCATTCTCCTTTTGAACCCACTTAAAATTCAATATTGCAATGCAAATTTGTACATAATACTAGATTAATTGCATACAATTTTAAATTTTAATATACTATTCTCAAATTTATTGCAGCAGTTGTGGGAGTTAAAACAATATTTATTGACGTATCTCATGTTATCTAGATACGACAGAGAAGATTATGGCCTTTGTTTTATCCGATGGTAGGTACAAGCCCAAAGGTGGAAGCTAATCTGAAGTTCTCCACAACTGAAGTATATAATGGCTGTGTCACTTATAAATGTTAAACACATTAATACATACGGACGTAAGACGGTCGTAGTTATGGCAGTCAAAATAAGTAAAAATAGTTATATACAAGGGCAATGAAATCTTGGACCTACAGATCCAAACATGGTAGTTTCAATCATTAAGCCACAATTGCACATTAAATTAAAATTAAAGACAAATCTAAAGCAAATTAAGGTTGTTAAGTCCATGCGGAAGTTTCCAATTTTTTGGAGTTCCTCAAACGTTACCGTATCCCCATAAATAAAAGTCAATGACTTCTTCTTCCGTAGTCCATGAAAGTCATGCACTGTACCCAGAAATCAAAAGGGAGAGCCAGCGAGCAATCTAGAGCCATATTTTTGAAACAATAGAATTCGTATTCGCATTCGAATACGAATTCAAATCCAAAATCAATCCAAATCAACTATTTTCGATCAATTATTCCGTGAATTATGCAACAATTCGTCCTGTCTCGGTTTTGATACCACTAGAATATTTATCAGAATTTACATTGACAATTTGACTGTGAAATGTTGAGTGACAGCTAGACAGCATTTTAATGTAGGTTCCGTTTTATATGTAATTCGTCACCACTTTTGTTTTTAAATTAATTGTTTATTTCATATCGGTTTTTATTTACTCTGTGTCAAACAGAATCTAATAAATTCAAGCGTGGTTCAGTAGAAATTTATAACGCATATCATTTATTTTATATTTAAATTCCAGATTTACTTCTAAAGATTCATAAATACGTTTTCTGTTCCTTTCCGTCTACCACTATACATGCTTTTTTAAAAGTTTTCAAAGCTTCAAAGTTATTTCGAAAGCAAACTTACCTAAATTGAAGTTTGATCATAATTATTCGATTTTTGTAAATCAAATTCAAATTGTGTATGAGATTGTATGACATGTAGGTTATACAGCCTTATTAAAGATCTTATCTGGATACCTAATCTGCTTTTCATTACTTTTTGATAAGTATTTTCTTGTCATAGAACTTAGGTCTAGGAAGCTTAAGTGGTTCTCCACATCTATTTCACTTTGCTAAAACTTTCTTCGTTTCTTCAAATCACAGATATTTAGGTGAAGCATCGGGATAATTTCCAATGTCTATCATTTCATAATTGTTAGATGCTTTAATTTCCATAATTCAGCAATAAAAATAAAAAAAATGTGGCTTTCTTGAGTCTGCAATCTCTTGAGTCTTGAATCTGTTTGAGTTTATTTAAAAAGGTGTGTATGTGGACTCAACAGCATCATCCCTTTTTAACTGTTCTCTAGTAGAAATATGAGTTTGAACCTCATTCTGCCTTGATGATGAATTACAAAAAACTAGCGATAAAAATTAACAACTTATCAACCTAATTAAGTAAAAGTCACAGTGGAATGGCAAATAGTTGGTTTAATTAGTGTGGATTTTCAATCTGGGAATTTCGACGTTAATTATTTGACTTGGAATTTTGTCTAGTGCGAGGTGCAAGCCTCGCTTTAGTCGCCTAGGTTCCAGGCAAAATGGTATTATTGAGAAAATGAAGAGAGAGAAAATGAAATGATTGGACATATCTGTAGTAACGATGTAGCTGAAGAATTGAAAATTGTCAATAAAATAGTTTTGATAGATTCAAAAAAAGGTAATTAGAAAGAGATATATGTAGGCTCAATAGCACCATCCCTTTCTAACTGTACTCTATAAGAAATTTGAGTTTGAATCTCGTTCTACTTTCATGATGAACGGTTACGGCTAAAGTGCAGTTATCCCTATAGTTAATGTTGCTAATAATGAGGACAAATGGAATTAATTACATTAATCAAAATTACTTCCCCTTGTCGCTTACGAGTTCATGTGTTTTTTGACAAATCTGCTACCCATTCAATTCTATTACAGGGCAATACTTATTTTTATCATTGGATTTTATCACTTATGTTGATTGAAAAAGTGTCTAAATTTATCGTGTGAATAGTATATTATGTCAAAATAAAAGAAAACAGCAATACACTTAGTTATTTAACTGAGTCTACTATTAGAAATTTATTTATCGTAAGAAATTGGATGAACGAAATTAGAAATAATTCAAATTTCTTCGTACAAAAGTCTTGTAAGGGAAGTTATTATAAAAAGGTTTCATATAAAGAGTATTCTATATTTAGCGCGAAAATTATTAATTTTTTGATACAGTTTGTTTAAATATGTGAAAGGTAAACGACTTGAATGGATCACGTTGAACATATTTGATATGTTCAACGTAAAATGGAAATAATTTTAATGTACGTAATTACATTTGTTTATATGAAACAGGAGCATGTAATACGATCTCAGCTTTCCCCCTATTAAGGGTGGCTAAAATGTTACATAATAGTTAATTTGCCACTTGAGCGTAGACAATGTAAGCGTAATACGATCATTGGAATATAATATCAGTATATTCCAATGTAGATGTCATGATGCATGCATGATCAAATCTTATTTAATAAAATAAAGAGGGAAAACAATATTTTTATAAGACAAATTGCTAAATTTGTAAATTGCCTGCTTTCTTACTAAGTATTGATGTGACAAATAAATGCCTCATCAATGTAGTCAGGTTAGTCTTCCTCAGGGCAACTTGTAACGAAATGTAGACCACCCACCTCTGTCTTGCCTTAGCCGACCGGCCAGAGTGGAGTTGCTCTTTTAGGATAGATGTCGGTGCCCTCACATTATTTCACTAAGTTCGAGTTATTGGTTAGAATAGTTTTTTTAATCCGTGAGCAAGTCAATTGTTTATTCAGATCGTGCAAGTGAAGTGGATAGAAAAAAAATATACAAGACAAATGAAGTAATTTATCACGATATTTACACTAAGAAGCTGTATATTTACGTTCAGTCACTGAAAGAAACCCAATGAACTTTGTACGCATTTGACTCAATCACGATTCTTTATTGAGACGTACAATTATAATTTTCTTCAAAAACGCTTTGTTTTCATGAAACTGAATCATTTTTGAAGCAAAATTATAATTGATGATGAAAACTCGACCACGGACAATAAGAACATGTGAAAAATATAAGTTCAAAGGTTATGCAAGCTTCGCCTACTGTAGACAAGGCCGGGTTGACTCGCTATAACGTGATCCCCAGGGTCAGGTAGGGTTGCAATAGCATTGTTCATTTTGAGTTTATATCGACGAATAGCACCATACATTCTGATCTCTACTATCAAGGATCTACAAGATTAAAGCAAAAAATTGAGAGATAGGGGTTGGATTTGATTAATAGAAAGCGTTTGGTATTTCATTATAATAGTGTTAGTCGACACATATTTAGTTACTCATCAAAAACAAAAACACTTTGGCTGGGAGACATTAAACATACAGTTATGTAGTCAGAATGCTTTTGGAAGTTTCAGGTTGTCAAGAAAGGACTGCTAAAATAACATGTTGCTTTTTTAGATAAGAAGTCCTAAAATTTTTACAGCGGCCGCATCATGTCACCTACACTACATAAGATGATGAAAGACATTGACTAAATATCACTTATAAATTAATTACTAAATATAAATACTTTATATATTAATATAAATATTAACAAATATATAATAATTATTTATTTTTCTTCCGTTTACAAACATTACAATAATAATTCATTGACATTTTACCGTTTCTTTAGAATTCGTATTAAATAGTGGGATCGTGTGCCCTAACTATCATGATTGAACATCAACCGGGACCACGAGTCTTAACTCCTATAATGTGCCTGTAATAGTAGTAAATAGTTCCCAAAGCAGACATATGAAGTGCAATTTTATATTAAGAATATAAAATTATAACAGATGTTTATCAAAATTAGCTGTTTTGCCTTTTATTTTACTTCAAATAATTTCTTTCTTGTAAAAATAACCACGCTGACCGCACATCTTATAGTAATTTTCATCAAAATAACACAATTTCACCGTGAATATATAACAAATAGACTTACTTAGCCATGCATCCTTTGTCCGGAGCCATTTGCGTATCTCTACGACTACAACGAAAAACCTCAATATTAATTATGGCAGATGACAAACGGCTGCCGTAAGAACTTGGCTAATGTTTACCGCCTGTTCATATGTCACTGTTCGAGCTGCCGAGCCTTCGTCCATATATCACGTAGTCGAGGACTCATTAATCCGTACATTAGTGCTTCGGTCCCATGAATGCTGCTTTTTCTCCGGTAAATACCGTGGATATGGTACTCTTCAGATTACAAGGCGAGAAGCAAAGGTTTTGTGATCGTGGTCAGTATATACTTATGGTTTTATGATTGGTGAAGCATAAAATTTTCGTTTAATAGCCAACTCGCCTAATCTTAAGCCGGCGAAAGACTTTATATTCAGGTCATATCCCCACAAATATTATAACATAAAGGAAATCTTTTTCATTGCTTCTAGTTTTATATATTGCGAAAAGGAGTAACGGTAATGGTAATACTCGTAACTACTGTTGTGGGATTAAAGAACTATTTTTAAATTTGCTTATTTGCGTTTAGTTAGGTTGTCTTTAGGATTTTAAGAGGAATAATAGAACTAGTAACTTTAACCATTATATAACTTTTATATCTTATAAAAATATAAAACACTCAAATATATTGTGAGATGTCTGCTAGTATCTACAGGCAAAAATTGAAGTCATTAAGTAACTAAATGCTTTGTCATACTTTAGGGGTTCCAATTATACTAAAACGTAAATAAGTATTGACAAGTGGTTATTAATACTCTATTTTGTAGAATTGAGCTAAATATATGCCTATATATGTAGATAGTGTAACAAATATTTATTTATAGAACTTGAATTTTTTGTAAAAGTAAGACACCATAAAATTTTTACACTTTGTCATTACAACCATAACCATAGTTGCGTTAAGCAATTATAACATTTGAAAGTTTGATTTACTAAGTAAAATACTAGTTTTCTTTATTCTATTTTTGTTTTTTTTTTGTATTAAACAATGGAAAGAATGGGAAGAACTCTTTGAATAAAACTGTCTGACATATTAATATCGTGAATGTTTCATTAGGACATATATATTAAGGAAGTAATTTTATACGACTAAAAATATATATAGTTGAACGTTTCTACAACTAATCTACGGTTTTTAGAGGGCATCAAGTGACGAGAAAAAGTATCAATTGCACCATTAAATCACTAATTCTTAATTTCTAAACCAGTTTAGAGTCTGAAATCTTGCAGATTAAGGGTTATATTTGATTTAAAGCGATTATATTTGATTAAAAAATTTAGTTCATATTACATAATTAACAATTACTTGATACAGTAATGATAAATCAACTTAGTTTTATAAAATAAGAGACGAAATAGAAGAAAGAGAGAATGAGAAAAATGAGACAGACTTGAGGGACGTTAAGCCTATATGTGTACCTATATGTTCAACCTATATATTATCTATGTTGAGCAGAGGGCTTCCTTGACTGTTATGTAGATACATTAAAGTACGATTACTGAGCATATGGATCCTTTCTAAATCCACAGACTAAAGTTTTGTTCGTAGCGTAAGAACACACGCTTAGTTGCTGTTGAATAAATCAAGAACTATTTGGTTGTAATGCTGATAGTTCTGAATTCAGAATTATGGTTGCCTTTAGTAGAGTACAAATTGTAATATAAAACATTCATTGTAAAGTAGTATCTTATATATCTCTGGTAAAGTGGTATGTTGCATTTGTAAATGCAAATGCAACATACGAGAGGTAGACCTAAACCAATGCGTATCTTGAGGCCTGTATTTGACTTATTTTCACCGCAAAGCGCATTGCATTGCTGTATTCCTACGCAAAGGAATAGGGTACCGTGACTTTTCACCTTACATCTCAAGGCAATTTCTGCTACGGTTTTTGTGAGGGTTGCAAATTGGTATCAATCTCACTAGAATCATATTTAACTATACTATATACAACTAAACTAAATTTGTTCGTACGAATAGTAATTTTAATTAAAATGTATGTGCCGCAGAGTTGTTGCTTTTTTTTATGCCGCAAACAGCAGGAAAGCTTGCCACGTACCGTCCAGCCCGGCCACGCATTGTGTAACAACATTGGATACTGCTGGTACAGTTGTCAACAAACTTGTTAATTACATTTTACTAATGACAACCGAAACACTTCACATAATTATAGTTGAGCCTCATTTTAGGCACTTAGGTTAAGTTGGTTTCATCATTAATTATGTGAATCATTGGCGTGTCCCTTCTTAACTCAGGTGCACTTTATATTACTACTTTAGAAATCGTAAAAAATATGTATTAAAATTAATACATAAAATTGCCACATTCACTTAAATTCACTCAAATTGCCATAGTAACTTGTCATTTTGTCACAGAGCAACGGGTCAGACTGAGTTTATTTTGTGTGATAATATTGATCTATAAATAAGTAGACTACCTATACTTGTGGTTCCTATACTTGTGAAGGCATAACATCAGCGACCCCCAGAAATATCATAATGTATGTTGGCAATATGTGACATAAGGTGTACTGAGTAACTCTCTATCTTACCCTTCACGCCCAAGCTATGCGAACATTGCTTGTCTGTGACAGCAGACTTAGGTACATAAGCAGACGATCGTAGTATCTCCCACCCTTGAGTCAGTTCTTATGTCACTGGTAATATTATGTACGTTGTGTTGGTGACTAAACGTTCTAATTTTATAAGTATGAAGAGATTAATAGCTATTTATATTAGCGATGATATACTTGATACGTACCCCATGGACTTGAATGCATTTTATTATTAAGACTTAAATATATGTCTCTTTCCTTGATATACTTATATGATATACTTTTATAACTTTTAATTAATACACTGGTTGGTTCAAGCTGCTCCTGATATCCTCCCATTGAAATTATATTTTAATAACAAGCTAAATTCTAAGCTATTTTGTTATTTTTCGTAGACTGAAAATTAAAGTTAAATTGAATTTCATTAGATTTTGGCAATCCTGATATTTTCTTTGTTTGACAGTCCAATGTTGATATTGGAATTGAATGGAAATTTTCATGGAATTACATTAAACTTTGTTTCAAAAGTAGGCTTACTGGACTTATTTTGGAATGTTTCCTTTCCTATTTGGTCCAAATATGTTTATTTAAGTCATTTCTTACGAACTGGCCCATTAGCTTCTCCTATTATTAGTGTCTTTTTTCAATCGTCCCTTGTATATCCTTTAATAAATTAGGTTAGGCTAGATTTATATCATTATTAATGTATTACATGTTTTGATCCCATAACTTATCTAGTGTACATACGCAAACGCAGACTCGTGATTCACGTTTATTTTAGTCATACTTTATTTTACAAGCAGATTCACATGCAAAACCACTGTTATTAGGCATATACTAACTAATTAAGCATCTTAACAAAAACACAGAGAAAGCTATAAGCAAAAGCGTTAATATTGCACGAGTGCAAATGGGCATGCATGCCCCGTTTAAAATGGTCATACATAGTCGCACTGGGCTAGCGTGGTTGACTAAGGCCTAATCGCCCTAACGTAGTTAGAGTAGGTTCGAGCCCCTCGGTAGGGACGTATATGAGCTGTGATGATGAGTCGACAATGACTAGCACATATTAATTTAATTGCACGCGGCGATCGAATTCGCGAAAATTACCGAGCTACATCGACTGAACCCGAAGCTGTGATCCAGCGTTCGCGCAATCGCGCATTACACTATGATAAATTGATTGAATTGAAATTGAGTGATAATTCACTACAATCGTACCGGCCGATACCGCACCAGAGTATCTTCATATCAGCTGGAATTAATGTGGTTAATAGATAGACGCTACTTACACTTTGATTTTAGCACTAATAATATAATATTTCAAGTGTTAGTATTGCTTTCTTCCACGTGTAACTGAAGTGTTTTCTGAGTGCGTTTCTATACCTTACTTAAAACGAGACGACATTTCTTGTTGTTCTTCAAGAGCGATGATTGTCACCTACCCTACTAAGTACTTAAGTACAGAACAAGTAGAGCAGAAATAGTTCATACTTCTCTGTCAAATCTGTACTCACATTATCCACCCCCTCACACTTGCGTTTATAATGCTGCATCAATATCAACGGCGAGAAGATGACACACCATCGTTTTGCTGGTGATATTGTAGTAATAAGACTATCAAAGACTTGGACACAATGCTCGAAAACCTGTTTGTTTGAAGTAGGTCGAAACTATTGAACAATATAAAAATGAGGTCTAGTTTCGTATAGGTTTCGTAGAAAAATAAGGTCTAGTCTAGCGTATGAAACATAAACTGGACCTGGACACTGATAATGGGCCTTATAAAGAAACTCAAAGCCATCTAATGGGCTATGGAGAGGGTTATGCTAGGAGTTTCTTTTCGTGATCGTATCAGGAATGATAAAATCCGCATTTGCACTGACATAGTGCGAAGAATTACGAACTCTATGTGGTCTCTATCAATCATCATACCTGTGCTAATACTGTACACGTACTGACACTTGCTTAAATGTATCCAACAGTCATCAAAAATACTCTTGGTTCAAGCATTGAGATTTGTATATATATATTGCGCAATTTTATATATCTCAAATTTTATCTTAACTATCACTGCTAGATTATATATATGCTGCATACTGAATACGCAATCAAACAGAAATATTTTGAAAATGTCCGCAATAAAAGCGAGCAATATCGCGAAGAAACCAATACTTCCACCATCAATTCTCTGTCGCAGCTGCTGCACTGATACCATTAACTTGAAATGAACACTTTCAGCTGTAATGTATTTTTTATTCAAATCTAAACTTATTAACAACGGCACAGCCACACAAAAATGGCAGCATTAGTGGTGCTACAATAAAAACAGATTACCGACACTCTTGGCGACAATACGTAACCCTGTCACACACCGTGTATCCAGACGCGGAGCTTAGCTGTAGTAACTAAAGCACCTGACCATTTTTCTATATGTAGAACATGTTTTATCACGATAACTGTTACAAGCAAGATTTTTACCATGGACAGATAGAAGCAAAGCGAATTTTATAGCAAAGTAAAAATGATTGATAATAAGAATAAAGATTTAAATTAGGCATTTAATACAAATAGCTACCATTGTTATGGTCTTATATTCTTTGTTTGTCGATGAATTGGTAGCAGCCACAATAGGCTTGTTGCCTAAATTTCAGTAGTTAGATACTTATATACCTTGATGCCTATTCTATACAAAATAATTATTATTTTTGAAAAAAAATGCTTATTTAAAAGAATAATTTTGCACTTAATTAAATATTTGACATTAGTCATCAAAAACGCTCATGACTGTCATGGCGTCTTGAATGACGTCACGCCGTGCAAAACACAGCTGTTTTAGTATCGGAATATTCGGTATTGTGAAGTTATTTTAATAAAAAATGGATTCATCGTATTACAAGTACTGCATAGTGCCCCAGTGTACAAGCACAAGTATAAAAACACCAAAAAAATTATTTATATACGTGCCAAACAATCAGCAGATACGTAAAAAGTGGCTAACACTCGCGAGAAGGAATGATGCTCATTCTTTTTCGCACTTCCACAAGATACTTGGGAATGACATTTTGACTTTGACGTTTCGCACGGCGTGACGTAACACTTTTTAATTGGTGTTGCTGTCACGTGACTTATGGCTTATTTTGTGCAATTTTATTTTATAAAAATATAAATAATCAAAAGTTATTATTTTATAAAACTTTGTTTTTTCATAATTAGATGATCATCTTAATAGTTATGCAACCTAATGCATCAGATTTGTTCATAGTGGATACAAGCCTATTCTACAAACGTTAAGTGTCGCTAGCAGCGACACTTGTAGCTATTTTTAATTTAAAGTTTGTAGCTATTTGCTGGTAAATAGGAGCACTATTTACCAGCAAATAGATACACAATTATACAGTTGCATTAGAAAACCTATTACGGATTAATGTAGCATGTTCATTTGTTTGTTGGGTGTTAACAAAATAAAATAAACAAAACAAAGCGCATCGTATCACACAGAGATTTAACAAATGTGAAATCTTTTTGTGGTATTATGTTAATGACTAAGCCTGTCAGTAACATAATAACACAAAGAGTACATAAAACTCAAAACTCCTGAAACAATTAACAGAAAAAGATTACAAACAAAAATTACCATAACCTTTTAATCTTTGATTAAAGAATCGACACTTGTAGCCGTAGTCTAATTGACATTTACCGCATATAATTTTTCATGATAATTTGGCAGTTATTGTTGATTGTTAGTTATTGGAATCGATGTCATATAAATTGATTGTTTTATTTTGACTTGGATACTAAAGTTCCTATTGAAAACCATTTTATAACTAATTTGATATGTCCCATAATACTGAACTAAATAAATTTAATATTGATGTCATTGTTGCATGTAATACTTACGTTAAATTGATTTCGAAAAAGCCGAAGACATGTTCAACCCGGCCGCTGAATGCGTGCGCGCCACGCACTCCACCCATTGCAAGCGTACTCGTACAAACCTGTCGTTCACGCCAGTAGTAGCTCTGCCATAGATGAATAAAGAAATGATATTATATATAAAGCAAGGTAAGTATCGTATTATTCAAAGTATTTTCAAATATAAATGCAATGTATTATTAAAATTCAACTTTTCCCTATTTTGATAATAGATAATGCAAAAGTGTTATTATATTATTCATTAAGCAATCAATATTTTTCTATGACAATATATTGCGTAACGGAAGTATGTAGTAAGGCCTAGTGATTGATGTAGGTATTTCTGCGAGTATATGTTGTGTTGTATTAGTCATTGCATATTAAAGAACTCGACAGGTGGCGCTATATCGAATAAATTTTCTATATATCATTGTAACGTAATTTAAATCACTTCGATCTGTTTATTGGCATAACAGAAAATTATTTTAGATATTTAAAATCCCATTAAACAACGTTATCACGGCATCAAATAAACGAACAGGTCGATTAAATGGCCAAAATGGCTGTAAATAATGGAGTTGAAGTGGACTATTTACTGTATATATAAAGAAATCTCTTGCCACATGTTAAAGTAAAATGTATTTTTATGTGGTCAGAGTATTTTGATGAAAGGAGTCGCTATGACCCCCATAGCGAGTGAAGAAAGCCTCACCGCTTGCACCAGCTCGTCAGTTATTCTTAGGAGATAATTATTTAATAAGAGTATATTTGCGCAAACACTATTCAAAGACGCACCTACAAATTGGTAAAACATATTCTTAAGTCAAGATCTTCGTTTTTTATTATTGGGGTGAAATATTAACAACAGCAGCTATAATATATAAACAAAAAAAGGATATTTTAAAGCATTTACACGAAGAACGATAGCGCTGTGTGTACAAAGGCAACTAACTTCCGAGATAAACAGTCTCGCATCCGAAATACATCTTCTGGAAGGGAACAAATGCTGTGAGAAAATAAGCCTTTATTTTCACAGTTGGGACCGGGGACAATGCGTTAAATGAGTGCTCCAATGTGGGTCGCAAGTGCCTTATCTATTTAGTAGTCGAATGACAGTAATAGGTTCAATTTTAGACCTCGTCTGTACTATCCTTTAAGTGCTAAATGCTTTTAGACGATATTACTTTCGGTTTACAACTTACTTGGTATTTTCTTTTTAGAGAGCTACAGAGCAAAAAAGTAAGTCAGCAGTTCTACTTGGGAAGAATACCGCTAGTCACCTGCAAAGAAACGGAAAGGTATATATGCATTGTAGTCGGGACATCCCACACTGGGCAGTTAAGGAGAGCTTGTGCCCCTCAATAGGGACGATATGATATGTGATAATTATTATTACTTATCACTTTTTCTTAGGATATAGATCCTATGCGTAGAGGTTTACGTGGAGTAATCCAACTGGGTCTAATCTCAATTTGCACAATAAGAAATGAAGCTGAAGGCATAGCGTACTATTGTCATTACAGTTCAAAAAGTTTATGGATTATATAGATGATAATGGGAGCCGATATAGGATGAGCCGATGGGATTCGCTTTTAAAATTTAAATACGGCAAAAGGTGACTCGCTGCTCCCAAAAATCTCCCAAAATATTGGTACAAAAGTGGCAACATTTATATAACCGGCTGAGGATGTAGAGAGGTGTGTTTGCGACAGTGATCGAAACATCACCGGCGTCATTATTAGACTTCCAATATTCAAACATGCTACTGTGACTCCATTCTGGCCAGCAAGCGAAAGGCGGGTAGCATATCAGAACTGTCCATGTTGCAACTAAGTGACAGCTGTTCTATCAATGCTCCACCAGACACTGGGATCGTCACTTGCTTACGTATTATTATCGCTTATGTCATGTGGTTTTATAAAACACGGTCCTTTATAAGGCGTATGCGGGGATACAGATCCAAGGCGTAGAGGCCATTTAAGCGAAATTTAATGAAAGTGTACGTGGAGTGTACCAACTGGGTCTAATCTCTATCTACATCATGAAAAATGCAGCTAAAGACTACACCCAGTTAGATGTACAGAAACTATTGTCGTTAGTGGTCAAAAAGTTTGTGGACTATTTCGATTTTGGTGGTAATGAAAACCGGGCTATGGAAGAGACTCCGGTCACCTGCCTTCTCAAAACCTCCTAATTGATTTAAATATGGCAGGTGGGGACTCGGTGGTCACTAAATGGGCCCCCGAAAAAAAGCAGACCAATATTGTTGCGAAGAGAGCAACATTGGTGTGAACGGCTAAGGGTGTAGTGAGGTGTGTCTGCAACAGCGATCGAGACACGATCAGCGTTATGACCTTATTATACTTTCACCCTTCGAGCATCTGCTCTTGCGGCTCCACTCCGTCCAGCTGGTCAAGGCAAGACAGAGGCGGGTGGCATACGTCCCCCTGAACATCGGTACCCTCGATGACGCAACTCACCGACAGCCACTGGGACACAGCCACTGGGACACAGGGAGACTGACTGCACTGATGGGGCATTTATGGCAGTCAAGGGGCATTAAATGCCCGACCAGCGGGCGATGGGGTCGTCACTTCCCTATGAACGTATTATTTTATTATTATCTTTCTACATTAAATTGTAATCATTTTGTTTATCTGCTTTGTCATGTATATGTACCTACCTCAACCGGGAATCGAACCCGCCAAATGTGATAGAAAAATTACATGTATTTTATAATAGCGTTTGAAAGGGCTACTCATAAGCATTATTTTTTTCCTGAATAACCTATATATATATATATATATGCATGTATTTATGTATATCAAAGTTATTTGGTCTTTTCTGATAATTTGATAACATTTGTTTTGTCTTAAGTTTCATAATTGAGATGTCACTGTCATAATTATAATTCTCTCAAAAATATACATATTTCAGGTTATAAATTACGATGTTTTTATCTTTGGCCGCAGTAAAATAGCTTTAATGTAGGCGACATTAACCCACAGCAAAATGCCATACGAAGTCAAACTATGAAAATCAAACTCTAGAAATTCATCAATCGACGTCAATCAATAAATTTCGTATGACGTTAAACATTGTTCGACTTCGACGTCAGACAATGAAATCAAAGTCTAGAATATCAGTCAGCTAGGAAACTGATGTATATATGTATACATATATTACATAGCGAACATAGCGTTTCCTCGACGAAAAATAGAACAGCGAATGTAAACAACATTTTAAAGTTGGTAAAATAATATACATTATCAACGCCAGTAAAACAGTCATCTTGCAACGTTTTTACATCCCCTTTTATTGGTTGTAAAACAAAGTAACCGCCGCTTTTTCATTGTTGTGAATATTTTTAAGTAATTAAAATTTAAAAGTCATAAGTTTATCTACGGACTCTCCGCGACAAGGGTCAATATTATCGGGTAAACTTTATGTAAAATTTCGCAGTGTTGTCAGTATTTTGGTCCTGGACTAGTTAGCTTAAAGTACAGAGGTTTATTAAGCATATATATTTTTTGTTCGCATTCGGTATTTGGATTAGTTAATTTTTGTAGTGCAACTACAAAAATTGAACGATAAGAATTACAAAAAACGATTGATATTATTTATATGATGTGTATCATTTTGTAATATTTGTATATGTACTTATGTATAATAACAATAAATTAGAAAATATAAATTATAAACACAATATAAGAGTAATAACTATTCGTTAAGTTTTGTATAATTTATAAATATTTGTTTATAATTTAATTTTATATAACTTTCCTTAGTAAGACTCGTGTAAGTACAAGTTTAAATGTTATTTGTATTTTTTTATTTATTTTGCACCCTCATATCTCCAGTATATATATACATATATATCCACCAGCACGTTGTCTAAAAGAGATAGATCCAGCGATAAGACCGCAAATTGTATAAATTAAGCATTGGTATTTTGAAATGAGCCGAAATAAAGTTGGCGCGTGTGAAAGGGATGATTGTTTTTTTTTTTTATAAAACTAGACGCGTGGCTACTATTGCTATAGAAAATCATCATACAGTAAATAGTAACTGGTGCAAGATCACGGAAATTATTGACAAACTACGTGAAAATAATGCTAAGTGCCACATCATCTTGCAGCACCATAATGTAAGTTTCCATACGGCCAAAATGACTAACGAGTTTTTGAATGCTAAAAACGTATAACTTAAAGTCATCCAGTATACAGACCCGGCACCATGTGCTTTTTCTGTTCACAAAAATCAAGAACCAATTACATAAGCAACGATTTTCGTCACCAGAAGAGCTTATCAAAGAGTGTGATAAACATGCACATATGTGCGGCACTACAGAAAGACTGATTCAATCGCATGAAAAAGTACATTAAATTCATTTTTTTTTATTCTTTGCGGAAAATAGGAAGAGTATAATTTATTTACAATACTGTATTCTTTTTTAACATATGTACGTATACATAAATCTATATTACCTATATGTTACAAGAGAGTAGACAAAAATAGACTTATATAGTTTCATGCTTGTTTTTATTTAAATTTCGATAATTGCCTGTAAATGCTATGTTAAATAAATATAACACTTATCTAACCCAACTTGAGTTTCATTAATTTTTACTTTGGATAATTCCAAAGGCAGCTATGTCCTTTCTACAATTTCCTACTTAGATACAATTATAATAAAATAAAATCAGTGAATACTAACTACTACCAACTAACTAACTCTGTTATAATTATGGTTTGATAACCTTTTCAATATGGTCTATTGGTTGTAAGTGTTATCTTGTAATTTTTTATACCCCTAATAAAAGTTGCAGACTTAATACAATGTATAAGTATAAAATTAATAAAAAAAAAAAAAATAAATAAATATTTGTTACACTTACACCAATTAGCCTAGCCCAAACTAAGCTCTGTAAGGCTTGTGCTATGGGATCTAGGGTAACGGATAGACATACATATATTATACATATATAAATAATTTTTATTGAAATATATATCAACAACCATGACTAAGGTACAAATGCTCGCATTCATCACACAAACATCTGCCCCCACCGGGATTCGAACCCGGGACCTCAGAGATGGCGACACCGTGAAACCGGTGTATTATCCACTCGACTATGGAGGTCGTCGTATTAATGTATGTTGCTTACTCAAGCTGATAACAAATTACAAGAAAAAAAAGAAGCACATTCTTACAGAATATTCCTTCGAGCATCACAGCGATAATATAGAGCCAAAATCTGCGCTTGACGCATATTAATGCAGGTGACCGCACCTAACAAAGCGATCATCCCGCAAAATGGCGGACCAAGGAACAGCCGCGAACATTAGAAGAAACTTCCAAGAAATGATAATAACAGCCGGCCCATTGTCGTTGGACTCTTTATATTAATTACTAACATAAAAATGATTAATGGCTGGTATCTGGAAACAATACAGGGATTCGGTATTTATTGGACGGAGCCCGTATTTGTCAACGTGACAAATGGTGCGCGGCTTGTTTCCATGATTTTTAATGTCTGTCTGTATTTTCAAATGCTATGGCCGATTAGCATTTATGGCAAACTGCTTTTGAATTAATCAAAGACATTCACAATAACTATTAACTGTTCTGAGGCTTCAACAATATCTGAATACATAAGTTTTGTAGATAGTTTGTTAATATAGTTTAATTTATGTGCATTATGCACGGAATTTCAAAAAGTAAACGAGTGAAGGCTTTATATTTTAATTATGTGTAAAAATAAGTTGTAAACAGAACACAAAGTTTATATATACAGGTTGAGTCAGAGCTGGCAAATTAATATTTAAACGGCGATGGATAACAAAAGATATGCTAGTTAGCTGTATGGCCAATGGCGGTCAATAAATTGGTGCTATGTGTACTTTATACGCTTGCGCCACCCAGGTTCCCAATATGCTTCAGGGTGTCGTATGCCATCCGCCTCTGTCTTTCCTTAGCCTGCCAGACAGAGTGGAGTCGCAAGAGCAGATACTCGAAGGATGGAAGTGTAATAATGTCATGATGCCGAGGGCGTCTCGATCACTGCCGCAGTGCACACACTTCTCTACACCCTTAGCCGTTCACACCAATGTTGCTCCCTTTGCACCAATATTGGTCTGCTTTTTTGGGGGCTCATATAGTGAGCAGCAAGTTATCGTCTGCCATATTAAAATCAATTAGGGGGATTTGAGAAGGCATTTGACCGGAGTCTTTTCCATACCCCAGTTCTCATTACTACCAAAATCGAAATGTCCACAAACGTTTTGACAATAGTTTTTGTGCATCTAACTTTATTTCCATTTTTCATTGTGCAGATGGAGATTAGACCCAGTTGATATACTCCACGCACACGTTTTTCGAATTTCGCTTAAATGACCTCTGCGCTTTGGATCTGTTTTCTCGCACACGCCTTATAAAGGACCGTTTCTTGTACAGACGTGTGGTATAAGCACCATAATTATAACTTAATTATGTAGCACTGATAATATGCTTAAACTTTACTTTATCTTTTTGTTATGCTTTATTTAATAACTTATTCGAGCCAGTTCAGTACAAACGGCTACATTAAACTCAGTGTCCGGAACATGAAAGTAAATTTGAATTATCCGTTCAATTAAACAAGAAAGTTAATGTTCTAATAACCATGGTTATACTCGTGTATTTAGCGGAGATGGTCGAGCTACGCTGTTTCGTTTAGATTCTGTTGTATTTCGTTTTTGTAAAGAAAGTCTGATGAGGAACTTAGTATGTAAAGCTCCCTTAGAGACGTCATTAATTTCAGCATATTTTTGTAATACTAAGGTGGTGGTGGTGGACAAAACACCACCATTGACCTGTTTGATGGATGAAATAACAAATGAATGCTTGTCAATGCGATCGTTGACTGTCTAATTGTCTTTATACAGAATGATATTAATTTTATGGCGCCGCTCTCATGCTATCGTACTACCTTTTTTTTTGTTCCCCCCTGAGGAAAATGCATTAAGTTGCATACCCCGGCTGTGGCGAGCCGGCGGTTATGTGGGGCTCTCCTCCCCAGAAGGAGGAGGCTTTCCCACTAAAAACCTCAGGGATGGCCTTCCTCAGGCATGTAGGGAGCCCCCGGGAACACCAAGCTACTTCCGGGATCCCCCAGCCTCCGCTCCCCCGTCGATACAGGGGAGCCCTCCTCGGGAGAAGCTACAATACCTCCCCCAATCTCCACCACCGACGACGCCCCCGGCCACGGAAGGGGCGTGGTCTCTCCCGACGGGGTTCTAGTTATTCAAAATAATTGAGGGTTCTATAAATAGTTTAAGATAGACAACAGATTTTATATACTAGCTGTTGCCCGCGACTTCGTCCGCGTGTATTTGTTTTCATTATCTAGTTAACTGTCATACAGAAAAAATAAATTCTTATAGAATTATAACCTAACTAATACAAATAATATATACTATAATAAATAATAATATATACTAATAAATATATTTTTAGGTATATATATAAAAAAAAAGTATATACAACCAACAACAAAAAGATGTGAAAATAAAACATTATTTTTATGAAAATAAAACAAAAAATATGTGGCCTACTAAACAAGTCAGACTTACTGTCAGTTGCTATAGAGGAATTGTATAATGATGGTTGTAACCTGGACGTTATATGTTTGACAGAGCACTTTATGATGAAGAATGACCTTGCTAATCTGTCAATATGTAATTACAAATTGGTAACCAGCTATTCAAGAGAAAAACGTAGAGGCGGTACATGTATACTTGTCCGGCAAGGAACTGAGTATAAAATAATTAATGTAGAAAAGTTCTGTATACAGTGTGTTATAGAATGTGGTTGCATTGAGCTTATCAATAGTAACTTAATTATAGTATGTATTTATAGACCACCAAAGTCAGAAATGACTGTTTCTAGCCTGTTTCTAGAAAAGCTATCTCAATTGTTACAAAAACTCAGCCACAACTTACACAAAAAAATTATTATATGTGGAGATTTTAATATAAACTGTCTAGTAAAAAGTAAAATATATATTAATTTTAAAGATACGCTTTTAAACTATAATCTCAACTTTCAGATCCAAGAACCTACGAGACTGTGTAGTCAGACATGTATAGACAACTTTGCAACAAATATTTCTCGTTGCAAGACGCAAATAATTGATTTTGGGCTCTCTGATCATTCAGCACAAATACTTAAATGTCCGTTAAAAAACATATTAACACCTCATGGCGAATAAAAAAAAAGAGACATTTGTCAAGTAAACCTCAACAAATTTAGAAATGCCATTGAAAGTCTAAGCTTTTCTGATGTCTATGAAAAAACAGATACGAATCAAGCATACAACATACTTCACGAGACTATCAGTATGTTTTATGAACTCTGATTCCCGTTAAAATTATTCGTATAAAAACCAGAAAGAGACAAAGGTGGATTTCTCGGAAATAAAACAATGTAGTAAAAATAAACGTAAATTACTTTTCCAATATAGAAAGGGTCCAACTACTGCTAATAGAATCACATTGAAAAACTACTCAAAAAGACTAAGAAAAATAATCACATTGACACAAAAAGCACAAAATAATTACTATATAAATACATCAGACAATAAATCCAAAACAACATGGAATGTAATAAATAAAACAAAATACCCCTCCACCAAAATCCACCAAAATCCAAAAGAAACAGTAAATAAAATAACACATAATAATGAAACGTTAACGGAACCCCTTGACATAGCAAACGCATTAAATAAATTCTTTATAGATGAAATAAGACATTCATCAAAATTGACATCAAACACTAATATAGAATAAGATATTAAATACATTACTAAATCTAATACAAACTCCATATTTTTGACACCTTGTACTGCTAGTGAGATAGAAAAGATAATAATGACATTAAAAAATACTAACAGTGTAGGATTTGACAATATCTGTACGAAAGCAATTAAAATCTGTACCATTGTATGGATCAACGACAACAAGTATGTGCAATACTGATGGATATGTCCAAGGCTTTTGATTATGTAAACCATGATATCTTGCTTAAAAAATTGTACAGGTATGGAATACGTGGAAACGCCATCAAAGTAATTGAGTCCTACATCAATAACAGAAAGCAACAAACAATTATCATGTCTATTTGTAATGATTCAAAAACGGAAAAAACGTTTTAATCCGAATGGAGAGATATAGAATACGCAGGGCTCTATACTCGCACCATTGCTATTTAATATGTATATAAATGACCTTCCAGACTCAATAGAATATCCAATGACATTATTTGCAGACGACAGTACCATTTTAACTAAGTGTAATAATCAATTGACATATGAAAAAGAAATTAATGTGACATTGAGTAATATAGTAAAATGGTTAGACGATAATAATCTAAATATTAATAAAACAAAACTAATTCATTTTTATCAATATACTAGGGCCCCTATTATTCACATAGTTAGTAATAATGATACAATTGAACCTGTCACAACAGCTAAGTTTCTTGGCTTAAACATAGATTATCAAACAAATTGGAAAGTACATTTAGATGATTTGTGTTCTAGGATAAATAGATTTGTGTTTGCTCTCAAGAATCTGGCCAAAACGGCTAATAGGTATGTTCTTATATCGGCATATAATGGATATGTTGCATCCATATTACGCTATGGTATTATTTTCTGGGGTAACTCAACACATAAATTATTTGCATTTAGAGCACAGAAAAATGTATCCGAGCAATGACTTTTATTAAAAATACAGATAGTTGTAAAACACATTACCAATACCTAAATATTATGACAGTACCATCTTTATATATTTATGAAACAGCTATGTTTGTTAAAAAAAATAGTCACTTATTTCCAACATTAAGTAGTATCCAATTAAGAAAAAGTAAACGGCACGGCCAGCGACTGTTACCGCCTACATGTAAAACCGCCCTTAAATTAAAGAGTGTGTTTTTCATGGCACCTAGAATATTTAACAAACTGCCAGAAAATATCAAAACCATCACAAATATTACGTCATTTAAAGACAAATTGAGAACATTGTTGACTAAAAAGGCTTATTACACAGTAACTGAGTTTCTAGATGACAAATTTTAAATATGTAGGTATAAATAATTATAGTTAGGTATATAATTCTTATTTCATTTAGTTATTAAGGAGACCTGTATTATAATATTGTTAAATTATGACATAAGAAACGTTTTTTTTTATCTATAATTAAATCCAGTGACATTCAAATCTATATTTTGACAAACAATTATGTGCAATTGGACAATTTAATAATATGTAAAAAAATTGTAGTTATTATAACCAAAATTTGTATTAAGGTACCTAATATATTAAAATTTGTACGCCTTACCATGGCTGAGCACAGAATGTACCATACTGTATATTATTATATGATCATAATTTACCTATGACTCACAAATAAACGATTTGATTGATTGATTGAAAACAGAAAAACAATACTATCTAACTATGCCTACTATACTTAAAAATAAATACATATAAATGATAATACTAATACCTATTTAACAAAATAACAACAAAATAAATTCAAATGAACTATTTAAATTGTTTTTCAATATCAATCTGGTCTGTCAATAAGTCGTCAATAAGGTCTGTCAATAAGGTCGAACGCTCTGAACGCATCAACAGCTAAAGATTGAATGAAGCTAGCTCGTTTTTTTTTTCCTCAGGAGAGGAGGCTGAGATTCCATCATGGATACCAACGCAACAGGCAAGCAGGGATGCGTTGATTATGTCGGACTCCTGGTGAATCGAGGCGGGTCGACCCAACAGACCTACCGACTAAACTAAGCCTTTGGTCCTAATAACCCTACTGGCTTTTATTGACGGGGGACCGCACCTTAGGAGAGGTACGGTTAGCGCTGCCCCATGGGGAGGGTATAAGCGCTAGAAGAGGCACGGTTCACCAAAGTGGGACCGGCCTGTCTCGTATTAACGGGGAACCTACGCGTGGCTGAGCAGAAGGCTGCCGATTAAGGGGAGACAAAAGAGGCGACGGCTCAGACGCCGCCGCTTGCAGGCTTGAAGGTCCTGCGTTAGTTGGTTAGGGGGGTTGCTAAGGACGTGACGCGGTCTGCGTATCCTCTGCCGATTTGGATTGGGGTTATTCGCTGAAGGCGGTGTAGAAGGGTCGTGGTCCTCCCGCCTTTTATACCCTACCGCCGCCGCGAGTGTCGCGGCCCGTGTCGAGCGCGGCAATCGTTACACAAAAATAATCCTTATAGCATGATTCAGTATTCACCTGCGACGGCGCCGTGGCTTATTTCATGTATAAGTTTCGTGTTTCTATACCGATTTCTATGATTCTTTTTTTATTGAATAGGTAATAATGTAAACTTTTTAAAATTAGAGATGAGTGAGAGTATTATAAATGTAAAAGTAAACAAATATAATCAGAATGCTCCGAACTGCTAAGCTATCAGGAGTTACACGTGTTATTGTGAGTCAACCATAAAAGATAGACAAATGCTGTTGCGGGATGTTTTTTATGTAGAATATTTCCATCATACATGATTTTAATGTGACTTTAACCATTAAGGCTATACACGCGACGGAAGTTAAAAAAATTTAGTTACTTCTCCCGTTTTCCCAAAATTTCCCTTCACTACTCTGCTCCTATTGATTGTAGCGTAATGGAAAGTATTCTATAACCTGCCCAGGAGTATGAAGAATAATTATACCAAGTTTCGTTAAAATCTGTCCAGTAGTTTTTGTTTCTATAAGGAACATACAGACAGACAGACAGACAAAAATTTTACTGATTGCATTTTTGGCATCAGTATCGATCCCTAATACCTTATTAGGTATACCCCCTGATAGTTATTTTGAAAATATATTTCATGTACAGAATTGACCCCTCTACAGATTTATTATAAGTATAGATTTAATATATAACTTTATGCAATAAAATATCTAAAGATAATCTCTAAGATAATCAAAATATAGTATGTTCAATAGTATAATATAAGTACTGATTTAAATTATTCATTAAACATACATTTACATACACACACATGGACACACATTAGCATTGCCCAAATGCAAGAACAAGACGAGACTTAGCCAGTCTTATGGCCGTTTTCACCAACCTTGTCTTAGCTTAGGCGACTCCTAAGTGACATGCTGTCACTTTTTATATTAACTGAAAAGAGTGAGACAGCATGTCTCTTAGGAGTCGCCTAAGCTAAGACAAGGTTGGTGAAAACGGCCATTAGTGTTTATCTTGCGCCAATACACCTGGTCTTGGTCTTGGTCTTGCGCTCCAAGTCTTGGTCTTGGTCTTGCAGCAAGAGTCTTGCAAGTCTTTGCTATACCTATTAGACTATTGCTATTTATTAAAGTTTACTTTAGATCTTAGAAAAACGTATTAGAATTGGAACATTTCTGCTTCGGCGAGCTTGAATTAACATAGCCATAGTAAAGACTAATCAGGTAAAAAAATGTCTGAAGATTTGATAAGAAATTCGAAAAATCAACTGCCACATGGTTATCAACTGAGCTATATGCCGTTTTCCATGGGAGTAACTGTTTCTTAATAAACATTTACGCTTTATAAGCTTACATGTGCTGAAACATGTAAAAAACAAATTAACTCTTAAAATTCGAAAATCGAAGTTAAATAGTAATAGCGTGAGTGGGACGGCACGACACTAAATTAGAATTTTGCATGAGTATACCTAGGCCCTGTGGCGGTAATCAAATAGTGTCAAATGTTGTGATTTCGGCGCGGCGGCAACGATTGTTGTATGTGATTTTAATAGAAGCCGCCGGCGCGTGTATCATCACCATGTACTTCCGAAAAGCAGCAAATGTCTTTGAGAAATCAGTACAAAACCTTTGGTGCCGGATTATCAAAGTGCCGATGGTTAAAACAAAACTATGCGTGCATTCTGATTGATTTTAATGGATATTTTTTTATTCGCTATGTATGTTTATGGTATTGGTCGTAATGCGCATAGGTTTCATATTCTTTGGTACAGTTTTTTGCCTCTCATAGAATTCCTAAGCGTACCTATACACCGAACTGTTACACCTAACTACTCCGTGAAATAGCGTTAAATCCTAGCTGCAAGACGGAAAAGTCTTGCTGCATTAGCCTTCTTCTTGTTCAAGTCTTGCACGGTCAGTTTTGATCTTGGACTTGCTAAAAATACGCGGTCTTGTTCTTGGTCTTGGTCTGGCAAAAATGTGAATGTTACATACCCTTTAGTTATACGCTTTAATTATAAACCGTGTTTCATAAAGACGTTTAATATGAAACAACATAATAATAAACTATATACAGGGTGGCTCAGAGCCGGCTGACACATTTCAAACAAGCATACACTATAAGCGGGAGCAAGGAAATAAAAAAAAATAACATTTTTAGATAGAGGCAAGTATGCCATTTAAGTTACATAAATTACAAGTTTATTTTTTAAAAATTACATCAGGTAAATGGCCTCCGTTTACATCAATACATTCTTGCAAACGCTTCTGGAAGTTGGCGTACACGCGCCTCCGCAGGTCCCATCGATAGCTGCAACTTCGAGCTCTTGAAAGAGCGTGTGTTCCAGAGGCGCATCATGAATCTTCAAGAACTCAAGCAAGCCATTGTTGACGAAGTTGCAGCTATCGATGGGGACCTGCGGAGGCGCGTGTACGCCAACTTCCAGAAGCGTTTGCAAGAATGTATTGATGTAAACGGAGGCCATTTACCTGATGTAATTTTTAAAAAATAAACTTGTAATTTATGTAACTTAAATGGCATACTTGCCTCTATCTAAAAATGTTATTTTTTTTTATTTCCTTGCTCCCGCTTATAGTGTATGCTTGTTTGAAATGTGTCAGCCGGCTCTGGGCCACCCTGTATATCTAAATTAAATATATATAAATAAATACTAAATGACTTCAAAAATACAAGTAATACGACAAGTCCGAATCCTGGATCTCCGGTTCGAAGCTCAGTTATCATTAAAATTATTCAGTAATGCATTATATGCTTCATTATATTGCTCTGTGTATTTTTTCAGGTTTCGCGTCTTCTTTTAGTTTGAACCTACTTAATAAAGAATGTTCAACACTGAAATTCTAACGAAAACATATTACGAATTCACACCCAGCATACGACTTTCTAAGAGAAAAAATTCAATGAAAATATAACTTGAGTACTTAAATCAAACTTCGCTAAGTTTACGTCTTGGATTCGCAGAAATTCCACATTCCATTTTTACGTTCACCACACTTATTGCGAAAGCGGGACACGTGATTCTGGCATTATTAACAAGTGTAATTTAAATTTGTCGCATTATAATAACGAGTTTCGCGAAGTCAAATTTTAATCACGCATCATTTGTATAACGGGTGAAATTAAGATTGTCACTTATCCTGTGACGAGGAAGAATAAGTAGGACACGAATAACACGATTCTTAAGGCAGATATTATCTCCTTCAAAATTCACCATTCGGAGACAATTTTATATGAACTTGAATAGAATGAAAACACGCGAGTGGTATATATTTATATATATATATATATATATTATATATATATATATATTTTTTTTTTTATTTTTTATTTATTTTATTTATTCCAATCATATAATCAATAAACTTAACTATGGTATAATTATCCTAAAAACCTCTCTGAGGTTTATCTAGGATAAATGGTTATCGCTACTTAATACTATACATTGATAATAAACATTAAAGTGATAATCGAGTACATGTTATTATGAAACAATGACTACCTATTCAATTCTCAACGGGCCGCTCGCGCAGCTCGTCCGACATCACCGGTCGAACCGGTTCCAGCTTGCGTGCGCGTCAGTCTCGATATAGGCTGCTCCTTTTTACGCTGTGCACTCGCATTTAAAAAGTATCGTTTTATTATATGTTTAAGATTATGTTTTGTTATTTTTTGTTTAATGTCTGTTGGTAAATTATTTATAAGATTAGGAAGGATATATTGAGATGTTCTTTTACCATAAATATTGTTGAATCTTGGTATACTTAGTTTTCTATTACTAATATTTCTCGTAGTTATCGCACCACACATGGGAATTTGAATTTCATTTCGAAAATATTGTTCCAGCAGTAAGGTGTATTCTACTTTTTTATGAACAGGTATTATGCCACAGTAATTAAAAAGTCCTATACTATTATCTTTGTATTTATATTTGATCTTTTAGATACTATTAATTTTAGCAATCTATATTGTATATTATAGATCCGATCTAAGTATGTTTTATAAGTGCGTCCATAACTGTTCAGGCCATAGGATATAATGCTTTCAACTAGGGCTTTATACATACTAATTAATACTTCAAACGGTACTCTATACTTTATAATGTGAAATTTCGACATCACAGCGCGTAGTTTTGAGCAAACTTTATCGACATGCTTGGACCAGTTGAATCTATTATCTATTATTAGCCCCAAATATGTTATTTCGTTGACCTGTTCTATGTCCCTACAATCGTTTGCACATCCTGTGCTACTACTAAATATTATATATATATATAATATATATATATATATATATATATATATATATATATATAATATATATATATACTGCGGGAAGAAAGTGACAGATTACTAACGAGAGAGCAGTTAGTGAGCAGAAGGCGCAGCCGAGAGCCATAATTCAAATAGAATTAAAGACAGCTTTTTCCCAAGAGATTACTGTCAAATATTTGTATGAGACTAATGCAAAAAATGAAGGCGCCGCATTGTTAGAGCAAGTTATGAGTAAACAATAAATAATAGAATTTCGTTAGGAAGGGTATACGTATTTTTAGTTTGAATATAAAGTCAAGTTTTTCTCTACAATTTTAAGAAATAATAGCTGCTGTATTGATTAGGTGTAGGATAAAACATTTAATTTATTATGATGTCAGTTTTAGATTTCCGCTGTCCACTGTCTCCTGTAGTTCACGAATCAGTTATTCAATTAACATGACTTGTTTATACAATATTTAGTACTAAAAATGTCACTAGTATATAATGATGAAGACAGACATATCATATATTTCCCAGTAACAATCTATTAGTCTCGTTTTGTAGATGTCTTATTACAAAAGCGATGTGTAGCCATAGCGGATATAAAAATAACTGAGTCTATACTTTCAGATATATAATATTCTACCAATGGTGGGATTGGTATTATATTTTGTATTTAAACAAAAGTCTCTTTTCGTAAATAAACAAGAAGTTACAAATAGGACGATTCGTACTCAATATATATATGTAAGTTACAAAGATCCGGTGTAAAATTATCAGTAGTATTAAGAAATATTTTTAATAAATTACAAGATCGATTTAAAAATAAAAAAATCAAGTTTATGTCAATTTGAGAAGCCAAAACTGCTTTTAAAGTTTTAGTTAATTTATTTATTAACACTTTTAATAAGTCTGTTGAAATGTAATACTGTAAGAAATGTTCTTAATTGTATTGTTATGTTCATTTGTTTTCTATAAAAATGTGTGGCAAAGTATATTCGGCAATTGTTAATCATAGCAAATAATACTAGCAGTATTATTATAAACAAATTTATACACAATAAATGATTACTATTTATCATTTCACCTTGAATTTAAAGTAAATAGAATTCTAACACCAAATCAAAGCAAACTCAATCCAAAACCAATTCAATTTTACACATTTCAATAAAATATTAATTTCAATAAAATCAAATTTTAAACAACCACATTCCGACTAGTGGCGAGTGTGCCGATAGTGACTTTAAATCCAACCACTCAGTGGGTCGGAAAATTGAGAAGTGGATTAGGCAAATCACTTTTCATTCCAGTCAGTGCTAGCGAAGTTTGCCCTTTTAAATTTTATTATGCCGGGGCACCTATTCTGGTGTGGTGTTTGCGCAAGCGGTTCACTGTTTGAGCAATCGCATTCCTTTTGGGAATCTTTAATTAGCAAATGTGAATCTCAAATAATAATTCTTTTGAAATTTATCTCGTTAAGTTTGCCATTATGATTGACTTTGATTGATTATCTGTACACTATGTTTATTTTATACTTATAATATATAAAGTTTTTGTATAAGTAATTTATATATTTTAGGGAAAGAATATTTTTTTCAGCTTATTTCTTTTTTACGTACCTACCACCTTAGGTAATAATAATAATAAACTAGTGCGTAGGGAAGTGACGAGTGCAGTTACTCTCCCTCAGGGCAGCTTGCGGCGAGCTGTTGGTGAGTTGCGTCATCGATAGTTCCAATGTGCTTCAGGGCGTATTCGTATGGCGCCCGCCTCTGTCTTGTCTTAGCAAGCTGGGCTGGTGGAAGTGTTATAATATTATAACGCCGACGGCGTCTCGATGCATTCAAATCAAATCAAAAATTTATTCTTCAAATAGGATTTTACAATCACTTTTGTATGTCAAAGATGCTACGCCATTGGTTCACAAGTCTACGGCTTGTGGCATGCTATACGGCGGGACCTGCCATATTTTAATCAATGAAAACCGGCCTATGGAAGAGACTCCAGTAACCTTACTATAGTCTCTTCCATAGGCCGGTTTACATTACCACCAAAATCGAAATGCAATAGTCCACACAGGTTTTAATCAGTAATGTAATAGTCTGTACGAGTACATCTAACTGGGAGTTGTCCACTCCGCGCACACTTTCATAAAATTTCGCTTAAATGGCCTCTACGCGTTGGATCTGTATCCCCGCGCACGCCTTATACAGGACCGTGTCTTATAAAGACGCCTGATATAAGCGACAATAATAAACTATATCAATAACAATATTTGATTTCTTCTCAAATATATACGGATAAAATGCCCAAATTAAAATTTAATAACATCGTTAATTAATTTTATAAGTAAGACCCAACTATTGTACTTAAAACAAATTGTATAACTGAGTTTTTATTTATCTGTATTAAGCATAAAAAATTAACCTAAAAATAATTTAAGCTCTATTACGTTACCAGGTAAAATTTACCGGTTTCAGAAAAAAATATACACATCTAAATAAGGTTTGTGAATGTGGAACAACGTAAAAAGGACTCATTTGTGGGACGCTAATTCGCATTTTAGCTCCTGGTTTTTGATGCTTTTATAATATTTCGTTCTGCTTACACTCATATACAGGTTAGTTAATTTATGTCTGTTTTCTGTGTGAAATTATTTTAATTTTAATAATATGTAAGCTGTGGAGCGGACTGCATGATCAACTAAGTAAATAATGTTTCCTATTGCTCTCAACCGTTTATTTTTTTTTTTACAGAAAACATCAACTTTATCATTTAGTACCTATGTAATTATACATTATTTAAGAGTGTAAGTAGTTAAATTACTAATTGAATATGACTTTAAATATTTTCCAGCTGGGAAAAATCCTAACTAATACTTAAGCTAAAAACTACCCTAAATATAAATTAATTATAAAAGTGCAGTTTAAAAAGAAGTCTTTTATAAAACTAAATTATAAATATAACATCCGACCCAAATCGCCGTCAATCGGTACCGTGCCCAGAACGCTGGCAGCATTACCATGTTTTATGGCAATGCTGATGATGGGGGAAAATGCCCATAAAGTCTTTGAAGAATGCAGCCGCAGACTATTTTTCTTAAGCTAAATAAATTAAGATATAAAGTTAAAAAATAATTTAAATATAATAAAATTAATAATAAACATTTAGCTAGATATATTAAAACTAGCGCTCTCGCTTCGCTCGGGTCTATACACTACAGGAAAACTGTAAACGTTGTATATAATAAGGATTAATGCTGTATTTTTTAATATCGCTTCGAAAATTAGTCATTATTTTACGTAAAAAGTAAATGACAAAAAATGTTATCGTGGGATATCCATAAGAGATACGCATATATCATCTTGGAGTTTTCTGTAGACCTTTTCAATGTGTACAATACTTAGTACATTATTTTGATAAATGTCGTAGGGTTCAGCTGGCATATGGCGGTAGAATCGCGAAAGCGCACCCCGCCATGTGCCCCGCATGGGCCTAGAGAACTCAGGGGGGTTTTAGTGAGTAGGCCGGTCCGCTCAGATCGGAGAGCCCCACACACTGCCGCGCCTAGCCAGCGCGGAGTCACGGCGCATTTCCTCTCTAAAAAAAAAGGTTCAGCTGGCGTTTGCAATGTAAGCGGAAAAAATTAAATTGTTATTATACGTCCAAACCTTTCTCTTCAATCACTCTATCTATGAAAAAAATCGCATCAAAATCCGTTGCGGAGTTTTAAAGATTTAAGTATACATAGGGATATAGGGACAGAGACAGCGACTTTATTTTATACCTACTATGTAGTTTTGTACGACTTTGTTTTATATATAACTAAAACTGTATAAAAAGACTAGTCTAACAATCTGTTACCATTGGGTAATGTGTCCATAATACATAAATTTACGTTATATAGCAATACTTATTCTTAAAATATGTTCAAAAACTTACAACATACTTATTCCTTATAGTCATTTGTAGGTTTGGATTATGTTTTGGCGTATTTTGTCGAAAAGCAGGTTTAGGAGTTGCTAAATATAGCTTTCCATAATATCCTCACTGCCCACATAAGCTAATATTTTAATTTATTTTTTGATAACAAGAATATTCGTGCTATTTATTTTTCATAAGAAGGTATCGTTAATCCAGATTTACCTTGAACTTTTGACTCACTTCCTTAATTTTTTTTTTTTTCATTTGAAATTTGACTGGCGTTGTTCGCATGGAGAATTGGCAGTTGATCTTCGTGCAAATTAGATCTATTTAAGATAGTGTCTATGTGATCCTATTCAGCTCAAAAGACATGATGATTATACTCCGTCACAAGTCAATATTATATATACATATTACAAGTCTTGAGGATGCACCTTAGCTCTCGCCCTCGTCAAATTAAGTCAAGTAAAACATTCCAAAAAGCTATCAGCAATAGATCTATAAAATATGTTTGTGTATCTGATTCCATATTAGGAAATACATAATAGATTTAATGTGAAAAACAACGTTTATAAAACCTTCTTGAAGTAGAGAATTTTTCATGCAATATTTTCTACTTTTTTCTAAATCATCTTTGTTATTATAATTGAATCCTTTTGGGTGTCTGTTTTTGTCCGTTTATATAAGTAATTAATACTGTTTTGATTTATTCGAATAACTCGATAAAAGTTTCTTCTTTCACTCCCATCTATAAGATCATCGATAAAATAATGTCTATTCTTCAGGTTGTACTTCTGGGAGTTATCATAGAGTTACACGATTTCATTCCGTAGTTCCACCTTATTCCGTAGTTCCACCTTATTATCTTCGGACTCCAGACATACAACTCGATATCATTCCTACTTTTTGGGTACCCATACGGACGATAAGCTTTTGAAGAGTTTATTATTGGTGCATAATGAATAACTTCAATTCAGCTGCCTTTAACACTAGGCATTTTTTAGGCAAGTCTGTGCTTTCGGTATAGTCTGTGAACAGCACGTTCAACTCGAGATTCAACGTGCACATTCACATTCCCAAGCGTGTAAACGGTACGCCCGAGCCCGTAAACGCACCTGTGAACGTGAATGCCGCGATCCGGGCGAGTGTCGGTTTTTTGGCAAAGCTCAAAGGATGAATGTGCGGGCGCCCGGTGACTGTTTACACGCGCGCGGTCAGTCAGTCTCTCTCGCGCTTTCGTGACGTGTGGATCTTCAACGTTGCTAAAAAAGTCGCTTTTATCATCCACCACCTTCTTCTTTGCAGTATTTTTCTCCGTCGTTCATCATTTTGTTTCTTTTTCCAATAAAAATAAGTTAAGCCAAAGTATATGGCAGCAACAACACCTAAATCCCCGCCATGCTGGCACAGACTGACACGACGGCCTGCGTGTGAACAGGTTGAATTTTCGCCAGCCTGAGACGGGCTGCATGCCGCGCAGCCCACCAACATATAAAGACTGGAAAATAAAAACTATAGAAAGACAGAGAATATTGTGTACTTATATATGTTATTTTGGACATTTCTTATTATTGTATTGCATTGATTTCTTACATTGTTTTAGATAATGTGATTTGCGATTAATGTTGTACGTGTAATACCCACAAACCCACCACAAACGAACGTTCGCTTGTGGGTATTCAACGAACGAATACCCACAAACGAACAAATATTGTAAGTTTAATTTCTTTCTTTGAAATCCCAAATTTTCTTGACAAATCTTCAATCTACAGTAACGATTTCAAATTTCGATTAATCTTATTAATCCACACTTCTAATAAATTTAATTTCACTATTCAGTGGCGATTGAAATACTTAAACTATACACTACTATTCTTTGAAATTTAATCTGATTAGATTCCATTTTTTATTGAATAATGCCAAGAAAATTGTTTTCAAACTCTATTAGGAGTAATATGATCTTTCTTATTTTATTTAGTTTACTCCTCTTACTAATTAATAAAGATATTTTATCATTCCTGTCTTTTAAAAGTTCTATGACTAGAATTCCTTACATAGTCCTTACAAACTCAATATGGTCATCTTATTTGTTCCTTAACTCCTAGATTAATTGCTATTTAGTAGTTGTTGTACGCTGTTTTCATATATGCTAATTTCATAGTATGCTGCATTTTTAATTAGCCCATGACGGAGGTAATGGAACGTCCGTCTTTTTCTTCTATCGGTAACTAACAAGATCCAAGCCCAGGTAGCCTTATTTTACTTACGTAGGTTCCCGTCAATCGCCGGACGCTTGGACGCCCCAGGAGCATGCCGACCTCCCCATTTTAGACAGGCGAAAGGTTCTTGGCGAGCAGACGTCGACAAAGTCATAAATATGTTCCCAATAATTGCTATAGTCTTGCCTCTATAATGTAGCTTTGATGAAGAGCACACAATGATGATTAAGATATTTCTGCCTATGCATAATATGTATGAGACGTTGTCGGGTTTTAAATGACAGCTTGTAGATTTCGGCTGGCACTCTGTCTCAATCTAGTGCATTTCCATAATCGTAAAGTGTGTGTTAGGCATTACCGAATATTTAAAAGTGTACACGAGCAGCGAGTTTTTAGTGGATTTCGATTTTTATTTCCATTTTTTAATGGAGTTTCTTAGATTTTAAGGACATTTCTTTAAAGGAAATTCCAACCCATACCCTAAAATCTTTGTATTTTACAATTACTCGTATGTAATAGATATAAAAATGTGATATAAGATAAAAATAACTAAGCTAATAATTTCATATATGTAAATAAAGTAAAGACTTCACATGTTTGGAATTTTCAAAAATCATTGGCAAGGAAATTTAAGAAACTGCACACTCCTGCACTAAAACCACCCAAGATAATGAATTTTACCACGATACAACCAAATGCCAACTTATGGCCTATGAAGAGTTTATTCGTCACAAATTTCACAATTTCTATTTTCTGTGTTTGATGTTACAAATTGTGAGGGCGTCGGCTTTGTTGAGGATTTGCGTGGAATCCAATTGGCTCGGTTAAATTGGTTTTCAGTTATAACCAAATATACTTTGACGTGAGAATTTGCACTTCGTCTGAGACGTAGGTGTGTTTGATTGTTTCTAAATATTAGAATATTCTTATTAGAAATTTATCGATTAATCACTATAATAATTATCTACTACTGGTGGTCACAATCAGACAACGAGGAGTTCTCCAAGTTAGCCAAACTTGGAGAAGTTAGCTGACTCCTCGTCTTCCAGTGTGGAGACGCTGGTTAGACAGACTGATCTAATTTCTTTATTAAAACGTTTTATATCTTTCAACATAACATAACTCTTTATTGCATACCAAAAACAATAACATAGACAAAAATACAACAAATAACAAATGAACAATAAATACGTAGATTATTATTAAATAGGGGCTATAACTATTTTAAGTAAAGGGATCATTGACGGGAAGTGACTGGACTTGATTCTTAAAGGACTTCAGCGTTCGCGTCTCCCAATACTATTAGAGAGAGAGAGAGAGAGAGTTCCATAACCTGACGACATAAGCCTTTTAATTTAGTTAGTTATTAGGCTAGTTAATTTCAGGCTAGTTTAGTTAATACGGCCATTTCTCGTGTAATATAAAGCAGTGATATAAATATTTTATAATCTTTCATGAGTAAATAAAAGTTATATTTAATATATTTTGTTATCTGTATTTTAGTTGCGTTAAAAAAAAGTCAAATTGAATGAATTTATTTTTGAGGAAATGTTTAATATAAGGTTAAAAATAAATTAACAAAATAGAATAGTAAAGTACTTTGGCATATAAAAAAAGACTTTCTATATTATTTGAAAAACTAAATGAAAGACTTAATTTTTTAAATTAATAATTTGTAAGTTTTATATAATAAATAGCTTAATAATGTAAGCTATATTTGGAAACGACGTATAAAATAATATGAAAGAAACAATTCAGAATTATAATCCAAATTGTAAAAAGAGTGGCGGTAGCAATATGACGGTAGTAATGGTAACAGAACAGCTTTCATTAGCAAACTTCACAATGGAGTTTGTTAGGGATAAATTATATATTTATGGCGGTAGAATCGTGAAAGCGCACCCCGCCATGTGCCCCGCATGGGCCTAGAGAACACTGGGGGGTTTTAGTGGGTAGGCCGGTCCTCTCAGACCGGAGAGCCCCACACACGGCCGCGCCTAGCCAGCGCGGTGTCAAGGTGCATAATGCATTTCCCCAAAAAAAAAAGGGATAAATTATATATATAAACAACGTTACTGGCCCTGTTATCGTTGTTTGTCAAAGGTCAAATCAAATTATTACCGCGATTTCACTACACCCTAGGTGGATCATAGGAATTACCCACTGAGCTCTTCTCTTCTCTTCAATATTTTCACTGGCACAGTTTAGGTACACTCACAATAAATAGGAATAAAAATGTAAAGGCGCGGGTCGCGTTATAGGTCGGTCTGTTATTGTCGCACCAGTCCAGCCATCACGTTGCAACACACTAACGTCAACTAGGTAGCGCGTGCGGGCAACAAACGCGAAACAGGTTTTTAACGTAAACAGAGTTTTTGCTCGTATACATATGTGTACTTAACAACAATAAAGCTTGACACGGGACTAGATTAGGTATACAGCTACTTATATATTGTTAAAAACAGAAAAAAATTCGCAAATGACGTGAAATTAAATCGATTGGAAAATGTGAGTTCTTTTATCTAGTAGTTAAAAGACTTTCTTTTTTGAGCGGACGATTTGCTAAAGATCGCAGAAGGGCGCTGGTGATAAGTAGCGCAGTATGAATCACTATGTAGACACTTGTAGTGGTAGATGAACCTGGTACAATCTCTAGCTTGCGATGTTGATATCTGTCGTGTACTCGATTTGAATGGAGGTGGCGTGGAGGTATTTATTTACTTTTAATAATAATACTTCTCCCTATCAATTATCAGTTATGCATGAAGACGCTCATGAAAGTGGAGGAAGCAAAAGAAGTGTGCCAGGATCGTAGCAAGTGGAGAGAGGTGGTCTCTGCCTACCCCATTGGGAACAAGGCGTGACATATATGTATCAGTTATTCTATCTTAACTGTACTCAAAATCAATGTAACAATGTATAGAAATAATATTAATACTTCGTTTTTTTTTGTTTTAAATACTACTGATGGGTAGGTAAAGGGATCTAAACCCAGACATCATTTTATTCAAAAATATACTTATACATGTTAATTTATTTTGCACACGTTCTTCGATTGACCTGGTCCTGGAGCGTTTTCAGCGCTTATATACAAAATCTAAAAGTAAAAATCTATTTCGACTGAGCTCATTTCCGATTGCCGATCAATAGCAACTCAATTGTGCGTTACAGAAATTGTTTTATTCTATTTACACAAAATTTGAAAGCAACCGTATTTGACAAGGGTTGGGTATAACTTGTTTTCTATGTGCGTACGAAAGTAAGAAATCATTATCCACCAGGAAGTAATGTTATGTTAAAAATTCAGAAAACGTTAGCTAGGAAAGGAATAGTATTTCTTTTTTGGGTTTCGTTGTGTTGCGGTATCTGAGGGGTAAATCAAGATGGTATTTGATGAATTTTCCGGTTTTTTTTTCGCTTTGGCTGTATTTCCTTCGACGGCTTTTCCAATAAAAATGAAAACCTACTTTATATCCAAATTCAATGCTAAAATTGGCATCATTGGTTACGAAAGTGCGATTTATTCTAATTTTGACTCAGGCTAAATATACCTACTAATAATATAAACCTTCCGTGAAGACGTATGAGGTGTGGTGATGATGACACTTGATTAAATAACATTTTCTTACTACCTCGTACATATAAATAACTATAAAGAATTCGTAGATAACCGTTTATGATTTAGCAAAGTCAATCTAGCAACGTACGAGGCCTTAAAAACCTTTGAACTGGCAGTCCAAAGAGAAAAAAATAACTTTTTTCGCCGAAACGACAGTTTGAAGTCCTCGCACTGACCCCCATATATTACGCAGCGAGAATACATAACCGCGGCGCATAATGAACCTCGGACGTCAATGGCGGACAAATGTTATAAAAATATACTATTTCTTTTATTACTACGTCGATTTATTCGACTGTAAAGATCGCAGAAGCGGAATGTACGAATATTTCACAAATACAAAAAATGTAAGGTTGGGCACTTTTGCTTTTCTTTGTTTTTTTTTATTTACTTGCTTTGTAAGAAAAATCTTACATAAATTGCTTTACATAAATACACTCACCTCTTTCTCATGCAGGTTCTGCCTTTGCTAGTTTCTTGTCAAATTGCTATTTAAAGTATTTAAAAGGTATCCTCATTGAAAAACCCTTTAATCACAGATTTTAAGCGCTGAAGTGGGACACCATCGTCACTATTTCCTTAATTCAATTTTATCCGAATTACTCCATCAAAATTTCACAATGGCAACGGAGAGGGCAATGCTCGGTGTTTGCTTGCGTTATTGAGTCAGTAATGATTCGCCCGGTGTAGACAGATGTTAGTCTGATGAATACGAGAATTTGTGCCTTGGTCATGGTTATTAATGACAGGTCCTTTGAAATTATAATTATTGTTCGTTCGTATAATTAACTTTATATAAAAATAAATAAATAATTTTATATAGAGGCTATTTATATTTACATTTTATTTTACTCTTAACCTTAACCCGTGATCAGTTGCACAGTAGGCGGTCACTCGATATTGACATTGGCAGACAAATATAATTTGCGCAATTCCCTTTTTTTACTTTTGAAGTTGATACAATATGGTCTAAGCTTAGAAACGGTACGAACATAACATATTTTCATGCTAGCCTACAATAAACGAGAGCAGGGGCCGTAAACATTTTGCTATTGGTGCAATAAAGATATTAGACGCGGCGCCGCCGTTTGTCCAGCGAAAGGGTTATGGTGTGCTTGTAATGCCGCATGTGGCCTAATAAGACCTTATACCTCTGCCTTCTTTTATGTTCTTATATTTACTCATAACTGTGGTATTGAAGAATGAAGTCTTATTATTTTTTGTTACTATTAAAATTATTCTATTGATCTTCTTAAGCAACAAATGTATCTTTCATAATACACTTCAAAGAAACAATAATTAAATATCTATTGATAGCCCAATGTTTGATAGCTACCCTAATTCAAAATGGCGACGCTCCTAATTATCGTAACACATAAAATCTATTAATATTGATTCCTTTATTATAATGTAGATGTTAACGCCATAATTTAAAAACTAAAGGTTCTTTATATATTTCGCTGGTGATACAATATTTCCCTACCTTACCTATCCCTTTCTGCACTACATAAATATATGCGTGTGAGAGAGACGGCATAACCGCATCGCAATGTGTCAACGCATTGCTTAATCAGTGTATATCGGACATTGGTAACAAGTAAAGAGGACGGAGATTCGCGCTTCCGCTATATTTATAATATGTGATTGTGTTGTTATAAATACTAAAGAAAATAGTGCTCCTAGTGTCTTGCTGATAGTGCTCCCAACTAAATACCGGCGCCGGAACGTGTACCTACTTGGGACCCGTGGTTTTGAGGTCGAGAGACGAGCCGCCATACAGCACACCGCATGGCAAGTAGTGCAGATTTATATCCATTTACTTGTGTCACCAGCCTTGTTTCTTGTTATATTTAATTATCAACTAAGCTTAAAATTAATAGAACCGCACCTTACAGTCCACTCAGGAATTTCGATTCCACCCCGCAAGCCCACCTTAAGGCTTCTACAGTAGATTAATATATTATAGTAATTATTTTATAAGTTTTAAAATTATTAAAAATTAAATATATTAGTAATTCTTAATAAGAAGAATTAAATATATTAATTTCAAAATTTAAGACAAAACATAAAGCAAAAACAAAATTGAACAAATTTGAACAACTACATTAGAAACAAATAAAGGTAACATTTAAAAATACTTGGTGATCATTTAACAGAGTGTCAATTGATCAGAAACACTCATCAATCTTTATATACGAGTATATAAATCTTCTGTACGTGTGTTAGTCATTGAAATCCTCCTAAACGGCTGGACCGATTTTTATGAAATTTTTTGTGTGTATTCCAGGGGGTTTGAGAAAGGCTTATATTCACAATACGGTTATCTAGATATTGTTTTTTGACATTCGAGACGTGGGACAGGACAACGTCTGTCGGGTCAGCTAGTTTATCTATGTATTTGATAATGAAAAACGGAATTATGTTTAATATAACAAACATGTACATAATCACTCTGATGAAAACAAACGGAAATATGAAATGCATTTATATTTTAATTATCGGCCCATGACATTTTATTATAGATAACATAAATTCATACTGTATGATGTTAAAAAAGTGACCCGCTTATATGTATATACCAAAACTTAATGTTTCACGAAATGGTATGGGATTGAGCAAAAGACATTTCGCTACCAAAATGGTTTATTAAAAAATTATAGCGAAGAAAGACATATTTCTTTGGCTATTGCTATAAAATTAAATAAAATTACAATAATTTCGAACGGTACAGTTTCGATGCTCTAGTGCGATATCTACCTCTTGACTATATACAAAATATAAAATAATTGGTACTGGCCAACAAATCCAACAAATTAAATTCACTTCGATTGCAGATGTTGTAGTGGCAAAATGGTTTGTCTGCTTACACAAAGACTTACATGATTTGTAATTTTATCAGAAGCAAAGCGTAATTCGTAAACATGAAATGGAATCTACATAATTAGAAATAAAGCTTATACAAGAAGCTCGAATACATTGCTTACGTATGTGTTAAAAAGGTTTACTTTCATTTGCGATTTCAAATTACACTCTACGTTTACGATTAGATGTCGGGAGCTGTAAAAATTTCATGTCCATAATATATTTGAATGCGTTTTCAATTTCATGAAAGGTTCTAAAAGCGAAGAGTATTTATATTACTGTGACCTATATGTAGTAATTTTACTTAAGAGTATAAATAATTATGGATACTATAGTTTTCTTTTCGTCATCATTTCAGTATTAATTTGAGACCCGAAGAAGGATACAGAGTAATTTTTACCACGGGAAAATTTATTTTAACTTCGAGAAAATTTGATAAAAATAGCTGGTCAGACTTTGATACAAATTGGTATAGGAATAATCAACCCTAGTTATTCGGGGAGTAACTTATGATAGTTTTCGCCGCAGGAGAATGTAAGTTTTTTTTTTTGTGGAAAACCACTATAAGGCGGTTTCATTAGATATGTGTTATAAATGTTATATTGAACTTTATGAATAACTTTATTAGTAATGATCTGAATTTCGACTCTCTGGCGATTATTTATAAAGTAGTTTATATGCACTTAGATGTTTTTTGAAGGCAGAATTATTACCCAGATCAGCTGCGAATATCATACCGCTATTTACAAGCAATTTACAAATAATACTTACTATATACTATCTTTGACCAATGTCTACTATTTTTATCATTATTTACGATTTTTGATGACTGCAGATAGCAGTATAAGTGCATGGAAAAAGTACCCTCAAATCTATACCAACATTACACCATCTCTACCCTTTTTTGATTCTAGTAGTAATATCATACCGCGCTTCTAGATAAAAAAAGTAGTCCCCTAACTTTAATGATAAGAGCCCACAACTGCAAAAGTATATATAGTAACTGTGGCGACAACCTATTAAAGTTTTTTTTATTATGTTTTGCCTTAGTAAACGAATTATGTTTTCACCTGAGGCGACGTAAAACTTTTGTTTTTGTAAATTTTAAGGCTCATAAAGAATATGTACTACCACAAATAAGATTATTCACAGTCTTGTGTACCAAAGCAAATTGATCTTGTCATATATAAATTAAGGTATAAGAATAGATTGTTAACTTTGTACAAAGTATTTTAACTTGTACCACTGAATTCAACTTATTATATTTAGGTGGCGTAACAATCTTAACAAATTAAGTATTGAAATGGTATAGCGCCATCTGTTGTACAAGACGGGCGTCTATCTTTTCCTTTTCTGTGAGGCATGAATCGAATCCCTTTGAATAATTTTGCAATTACTTGCAACAGTGAAAGTGACAAATAACGTTAACAAATTATTGTAACAAATAGTGAAATATTTATTTTTATAACAATGGAAAAATGACTTTATGCAGATAAATAGTGGTTTATGATTTTTTAATATAAAAAACCTCAAAAGTAAAGCAAATATTTCTTATAAGATTACATAATGAGGCAAACATCTTTGACTCTCCCCAGCTAAGGTTATTTACGTGAACCAAGTATATTTATCAATTTAAATGCTTTTAATTAAATTCAAATAACAAGGTGCGAGTCCAAAATGAAGTTCATTTATACAAAATTAATCGCTACTAATCTTCTCTATTGCAGAAAAGAGACAGGTCCCGTAAATATTAGTCCTATCCGTACGAAAATTTACTAAACTGTTGTTCGGTGTCCATTTATTTTGAGGACTTTTAGTTCTAACCGAAATATAATAGTTTGCGTAATGGGCATTTAATAATAACACTAAGCTCCTAAAATAGTAAAATTTAAATAACTATAATTAGCTAATGAAAATAACCCGTTTGTAGCTCGATGTGATAGCGTCTGCATATCTCCGTTTTATTTGAAAGATAAGTAAGGTAATTTATTAACTTGTACATACATGTCACAAATTAGTAACATAGTGGTAGTTACAGATATATTTCATTAAAGAAGTCTTGTATCTGTCTGGTACAAACTATACGTAAAGATATTGAAAATGTAATAAATAAATACTATTCTATTATATGTATTGTCAATATATACGTATATATTTACTATCTCCAAGCCACGTGTGTATATTGATTTTGCTAGTTTAAGCAAAAATGTTAAAATGAATTATTAGCATTAAAAATCCGTCCACAATTTTTTTTTAAATATATATTACTCAATATATTTGACAATATAATAAAAATATGTTTAATTTAGAACATATAAATCACAGGTCCCCAAACTTCGCGGGCGTGACTTCCTCCCGCCCGCTGGCGACCACGCCCCTCCCGTGGCCTGGGGGCGTCGTCGGTGGAGGAGATCGGGGGAGGTAGTTGTCTCCCCCGCGGAGGGCTACCCTGGATTATCGCAGGGGAGCGGAGGCTGGGGGTTCCCGGAAGTCGCTTTGCGTTCCCGGGGCTCCTGAGGAAGGCTATCCCTGAGGTTTTTAGTGGGTAGGCCTCCCACTTCTGGGGAGGAGAGCCCCACATAACCGCTGGCTCGCCACAGCCGGGGTATGCAATTTAATGCATTTTCCTCAAGGTAACAAAAAGAAAAAAAATGTCTCCAAACTTATTTGTTTCGTAAACCACTTTAAGTTTTGCTGAATCTGGTGCAACCTTGGAGCTACATTTTTACCTATTTCTAAATAATAATTAAAAGTGAAAGATTAAATGTATATAAAAAAAAGATCGACACGTTTCGATGCGTTGTACTTAATATGGAATATACAAGTTTTTACAAGTATCAGTGCTTGGGCTTCTTAAAATATTATCTGCCTATATTGATTGGAGAAGTTAGCCAATATTTTAGTTCTTCGCTATCGAAACTAAACTAATTTTACCCCGTTGCAGATTAAGTTCCTCTCTGTATTTCAAAATATTTCAATAAGATACTAGTTATTCTTGCGTTATCGCTTATAATACTTGACTTTCAGGCTCGAGCAACATTTTAAAACAACCGAACTAAAATATTGTTATTATCCTTTTATATAACCAAGTTTTTCAATGTAGGATTATGAAGTTTTACTTAACTGTAGCGACAGAAAGTACATAAAATTGTACAACTTTTTAAAATTTTTGTTGTTCTTTTTTTTAATTATTTGGAGATCTATTGGGTAGACGAATATCAATCATCTATTTCTATATGGATATTTTATTAATAAGCAGCCCTGTTTTGAGGGCTACGAGCAATAGTATTGCTACGGATTTTGACACATTGGCACTTGTAGCTACGTTTAAGACGCTTCATCTACACAGCTCGACATCGTGCTACGACGTCTCAAGTGGTAAATATTTAAGTCTCCGGCAATTCTATCATAATGTTTATTTTACTTTATACGCAAATTAAATTTACATTTTATTTATTTGCTTATTAACTGATCCAATTAGTGTGGAGATCCTTGGGGTGGTCTATACCCGCAGTATGTATTTCTCGACAGAAATGATGATAATGGTTTAGTATAAATGTACATAAAATTTCCATATATAAAAAAAATATTGACAGAAATTTGAAAACTAGATAGGTAATTTAAATTACCTACATATTTTGCATGTGATAGATAATTGTAATTTACTTGTAATATTATCTAAATGATAACACATTACAAAAACAATAAGGTAAGTAACAAAACTTTTTCTTACATTAATAATTTACATTTGAAATTAAATGAAGTAAAATCCGTAAAAGTAGATACTTGGTCAGTGCATATATATTATATAGGTAATTTAACATTAATTTCAAAGATTTGTTGACCATTTTCGACATGACTTTTTATACGTAGGGACCGTCGTAAAAATGCTTATTGCCGGTAAAATCGGATAAGCTTATTTTTGGTCTCATAATTTGTCACACGCTACTCTTTTAATGTTAATTTGTAGCGTTTTGTAATATAAATACAACGTTATTTCATTCGAATTTGTTTTTCATCTGTGTGAAATCACAATTCGATTTCGATCGAATAATGAATAGAAAAATGCGGCTGAATACCAAAATATTCGTTGTGTCTCTAGAATGCAGCTCTAACAATAACAACTAAAGTAATTTTACTTATGGTAAACTCGCGTTAATTTTTCAATAATCGCATTAGATTATTATTAGATTTGTCGTTTGATTTTTTTATGGCGATATAAAAACATGAACAATATGATGCGTCTTTTTTGGGAATGTCTATAGTATTGGGTTAAAACTAATTTATTTTGTACCTGTGTCACGGGTGACAGGTGACGGCGTCACCTGACCAGCATATATATTCAGTAGATAACAGTTAGTTTACCCTTCCATTCAAGCCGTAGGGCTCTTATGGTCAAGGCTAAGGCTGAGTATAGACGGTAAGTTATTACATAATCACCGAGGCATTTAGCCACAGTGGTAACCATAAGGATTTCAGCCTCTTCTCTCCAGAGGGAAATGAAAACAGTTTATTTGCATATCAGCTGAACGGCACAATTTGCAGTAACTCAACGTGGACATAATTTCGCCTTCTTTTAAGTGTTCTGTACTAATCATTTGTAAAATAAAACAAATCTGAGTTTCATTTTTTATAAATACACCTTCTGATTCCTAAAAATATTAATTAAAGATTTTTACTATTCTGTTTCATATCGATACAAAAATATTTTACCGCGCCAGTAGATGCTACTAATAAGTGCCCCGATGGGGCGAGCCTGTAATTCGGTGGCACAGTTTCACGAAGACGAATCCCGACTATAGAACGGGCTGTTTCATTTAAAACCATCGTTATTCTTGATGAAGTCTATTGTTTCCAAAGTGCCGGGGCGAGTGGAAAGGATTATTCATTTCTCGGCATCAAAAGGCCTCTCTTAAAGTTCCGCAAGTTTTCATCTGATGACTCTTAATAAATTTACGTTTCAATGGCCACAGTGCTAATGATGGTTTTGGGGCTCGCGAAACAAATGTCACATACTGTTTTTTACTTGGTTATGATGATTATGTTGGCAATGTAATTCATGGGTCCCAATTCATGTCAGTGATCTACAATCAGGTTTACTTAGGAAGAAATGCAAAATTAGAATAAGCATTATGATTTAAAACAAGAAAAGTACATTTCATCTTTTATAAAAGTTAGATTAGATATAATAGAAAAAAAATTGACACTCAATTAAATGTACTTATAGTTCCAAATAGTTTTACTAAGCTCATTTTTATTTCACCAATTCTAGCACATCACCTTGCATGTAATAAAGAGAGCGAACATTAAAATATTTATATATAATAAGTGAGTTTCTGTTGATCTCGATGATGTTATATACAAATAAGCAATAGCGCGTCGAAATTGAAACGTTTAATTTCGAACAATTGGTGTAATTCTATTTAGTAATATGGTAATAGTAAGAGAGTGAAGACATTGTTCATTGCTCTGATTCAATGTATGGTTATCGCAACGCTGTTTCTGTATCGTACTGTTTGTGTGATTTGCTTAATTCGTAATTAATAATTTATTTATAAGCTTTATTGCAGAAATTTGTAAAAAAAGGTGTAAAAATGGCAAACTTAATACCAAGGGCATTCTTTCCCAGTTAACCAATAAAGCGTGCAGATATGTTATTCTAAAAGTAGTGCGATTGTGTGAAAATGATAAAAATAGTTATAAAATGTATCACAATGGTGTTCCTATAATAAATGTAGTATGATCGAATATTTTTAATCTACATGGACTGAACGATTTGGTATCATTTTTCATAGGAAATTTTATCTTTGGTTTGCCTGCCTTAAGTCTAAGAATATTTCTCATGTTTATTGTATGTATGTAGACTTATGGTTTTTCAAATCGATTAGTTTAACATCTCATACTAGTTTGAGAAACAATAAAAATGAACACACACTTACAAAAAATATATGTTTCTATGTATAGTAATAAATATCAAATTAAAATGTGATTAAAGTTATATTTTTCTTTCGTTTTCGTTATGATATGATAAATGATGGTAATAGGTGAAGCCAACTTTACCTAGATATCTCAACAACCGGGAAACTGGCAGTTTCAGCAATTGACAAGATTTTTAATTGACAAAATTAAAAAGGAATCAACTTTTTTTCTTATTAAAGATTAGGTGTTCTAAATTATAATGTTTATTAGTTTATTCACACAGTGGCATAATTATGTGTCCTTGGCTAAGGTATGATTTTTTTTTTGTTGCTTTTTGACAATAGTTTGTTGTTTGTTAAAATTAAACTACATCATTAATGATTTACGCATAATATTGAACACAATGCAACCTTTGTCCTAATGAGAATTTCACAAAAGTACATGTCGCAAAGTTAAATCCACGGTAGCAAAGAATTGATTTCATAGGTGCTTTTAAATCTTTCTTAAATTTATGCTATTTGAAAAGAAATGTCCAGCAAAGAAGATATATAATAGACTTAATTCTATTCTATTCGAACATTTTTGTTGTATACAAGAAAGAAATTATTATTTTATAATAAACAATGTATTCGCCATATCGTCATAATCACATGTCTGATTAACGACTTGATACCTGAGAAGTATCAGGGCATATTATTCTTTCTCTTGCCCTGTTCCCAATTTTATTTGGTGTCGGCGCAACAGAGCATATAACAATATATTTAACTATTCATTAAATTTTATAATGAATAATGTTTAACCATTATTTAAATATTGCTATCAGCAGGTATATTTACTTGAGTAATGATACCTCACTCAATAAAGAACCACCAATAGCAATTTTAAACAAAGCATCAAAGATTCAATTACAAAGGATCGCTATCACACAATTCAGACAGTTGAATACGAATAGCTCCAGTCAGTTTTAATGGCGGCCTGTCATCGCCACACGGCGAGCAGGTGTATGGAGATCTCAATTAAGATACGAACCAGCGCCCACAATATATCTAATATAGGAACCAAAGTGAACATTGTTAATCTGTTCTCAAAAATAATGGAATGAAATGAACACAACATTTTTATATTAGTATATCTAATTAATTAAGTTATGAAACTGTTAAGTGATTGTCAAATATACGAGTTTTTGTCACGAGTATATGACAACGTTTTAACTTGAATATTAATTAAAGATTTTCCAGGACAGACTTTTAATTATTTTAATACCATATCTTCTCCTGACTACTTCAAAAACAGGCCAAAATGTGTTGATTAGAAGTTATTATTAGCAAATCTATTAGCTATATTGATGAATAAATTTTAAACTGATCAATGTATTTTATATTTTGTATGTATTCTCTTAGTACTTATTAATTTTAGTTCAAGGCTTCAAATATATTCATGTCTATTTGAATTTATTGTACCTTTCGTTACTTCATTTGTATAGAATCAGCTGAGAACTTAACAGCAGCCTTACAGTTACTCCAAGTCACAACAACGTTTTTTAACGTTTTGAGTTTCATTACTGTACTGAAATCTAGAGTTGGGGGAAAAGTTATTTCACATTTTCTATGAAAACTCGAAACATATTTTTTCCAAGTTTATACATTTTATCAAAACATATATGTGCCATTTTATCTTATTACGTTTCGTTATGTTGTAAGTAGTAACGTGATTCCAGTACTTAATTTTAATACTTCTGATAAAAATAAATCATCAAGTGATTTGGTACCCTTCTCTTAAGAGAAGATTATAATTAATTATAATCTGACTTAACTAAAGAATTATCAAGGCACCGAAATAACCGCTGATACTTAAAGATGCAAGTCGGGCAGTTATTTGACGGATAGCTCCCAGTCGAATTTTGTTGCTTTTTCCGAGTGACTAAAGGTGTGTGTGGTTATCACAATTAAGAACTTATCCTTTTTTTTTATTTATTTTTTGACCACGTTTTTTTGTTTTAATCTTCGCTGTTATTTGTAATAGATATCTGAACTCTGGTTTTCCGGCTAGTAAAATTTCATACTTTGCTCGCCCTATTATTATTAGTAACATTATCGGAAATAGTTTAGTAAATAAATTATAAATCAATAATACACACGAATTTTAATAAAATATAGAACTATTAATATGAAGTTTGCAATTACTACTTATATTTCATTGATATAATTCAAGATACAATTCTTGTCAAAAATAATATTTTATAGCGATGTAGGTTGATTAATCGATTACTCCGCGGTAGATGGCGTAATTTGATAACTGATAAATAAATTCTGACTATTCTTAATAGAGACAAATCCGACATAAATATGAATATCTTAATGAACTCAGCCCTTCTTGAGTTTTGATTAACTAACGCAACTTTGTTTTAGATCTGTGTAACGCAAGATTGCGAAGAATCTCCTAAGTGATACATACAATGTGTACAGGCCTTGTCATTGCCACGTATCTACTCCCACCAGCAACACTTATTCCACAACTGAAGAAAATCTGAAAAGAAAAGAACACAAGGATGAAACAATCTATTCATAATGTTGTGCAAAATTTATGAACTCCCCACAAAAAACACCCGTATTCGCGTGTCATGATGACAATAAGGCTGAGTACAATGCGGGGAATTTGGAATTTTTGAGGCTACCCTCTGGCTCTGAGCAATGATTAATGAATAGTTGATAGTGTGCTGGATTCTTGAGTGAGCAGCGCGGGAGACAATAACGTTTTGTTTTATTACAATGATATACTTACTGGCTATTTACGAAGGATTTGGAATCAGTGACGGCCGAGGTTGGCTGAACGGCTCTAAAAAATTTTAACTTTCGCGCGTTATTTGATTAGCGAATAGAATTAATAGTTAAGTAAACGTAGGTCCGCTGATAGTCGTAGGGGCGTACCCCTTGTTTACGTTTATGTGTTAAGGACGAGAGAAAACTGTGTGTTTACACATTTTAGATTGTAATCAGGTTTCACTTGATATTATATTCGTTTATTTTAAAAGGAATATTGTTATATATACTATCTGTACATTATTGAATTACGAGTTCAAGTTGTTGCAGACTAATAGTGATAGAAATATTGAAAGAAAGGTGTATACAGCGATGAAGTCAGAATTAAAGAAAAACAACAAAACAAGTAAGTAAACAAATGTATGATGTTATTTCGTTTCGTTTATTGTGATAAGTAACGTATCAACTTTTATTCATCACGAATTTATACTACGAAATAACAAAGCCCAATGCTCGTGTTGGCCATAATCCATAATACGGGTATGTTTTCAGCGATTAAGTAAGACAGCAACTTCCCAACGTAATCTCAGAGTATCTTAATGTTACATAAGAATGTAGGTGTGTTGTAAAAACCGGCCAAATGCAAGTTGGACTCGCGCACGTAGGGTTCCACCACTATATATCTAATTAAATATTTTTCTTAGTTCTTTATTATATTTGAGTTGAGTGAATGAAAGGTAAAATGCGGTTTACGATTTATAACGTATTAAAAAAAAGTAATTGTTAGATCTTGTTCATACCAATTTTCGATTAAAGTTTACATTTTAACGTACATGTATACACATATTTTTCATTTATCATTCCCTTATTTTAGAAGTTACAGTGGGGACGGGACACACATTTTTCCACTATAGAAGCGTCTCTCCCGCAAACTAATCAGTTTAAAAAATATATTAAAAATCTCAATATCATTTTTGAAGACCTATCCATAGATACCCCACACGTATGGGTGTGACATACGGACGGACAGACATGACGAATCTATAAGGATTCCGTTTTTTGCCATTCGGCTACGGAACCCTAAAAATGATTATAAAAGTAGATTCTCCATGGACTGAATTAGAGTAGTCACGATTTAAGTATTTTATTGTTAAATTTTTATTACACTTAAATAACTTAGCAATTACTAGTCTTAACTAGTAAATAAAAGCATGAAGCAATTTTTTTTTCTTTTTACAATAACAATCCAACGCCTTAACTTTAAATCTCACGTGAGATTGGGAGTGGGGGAGGAGGTTAAATAAAAACCACACGACTTCTCACCATTACAGACAATTTAAAAAACACTTCACGTATTTATGGACGCCCCTTTTTTTTTAGTGGAGAAATTCACCTTATGCGCCGTGACACTGCAGCCGTGTGTGGGTCTCTCCGGTCTGATAGGACCGGCCTACCCACTAAAACCCCCCTGAATTCTCTAGGCGGATGCATTTTCGCGATTTTACCTCCATGTGCTCCGGGGCCGCCGGCCGGCTCGACCTAGGTCTGGTGGAGCCAACGCCAAGGGACTGTCCGAGAACCCCTGGACAATCCCTCAGACGCAGAGACATCACCACGGCGTGCACGTTAGTACCGCTCTTGCGTGTGCCCGCCTTCTCCTACCTATCCGTCTGCGGCGGAGAGGAGCGGCCTCGAATTTATGGACGCCCCCTAATTAAAATAATCACTCATTTTGAAATATCTTCGTACTTTATGTACTTACTTGTTGCTGTGTGAGGATGTTGGGATAGCTATTAATATGCTTAGATTAGGGTTGTTTACGAAGTGCAAATGTAGAGCTTGACGTGTTAGTTTAATTCTGTAAAATACTTAACTTATTTAGGACTCTTAAATAATTAAAAGTAGATTTACTACTATTTTTAGTATTCTAAATAACTTACTATTTTTAGTATTCTACATAATTATCTACATATTTTCTAGCATCTGTATTCATGTTACATTGGTTGCCGTTTTGTCAAACAGATTCTGAAGATGTTTCTAATACTATCTACGGTTAGCTTTGATTTCGGTATTGAAGCCTATTCATGTGTGATAGTCAAAAGGAAATAGGCACTAGCGACAGTAATCGTGACGTGTATTGCTTGTTAGTTAATTGTGTTATACATTTCAGAAGCTTGAATCAAATCTGTTATGTACATATGTGCCTTGTAATTTAGGCAATGGAAGTACATAATTGTATTATAAGAAGTAGTAATTTAGGTTGAATTTTCTGAACCATATACCTACTGCTTGTGTCCTTTGTTTAATTTTATTTTTTTAATTAAACCATTTACTTAATCGCTAATTAATGTCTAGAATTTATGCAATTAATTAACCAGTTTTGCTGTTAGCGAGAAAAGAAAACTAGCGGATATATTATTTTTCTCTACCTGTATTGTTATAGATACGTCAATTGCAAATTTCTATTTAAGTTATATCGATACCAATTTCCACAGCAAATACAAAATTACATAAATGTTAGATCATATACTTCACAATAACTATTGTTATTGTTATTTACTAAATAGAAAATCATGTGTTTTAATTTCAAGTAAACTTTAATATGATAAAATAAGATACACGCATTTTCGTCATTTATGAATAATTAAAATTGTAATATCATTTATTAAAATGATATTCCTTGTTGCATGTTTCATTTGAAACTTCGCCGAAGTACTCTTATTGGCAAATAAGTAAAAACATGTCTCTCGTTTTTTTTTATATTGTTACTGTGAAATAAGTCAAATTATTTGAAATCTCCATACAAAACAGTAATATCATACTCTTACCCCTTTTTTTTTCCCTCGCAAAAAATTTGACTATGAACTATACAACTCGTAAAGTTCATTGTGTATTTACATTCTTCCTATATATTAAATTATAGGTTTCGAAGTAAGTATGTAGATTATTAAAGTATGCAAATTGAAAACATTTCATAATTTTAAGCTGACCATTTAATAATTATCATTAAAACTGGATATATACTAAAACAAGTATAATATTATACATATAGATTGATATTTAATAATTGGTAATTTTATAATCAATTCACATAGCCTGAAGAATTGTGAACCTTCAAGGGTAGTAGATAAGGCACATCGCTCGCTGAATTAATGAGCATTAGGATGGAAGGGTCAGGACGGCTCTAGATGTTAGCATACCAGGACCGATCGGTGCTCAGCAGTGGGCCTCTTTTTTGTACTTCTATGTGCGAGTAAATTCGTTGTTGATCTATAGATCTATATTAATTTTATTACCGCCATTATAAACTAGTATAAATTTTCTATATTTGATATTCATATCATAATTACACGAAAGACAATAGAATAACGATGTATCGTTCGATATAGCGTCCGGAATAACTTACAACTAAATTCAACGGACTCAAAGGGCACGATAAAGGCACCCTTTCATTTCTCCTTGGGCTTAAGGACAATGGTTTTTGCCCAACAATACTAAGCACAACAGGGCTTATTGTCCTACCGACATCTTGTGGACCCTCAGTTAGAACAACATTGGAGTTTAAATAAACCTTCACGGTAGTTAATTATGCCAAAAGTAAAGGGTTCAAGAATCTGAAATGTGTCCATGACTAGAACTGCTTCAGTACTAATAACAGCAGAGCACTTGTGTGTTTACTTATAACAGTATTTTAAGCGTACTAGTTAAATAAAGTTGTCCGCTTGTAACATAAAACCAATTAAGCATTTCTGTATTATTTTAATGATGAGACCATAGACTTATGTTAAATAGACTGGAACAACTTATTAATATCTTAGTTATTCTTATGAATGAGGATGCAAAGATGCTAGTGCAAAGTACTAGATGAATAAAGTATGCTATTTATAAAATTTTATTTTTAAATTTATTTCGATTCTTACGATTAACAAAAAGAGTGAATGGTTAGGTTTTTGTACTTATGTAGTGATCCAAGTTAGGAGTCTGATTTCCTGTAGTACAGGTGTATTAACATACTGGTATAGGCCTTTTTTCCCTCTGGAGAGAAGATGCTGAGAATCCTCATGGATACCATCTCAACCAAGGGCAACGGTGATTATGTCGTACTCCTGATGAATCGAGGCGGCTCGACCCGTAAGACCTACCGACTAAACTCGGCCTGAGTCGTTGGTTCTAATAACCCTTTTTTTGTTCCCCTGAGCAAAAAAATATTAAATTGCATACCCCGGCTGTGGCGAGCGGTTATGTGGGGCTACCTATCCTACTAAAAACCTCAGGGATGGCCTTCCTCAGGCATGTAGGGAGCCCCCGGGAACGTCAAGCGACATCCAGGAACCCACCTCCCTCCTCCCTCGTCCACCAACATTGCCGCAATCAATGCCGGCGGAGACAGATCTCTGCGACCAAGACTCGGCGCTCGGAGGCCCACGCGGGGCACTCCGCCAGCGTGTGCTGGGCCGAGTCGAGGACGGATGTGCAGTGGCGGCAATATGTTGATCCCTCCCGTCCTATTCGACATAGATACTCACCAAAGCATCCGTGCCCGGTGAGTATCTGAGTCAATCGGCAGGTGACCTCCTCCTTCCCGTGAAGTCAAGCTTCGAGGTGCGGGAGTACGGCACCGACGGCCCGCTGGCGCGCGCAGATCAGTAATTCGAGCTGCGCACGCCAGGCACTTCGTGCGCGGGTTCCAGGGCGCTCCCCCCATCACTCCCCCGGTCGACACGGCGTACATGTCGGCCAGGATGTCGAATGGGGGGGAGCGTCCCAGAACCGTCGCCGCCTCGTACGAGATGGTACGGTAGCCTCGTACGATCCGTATGGCCATTATCCGCTGTAGGCTCCGTAGCAGAGCTCTGCAGCGGGGGGACCTCGCGTAGTCTCGCGACCAAACGGGAGCCCCATACATGGCCACGGATCGCACGACACCCTCGTACAGGCGGCGAACTCCACTCGGTCCCCCGAGATTGGGCAGCAGGCGATGCAACGTGCCCGCCACCCTTTTGGCTCGGGGGACCAACCGCACGAAGTGCTCCTCGAAGCTCCAGCGGCGGTCCAGGGTGAGGCCCAGGTACTTGATGTACGGCCCCTCCGGGACCACCGCGTCACCTACCCTACCTATCCATAGCACCTCGATCTTGTGCGGCGCTATTTCTAGACCCAGCTGGCGGATCGCTCTCACGATACACGCCACCCCCAGCTCGGCAAGCCTGAGCGTCTGCTCGAAGTCGGCCCCGGTCGTCACGACGAGAGTGTCCGGCATGGCGGGGGCCTCGCCCTTCACGGCTACCTCCTTGAAGGGGACATCCCAGTCCCCATCTACACGCCTACCTTTCTTCTTTGCGCCGTTTAGGGGCGGCAGTGATTTTCGCTTGCGTGCCCACGGCGTCTCGCTGTCGGTAGTCGCGACCGACATACAGCTATCGCTGTCGTCGTCGCCCGCAACCACGACGCCGCCGATGTACTGGATGAAACGGCCGAACGACAGGGCGATGTCCCCGCCGCGGCCAATTTCTCCAAACCCTGAGGCGGACCCCCGTGAAGGGGATCGCGACCTCGATCCTAATAACCCTATGGTTGTTTATATGTAATACGGGTAAAGTAAGTAAGGTTGGTCATCTTTGGGGTAAATGCTTAAGTCTAGCAGTGGTCATCTGCCAGCGATAATGATGCTTGGATGATTATATACGCACAAATAATACTGAAATTGATTTGCTAGCTATAATTTCAATTGAGTTCATATATATAATGACAATTCTTAATATTTATATCTCTATGGCACTTTCCATGTTATATGAACCACACTGCATAGCGGTTTTAATACGAATAATTTTTCGTTTTGCTAAAAAGAGAAATTCCAATTTGGGGTCATTCAATCCCATTTGGATATGCCTGTTACATTTCTTTTGGATATTACTCGTATTGTTTGTAAATAACCTTAATGAATGTAGGTACGCTCAAGGGACCATTCCTTCAATAGCAATAAAGTAAACGGAACTACTAACTTTTCTAAACAATTATAGATTATTATTTAATTATAAGCGCACATATAAATTATGACCTTCGTGGCTGGGTGATTAGTAGTAGTAGTAGTTTGAATATGTCACCATCTCTGATATCTCAGATTCGAGTTCTGTTAATGGCAGATATTCATATGATGAAAACGAGCGTTTGTCTTAGTTACATACATACATATATGTAACGCCTTGTTCCCAATGGGGTAGGCAGAGACCACCTCTCTCCACTTGCTATGATCCTGGCACACTTCTCTTGCTTCCTCCACTTTCATGAACGTCTTCATGCATGCTCGTCGGTTGCGAGTACTCTTGACCCGGCCTTTCTTTAGGACATCTTCGATTTGATCGAGATATGTCCGCCTAGGTCAACCTTGTCTTAATTATGGCTGTTAATATATATTTTAATTAAAAAATATATCTTTGATATATGCAAATCTATATGTTACACTGGATTCCATAACACATGCCTTACAGAGGTTACTTTGACCAGAAAAGGGCTGTTGTTATTATATAATTATCTAATTTGTGTATAAATAATTATTTAAAAAAGTGTGTCAAAACAGATATTTCTTTTTTTTTCATATATTTGGAATAAATTTAACTCATTTTAAGCATTCCCACATTTAAATGTAATTTTAATTCTATATTAATAATGTAATTTTAATATAGAAGGTATACCTTTTTTTTCTCGAGATGGAATGCTTTATGCACCATACCGCATGATGGCTAGTCTTCAGGCGACTCTCCCCGTAAGGCGTACACACTAAACCACCCTGATGTCCATTTTGTCCTTAATAAGGACGATCCAGAGACTGGGAAACCCAATTTCTACGGATTGTCTAGGACGACCCGACTAGCTCCGCTTGCTACAACCGACAGTCGGGTGTAAACGCATATGGAGGATTATTGTGGACATAGTAATAATCAAAAATCCCCAGACAAAGGGGGCTGGGGGACTTTATTTGCGCGCATCAGGAGCTACAGCGCGACAGCATTAGCGCGCTGCCTGTGGGCACCTTAGGTGTGCCTAAGGTGGTTATGAAAGATGGACCCGTTTTCTAACACCCACTCGCCTGCGGCGTATGGGAGTAGCATACAGATTATTTGCCCGCTCTCTTTCCGCTGCCTCCTTCTGCGATATCACAGAAGGAAGCGACAGAGTCATACTTCCCCTCACCAGCCGGCATCTTACTTATGATAGCTGGTAGTGAGCGTTCACATCCGCCAGGCCGAACACTCTAATAGTGTGTTCTGCTGATTCATCGGCAGTGTAACAGTGGCGACGCTGCGGCGTTTCCTCACGACGCGCGAACTTATGCAAGTAATGACCGGAGTAATAGAAAGTATACCTAAATAACGAGGTTACTGAGAGTTTCAATTATACGCTCATATAAATTAGGCGACTTTACTCAAATGAAACGTCACGATTGCACTGTTTAGTATGGAGCATTTTCGAACTGCAATCAAAAATGTTGCTGTATCTGCCAAATAATAAGCGCAGATACACTATTTCTAAGCTAAAACAGTACTCTTTTTACATATATAAAAAAATAATGTCATATATCCAATTGGTATAAATACTTAGTTATCCCTAATAATATTATGATCGCGAAAGTTTGTAAGTATGAATGGATGTTTGTTACACTTTCACTTAAAAACTAATATTATTTTTAAGAAATAGATTTTAATGAAATTTTACAATAACATAGCTTATGCATCAGAATAATACGTAGGATACAATTTGTAAAGGTATTATGTGAACTGTCCAAAATATGACTATAGGTCGCGGGTACCAGCTATTTATTATATTTTCACAATAGGCTATTCTACATTTTTTTCAAATATTTTTTAAGATGTTCGTTTACATGAAATAGTCAAGTGTTATTTTTATTTTTGCAAAATATTTATCTTGCAAGCAGGAAAAAGAGATCAAAATATTATCGTAAAATAAAAGCGCGATAATGCCGACCGCCATGTCTGTGACGTCAATTGTACTAAAATAAAGAAATGTCAAAATGTGGGATGGGGCCACAGTATCGACACAAGTTGCATCCCATACGAGCGACCTACCGTTTTTCCACGGAATGAGAGTCAGTCCGTCGGGCCTCCTGCCATCATCTCTCGAGATCCCAGCAGGCTCAAGCACTGCTGGAATGCCGGCGCTAGCAAGAGAACGACGGATGACGTCATTTAATTCCGCGAGGCGGGATATGCGACCTGCGCTACGGCGACAAGCTAGTCCGTGGTGACCGAGGAAATCGACGTCTTCTCCGCAGCGGCAGCGATGGGGCTCATTTGTCCTAGTTCCCAGACGCAAGCTTACCGCCAAACTGAAACACGTACTCTCCAGGAGTGTTCCTACGCACGCTGGTGGAACAGCATTCAACCAGTACCCCGACTCTGGTTCAAAGCTGGCTAAAAGACGTGACCGCTCTGTAGGACTAGCAGCTGTTTCTAATAAGTTGTTTCTGATTTTAATACAGAGCGGTTCATCCCATTGTCGCTGTGAAGTCATTGTCAGAGGTAATGATTCTCCTGGACCCGCCGCACTAGACCATGTGTCTCTGGCCTCGACCAAGCTCGCAACCTCTACATCGCAAAGTGACGGACCTAAAATTTTACCTAAAGTTTCTTTTACTATAACAATGACCGGCACAGCAAGCTAACCTCAAATCTACATAAATGTAGAATAGTAAAAGTAAAAGACACTTGTTTGTTATAAATGAGTTTAGTCTCAAATGATCGGCATACTTCGTTCCATGTCGTTTCATTCGGTTTTAAAATAAACTTTTAATACAAACGTGTATATAACCGAGATATTGAGGTTATTGTTTACATTGGTTGCTATGTTATCTGGATCATTTGTTTACAAACATACACTTAGTTTTAGTACTAATGACGTCATACCTAGAAAATCATGGCGTACGGTGTTTTTGGTCACGTGATATATAGGTAATAAATTTTCGATTTTAAATTAGAAATATAAAATTAATCTTACGTTTTTATGAAAAAGTAATATAATTTTTACATTGCTCAGTACAAAAACTATACTATATACTAACTACTAACTATATAAATATAATAATTTCACATTTTTATGTTATAACATGAAAATAGCCTATTGTGAACTTTTACAGTTATATTCATAAAACTTTCTTATTATAGGTTTATGGATTCCTTCAATTTATGTTATTCATTTACGTAGTCACTAATAAATACTCTGTAAACCATTCATAACTAAAATACGTTCATAAAATGAATTTTCGTCGCAATGTTGTCACTTTGAAAAAGTTTTGTGATCAATAGAAAGAATTTAAAATTGATTTGCCAATACATTGACTTGAATATAAAATATTAAACATTTCCTGTTTATTTTAACACTCGCACTGAATATAGTTGAAATGAACTAAAATGGAGAAACAATCAGCACCAAAATTATGCACACCACTACGTTACAAGCGGATGGGAGCTCCATTTTATTGTTTTGTTAAAAATTTTAACAATTCTCATCAAGTTATTGATTTTAGACAAAAATCATTCAAATATGGGAAGAATACGAGCTTTATGTCCTTACCTATAGGATAAGCCAGATTTCTTGAAAACCCTAGATTTTTTTAAATCTGTATCCCTACTGTTAGTAGGCAGTTTTCTCTGTTAATAAAGTCTTAAAATTTTATAATACACTTATTAAATTAAATATAAATTCAAATTTATGAAAAGTTTTATGAAATCGTAAAAGTCTATAACTTTTCATGGAACTTTGTTGTAGAAAGCTGTGTAAATACACATAAAATGAAAATCCCATAAAAGGGCCTCTGATTTTTTGCAACGTATATGTTGGAAAGTCGAGCTTATTTTTATTTTTTGCTTAGGTACTGAAGTGAGCCGGCAGGTAAAAACTAGGTCCACTTAATGTACAGAAATGAAAGAAAACGGGGAAAATGCGAGTTAACCCAAATAACTTAAATAAATTGCTGATCACAAAACTGTAGATAAATCGATAAGTCAGCAATATTCAATACACGAAAAATTACAGCATATATATGACATTGGTAAATCATATTGGTACAGATGTCAGACAATCTAGTTAAGTAATATCTTATTTTCCCAATTTATATTGAACTATTTAACTTTGTGCGTTATATTATAACAAAAATGTTATTAAAATTAATATTATTTCAAGTAGAAAACAAAAGTTGTTAAAAATTAACAATAATATTAAGATATGAAAAAGAAATGAATAATGAAAAATAGTGAGTAAAATTTTGTACGTACTAAATTTGTCGAATACATCAAGTTTTGCAAAACTGTGACATAAACAGTTATATGTACGATACATTCTCACTATTAGGTTATATAGTACGATATGTTGATCTTATATACCTGCATTATAAAGTTACTGGGACAGCGAGACTTATATGAGGAATTTATATTTATTGATGATAATAACTGATTGACTTTATTAATAATTATCTTCCAAATATTTCCCATGATTAAAAAGCACAATAAACAATAATTAAAAAACGATATGTTCGTAAACACGTACGCTAGTTTGAATTTACGAGTTACTAGTTTGAATACACTTTTTTTGGCTTCATCATTGGAGCGAAAAGTGATTCCTTTTGTATAGAAAGCGGCGCTCGCAGTGTTACCGAAAGATTGCGGGGGCTGTCTTATTTGACTTGGCCCACAACCGCCACTGCATATTGTTACGAGTTTTATTCTCTTTGAATAAGTTTCGATTGTATCCCGCAATGCGCTGAGGCCTTAAAAGTATTACGGCAATCAAAACAAAGTACTGGGCTTAACTCTGGCTCGGCGTAAAGTTTGCTTGTACTGTACTTTCGAATTCGGAACGTAACAGATTCATGTGTGTCATATAAACGGAGAATATTTTTATTAGTTACTTAGTTTAAAAATTTTAGATTGGCAATTGTGATTATGAATACATGTGGCTACGTTTTGTATAGGTGTTAGTTTGCCAACGAGTATTGTTTTGCCTAAGTTTCGGCAATTACATTATGTTCTCATGTAAGAAAAACCACGCCATCGCAAACTCTGACTTCATTTACAGAAAAGATGCTCAACCAATATTAAAATTACTGTATAATTAAATCGAAAATTAAAGAGGGTAACTCTAAAAGCATGTGTTCACTCGTAGGCATCGCCATGACTAGGTTCCCTCATGATAAGGCCGGCGCCACTTTGGCTTCCCGCGCTTCTTTAAGCGCTTTGGGCCCCTTTTATAGGCCTGCACTGCACCGTCTCTTTTCCTGAGGGGGCGGTCGTCCTCAAGATTTGCCTATATGGTTTTTAGAACTTAGGTACAGGGTGAGTTTAGTCGGTAGGTCACGCTGGTCAGACCGCTTTGGCCGGTGTGGAGTCCGACATAATCACCGTGACACTTGCCGTGACGGTGGTAACCTGGGCACGTTTCGTGATTCTTGCGAGCATTCTCAGTATCTCTCTCCTGAGAGAAAAAAAATCACTCTTAGACTATATAACAACAAAGTGAATTTGCCACGAAGACGCCGAGCTCGGGGGCGCTCAGATGGATTCGGTTGCCGTCGTTCGAACGCTATATAAACTATACAGTACAAGCAGCGCCATCTGATTTTCATGAGCATGATAACACATCATCGTCCGATATTGATGACTCTTTTTAATTTTAAGTCTGATGCTTCTCGTGTAGTCCCATTTCAATTGTGGTCCAGTCCTGACAATGGGAATCACGTTAAAACAATATACGAGTATGATGAAATCAAACGCTCCAGTCGGCACGATATAAACGTTTATTTCTCACAAATATTTTACAACCTTTTAAAACTTAATTACTTCACAACTTGTTCCTATTATACTTGTAGCCGTGCTATTCGAACCGAATACCGATAAAGAATGCGTCTCATCGGCTGCTTGCAATCCCAAGTCAGTTTTTAACGGAAGTCAGAATATTACTCTTTTGTTGTATTAATGCACTGAACGGAAGCTTGCTTTTACCGACATATGAAACAAGGAATACCTCGGTACAAATCAATACAACAGCCTTGTTTTAAACGGAAGTCAGAATATTACTTTTTTAGTATTAGATATAGGTAATTTAAGCAATAATAGCATTATAAATTTATAACAGAAAAAATCATTACACAATAAATATATCATTATAAAAACAGAAAAAATCATTACAAATAGCATTACAAATTTATAACAGGAAAAATCATTACATTCGGCCGTCCGACTACGTGCAATCTCCTGATGCACGTATACAATAAATCTACATTATAATTAACAGTATACTTATACATAAATCTCTTAATTCAATACACATTCGAATTTATTTAAATCATTACATTCGGTTGCTTTCAAATTAAATCAAATTAAATCAAATCAAATGAAATTAAATCAAATTAAATCAAAATAAATCAAATTAAATTGATTTAAATCAAATCAAATCAGATTAAATTAAAATAAATAAATTAAATCAAATCAAATAAAATCAAATACAATCAATAAAATCAAATGAAATGAAATTAAATCAAATTAAACGAAATTAAATTAAATTATAACATTATTCTTATGTACTATTTAATAATAATAATAATTGCTTTGCTATTTGAATTTAGACTGACATGGAGACTTATTCAATGTTTTTATCTAATTCATTTTCGGATACACTGCTACTGCTATCAGTAATTTCATTTTCATCATGATTTTGATCAGGTATATTAATATTAATCCACGGCCGGATTCTATCAACAGCAATTACACTTTCAAATTTGTTCTTCCGGGTACTAAATCCGGGTATTTCTGTAATTCTGTACCTGTCATTGCCTAAAACTTCGGCAATTTTGTAAGGGCCTATAAATTTCGACAAGAGCTTAGTACTTTTACCTTTATTATAAAAATTATTCCTAGTAACTTTGATTAAATCTCCTTCCTTATAGACAGGAGCAGGTAGTTTATTCTTATCATAATAATTTTTTTGTTTTGTTTGATTATTTTTAATTTTTTTAATTATTTCTTTTCTTAGATTCGCAATATCAGGGGTAATATCGGCGTCAATATTCAATTTATTAGTCATACTGTCTCTCAGTCTAGTTCCAAATAATGCCTCTGTTGCTGTTTTTGCGGTAGTTGAGTTAGTGGCATTATTAATGCCCCACTGTATTTTACCTAGGTGGATGTCCCAGTTCCGTTCGTCATGGCCGTCATTATGTTTTGCAAGTGCATTTAAAATAGTTTGGTTATACCTCTCGGCCTGACCATTGGCCCTAGGACATGCAACAGCGTTCAAAATGTGTTTAATACCATGAGTTTGACAAAAATTTTTAAATGCTGTTGATGTGAAAGAAGTACCCCTATCAGATATTAAGCGGGATGGCAGCCCAAAGTCATAAAAAATATTTATTAAAACTCTAATTGTTGTCTTAGTTTTAGTATCTTTAACAGCTCTTACAAATAAATATTTGGTGAAGCCATCAACTATTGTGAGAATGTAAGCGTTGCCGTTTTTACTTTTTACGAATGGACCCAAATGGTCGATATGAATAGTATGAAATGGAACGCTTACCTTCTCTATGGGATATAACAGCCCGCTTTTATGTGACGTAGCACTATCTTTGTTATATGCGCACTGAATGCACGAACTTACATATTTTTTTACAAATTTTCGTAATTTGGGGAACCAGAACATTGATTCAATTCTCTCGGTAGTTTTAGAAATACCTAAGTGACCAGCATCATCATGGTTTGATCGACATATTTGCCAACGAGCACTGCGAGGGACGACCAGACGTAATTTATCATCAACTTTTCTATAAACTCTATTATTCTTTATCGCATAATTTATTTTTATATTTTTAGATTCCTCGTCAGTTTCAGGTCTCAAAATTTTAATAATGCGGGAGATGTCTGGGTCAGACATTTGTAATGTTAATAGCCAGTTTTCAGTTTCTATATGATAAACTGAAACAGACGAGTCTTCGGTTATTTTTGTGGATTCATCTATTAGTACACTATTACGACTCAAAGCGTCCACGTGAGCCATTCGGGTGCCTGGCCTATATTCAATATTAAAAGTGAATTCGCTGATTTGAAGCCACCATCTAGCTATCCTGGGTATTAAATCACGCTTAGTCAATGTGGTTCTAAGGGCATTGCAGTCTGTAACGATTTTGAAATTTAACCCTAATAAATAGACCCTAAACTTTTTTAACGAGCAGACAATAGCTAAGGTTTCTAGTTCGTATGAATGTAAATGACGTTCTTCCGGAGTAGTTTGTCTGCTAAAATAGGCTGTAGGCTTAAGGAGTCGAGATTCTGGTTGCCATTGCAATAATATTCCACCTATACCCAAAGAACTAGCATCTGTATGTAGCTCTGTTTCAAATGTGGGGTTATATAAGGCTAATATTGGTCGATCAATTAATTTCTCTTTCAGTAAATTGAACGCAATTGATTCCTTGTCAGACCATTTAAAAATAACACCCTTCTTTAATAAATTAGTCAAAGGTCTAGCAGTCTCTCCAAAATTTTTAATAAATTTCCTAAAATATCCCGCTAAACCCAAAAACTGACGAACTTCATGTACATTACGAGGTACGGGGAATTCTTTAACCGCTAGAATCTTATTCTCGTTAGGACGTATGCCTTCAGCGGAAATTTCATAGCCTAGATAATCTAGAGATTTGTCAAAAAAGCGACACTTCGAAAGTTTAAGGGTTAGACCGTTCTTTCGCAATAGCTTTAAGATATCCTCTAATCTCTTAAACCCTTCCTCTATATCGACCGATGGCACTAGGATGTCATCTAGGTAAGTTAAGGCAGATTCATGACGCTTAGAACCAAGCATAGAGTTCATGAATCTTTGAAATACCGCCGGGGCGTTAGCAAGTCCGAAGGGCATTCTTTTAAATTCATAATGCCCATCGGGCGTCACGAATGCAGTTAAAGGACGACTATCTTCTGCCATCGGTACTTGGTAATAGCCGGAAGCCAGGTCTAACGTCGTAAAGTACTTGTTGCCGCTAAGGTTTGTTAGTTGATCGTCAATCAAAGGTAAAGGAAAACAATCTTTTCTTGTTTTATTGTTGAGGGCTCTATAATCCACACAAAGCCGCTGTTCTCCTGTCTTTTTCTTCACTAATAAAATAGGGCTCGCGTAATTGGAACAAGACTCTTGGATTATATCGTTTTGTAATAAGTCGCTTATTAAATCCCGGACTTGTGCTCGTTCAGAATGTGATAGACGGTATGGGCGATAAACTACAGGTTTATTATCAAGTAAATCTATTTTCATTTCGACAGAGTCGATGCAACCAATTTCATTGAGATTAAAAGCAAAACAATCACGGTAATTAACTAAAAGGGTGTGTAGTTTACGCAACGTTTCATTATCTACCTCGGTACCAATCTTAATATCGGCTATTAAAATAGGTTCATAATTTGGTAATTCCGTAGAAAGTTTACTGATGTGCTTAACAGCCTTTTCAATTATAGGAGTCGCCCTGGCGATGAGGTTACCCTTTTTCAACAAAATAAGCTTTTCGTGTGAAAGATTAGTTACTCCTAACAAGCATTTGCCATTATCAACACGATATGCGCCACGATGTAAATAGTATTCTTTACTCGGTTCACTATTGCAGTATCCTTCAATAAAAATATCTCCCGAATAATTCGGGTCTACTGTAACAGCTTCAATTAAACCAGACATTTGTATTTCATTATCTGATAAAATACGAATTTTTAAGCATTTTGTAATTCGATCTTCGCCTCCAAAAGATGGACTTTGGTAGAACTGTAAGCAATTATTATCCTTATAAACTGATACGTTTGGTAGTTCAGTAACATTTTGACCAATCAATAAAGCTGATTGCATAAACTCGTCGTTGACCACTAATAATTCTGCACAAGTTTCAACCTCATCTAGCTTTAAATTGGCATTACTTCTATAAATAGGAAAAACCATAGAGTTACCAAAACCCTTAATTACAGGTAGCTCTGTGAAAATTTTGTTTAACTTTAAATCTCGAGCATCAGAATCCCGAATCAGCGTACATTCACTACCAAAATCTATATACGCTAGTAAATTTTTATTGTTAACTTTAACATGTTTGTAAAATTTATCGGTTATATTAGTAGAGGTAGAAATTGTCAAAATCTTTCGTTCTTGTGTAACAATAGGTTCCAGTTTGCAATTAACATTATTGTGTCCTACTCTTTGGCATTTTTGACACCGTACAAGTGGCTTCGGACATTTAAAGAAGGGATGTCCCCTCAAACGACAGTTATAACAGACAACCGAGCTATCCTTTGAGGACGACGCGGACTGATTATTTCGGGATATTAAAGTTTGATCGCTAAGTTTTTTATTTAGCTGCAAATTATTATCTAGGGTATTACGCTGTGAACTGAGAAAATTCAATAAATCTTCCGGTTCATCACAAGTTAGCGCTTGAGCGCTATTTCTGATTGACTTATCTAATATGCCATATATTATACAGTCCACAGCTTTTTTACCATGTATTCCGCACCTATTCAAAAGCGTCAACTTGTCATAGTAATAGTCGCGTAAATTTTCATTATTTTTAGTAGTTCGAATTAGCATTTCCTCGAGAAGCCGACCATAGTTTTGCTCATTTGGAAATCCCTTTTTTAATTTAACTTGCCAATCACTCCAACTGAATACTACGCTAGGAAGAGACTCAAACCACCTCTTGGCTAGGCCTGAAAGTTTTTGTAAAGCAAAATGTATGGTCTGCTTCTCGTCCCATTCGTAAATAATGGCGCACTCATTAACTTTTCTAATCCAGCTATCAATACTTTGAGATTTACTAGATGGATCAAATTCAGGTATCATATTATTAAAATGATTACTATTCAAATTGTGAGGCTTTTCCTTACTACCTTGTAATGATCTAATTAACTTTAGTATATCCGTGGAGTGCAAGCCACCTTTTTGTTTCCCCTTGCTTTGCGTAGAATCTGTATCCGAGCGGGATGCCGCCGAACTAGACAACAGAGTTGAGGAAGAACTAGACGAACGCTTACGTTTCCTTTTTGATTTCCTCTTGGGGCGCTTGGTCTTTGCTGCTACCCTGGAAGGAAGTCGTCTTCTTTTCTTTTGTCGAGCATCCAAACATGGGGGCTCATCTTCAGGAGTCATTGCGCCATCAGATTCCATAGCCTCGAAGAGAGAAAGAAAAGACTTTTTTTAAATGATTGTCACCTTACCTCATCTTTAAAGTAACTAGTCATCTATTAATTAATTCCAAAATTCAGAACTTATTTCATTTAAAATTTAGATTCGGATTTATATAAACACTAATGATCACAACATTCGAAAATTTTACATGGCTTGCTATGCAGCTACACATAACCTGTAAGTACACGTGGCCTGAGAGGCACACTTAACCCACAAGCACACGTTGACTGTCTATATATAGGCAGAATGCACGTGGCTTAACAGGCACACTTAACCTTCAAGCACACGAGGGCGGCAACGTATGCGCGCATATAAACTTCATACGTAGCTTGATAGATGCACTTAACCTTCAAGCACACGTAGATGGGAAAGCATACATAACCTCCTAAAACACGCGGTCTCGTAGGCACACTTAACCTAGAGGCGCATGCGAATCGATAAACATGTAACCTGTAAACGCATGCGGCTCAATAGGTACACTGAACCCCAAAGCCTTCGCAGATTAACAGGCACACGCTACATAACCTCGTAAAACACGCGGTCTCATAGGCACACTTAACCTATAATTACACGTAAATCAAAGAACACACTAATTAACCTTTTAAATACTTACATGTTACGTGAAAGGCCTACATAGCATTAAAAAAAACGGGGCTAGACAGGAAGAAATTGCCATTGACTACACCGCTTTTTCAATTAGAATCAATATTCCTCAGAGAATAAAAAGAAAGCATTAATGTTCTATATGTTAAAACTTAACTATAAAGTCAAAAGCAAAAGATTTCTGTACCTTATTTTGAGTTCCAATCCCACTTCTGAAATATGATGAAATCAAACGCTCCAGTCGGCACGATATAAACGTTTATTTTTCACAAATATTTTACAACCTTTTAAAACTTAATTACTTCACAACTTGTTCCTATTATACTTGTAGCCGTGCTATTCGAACCGAATACCGATAAAGAATGCGTCTCATCGGCTGCTTGCAATCCCAAGTCAGTTTTTAACGGAAGTCAGAATATTACTCTTTTGTTGTATTAATGCACTGAACGGAAGCTTGCTTTTACCGACATATGAAACAAGGAATACCTCGGTACAAATCAATACAACAGCCTTGTTTTAAACGGAAGTCAGAATATTACTTTTTTAGTATTAGATATAGGTAATTTAAGCAATAATAGCATTATAAATTTATAACAGAAAAAATCATTACACAATAAATATAGCATTATAAAAACAGAAAAAATCATTACAAATAGCATTACAAATTTATAACAGGAAAAATCATTACACGAGTAAGATTCAAATATACATTAAATATGTGCACGACAATTGAATGGATTACTCAAAATATATATGTCACCACCACCAACGTCACCTCTAAATGTGGTATTAACCAACATTAATCTCACAATTTGATTACCTGATTATAATTATATAACACTTTAGTTATTAGAATAATTTATTATACTTTATATATATATATACATACATACATATATATATATATATATATATATTATATATATATATATATGTATATATGTATATATGTATATAAGTAAGTTTATGTGTATATGTACTTATTACAGGTTTCGTTTTTATAATATTTATCAATTTATATTTCGCCATTTTTCCTCGAGTTCACCTTTGAGTCACCTTTCGTATGATTAAATTTATCTTTGGGTCATAGTATTTTATGTCGCTTTTAATTTCGACCAGAAATATTAGACGAAAATAAATTATTACATTCTATTTCACATAATTAGTCTATTTTTGACGTCAGCTAAATTAATAGCTTATAATATTGGATTGCAGGTAGTTATTAAGCAATAAATGTAATCTAAGAAATACTTTTGCATAATATAGATTATTAGAGAATTCAAAGGTTGGTTTATCGCATATGCGCATCCCAATGCATCTTATAGATTGCGCCACTTCATACAGAGCGGGTGTCCATTTTTTAAACACAAAAAGCTTAGAAATGTAAATGCAAAATGGAAATAGGGCAACAGAGTCTTGGCTACTAGCCAGATATGCAAATACAGATAAAGTGATACTGTCGAAAAACGCTAAGAAGTTTAACTATTGAGGCAGTATGACGATGGACGGTTTTTGGTATCTAAGAATCGTAAAGTGATATTATTAAGCCTTGTTTTAAGGACAAAAAACAACTACAACACTATATCTTTACATAGTATAAAACAAAGTCGCTTCCCGGTGTCTGTATGTATGTAACTATGTATGCTTGAATCTTTAAAACTACACAACGGATTTTAATGCGTTTTCTTTAATAAATAGGTATATTCAAGAGGAAGGTTTATATGTATAAAACATGCACAATGTAGTAGTGGAACACTGACAATTTTTGAGATTTCTAATGTGATGTCGTAAATCAACTCACTTTTTTGCACTTATGTTGCAAACGCTGGCCAAACCCTACGAGATTGGTCAAAATGATGTACTACAGTATTGTATAACTTATTACTTACAAAAGTCCACAAAAAAGTCCGCGATGGTATATGTCTATCTCTTAGAGATAACCCACCATTGCCATTTTTTCATTGCACTTGTGCGAAGCCGGGGCGGGTCGCTAGTAATACATATAAGTACAAATTTAATTAAACAATAATATGTCACTTCAATGCACGTACTTTAAAAGTACAATCAAATAGTACTTAAATATCTACCAGTTATATTTCGAAAGTATAAGGTAATATGGATGGTTTGGACAAGTAGAAAGGATTGACTGACGAAAAAAAAAAATTAATATGAATGGGCCAGATGGTAAAGGATGACCCCTAGGGGTCTATGACAACTTGCAAGGGGTCTACGTCAGCAAAACAAAATTTTGGGGGTCCATGAAGTGAAAATGGGGGTTCACGATAATTAATCTCAACATACACTGAGAGTACCTATTTACTAACATTAAAATGTCTTCTAATATAAAAATTTTAACATTATTTATAAAAGTACCTATGAAGTAATAAATATATTATATAAGTTTATAAAATTTTGTAAGTGGATGTAGGCATTCAATATCAGGTAAGGTCTACCCAAAATCGAAAAACATTACAAAGGATCGTAAAATGCAATTCATATTTGGCTGAATAATTGTGTTTTTTACAATATTTACAATAAATTATGTCGTTACCATACAACGTATATAAGTGTTTACAATTTATACGGGAAAACAAATATTTACACTTTAGAATGTAATGTCTTCAAATCAACACTAAACATTGTAATAGCCCTTACGCATCTTTCTCTTTCTTAGCATCTTTTTAACGTGTACCTTGAACTTATAAAAAGGCAATTCAGCTACACTATGTGGAATTTTGTTATGAGAATTTATACATTTGCCCATAAACGAACCTCTACTTTTTTGTAGTTTTAAAGAGGATATTAAAGGTGAAAGGGATGTATGCTAGGTTACATAAAACTAACAACTGCACTTACTGCCTTACACGAGTACCTGTGCAATTAAAACTCGGAAAAAATTAATAGAGAAATGTAGTAGTAAATAACTGGAGCCTTCAATTTTTTCGTTCTTAGTCTTATTTTTATTCTTCTTCGTTTTTATGACAAAATGGCTGAACCGGTGTTGATAAAATTAGGATGGGGATCCTGGACATATTATAATATTTACTACGGTTAAATCTCTTTCCTGTGGGAAAATCCGGTAAAACAGTAGGACGTCTTTCTATCTTTTTCCAATGGAAAATTACTATAAATATAGCTGAACCAGGGAAAGAACACATAATAATATTTATAACGGCTAAATATCTTTTTCCTGTGGGAAAGTCCGACAAAACAGTAGAACTTATACTAATAGTCTGCGATCTAGGGAAAGATGGAAGATTATCATAATGTCGGTGAAATACCCGATTCTGTTGATATTTAGTATGGGGATATTTCGAAACCTGGGAAAAGACATTTGATAAAATTTACCACGGTAAAATATCTCTGTACTGCGGGAAGCTCGAAAAAACAGCTCAACCAATTCTGATATATAATTTTGTACGAGTATAATTTGTGACACAGGGAAACTCACAAAATAATTTTTACCACGACAAAATATCTCATTCCTAAGGGAAAACCGATAAAATGGAACTGATTTTGATTAATTTCTTTAAAAATAATAAAAAAAAATTATAATATTGAAAACTAATAAAATAATATATACTTTATTGTACAGTAATTTAAACATGGGGACTAAAACCGTGTAAAAGATTCTAACCAAATTTCATGATTTTGATGTCCTTGTTTCAAAATATGCGGCATAAGCGAGCCAAGAAACGCTAAACCTGAATATTTGGTATTCATATTTTAACAAAAAGGGATTGGCAACTGAATATGGCTATTTTTATACTACAATTATGTAATTTGAGTATAGATTGAGATTTATATCTCATTAAAGTTATCAATATAGAAATTTCAGTTTAATTTTTTATTAATATTATCTTAAGATTTCTAAAAAATAGCAATTATTGTTTACATAATTCTAATGAGAAGAACACATTTCTATTATTTTGACATTAAATCAGGTATACTGTTGGTTATACAATAATTTTCGGTTTCAATCTCTCGGTTCAATTTCTCGGTTAAAAGAGTACCCTTTTATATATAGAATAAAATAAATGTCATCTATCCAATTCTATGAGGGTTCCGATTTTTTAGAGAATGAGGTTGATTAAAACTGATGTCCTGAGAATTTTGTCCTTGTTTTTAATTTTACTCAGCTAATAGTTTGATGTCACCTAAAAACGTAATTAGGTCATTCACAGAAGACGAGATAATCAGAAACGGCTTTTACTGCACACAGCCAACCTCTAAAAATGGGCAAACCGTCAAAAGTTAGATTAAACAAATTCCTCTAGACAAGCAAAAGCCGACGTTTATCGGTTATTCGGCTGTTACTTGTCCCACTCTACTTTTCTCATCTCCCCGATCTTATAAAAGGGCTGTTTTAGTCGCAATCGAAAAACTAAACTAGTTTCAAGTTCCTGAACTGTACAGGTGTTGTTCCAGAACACCATTTATTAATACGTTACAGTTGTATCGCATACAGAAGTTGGCCAACTTCTAATGGAGTGGTAGAAACTACCAAAAGCTGCGGTAAACGAAATTGAACAAGAGTAAGTAATATAATGAGGTGCGAATCTTGTTACAAGATTAATCCTCTGCGAAACAATCTTTCGTAGCGTGATGAAAGTCAGGTATAGGTTGTGCGCAAGATTTCTTTATATATTTTCCTTGCCCGCCACGCTGTGGTCTTAGCACTGGCGTTCTAATCAGGAGATTTGGGATTCGAATCTGCCATGTACCAATGTATTCACTTTATTTGAATTTTATATTATATTGGTTACATCTTTACATGTGTCATAAGATTAGTCATAGTCACCTTATGTTAACCTTAAGATAAGGTGCAGTCCCGATGTATCTAAGTCGCCGACAAAAGCAAGGCGTCGACATTGCAATTCGTGAAGCAAATGTAATGTTTAATTTAATTACATATAACTATGATCATTTCTATCGATCATTCTAATAATCATATAATAAATGATACTTAACATCTAATTAAATCAAAACATCATATTTGCTTCATTATTCTATTTTGCGTTATTGTCATATCAATTGCCAAGCAAAAAGTACCTTTACTTGTATTGTCTCGATTTCCTTGCCCGATATGCTCCTACAAGAAACTTATAATGAACACGGAAGACATTAGTGAAGAAATTCAAATTTGTGAGTCTTATCACCTGAATTTTATTAGGGACGTAAAGACGATGATATTTTCATTACCTTTATAACGTGTGCATGTGTATTATATCCAGCACGCAAAAGATATTTAATAATTATTATTATTAGATTAAAATATTTTTTTTACTACCCTATGAAATGTTTGACATATAGTCTGATTATTAATTCACTGGAGTAAACTGACAGATGCTAATGTCACATTGTAAAATTGTGCTGCCATATTTATCGTACTAGTGAGGTGACCTGCAAATATAATTGGATAAATTGAATAAATCGATAAGGACTTCACCCTTCGTTGTTATTCAGATCACTCACAAAAGTCAGTAACAACGTTTATTAAAAAAAGTACTCAATTAATTATAATATAGGTACATGAATTCTATCAGATACAAAAAATGAAATTCACTCGCTAGCGTTCCCGAACTATGCGTTCAGTTAATCAGTAAATCAATTTTTTGAACTGTAATTATTCGAACATTCGGAAGTACTTTAATTATTGCAATCTTTTTTAAAAGAAAAATACAGATTTAACCACTGTGTAATAGTAGTTATTGTATTTCATTTTAGACAAAACATAATTCTGTAAATTATTTATCGTTGTAATGGATATAACCACGACAATTTTACGTCAAGTTTTTTTTATTTATTGCTGGTTATTACTGGTTACTGGTACAAGATGGAGAAGCTGTGTGATCATGTAATAAACTTAGAAAATAAAATGTTTAATCTCGACCATATGATGGACAATATTACGGACCGTTTTATAATAAGTGTCACTGACAGCGACGACGATAGTGATAAAATTATGTCTGACGATGACGAATAAAAAGCTATCCATTGAATATTTTTGTTTCATTTCATATATATAATTCGAGTAATTACGACATTTCAAAGTTATCACCTATTTGCCCTAAAGGTACCATACTAATATTATTACATCGATTAAACAAAATTGGATTAAGATTTCTTAATAAAGTAAATAAAATGAGTAATGTGATTTGAGGACGGAATGAAATTGAATGAATGAGTTTGATTTCAATATTCTAGTCACAACACTATTTTCTGTTCATCATAAAGTGGTAACACCGTAAACGTCAGTTTACTCCAGTGAATTAATGATTAGACTTTAGTTCTATAATTATTCCGTTATAGTAAGATCAGATACAAAAAAAAATCTAAGGGAATTATATGTTTCATATTTTCGTGAGTTTATATAGTCAATCATATTTTATTGCACATATTATGATGCTATCTCTGTTCTGAATACTATTACTGCTTTAATGTTTAATGCAAACAACAATTTAACCTTGAATAACACGGAGGCATCCAATACAGCGAACTAATCCGTAAACTTTCCATCAATAACTTTACCCACGTTAGGTGTGCGAACCAAAAAAAATGTGAAAAGTCACGGTATTTTTCCCATTTCGCTCAGTGAACCAGCGGTCACTATGTCCTCTTGGGAAATCTAGCTCTGTTGATTCAATAGAATTTTTTGCCCATCCTTCGGTAAGTTTACAATAAAAATGCCGCAATGGAATATTTATGCAGCCACAGTTGCGTGCGGCCAGTAGTATTGCTCGCTCGTTCTCTGTAATGGTTGGAAATTTCGAATTAAAATGTATTTAGTCCAGAACGCCTGTAGAACCATAATTATCGTTGATTACTTCGTATTTGCTAGCGTTGTAGCTATGTAGATGCAATTTGTCGGAAACTTTTTATTCATGTTTCTTTTATTGTAAGTAAAATTTAATATTGTTTTATTTATTTATTTATTTTAAAAGGGATTTCAAACAGCTACAATATAAAGTATACTATAGTTTGCTTAACCGAAGCATGCCAATACTGTCCAATCCACAGATTAACAAAAACAAAAATAGTGCGCTATACTTGACCTGGGCACCACACAGTGCACACACACACACGCATACCACATACACACAACCCATACACCATACGCAACAACTAATTTGTTTTATTTTATATGTTGAAAATAAAACAAATTAAATTAAATATATAAACATATAAATAAACAACATTTAACCAATTAATGTTAATTACATATGTACATATGATTAGATTATATTGTTTGAATTATCATGTAATATTCTTAACAATTCTAATTTAATTTTGCGTTTAGACAAATTTAATACATCTACAAATACAAACAGTCTTAACTCTGCTCTTAGCGGCCATGGTAAAGACTCTGACAGTAATAGCTGAAATTCTGGACACAGTAATGGATAAATAACCTAAATGTAACATAGGTTATTTAATATATTTCTCTTGTACAAAAAGTACAATTTTATACAGCAATAAATATATAACAATTTTATAGATAAGCTGATTTAGGAGATAACAGTTCGAGTTCAAAATTTATTTGGCTGTATTGTGTCAAGTGTAAGTCTATATAGTGCGAGATAATAAGAAGCATCAATGGATCTGTGATCTATAGTCCATTGCTATCAAATATTTCAAATGAAAAATGATGTAACCCATATATGGTAAATGAATTTCAATGATTTTGACAGATTTTCATTTAATAAAAATAAAGAGTCAGAGACGCAATTCCTTTTTAAATGCGTTATTTGGGAGAAACTTGATGTATTCTGGTAATTTATTAAAAATATTAATTCTCATTACACTCGCGTACCAACAGTTTTCTCTCGTTAAATATATCTGTGCAGCTGGAGCCGTGGTGGAAACTCTATCGTTTATGCCTTAATTTTCACGCATTGCTTTCATCGCAAATTGCCTTATCTAATAAATTAAAATTTACACAAGCCTTACAAAGCTTACTTTGGGCTAATTGAGTGTAACAAATATTAATGTATAATTTCACTTGAAAACTAGTGTAGCTAACTTACATAATAATAATATTAACATAAAACAAACAACAACAAACATTACATAAAACTAAACAAAATAAATGATCAAATAATAAATATTTTTACAAATATATAAAATATAAATTTAAAGATAACATTTATAAGCTATCCGAATAAATTTACGAATGCTACGGCGCGCTCACTTATTGCGGTGTTGGGGAAGCTTTCTTGATGCCGCGATCTACCGGCACAGGTTTCGCAACACAAGGCGCGCGCGCAGCGCCCTCGTGTTTACCTAGCCAGTCGAGATCCTATGCACTACGCGAGCCCGAATGTCTCGGTGCACCGAGTTTATCGAATCATTAACACTTCATTCTTTTTATTATATCTAATTGTATTTATATCTATTGTGATTATACGTTTATACTGTGCTGTGCTTTATTGTGAACACTTGTATTCTGTGCCATTACTTCTTGTAATTTTTCTGATTATTATTATACGTGAATGGTATTTGGAGTCATACTATCAACACAACCACAACTAGTATTGAATAAAAATACTCATCCGTAAATTACATTCTCTAAATATACTCTGTTTCTGCTCTAATTACATTCTGGAATTTCTTAAAATTTTCCTATTAGTTACGCGATAAACACAATATTTCCGGCTTCACCTTCGTGTTTCCGATTCAGGAGGCAAACAATTTCGCGAGGTATTTTGTAATTAATTATGCGAAATTTCGTCTTAAGTTAAATAATGGCGTGAATCTGCGCGTTATCCCAGGGGCGCTGACTGAATAATGTCAAGAAAAATTTGGTTTATTTAGATAATGTTACACGTTGCGACACATTGGTACGACGCTTCAGCTTCTATCATCGTCTTGGTTGGATATATAATTATCATCATTTTCGTCATTATCTTTATCATCATAGGTGATGTAAACCCCCTTTAAAGGCCTCAAAGATAGTGTGTTCGAGCTTCCGTCAACCACGCCGGCACAGTGCGTTCACCTACACCTTAAAGTTTCTTCGAATGTGTATGTGGGTTGTAAATAATCCAAAAAGTTTGCAGGAACTTGGTCAATTTTGATATGTTCATTTCAATTTTTTATTATAAAATTTAAGAATGAAACTCTTTTTTTTTTCTGGAACTTTATTTTTATGAGTCGTTAAATTCGGTCGCATCTATTTTTATGAATGTTCTTTTGACATTGCAAAGACGTAAAATACGTAAGTATAAAACAAAATAGAACCCTGGCTTTTAGTATCGCAAGGCTTCGACTTAAACCACAACCCGATCAATGTGTCACGACTCGGTATTGCTATGGTATGGAAGGAAAAGAAATTCAGACGATTCAAAAGAGCTTTCTATAGAGTCATATTTAAATAAAGTTAATTATGATTTGATTTGCTTTGTTTTCAATATACTCGTAATTTTTATACTACTTGTTTTTTTACAATACTAATTACTTTATTCAATTAAGCAAAAGAACTTAAGTACCATGACAAAAAAAAATTGTATGCTTCATCAATTTCTTATAGATAAATTTAATTACTTGTAGCTAAATAATATCCCCTTCATATTAATCCAAATAAAAAACTGATTTACAAAATGTCTCCCCGTTTTAAACCTTAAATTTAGCATTGACTTTAAATTTCAATTTAGCATACAAATACTTTTTTAATTCTAGTTTGTGTGACTTAATTTGTCAATTATGAAAGTGGTAGAGTTTTACAACTCTATCACTTTTAGTTTACATTATTATATAAATTAACATTACTTTTTTTATTCTAAATTATTTTATTCTAAATTATTTCTAAATTATATTTATCATTAAATTAACATAACTTACTATTGTTGATCTTAATTCTTATTCTTATCTTAATGGGGAACATGCAATTATAATATTTATGAAAATGTTGTTATTAAAATGCTAAAAAATATAATAGTAGGGCCACTGCAATGTTTATATTTAAAATAATGTTGATTTTTAACAATAATTACGAATCAAAAGTAACATGAAACGGAACGGATTTAAAACATCAATCAGCGTTCATTGACGTCACTCCTGTTATGACAACTTATTTGAGGTTATAAGTTGTAGCAAAGGTGAACAATTAAACCAAAATTAATTGCGTTTTTTGAATAAAAATGGAAGTTGGATTTGCCAAAGCAAATTCTAGGACTCTGCCAAAAGTTAATGTTGACATGGTAGTGACATTTTTTGTCGAAAGTGCAGTTTTCAAGTGTAGAAATTGAAACTACTCCAAGTGAAGTGTAGAATAGATTTGACGACACGTTTAGCGCAGTGGTCGCGTAATCGGCTTCTACGCAACGGGTCGCGGGTTCAATTCCCGCACGAGACAGATATTTTGTATGACCTACAAAAATTTGTTACGGTCTGGGTGTCTGTGCGTGTGAGATTTTTATGTTTGTGACTGCACCCACGGCACAGGATAAAAATCCTAGTGTGAGGCGACGTTTATTTTAAATAAAAAATAAATGAAAGGGAGGGGAATGAAATTAAAAAATTTGGGTAAGTGTTAGGTAGGTAACTCTTTCTTTTGTGTACAAGCAGATTAGCTAAGTTTACAATAAATATATCCGCCGACTTACGTCAAAGTGGTCTTTACAGCATCGAATGATATTCTTTGGGGAATAAATGTCATTTCTCTTCGCAGCTTGAAACCACATTATTCTCAGTTTTGGGTCAGAAGGTCCAGTCAAAAACAATTTATTAGGAAACTTATTTGAAGTAGATGGACACATTGGCACAAAACATACGTCCACGCGGCTTTTTTTCGGAGTATCAATGGCATAGTTATGAGCACCTGATGTTGATGGATAGTCCATTATAAATTTTTACAAAATAATACCTTGAAAGTCAAGATAAATGCAAAAACAACTAAAGTCGCAGTACAATCAGTAAGCCAGGGACAATGACAGACACGAACTATAGGTCCGTTTTTGCGCGAATATTTTAATTGTCAATTTTAAGCCGCATTTTTTTCAGTAATATACAGTCTATTCATTTTTTAATATACTTGTGGTCTATTCTACGTGGAGTTCTTTAAAATGATCAGAAAAATAAAAATATTGCATCTTCCCTATTGTTACTGATCTTAAGTGATCATTTTAACTTAATTTTATTTCCCATCATTGGTTCATATTCTATTTTTACATCATAAACCTAATACTTTTGTCTGAATCACATATCTTTATAATTATTTATTTCACTATTATAATGACATATATTTAAAATTAATCAAAGTATATTTAACATATACATATCATGGCATTCCAGGAACAGGATGATGGATCAATATTTAAGGATCGATTCCCTTTTATATGAGTGTCTAAGTATGACACCTATAACGATCGACGCCTTCTACCAAATCGTCTGCGCTTGAGTGGTCTGCCAAGGAAAAGGCGCACAATAATACTTTATATTAATCTCTTAGTCCACCACACTGGCTTAATGCAGACAAGTCAGATTTACAGCTATCTTAGATTTTTTTATAATTGAGTTAGGTTACTATATAAAGATTTCATTGGCCATCACAGCGCCATAAGTGTTCACAAAAAAATTGTAGATGATACATGGTCGGTTCCATAATCGAAACCCTGTGTCCACAGTGTCACTGATGTTCATTTTTTTACAATTAACAATAAACTTAAAATTTTCTTGCGGAATCGAATAACAGTGACATATAAGATTTTAACGTTTATTCTATTGATCGCCATATTCACCTATCATCCGACTCAGTAATTAGAGAGTGACACCACTCATCGCATTCAATCGTTTTAAATATAATAAAGGGTCTAATATGTTGAATGACAGTCAATATAAAAAGGATGCTCGAATCCTGAACAATAATTTGAAAATGGAATGAAAAAAGGAGAATTTTCTAATCTATAAAAGTACGTAACTACTTCTGATTGATTGTCGCATTATCTTAATGCTTTTTTCTTTATATCATTTATAAAATTTAATCATGTTACTAGGAAAGTTATGGGTATGAAGGTGGATAGGAGTGTGGGGATAGGCTAACCGAAGAAAATATGGATGGACCGTGTGAATGTGGGAAGGGAGTAAGTGTCGAAATGGCGAGTGATAAAGGATAGTGGAAGAGGAACACATGTTGTGCCCACCACAAATAAAATTAGGAACAGGGCTCGAGTAAAACCTAAAATTTAACTCTGGCAACACTGTCTTTGTTTGAAATATTAAATGTACTTAAAATGAACAATAAAATTTCCCAGGAAATGAAGACCATTTCAAGTTTCGGCAAATCCACAAGTTTGCGGGCGCTCATTCGGCGGCTGTCATTCGTCATACGGCGGAGTTTGAATCCGGAATTTGATGGCACTTTGTCCATAATTCATGTTTCATTAAGAAGTTTCGCAGATAGCTTTTTGCTTTGTTTCGATTGTGTAATTTTATCACTAAGTTAGTTCACTTAAATTTTAGTGTTGCTTTGAGTTTTCCAATTCTTCGTAGATGTATAAAAAGTTGCTATAAGCTCGGCGTCTTTTATAAAAGTGATGAAGAGGTAACCGCAGGAAACATGACACAATCAATAAATATATAGTTAGTTTAGGCACACCTAAAAAGGCTGGAGTGAATGAGATACTATAGATCTGTTTTTTTATGTGTTATACTGATTTGATAAGGAAAAAAAATAAAACTAATAAATTTTTATTTGAATTTCCATAAACATATTATATACATATAAAATATATACATATATATACATACATATAGTTGTATTAATATTTATAGTATTATATACTTACGAAGACAAGATGAACGAGCTGTGTGGATGATGATATGTTGAACAAAAAAGTGAGTCTCGAAATGGTGAGAGATTGTTGAGAGCTGAAGAAGACATGTCGCGCCGTCTTCAAATTAAATTGAGAAGGCAGGAAAAAGAAGAAAAATATTCTTAGTATTGACATAATCTCGAGAATGGGACTTAGATAGTATTTGCTTAAGCGACGCTTAAAGGAGCCTATACTTTGGCAGCTAAATTACTCACACATCAGTGCAATCTCATTGAAATATATGGGATGACAGTTATTTTGTTTGCAATAAAATAACACTAAAATAACTTCAAAATAATAATTCTAAATAATAATCCCAGTAAACTATAAGCCCGGGTCAGTAATACTATCAAAAATCATAACTAGCAATAACAGTATCCCGATGAATCCTTATGGAACTTCACCAAATGAATACTTAATCTTCATCCCGGTATACATCTAGTATGTTTAAAATATGCGCAATAAAACTAATCTGACATGGTCAATCCAATTTTTATGTTCACTCGATCAATCAGACACAATAAAAAATGACGAATCCCAACCAAATTACACCGACTTCATATTGGCCTATAAAAATAAATATTTGGGTTGGACAACATCAGTATTCGGTAACGTTTGCTTTTATTTAGATGATGGAAAATGTTTACATTTGTTTGTTTGCAAATAGAAACGGGAAAATGAAACCTTGTTTTTAATTTATGAGGTTGAACGAGCCAAACAGTGATAGTTTAATTATTAAAAAGCTAGAATGCATCGACTTACTTAGAATAGATACATCTTTTTTAGCTCACGTGTTACTCTTTGCGTTGGAACACCAGATTTAATAATATTTATTATTTTTCCCGTTTATTCCCCTTATTCCTCTTATTCCCTTTTAAAAGGCCGGCGACGCATCTGTGACTCCACTGGTGTTGCGGGTGTCCATGGGCAACGGTTATTGCTTACCACCAGGTGATCCGTTTGCTCGTTTGCTGCCCTATCCAAAAAAAAAAAAAAAAAAAAACTAATTGCATTAATATTCTGCAATAAAATGAAAATTGCTGAGACAGAACACGCATAATATTCGGTTCTTTTCGAAACGAATCCAAATTTTCACATTTTTTTCTTCTTTTCGAACTACACTTTTATTATCAGTAAAATTATAGCAATATTCATGATAAACGATTGAATACATCTTTTATTGCACAAAAGACAATTCACACAATGTACAGCACACATAACAAGAAACGTAAATGTAATAATGCAATGATTTTTATTTGCGAATAACAATAGTCAGTTGTTACAAGTAGGTAGTTACACAAAACATAATATACATATAAGTAATCGGTGCATTATAAAATTTATATTAATACTAATAACAGCAGAATTTACATCTACCTTCCGCATTAGTAGCCACTGTGTTGCGGTAGCTTAGTATCACCGTCCCGTGTCGCCAGTTAAACTTAGCATTTATTTTATATTATTATAAGACACAATATTATTATAGTATGGTAACATAGATATACAATATATAGCAACAAAATACAAAAGATGGTATTATCGCTAAAATAGGAGGAATAAAATATGATAAATAATATTATTTATATGCGGTAATAATATTTATTATTATTTATGTCGAGAACAACCACTGCTCGAGCTAGATTTCCATCCAAAATCCCACACCACCACCACACCTTCCACCGCCTATGATTTCTCTTATGATTTTTACAAGATAGAGTATCTTGTAGAAAGCCTACCAACGTTGCATTTCCAGGCATAAGATTGCCATTCGACGACCAACGCGTTAGTCCAACGCTCAATGTTGTCCTGGTTACTGACACTTAAAGTTCCTTGGGCTAAGCCGGTACCCGTAGGTCTTCTAGGGTTTTCATAATTTCTGGTTTAATCCTGAAAAAAATCACGAGTGCAGCTGTCTATTATTTATTGAGTGGAACCATCTTGAGCGGGAACTGAAAAAATCTTTACAGATTGAACGAAAATTAAATCGAATAAAGTTTGATTTGAAACTTAAGAATTTCTAAGACAAAGCGTGTGACGTGTATGTGTTGAAATGTAAAAATACTGATTTACTATTCAAAATCATTTTATCATTCAAACTTCCCCGAAAATTAATATCATGTAGATTTTCGACTTTCTTACGTGCAAATCTGACGTCGGGACAGTACATAAGGGTGTGCCTGCAAAATTAATTTCTCGCCACCCATGGCTCGGTGTCTTACATCGAACATGTTATTAATCCAGCCAGAAGACATAAAATTTAAGCCGAGCGTCGCCTAGTGCAGAGTTAATAACACCCGTAATAACTAGGACTGCGCCGGCTTTCTTCAGCTAAGACGGCATCGGAAAATGTCAAGCTCCTGCCAAATTACGCTTTACTGCTTGGGATAGAACGTGTGCCTAATGAATTTGAAAATGGAATAGTTTTGTACAGAAATGGTGAGAGCTGTAATGAGATTAGCAGCCCAACCGAAGTAATGCCAACCGTTGAAATTTGGTTTTCGTAACATCCGCATTGGTTTGATTGCAATTTGGTTGAGACTGAAATCTGTATCGTACTAATGCTTACCGGATCGAATTTACCAATTACCAATGCAAAAAGCGTTACGATCCATATACACTGTTTATTTTCCGTGACTTCCATCTTAAAAATACTCAGTTCGTTAAATTTGACAAATTATGATTACAAAATAACAAGCTTTCTTTGAACTATTTTCTTTTGATTTAGAGCGCTTTCAAAAAATTGTATGATACGGTAACGAACAATAACTAACGTGTCGACTTTTCGATTCGACTAATCGTTCTACCGAAGTTGAAACGCATCGAATATGGAATGTTAAGTTAGTGCAATACGGAATTTATGATATGACAGCGTTTTTGTTTCGGAATATACTATTTTGTTTGGTTCATATGTATTAATGCGACTAACTAACTGTAATGTCTAAGATTGCGGCTAGTCATTAAAAATGTTCGATTCTATAAAAAATATTATTTAGTATAGCAGAATGGCCAAACTTCTATATTTTTTATCTTCAATATTTTAATTCCTGTAAATTTTACATAGAGAGAAATATAAGAGATTGTAATGAGTATAATTCTTTGTAACTTCTACGAGTAAGGTCATAGTGTAGCCAGTCATTAAGGTTGGCATTTCTAAATTAAATATTATCTAGTATGTATAGTATAGTATAGTATCAGAATGGTCAAAATAATATTGTAAGTATTTCGTTAAATCTTTAATGTTTACAGTAAAATACGCCAGCAATTTAATGCTCGTAGTTCACGGAACGCGTGCTTAAGGAATTTGAAAATAATATAGTTTTGAACAGTAATTTTGAAAGACTGTAGTTTTCCTTGTTACTACTAAGGTAATAGTGCGGTCAGTCATAAAAGTTGTCGATTCTATATAAAGTAGTATAATATAGCAGAATGGTCAACATAATATTGTAAGTGTTCTTTACTATTTACAGGAAGTGTTCTTTATTATTTACAGGAAAATACGAGAGCACTTTAGTGCTCGAAATTCACGGGGCACATGCTTAAAGAATTTGAAAATGGAATAATTTTGCGCAAACAGTGACCATAATTGTATATGTTTAAGATCCTTGTCAATTCATATGTTCTAAGGCAGGCCATTACATTTAGAAATTAAAAAAGAGGCGAGTAATTTTAAATTAAGGGCAAATTCTAAACCCGAATATTATAATTATTTGTAGTAAGGGAAGTGGAATTTCATACCGTAAAATACCGAGGTAATCAAATAGGTGTCGTAATTTTCTTTTCATACGCTCAAATAATCTCCGAATCTTTTCTCCAATCTGCTGCAATGATCCCCTAATTTCGTCGATGACAGTGCTAACATACCTTAATCACATCTTACCCAAAGCCAAAAATAGATCCAGAAGCTTAAGTTGAATGTCATTTATGAATATCATGTGTACCTAGAAAATAAAGAGGAAAAATTAGTGTTAATAAATTTTGGAGCTCAACTAACTTTAAATTTAATTGTAATTCAGTCTTCAATCAAAATTTAATAATGCATAATTTAAGACACACATTGTTGAATTAGTTGTTTGGTATCATTTGTTCATTTTTTATAAGAATTTATACCATGACGTTCTAAGTTAGCCTAATATGAAATAAGGATGGTTTTTATAAGCGATTCAAGTGAAATTGCAAAATATATTTTGACTTTCAATCTCGAGACTTTCGATAAATTAGTAAAGCTTTAAATAAGTACAAGCAAAGATTTTAAGTAAGTTATATAATACTAGTTGCTGCCCGCGACTTAGTTTGCGCAAGCATCGTCATATTTTGGACAACTCGCACACAATATTTTTATAAATTGTAGCCTATACGTTTTTCTTATATATTATTGTAAAGTTTCATTCAAATCCATTCAGAAGTTTTTATGTTAAAGAGTAACAAACATCGATTCGTACTTACAAACTATCGCGCTTATAATATTAGTAGAGGTTGGTGTGGCACTTAAACCACTTTATAGAAAAATAGCGGTATAATATTCTACATTCTTATGCTACATTATGCTACATATCTATGCTACATTCTTTTGCTTCATAAAAGGTTTCCTATCAATATAACTCCTGTACTAGCTTAAAACAAAAGCAATAATCGTATATGTTTTATTCATTAAATTATTTTTATAAAATGGATACTCGTAATAACTTTGAACAAGTAATCTATACTATATAATAAAGAGGAAATATTGTATGTATAATATTTGATATATAGGAAATGCGAATAGCATAATAGGAAATATTGTTCATATAAAGAACAAATTGAAAAATTTCTAAACCTATTTCAATTTCCCTGATGGCAATAGGCTATTTTATAATTTGCACCCCGACAAAATATTATTTTTTATAAGTAAAATCAATAAGTTCTGGACCAATTTCATATTTTTTTTTTAAATTTGAAGGCATAATTTTCCCTAATTATCATATACAAAATTTTAATTTTTACACGGAAATATATATATTTCCTTCCCTTACAAAACCGGAGCGGTAATTAGTTAAAAATAATCAGTTGTAGACTTTTCCAATGCCCTTTGAGAGACCTTATTATCAAGCACTTCGAATAATTACTAGCTTGGTTTGTTACGACAAACCAATAAACTTTATAACTTCCGATATAAACTTTTTTTTTTTAGAGGGGAAATGCATTATGCCCCTTAACACCGCGCTGGCTAGGCGCGGCCTAGTGGGCGGCCTGTGTGGGGCACTCCAGTCTGACAGGACCGGCCTACCCACTAAAACCCCCCTGAGTTCTCTAGGCCCATGCGGGGCACATGGCGGGGTGCGCTTTCGCGATTCTACCGCCATAACTTCCGATATAAACCTAACATAATAACGCTTAGTGCGATGAAACTTAATACACACTTGATTTAACAGAAAATCAATACAATAAATAATAATAATCAATCTAGGGGTTCTAGATGTTCTTACTACAATAATAATATGAAGTTGTCTAAACGTAAGGAATATAACGTAACAGTCATTTGCACTTATGGCATTCAACGAATATCTCGAAAGTCGTTTTGTTGCAGCAGACAACTCGAAATTTATTTCTCAAAATTTCATACATCGCACCAAATTCTTTAAAACTCTTTATAAAAACAGGCGTCGTGACTGTCAAAATGAATTACTATTATGTATCAGACAAGCGTTTTTAGTTAAGGCTGTTAAAGTATTACCATATGTCGTTTTCACAAAATTAAATATGGTCACCAAGGAGACAGTTTATTAAAACTTTAATTTAAATTTCGAACTGGTTTGCCAATAGACAGCTGTTTATTGAATAGGTACTACTTAGATTTAATTTAGTTTAGTTTAATTGTTAGTTAATTAAATTTAGTTGAAAAAATACTATATAAGCCTTGGCCACAACTAGATATTGATTGACTTTTGACAGCGTTTGCTCATCAATGCGTCTGCATTTATTCATCGCTGCTGTAATGGACAACATAATCAAAGTCAAAATTTAATTCTTCAAATAGGATTTCTACGGCGGGAGACCTTGTAACGGGAAGAACCAGCAAGGATAATTTTTTTTCTCCTTTTATTTTTACAGAGTCGTCAATTAGAGGTTGGCTATAAATAAATAGTCTTAACGCAACTTCCTTCAAAAGTTTAAACAAGTCCACATTATTTCTATAAAAGCTATTAGTTTCATTATATTATTTACTATAGTCAAAATATTTCGCAATGTATCTATTGAGTAAAATTAAACCTTAGTATTGTTATTATTTAAGTAATCCTTAACAGAAATAACAATTTTTTTTCATAAGAGTATTTTTGACAAATGATTTAAATCGGTAAAAAGGCAAATCGGTGACACTTTGTGGAACTTTGACGTAAAAGCCGTTTCCCCATTAAAGAACCTTTAGTTTTTTGCAACCCTTAAGTTAACGGTAAACTTATTTTTATTTTATACTAACCGACCCGAGAGACTTCGTCCTGTCAAAAAGATTTGTAAAGCGACATCTTTTTGTTCCTACTTATTTTATAGATAATAACGCATAGCCAACCAAATTGCAAAAAAAGTTCCAAATGAACTATTACATTTTGTAGCTATTCAATTTTGGAACGCGATATTAAATTCTCCAACGATGTATTCTGTGCTCCAACGCACACACGCACACTGTTTTGATAGATTTGATTGAATTTCAACTTTATATAGCGTTAATAAAACGCCAATTGACTCTTTGATGTTAGGAACATACCTACATTGCTTAGACAACAGCGAGTGCTTGCAATATGAACTTTATGCAATAACAATAAAGCTCAAATCGACTGTACGTTTTAGTTACAAAACGTTTGTATGGGAAAAAAGGGCTGTTTTTAGGGTAATTTCAATAATTATTCGAATTTTCTAATAACCACCCTTGAACGTCAACGAACATTTCAAAAAAAGAATTGGCCAAATTGGTCCAGGCGTTGTTGAGTTATACGCTTACCAACATATATTGCGGTTCATTTTTATATATAAAAAAAATCTTTATAAGAACCAAGAAAAGGTTGTCTGTGACAACTTTGAAAATAAGAGGAGCATTAACCAAATATAAAAATAAGCTCTAAGCGCTCAAAAAAGAATTCATTATCATTTATCTCGTTTAATAGAAAATTGTAATTAACGCTGATTTTCAAGGAGTCTTTCACAACAATGTGCTCTAATATATCCTCAATCAATCATGAACAAACTTTTGTTCGCATTTATCGTTTCTCTCACACCTTTCTGAAAGTTTCATTCTATCTACATCGAATTGAACTTGGTAATAATTATTTAATCAATACCTAACTGAAGAACGGTGTTCTATTTTTGGTTTAACTTTAGACATGTATTTTATTTCTTTACTTGATATGTTTCGGTAAATTTTATCATTGATGAATACAGAACTAAATAAACTACTATATGAAAAGGGTTTAATGTTTTTTTAACAAGGCAGCTAAATATATAAATATAATAAGACTAACATTTCTTAACTGTCGTAGTAACGAATTATTCGGTGGTAGTGTTCATAAGCTGTTTATGATTACGGCAATTATGCAGCTAGTAAGCTGGTGCCCACGACTTCGTCTGCGCAGGATTAATACTTTGAGTAGCTTATTTTAGTGTGGCGTATATCTTTTTGAATTGAATCCTATATCTTATTCTGATGTCTAAGCTACATAATTGTAAAGTTTCATACGAGTAGTAATCCATTAAGTAGTCTTTACATCCACTAGATGTTAAGATCAACCCATACTTACAAACTATTGCATTTATAATGTTAGTAGGAATATAAGAATTTCCTAATTTTAGACTGAAGCTCAGATATGCAACTACTGTAATAAAAATATATAAAAATACAGCTCAAGTTTTTTTTTTTGGAGAATGTTCAGTTTGTTAAATTACATGGTTTTCTATGCTTTTTCTAACGTCTGTTTATGAACGAATATAGTTTTGTATAACTTGTTAAATATTATCCTACGAAATTGAATGTGTAAAAACCTTATGTCATAACTTACAATTACAATTTGAAATTAATAATAATAAACACATTTTTTATATACGAAGTTTGATTTGTATTAAATTTTGTGGGCATATTTCGTGTATCCGCGTATTTTTATACGGCCTCAGTGATGCAAATGGAGTCTGAGGGGAAGGCTTCTGCCAAACAGAAGTTAATGTGCCTCGGGGCGAAATGCGCGTGATAAACGAGTTGCCCGCCCATATTTTACGTTGCCAGTACCTACTGATGACAATTTCTATAAGCATACTTAGCGCTCAATGGAGGAGTGTTTGCGTTGTGCGAGAATTATTATAATAAAAAATGAAGCGCTTAGAAAATATAAATTATTCGACATAATATTAACAGTGCAATATATTTTTGAAGGATCCCTTCTATTCTACTTCACTAAAGTTTTAACTTCGATTTTAAAGAATATTCTTAATATTATAAATTATTCATTATTATATATATACTATACTTAGTATTACTATAATTATTATACTTAGAGATAATACACTAGTCAGCTTACTGTAACCATGAATAAAACCGAGTTTTAAGTCCAGATTCCAGTTTCTTAGATTTTCGTAAGCTCTGCTCATTGAATGAACCAACTTACATTGAAATTTTCCCATTCATCGTTCTGTTTTCTCCTCATACTGCTTACTGTTTCAGCCATTCGTCTTTGGAAGCTCTACCTCTTGAATGATCTGTCTTTCTATATACGTGCGTATACTATATACCTGCTAACGCAGTAAATTTACATTTAAAATTCTGATCCATGAGCACTACTTAAATAACACAACAAATAACTTAAGCCGACATTGTTTATTTGTATATGTGTGTGTGTGTGTGTGTGTGCAAATAATATTCACGGTAGTTTGCGCGAACTACATTTTTTCTTACGTTCTGTTCAGTTGATTATGCGTCGTTGCATTAAACCCACCCGTCATAGCTTGTACAGTAAGAGTAAATAATGTTATAACATGCAAGCGTGATATTGCGTTAATTTGCAATTAGTACCTATTTCTTTTTCTATTTATAAGTGGTTATAATAATTTTCATTAGCATCTGCGAATATAAATTATCGAAAAATACAATTTGTCTATAATTATATAAATATTACATTTAAATATAAGTATACACAAAATATTATGTAATAATATATATATATATATATATATAAATATAATTATTATAATATTACGGGAACCGTAATATTCCCTTATTGTTACGATAGTAAATACCTATTCTATTTTTAAATTGGTGTTTGTTTAAACGATGTGGATTAATTGATGTGTATTGTGATTGTAAATTATTGTATGATATATATATATATATATATATTATATATATATATATATATATATATATATATATATTATATATATATATGTAATTTAATTGTAGTACTTTACATTTATATTATTTGTTTTAATTTAAAACTTTTAATGTTCGTATTTATAATTTCTATCTTACCTAGAAATAATATTTTTTATAAAATGGGAAAAATAAGCAACAAATTTCCATAAGTTTTCCTACTTATGAATACGAACAAATTCAACTATGTGATCAATTTTCGCACTTCAAAAGCTGTTCCATACATTTCGACAACGTCAACGTCATTAATGCGCTGAAATATCTTAATAAAGCAAAAGTAACAATGTCAATAATACAAAAAAAACCTACTGTAGTTAACAATTTAAATAGTTAGACATTCAAATTAAAAGATGTTGATATATATTCAGGGAAAAGAATATTTATTTCAGCGTACGATTTTTCATTGCAAAGTTCGATAGACCGTGTTGTTTTTAATTAATGACATCTTCGCATGCGAACGCGTCAACGAGCTTTGAGTTTGAATGCATTCAGTATGAAAACTTAACAGAGATTTACAATATTGTTAGAGGATTTATTTATATATACGATTTAGACCTTTGCAGGCACTTGTAAACATGATTGTAATACCTATTCGGAAAAGTGGGAGAGCTTTCTCGAGAACAACAGGCAAGAAATTCTATTCAAATATAAACATTACAATGATAATTTACTTATAAGAGTTAGAACTAGAAATTTCTGTATTTATATGAATTTAAAAATTTATTATAGATATATTATACATACTTCGAAATGAAACTGCATGGAATAATTTCAATTTTTACATGTGGGAATGAGGATAGTAAGTACATCCCGTTTAGAATCAGAGGCAGAATTCTATTCAGGACCTATTTTTCTTCCTTTATTATATTTATTATAAATTGATTTTGAAAATTGAACAAAAAATAATTAAACATAATAAATAATTATAATTAAATATTGACAAAGAAGGACAAAAGCGTATACCTACCACGAGGCTGACAGAAAGTCACAACACAAACTAAGCGACGGGCGACGGGCGACGGGCTATAGGTAGGCAGCAGCAGCAGTAGAAAAGCATTAGGCAGGCATCAGATTCATAGACAACAGCAGTCAGGCATATTCCGCTTACTTTTCATTCAATTCCGTTTTCCGATTTCCACCTATTATTTCCCGTTTTGGTAGATACATCCCGTTGAGAATTAGAGGTACGAATAATTTCAAAATATATTCGAAAAGAATCAACCGACCTACAAAACTTGCATCCGGAAGAATCGGGAATACGTGCAATAATTGTTTGTCCCTCTCCTACACTAAAGTAATGGAACAAGGAAACAAATAACTCCACCAACTTGTTATATGAAGAAATCCAATAAAATGCCAAAAGGAAATTCGATGTTTCGGGTAAAACAAGCTATTTACTGTACACAATTGAACTTGGCCAATTGTTAGTAAAGCCCAATAGATCTGTGAAACACAACTTCGATAGAGAAATAAAGCCAATAAAAGTTGCCACAATTTGAAGCGAACATAAAGGTGCCGCTACAAACTTTTTGTGTCATCCCGAGCCCTGGCCAGTGGAACGGGACACTTGCCCGAATTTCAGCGTTACTTCGTAATTGCTTGTGTCCACTTAATTGGTTTTCATCGGATCCAGAACACTTTTCTGTACAATTATCCTCGTAAACAATAGGCAATGGAAATTATAGGCCACGCAGCCATTTATTTGAGTTTCGTTTATTTTAATTATGAATGTAGAGATATAAAAATTAAACTACTATGTATTTTATATAAATGTATCAGACATAGAGAAATGTAATCCTCCAGTTTGGGTTCTTGTTTCCTTTTTCTTTTTTCATTCCATAGACAGCCACAATACTTGATTGCTCTTATCTGGCTTTATAATGAGCCACAAAGATGATGAATAGATTCATATCATTGTTCACATGATTCTCTCGAATAAAAGTACTTTCCGAATGGTCTTAAGTGTGAGAATGAGTGATTCGTTTATTTAATCATCACTGGCAAAAATTTACGAGCTAAGCCTATGAAATTCTGTAATCCTGAATGGGCTTAGCCGTTGAATCTATGAAGCGTGGATAAATTGCTGCGCTTAAATTAACAAATCTTTTCATCCAGGTGAGAGGAAAGCTCCTTAATGCTGGTCGGTCATTAAGAATGTATAATTAATTCATTCTAATCACCACGATCGGAGAACATCTGAGGATTAGGCGGCTGAGCTGGATCAATGGCACAATTTGGAACTGATCGTGTTAATAATGTGCTTATAAGGATTATTTACTAGCCAATTTATTTTCTCTGAAAATCTAGAAAACTTATTGTTATTACCTGTCTGTTATAATTAAAAATTAAATAGCAGATCACACTAACCCTTACTCAGATACTGTTGTGGTATTGTCTATTTGGAATCTATCTAGACGGAGGAGAGCGTTGACAAATACAAACAAGGTCTTATAAAATGCCAGTGGGCAGTTTCAGACGGTACAAATAATTTACACGAAAGTTAAGTAGATATCACATTAAATTTTCGTTAAAGTTATTTTACTAATTATAGAAACGATATATTTGAAACATAATTAAGATATACGAACGACTGCGTAACGTTAAACAGTGGCGTTATGCGTCAAAAGCTCTGACACAATAGAGCGACCGCAAAACGTGTTGTTTGGGCAGTTTCATTTGTGGATTGGTCATTACTGTTGAATGCTGTTCAAATATTAACAATCTTTATTTGTTTTCATTCCAACACGCAGCTGTGAAATCAATTTATGAATGTTTAACAAAACATATTTGATGTGAATAAAGTATTATATTGGATTTTTAATTTTAATGCATATTAACATAATACATAATCATTTATCACGCATTGTTTTTTGTTTTTACGATTTCCTATTTCGATCAGAGTATCAGCAGCAAAATTGCAGGATGGTAAATAGAAATAATTTTTAAGTTTTAGAACAGGAAAAAACGTATGAATTTCTCATGAGATCAGACAATATTTTTTTGATGTTACGTACATCAAAAAAATATTGATCCTGCCAAATAGAAATATTTTAATATAAATTTTAAAAAGGGGTAGAATGAATACATTTTAATGCATAAACTTGGATTAGCTTAAGATATACTTATACTAAAATATCTTCTTTGGAATATGCTTTTCTCAAAATGTACGCTTGTAAGTACTTATTTGGTTGGATACTTCATATAATTAGGATTATATTAAAAAAGATTATTCTAAAATTGTGTATTTATAATCATTTCAGTGGAGAGACATCTATTGCTCGACAGTGACCTCCCCCAATGTTCTCCACACCGATCGGTCAAGTTGAGAAATCATATTGGGGAAATTTGTACCATCCCACACTATACTCTCTTCGCGGGTTAGTTATAAAAGCATATATCTATAATTAGATATAGATATATAATTTGTATATATCTATATCTCCATAAAGAGGTTTTCTGCAGCTTTTTAGGTTCTATGGGAAATAATATTTTAAAACCGTAAAATAACGGAAGAGGGCGCTACCAGCGTCTTCTGCTTGTGTACATCAAATTACTGGGTACCGTGTTGTTACATTTTATCTCACAATGTGCGGATCGCAAATTTATTCTTAATGTTACAATGTATTTGTATACAAAAAAACTCTATACCTACCTGTCCAGGCTGCTGAAATTATTTATTAAGGCTTACCAACTAAATATATAAACTTTTATAATATTTTAATATCAATAAATAATACAATAATATATATTTAAATTACAGATAAGCACAACATTCTAATTAAAAGACATTGTTCATAATTAACACAAAAACAAATTTAAACTCTAATCTTAAAATCTTAAGATTTATTTTTATTTTGTATCTAAGCCTAGCAATTGGACGGACATGGTATGCCCTAACTAACTGACGAACCGAGTTAACCGAGAAACTGAACCGGTTATCCGAGGTTGTTTAGAGTCATCTAGTTTCAAAGAGATAAATTTAAAAAAACAGAGTGAGGATTTTTAAAAGGAAGGTCCAAAATAGTTTCGCAACTGTGTTTCTGTTATATATTTTTTATTTTATTAACAATGTTTCTTTTTGGTACGGAACCAAGCTGCGTGTTACATATACGAGTACTATGGGTGCTCAGACAGCCCAAGCGCGACAGAAAACAAGCGTTGTGTCATTCATAATGAAACATCATCACAGCTGTGTCGTAATCTTTTTTCTACAGTCTATAATTGTATATTAGTTATAAAGTAGATTATTATCTTAATATAGAGTCAAAAAAATATTTTTCTTCTTCTTATACGTCACCTTCACACCTTCACCATCACCTACACCTTCTGTACAATGCCGTAGGTACCTTCTGTACTACCAACTCTGCCACATCAGATGCCTACAGTCTACTCTTGAAATCGCTGTATAAATCTCTCTGTTGAGGGGCGAAGAAGCCCGATAGTGTTCTTTAACCATAAGCATTGTCAAAAAACGTGAGACAGATGTAAGTCAGTAGTCGCAACTATACCCCAAATCTGATATATCACCTCGCAGCTGTGATGCGGAGATAACTAATAGTTCGAACGCAACCAAACCAAATAATACTGCTATTCTTTATTAGTCAGATATAAGAGATGATGAAAGATAACATAAAAATTAGTATTTGGAACATGTACATTACGCATATCTACATATTATAAATCTACCACTCGACTTTTTGGAATTAAATAAAAAACTCCCTTTATTGATAGCTTTCATTTCGTCTCAGTATTGTGCTAGTCAGAGATTCTGTTACACGCAATAGAGTTCTGTCGACACTTGAGCCTTCGATAAACTTCGCACCATCGTTAATTACTGAATTCTCCCCTGATTTAATTAATAGATTGACGATAGGCACTCGAGCCGGTGTTTGTTTCATTGATTTTCTTAGAAAATCGTGATATTTAGAATTTACCGAGAAGTCTCGAGGTCTATTAGTGAAGACCTGTAATTGTCCTTCATTATAATATTACCTAAGATAATAAATATTTCACTTATTCTCTACTATCATACTGTGATTGCGATTCTCAAAGAATGAAATTAATTAAAAGTTATCTAATATCGGGCTCTCAACCCCTTAAAATATGGATGGTACTTGTTTTCTATGAATCATGACGTGATACATAGTATCCCACAAGGATCAATTTTAGGTACGTTATAGTTTACTAACTGGAGCCCGCGACTTCGTTTGCGCAGGATCTAATGTATAAGCTATAGTATTGAAAAGTTTCATTAAAATCCATTCAATAATTTTTAGGTGAAAGAGTAACAAACATCCATCCATGCAAACATTAACGATTATAATATTAGCATGATTCAACGGATAGATATATATCGCCAGATACAATACTACATACATAATCTGCAAGCTGATTTATATATTTTCTATCTCCTAAGAAAAACATAGAACGTATAATTGAAAATATTATAAAATCAGATTTGAACCGTATAATTGAAACGCTTAAACTAATATACGAGTAGATACTAACATATTGATAATTAACTAATATACTTTAATTAAGGCTTGAGCAAGCTTTAACATTCCCATTACAAAATATTTATATAATTCAAAAATACTAAAACACAATAATAAAATAAAAATTTATCTAACTAGCCTACTTTTTGACAATATTAAATCTGTAAATTGATCAGTATAACTCTTGGTAGCAAGAGTTACATTTGTCTGCAGTTCATAACGACACACGAAATTGTTGCACCGCAAACAAAAAAAAAAATGTGCAACGTCTCTAGCGAAACATAATGAGATATATTAGAAGATTGACATAATTTTTCTAGTTTATTATAAGTTAAATACCTCTCAAATTCGATAGCAAACTCATGGTAGAGCCACTGGAGTTATTCATCCTACATTCGAAGATTCATTTCTATTCCGTTAATAATTGCATAATATTATACAGAGATATACTTTTACACTTAGGCGGTATTACAATTTTAGGCAAATTTAGATTCCAAACCTCTAAGGCCTTTTTTTTTTAGAGGGGAAATGCACCTTATGCACCGTGACAGCGCTGACTAGGCGCGGCCGTGAGTGGGGCTCTCCAGTCTGACAGGACCGGCCTACCCACTAAAACTCCCCTGAGTTCTATATAGAAGAGCATATTATAGAATAAGAGTCAAATTCAATTCTTTGCTTAAGTACAATTAGAAAAAGATGGCATTATTTGTACATTCTAATTGTATTCACGTAGAGATTTGAGTTTGAGTTTGATTTTATAATACTATCCTTAGTACTGTTAGGAAATACTCGTATACAAAATAAGGGTCAATTTAAAACTCAACTATTAAAATTAATAATTTATAGATAAGTCAGTCCACATATCTTTTTGAAGTATTCGACGTGAAAATAATGAATGTTGTACTTCTACAGAATTTACACAAGTCCCCACCGAGATAACAAGCCTACTCTGAGTATGCGAGACAATCAGGCATTAGGCTAAAAACATATATAGTAGTTATAAAGTGTTGATTCTCCTGCAAATACAGTAATATATATATTTTTTACACTTACACCAATTAGCCTAGCCCAAACTAAGCTCTGTAAAGCTTGTGTTATGAGATCTAGTGTAACGGAAAAATAAATCTTTGATAGAAATATTCCAACCATTACTAAGGTACAAATGCTCTCACAAACATCTGCCCCCACCGGGATTCGAATCCGGGACCTCAGGGATGGCGACATCTTGAAACTGGTGTACCAGTAATAGTTATACATAGATTCGCGTCAATATTTTAATAATAGTATCATAGGCAACTATAATTAAAATTAATTAAAATAATCTTTCACAAACCAAATTACATTATTATACTCAACAAAGTAACAAAATTACATATAAAAACTACCAGTTAAAATTGTGTTTAAATTTAAGGTATTACACAGAATCACGTTACATAATTAAATTAGGTGTGTATGTCAAATAAAATAATTACATTATTATTTGCTCAACTCCTTGCCATATTAATGGACTTACTTAAATATTGTTCATCGTATTATCAAATAGAAACTCTGAAAAAAATATAAAATATCTATTTCAACAATTGGTGGTACTATAACATTTTCGTTATACCTACATTTTTTTTTGATAAACTTAAAACAAACGGTTAGAATTAAGCGAAATTTTATAATATATATGTTAATCATAATATTTACGCTTAAGACGTTCATATATACTCTAGTGATTATTATATATATTTAGACAAGTAAACATAGTTACTATACACATTTAAGTATATTACTTTTTGTGTATGCATATAGCACAGATATGTACTTATATGTGTGATGTGTGTGTAATGTACGAGTAATATTCTTACTAATATTATAAATGTGAAATTAACTCTATCTGTCTCTTTGTCGGGTTTTCACATTAAAACTACTAAACCTATTTAAATGAAATTTAGTACACAGATAGTTTGAAACCTGAGAAAGGACACAAGTTAAGTGTTAATGCGAAAAATTTGCTGTAAATGAGTAAAATAGGAGATGAAACTTTGTATCGAAAATACATAGCTTTTTGGGTTTTTAGTTATCCCATCCCAACTAATATTATAAATGCGAAAGTGTGTTTGTTTGTTTGTTTGTTTATTTGTTTGTTTGTTTGTTTGTTTGTTACCTCTTCACGCTTAAACTACTGGACCGATTTCAAAAATTCTTTCACCTTTGGAAAGCTACATTCTCCCCGAGTAACATAGGCTACTTTTTATCCCGGAAAAATCGACAGATCCCACGGGATGCGCAATAAAGGCTTCGCTCAAAAACTACTGCACAGATTTTTATGCGGTTTTCATCAATAGAAAGAGTGATTCTTGAGGAGTTTTGCGGCATTTTTTATCTCGGAAAAACGGATAGTCCCACGGGAAGCGCGATAAAATCTTCGCACCATAAACCGACTTCCGCGTATATGTAGCCGTGGGCAAAAGCTATGACCCTTAACCCTCTATACACCCAATCCCGAAATCCACGCGGGCGAAGCCGCGGGCAGAAAGCTAGTATATGAATAAATAAGACTTTATAAATTTATAATAATTTTACCCCGAAAAAATAGGGGACGAAAATTTTTGTTGGACTTGTTTCAGAAACTATAGAATCTATTTTTATAAAAGTTGTTATAGAGAATTAACATAAGGAAATATTTTTACAACGGGAATGCATACTTTACCTGCGGGAAAAAATATAAAAATAGCTGGCTGTGTTTTATACAATTAGGTATAGAAATGATTGGAGACCCAAGGAAATACATAACATAATTTTCGCCGCAGCAAAATATATATTTCCTTTTGGAAAATCCGACATAGCTCGAGCGAAGCGGCAAGCGGAAAGCTGATAAATATATGCAACGAAATTGTATTATATTATAACCTATATTCGTTATTATAATTAATAGAAAAAAATACGTTATAAACATATTTGTCTCAAATACAAAATTCAAGATAAATTACACATTTCCGTTAGAGCGTGCACATTCCTATACTACCAAAGATGCTAACTGGAAAATCGCAGTAATGTGCTTACCAAGCACGTTATCCCATTATGCTGAGTCAGGACTCCTATTGGGGTGCAGTACGCCGACTAATGTTTAATAGCTAAGTCTAATATAAATGTAACTATATCCATGCATAAACTGTTTATATACTTCATATATGTATTGTACTCTATACCTTTAATGCTGTAGAGTAGAACCGCTTATTCGAATAATCTAGTATACCCAGAGTAATTTAAATCATGCTCAAGCGATAGAGTTTATACCTTTTTGGGGATTTTATTATTTTTAGGAGACAGTAAATCAAATAAATATACTTAATATTATTAATTTTATTACTTTACATAAATTGATGTTATTAGAGTGTTAAACGTTCATTTCCTCTAAAGCATAATTGTTACGATGAAATATAACTACGATTATTGCATTTAAGGTGTAATTTAATTAATTAACAACATTAATAAATACAAAAACACAAATTAAGAGCACTACGATATACCCGTTAGAAATAAAAAAAGAACAAAATGGAAGCGTCAAAGTCGTTGTTTATTAAACTATGCAAACGGAAGGAATATCTCCCGCAAACGGCCAATTTGCCGCTATTTGGCAAATATAATTGGCGAATGGAAGCATGGAATAGCTCTTTTTACCCGGGCAGAGTGTAATTCCGAAGATTAATTCACAAATGGCCCCCATGAGATTATGAATTCTGGCTCGTAAGCCATTTGTGTAGAGTGTTTCGTAGCCACTGTTTGTTGCACGCTGCTGTAACATTATACTTGAATTTGACAGTGTAGAATTTTAATTGCGCTGCTATACGATCATTCATTAATTCTAGTATTTTAATTCACTTTTTTTTTATTGCTTACAGTTGAGCATTAAGCGCTTTTGCCACCGACCTGATCAGGAGGTTCAGGTATCAAACGCACTGTATTACTAATGTGTTTCGTTTTCGAATTTGTATTGTTATTTATCGCCCTTATAGTGAAGGGAAAGTTTGTAAGGTACTCGTAACCTGCTTATATCTGTGACAAAACTCGTGAAAGATGTGTATGTTAAGTTGAGTAATTGGCACGACTCCTCTGGGTAAGGCTAAAGATGGGACTTACCAGAATGTTTCTGTTGTGTGTATATGCACCAACAGATTTTGGTTTAAGGAGGTCCCAAAAAGCCGTAAAACAGCAAGAGGAGTTCTGGGAAGGTATGAAAGATACTCTGTCGCAATGTAAGGAGAATGAGAGGATTGTTATGCTTGGAGATTTTAATAGCTGGGTAGGTATACAGCGAGATGGGTATGAAAAAGTGTTAGGTAAATTTGGAAATTTGGATAAGAGAATAAATGCGAATGGGGAAAGTTTATTAGATGTATGTCTGGAATGGAATCTTGTGGTGACAAACACAATGTTTGCTCACAAGATGATTCATATGTACACAAGAGAAGATGAATGTTCGAAGAGCATGATTGATTTCGTGATTGTGGATGAGAGACTGAAGAGTAAGGTGCGGGATACAAGAGTGTTTCGAGGTGTCGGCCTGGATACAGACCACTTTTTGGTTGTTAGCCGAATAAGTGGCCTTTTAAATAAATGGCGACATCGAACCAAGGAAACGACTAGTATTCTGCAACGCATAAAAGTGGAAAAATTGCAAGAGATAAGAATAGAAGAAGAATATGAGCGAAAGTTGCGTGATAGACTTGAGAGTATGAACGAAGTTTGTGAGATAGAAAACATATGGAAGTTTGTCAAGGAGCAAATAGTGAGTGTGGCAACTGACGTATGTGGTGTGATTAAAAGAAAAAAAGGACGACAAGAGAAGAGAGTATGGATGGATGAAGACGTGCAAAAAGTAGTGCAAGATAAGAAGAAAGCATGGAGAGATTGGTTGGCACAAAGAGCTAACCAGAGAATGCAAGTGAGTACAGCTGAAGATACAGAGGAAGCCAGAAAGAAGTACAAAAGTGTGAAGGCATTAGTGAAGGATGTAGTGAATAGAAAGAAAGAAGAACGTAAAGATGAGATTGATCGCAGGCTCTCTGATAATTTCCGTTCCACATAAAGTGTTTTTGGAAATCCATTAGGACAGCTCGAGGAAGAGTACAAACTCGGAGCTGGGTAATATCAGGGGCCACGATGGAGGTATGATTAAGGGTGAGGAAAGAGTGAGGAAGAGATGGAAGGAGTATTTTGAAAGTTTGTATGAAAGAGCAGACCAGGGCGAACAGGACGATTATGTGTACATGGAACAGGATTGGAATGAAAGTGAAATAAGTATGGAAAAGATAGTGAAAGCTCTCAAAAGTATGAAAGCGGGAAAATCTGCTGGGTATGACAGGATTGTGGTAGAGATGCTACGAGCTGGAAAAGGTCCCGTCGCAAAACAGCTGCACTGCCTTTTCAACTTGTGTTGGGTGAACGGCCGAGTACCTAAAGATTGGTGCGAAGCCGTCATAGTCCCACTATACAAAGGAAAAGGGTCGCGGTTGGATTGCAAAAACTATCGAGGAATATGTCTTCTCAGCGTCGTTGGCAAATTGTATGCTAAGGTTCTGATAGAAAGAGTCATAAAAGAGACGAGTGATAGAATCTGGGACGTGCAAGCAGGATTTAGAAAGGGAATGGGATGTATGGATCAAGTCTTTTCCTTACGGTGCATTACTCAGAAATTTCTGGCCAAAAGCCAACGAGTATATTGCATATTCGTGGACTTGGAAAAGGCTTATGACAGAGTGGTGAGAAATGAGTTGTGGTCGGCATTGTCCATGCATGGAGTGAGCAGCAGCCTAATTCGAGCATTAAAATCTCTCTATGTGAATTCTAATGCTCGTGTTAGGATAAATGGTGCATACACAGAACCGTTTCACATCGAAAAAGGTGTGAGGCAAGGGTGTGTGCAAGTCTCCATGGCTGTTTAACCTATTCATGGATCAGTGCCTGTCGAATTTGAATGAGAGTGAATGTGGTTTACGCATGAATGAGTTACTTGTCAAATGCCTACTATACGCTGATGACCAAGTAATATTGGCATCATCGGCCAGTGAGTTGCAGGAGATGGTAACTGTTATGAATGACGCTTTAAATGATAAAGGAATGAAAGTGAACGTAAGTAAGACCAAGGTATTGGTGTTTGAAAGAGATGTAAATATGACATTGTGTGACATTATGATAGAAGGAGAAAAAGTAGAACAAGTAGAAGAGTTTGTATATTTGGGATGTATGTTTACAAGGGATAGAAGGTGTGATAATGATATAGAGAAGCGAGTGAAAGCTGGTAACATGGTGAATGAGGCCATGCATACGTTTCTGAGTAGTCAGAAAATTTCAGAAAAAGCGCGACTAGCAGTGCATGAGGGCGTGCTGGTCCCAACATTAATGTACGGAAGTGAAAGTTGGGTATGGGAGAAACGACATGAAAGCAGAATAAATGCAGTAGAAATGAGAGCTTTGCGGAGTATGGCAGGAGTAAAACTGAGTGACAGATTGTATAATGAAGTGATTAGAAAGAAATGTGGTTTGAAAGAGGATATCGTGACAAGAATAGAGAAAGGGATGCTTGGGTGGTTTGGGCATGTGGAACGGATGGATGAAAGTAGACTGACCAAAATGATTTATGAAGCTGGGGTGAGTGGAGACACGGGACGAGGAAGACCTAGGCGAACATATTTCGAACAAATCGAAAGTGTCCTCAAAAAAGGCCAGGTCAGAAGTACCCGCAATCGTCGAGCATGTATGAGGAATGTTATGAAAGTAGATGAAGCGAAAGAGATATGTAAGGACCGTAGCAAGTGGAAGGACGTAATCTCTGCCTACCCCCGTGGGAAAAAGGCGTGAGTGTATGTATGTATGTATGTTTACAAAAGAATCACAGTTTAAATGAAAAGAAACATAACTAATAAAAGGTTTAACTTTAAAATATATAACATCTGCGGTATTACACATTTTTATAAAACCGATTTACGTTTAGGAAGACTTCTATCTTAAAAGACTCATATTAGGGTTATACTATCCAAAATCGATATATTGAACAGATCGAATAACAGAAAAAAGAGTGAGATGGGGTCGGGTAGGCCGGGATGACACACTAAGCAAGAAAGATGTAATATCACCACTAAGCAAGACGGTCAATTATGTCCTGAGGGTCCAGCTACTAAAGTCACGCCATAATGTCAGACATTTGAGATATCACCGGCGATTCCAGAGACTACTATTTAGCGGAGGGAAACAACAGTACCAGGGTCGTCTGCTTGGGTACTTCGTTCTAACCTGTTTCTACCGCAAAACAGCAGGGTTTGTCTCGATCGCTGTTACAGGCTCACAAATGTGGACAATATTCGCACAAATATTGGTCTGCCTTATTAAACGGTAAGTTAAAACCTGCCATATTTAAATTAATTAGGATAAGTTGAGAAGGCACTGAAGTATCATCCAGAAGCAATAAACGCAATAGTCCATAAACGTTTTCACCTGCAATGACAATAGTACTTGTGCCTCTAACTGAGTATAGCCTTTAGCTGCATTTCTCATTGAGAAGACAGAGATAGACTATCTGTGCGTGGAGAGTAGCAACTGGATCCAATGACCCTCTATACACACTACATTAAATAAACGACCCGTACCCATTAGATCAATATTCCTACCTACACCTTATAGTATCGACAAATAAAGACGCTGATAATAAGCGACACAACGAAAAAGAACTAAGACTTGAGACATGAAAGGGAAAAGTTGGGTAAGACATGAATGTGCGTTTAGTCTCGTATTCTAAAATCTAAAATACAGCTAAAGGAATTCCTTTATAGTTAAAGGAATTCAGCAAAAGGAACCAAATTGTGTTATTGAGCTCAAATAGCGCCATCCTTTTCTAACTAAGCAGTGATTTGAGCTTGAGTCTTGAACTTTTAATATGGGCCTTAGATTAAATTCAGATTCAGATTGAACACAAGCAATGTTGCTCATATTTTGCAATCGCTCTAACATTTAAAATCAGCTAATCGGCAAATTTTACTTTCATAATAATATTTGTGTTCGTGACTATTATAATGTTAGCAGAGTAAGTAGCGTCATTAAAATTTCATACGACCATGCTTAATAGAAAAAAATGCTTAGTACCGCACTACACTTTAACTTTATACAGCGTTTTACAATAAATTTCTAGCGTTTTCGCTGATTCTTCGCAATAAAAAGTTTTATCGCCTTTACTGAGGCGGCGTTTTATGTTTAAAATTATAGAGGTGAAGTTTTATTTCGTTGAAAATATTTATGAGCAAGTAGAGTATTTACGGACATAGTATTTTTGCTACAATTAATAATGTATTTTATTTTATTAGAAGAGTAAAGTGGGCTCTGATTTAAAAAAAAAATATATATATATATAGGTACCGAGAGAGATGGGACTATTTGTTTATTACTGGCATGTAATTAATTACTATAGTTGTATATATTTGTTATTATTGCTTTTAACTATCGTAATAAAATAAAATAAAAAAGTTATGGTCAATAGCATCCGTGGCTTGGAGCTGAAACAATCTGTACTTTGGACGTTCGGTAATAGATCCATAGTCCACTACTTGTTCCTTTTCATAGGTTTAATTAGTTTGGGCTTAATTGATCTTACAGCTTGCCTAGCTATTACCCTCTTACCTCAGCCTGACGCCATATTAACAAAGTAACGTTATTAGCTCTTACTAATATCATAAATGCAAAATATATCTGCCTGTCGCAGTTTCATGCCAAACTACAAAACTTATTATTTTACTTATTCATGAAAAATTATTTAAATTCTATTTATTTAAAGAAATTACTTATTAATGAGAAAAAACTGTTGTAAGTGCTTAAAATATAGAAGGTTGTAAGAAAGTATCGTTATTTTTACGTTAGTAGCTTAAAATTTATTTTTTAGACTATTGATTAACTTAAAAATAACATTGAAGTGTAAAATAAAAATAGAGAATAAAAATTAGCATGTCGATTTGTCATTTTTGCAACTTAGTTACATATAACACTAGCTGACCTGACAGATGTTGTCCTGTCAAATGTCTCAAATGTCATGTTGTCATATGTTGTCTCGCTGTATGTGAAAAAAGTTTTTATTTTTATTAAAACATTTTATACCTCTGCATAGAAGTAGGAAACTCTTCCACCACTTACTATGAACTGGACAATTTGTATGTTAGTAATAATCAACGAATGAAATTAGAGCATTAGAGAATTAGCAGCAAGAAACAGTACTAGCAATGATTCTTAGTTTAGTAGAAGCTGAAATACTCAGCACTTCGTCTATACAAAGTCACTCGCGCGGTACATCTAATCTTTCAGATAACATTTCATATGAATTCAAACCGCTATAAACTTTCAAAGCTCTCAACTTCGGCACATTCGTTTCCTAGTCGGAGTTCGGGGAAGTTTTCTCAAACGCTTTGAATCGAGTTTCAATGAAGTTAATAGGGTATTGTGATAGGAGTCCATTAGTATCGAGGCAATCGCTAATGTCAAGGTTTTGGACTTGGTGATTGTTTAAATCTTATTGTCAAAGGGCTTTAGGCGAGGAGAGGCTCATACTTTTTCAATAGGTCTATTGATGACAATGGGTAAAGTTTAAATGAAGTATTTGAATGATGAAATAAGGGCTTTATTAGGTAAGCTATTAGGATTAATTTCTTTCTTCTTTGAGTTATGAAATTATGACTCCTTTGATGGATCTCAGAATTTTCAAGATCGAAAATTGGATTATTTATTATCATTATAGATGGACCACTTATTATTTAACAAAAAAAATATAAAATTTACTATTTTTAAAACAATCATTCACTAGTTCGTAAAAGAACTAATAAAAGAATTTAAGAACTTGAATCAAAAGATTGGTATCTCTAAGACCCTTATGTACAGTTAGAAAGAGATAATGAGATAAAGCCCACATAACGCCATCCCTTACTAACTGAAATCAAGCCTGTATTTGAATTTGAATGTTGTTGAATGTAATTCGGTCCTAAATAAAAAACAAGTGATAATGAGGTCTTTTATTAATTGCTTTAGTCAAAAAATTGCTTTTTATTGTTTTATGCTTTGTTATTAATAACCTCTTTAATAGTTTATAAATAGATAATAAAGATACAGCACGTAATCACGAACGATGTGTTCGTTATTCCAAATGTAGTTTCTCGATTGAGATATGAATGATCTTATCTTGTCTTATCATTATTACTTCTCCTATTATTAGTTCGTTTTCCATCTATTTCCCCTCAATGACACATGCTACAAGTTTAATTACGTGCTTTGGTGGCATGGCCCTGTAGTCTTCCGGTTTTGGATATTCCAGTTAACTTCAGTCTTCTGCAGAGTAGAGCATTGCAGTGACACAGTAAGTGTTCCATGCTTTTCACCTACATATCTACATATCTTGGTACTCGCAAGTCCCATCCTTGTCAGCATTGTCCTAGCGCTAAAATGACCAGTCAATGCGCCTATTATTCGGCGGAGCAATGTCCGCTAGAGCTCAGTACAAACTTGGGTCCCTTGATCGTAGCCAATACTAGTCGTGGTCAATATTAATCCACCAGAATCCCAACGTGATGCTTTGATGATTATAAATAATGTATAATTATTTATACAGCATCACGTCAATCTTCATATGTTAACTTTGAGATAGTTCGTATGACGTTCGTAATGATGGTGGTTCTCGTAATGTAAATATAACTCTGAACATGTTCCTAACTGTACATTTTTGTGCTATCAATTGAGTATGAACTTATAACACAAAAATGTACAGTTAGGATATATATTGAATACTTCTAATCTTAAGCAATAACTTTTTCATAAATTCACTGGTACAAAAAAGTATGATAACTATTTTCCAGTCTTTCAAATACACTCTGTGATAATATAATAACAATCAATGGTGTCAATAAAATAAGTATACATATCGTTGGAATGTCAATACATAACGTCTTCGAGTGGCAGGCATTTGCCGGATACCACAGCGTTGGCAGGCCTCCCACGAGATGGGCAGATAATTAGGTGAAGATCGCAGGAAGGCGTTGGATGTTAGCAGCACAGGATTGATGTGGAGATACTCGATCAAGGCATATGTCAGTGGGCGTCTGTAGTCTAAAATGATGATGATAATGATATTAACAACATAATTTAAAATATAATATTCTAAATATAGATATATATGGTTGTATTATAATGGAACATCGGTGGCGTGTGCTCTCGGCACTGGTCTACGAATCGGATGATAATATTCATAATAATATTATAATATAATAATAAAATATTATTATTATAATGCTACTCGTATTATTATTTCGCGTCAGTCCTGCAGCGTACCAATGTGATTTTCGCTTTTCGAATTTCATATGTAGGTACATTTATCTGATGCTCCTGCGGAAACAGGAAACATCCTGAGGCGACCTGCCTACACCTGCGAAGAGATTCAAAGATGTAGTTAACCAATCCGCACTGAGTGAGCGTAGTTGATTAAGGTCTAATCACCTTAGCGTAGTTCGCGTCCGTCGCTGGGGACGTATATGGGTTGTGATGATGATGATGACATTGTGATATAGTAAACAATTATACTTCATAGAGAATGCATAACAATACTGCGCTATATTTTTAAAGTTTTACGAAATGATTAGTGAATGAAACAAAGCATACAGAAAGTTCGGGACGAAAAGAAATAGCATATAACCAATTATCGAAACAGCTAGCCAATTATCGAAACGGAGTGATGTACGTCGTCTTCATTCTTTTAATATTGCGACTAAACTAAATTACACCAATTACCTGAATTAGAACGGCACAGCTTCGAAGCACTAGTTTATAACATAATTGATTGTAAATTACGATTTAAGAATAAACATAAAAATAGACTGTATTTACTTGCCCGTTCATCGTGAGAAAGCTCTTCTAATTTCCGAGCAGAGTTCTTTATTTTCCAGAGTGTGTATGTACTCGTATGTATGCAGATACAAGATTATATGATGTTTAGCTTTCTGTATTATGTTCATCTCAAATTTCTTTTAACGTCAAATATTGATTATAAAAGTCTATATAGAATAAATATAGTTTTGATTTTAACAATATTGCAATTTAGCAATATTGTCAAAATTGCTCTCTTGCTTCTCTCTTGCTTGCAGCTCTGTAAAATACAGTTGGCACGATGTCTTGTATTGACGCCGCAATTAATTTATATTTTAAATCTAGAAATATAGCTAGAATATACTAGAAAGTCGATCGCTTTAAAGTCAGCTGTAAATCGCTAAGCTCACTGCAGATAGCAGACGGCAGCAACAAAGACATCACGAAGCCATAGAGGGCATAAATCCATCAAGCGCCATGAATGTGACATATCACGTCCGAGTCGACGCCCATTGTGATCCTGCTACCGGCTTTACGACAAACCTTGGTTCGTAAAACTTTTGATGCGTTCTCGAAACACAGGCGGCAGCGATTTGGATTTTCATTAATATGTCGCTAATTTACACACAGAAATGCGCAAGGTTTTACTTATTGTCTTTGATTCTAAGGTTACTCGTAATAGGCTAACGTGTAAATGTAAAGGTCGATACTGAATATATAAAAGCTTATGAGTTGACTGTAGTGAAAAGACCAAAAATTCAATCACGTGGAAATAATTAAATTAAATTAATAAGTATTTCTTTAATGAGTATTTAGCATAACGCACTCGCAAACTTATAACGAAAAAATATAACACTTTGCAAAAGTTATATCAATTACAATGATTAGTAGTAATCGGGATGTTAAGTTGACTAATAAAAGTCACAATGAAATCGTATCTAAATAATAATATGAATCTTCTATCACTGCATACTTTACAGCACAATAACTTAATGAAGAGTGAAACACAATTACCTTAACGGAATGTAAGACTTATTGAAAACAAATGATAAAAACAAAAGAATAATATGTTTATCAGAAAAAAAAATGTGAAAAAAGGCTTTACGTACAATCGATCAATTTGAATACTGACCTACCGCAATCTTATAAAATTACTTCTAATACAGCAAGTTCACAAGATTCAGTGCTAATTCTAAAAAGCCACCAGTTTACCGACGTATTTATGATTGATATATTTGTGCTTTTTATAGCTTGTCACAGCAACGAGTTGATCCGTTACTGTGTAATAATAATTAATATCAAGGCTTATAAATAAAGAAAAAAGGTTCGTAACGCTGGTATTTTAAAAACTGGCCACTGTTTCGGATAATTTATAATGATAATCGTATCGCGAAATAATTTTAAATTATTAATAGCGGATCTAACAAGATAAAATATTATTTTGCAAATTAAGTAAAAGAAATAAGCTGCTCCTTGTACGAACAAATTGATAATAGCCGGCTATAGGTTACCGGACCAGCTTATACTTGTTAAATATTCAACTTTTATTTTGTGTTAGTTATTACATCAGTGTTTGTATGTATGTAAGTCAAGTTGAAAAAAGAAATGTTGTTTTTGAATATTAACAATAATAGTGCATAGGGAAGTGACGACCTCATCGCCCGCTGGTGGGGCATTTAATGCCCCTTAACTGCCATAAATGCCCCATCAATGCAGTCATTCTCCCTCAGGGCAATTTGTGGCGAACTGTCGGTGAGTTGCGTCACCAAGGGTACCGATGTGCTTCGGGGGGCCTATGCCACCCGCCTCTGTCTTACTTTAACCAACCGGCCAGAGTGGAGACGCAAGAGAAAATACTCGAAGGGTGGAAGTGTAATAATGTCAACGCCGATGGCGCCTCGATCACACCTCTCTACACCCTTAGTTGTTCACACCAATGTTGCTCTCCTTACACTAATATTGGTATGCATTTTGGGGGGCCCATTTAGTGAGCGGCGAGTCGCCACCTGACATATTGTAATCAATTAGGAGGCTTTAAGAAGGCAGATAACCGGAGTCTCTTTCATAGTTCAGTTCTCATTACCACCAAAATCGAAATGCAATAGTCCACAAACGTTTTGACCACTAATGACAATAGTTTCTGTGCATTTAACTGTTTATAATCTTTCGCTGCATTTTTCATGATGCAGATAGAGATTGGACCCAGTTGGTACACTCCACGCACACTTTCATTAAATTTCGCTAAAAATACAATAATACAAAAAGAAAATATTCTTGATTGAAATTCTTTTCCTAAGTTTTGTTGAATGCATTTAATCAATTGTTGTTCATCTGTTCGTTCAACTAATAATTATTATATCGAAGATCAAAACAGGTAAGTCTTATAGCCTGGGCCACAATTCTTAATGCCTTCAACGAGCCGTGTCGGGGGACCGCGGCAACTCATGTCTGACGTATGTTTGTACGACTCTCCAAATATCTTGGTTACGACCACCTCGTCTTAGCCAAGAGACACAAGAGAGGGTCTTAGGAGCATTTCAAAGCCATTCGTACTTATTCGCCAGATACGCTATTTTCACACCTACTTTACGCCTAAATGCCTTGTTAAAAATTTAAATGAATAATTAATAGATAAAGTTCATATCAATTCACGGTTATTGCCAGCAATGTCAAACATTATAAGTTTATATAGGCAGTTAACTATTTTACATATGTGTTTCCGTCACATAGTAAGTGTTCCGGTTTGAAGTAGGTAAAGATCAGCAATGAAATTATTAGGTACAGTGACTTTACATCTTATGCCGCAAATTGGTAACGTTTACTGTAGTTGTAATCTGGACTACAGATTTACTGCGAATCTCCTAGGAACGAGCGCACATGTGGCTTCCCCAATCATTTACCATCAGGAGGGCAGCGTGCGTTCTTGTTAACTTTTTGCTTTTCTTTCCCATGGTTGGTTATTGGAGACGACTAAATAAGTTAGAAAAAATAGAAAATAAAGATAGAAAAGTTCATGGAAGATAGAAAGTAGGTCTAATCACCCTGGTGTCTAGATCTCTTCTCACCTAGACAAACAACTAGATAAGGTGTAAAACCATAGTATTTAATATATATACTATAGTGCTGGTGTTCTTGATGTTACTAGAAACTGTTGTGTAAACTTGATCACCAATGTAAAAAATATATAAAATAGGATCGGCAAAATATACTAAATATCACATTATGGCTTATTATTTTAATTGAAAGACAGGAATGGACACAGAACTATTGCTTTATAGCAGCAATGAGCTAGATAAGACAAAGAAGAATCTCTCTTGGAGATACAGGTTGAAACGAGTGTCTATATAATTATTATCGTTGTTGAATTTATAAACGACTATTGTAGTTCATCGAATTGAACTTATACAAATATGAAAATGATTATCTTATAAATTAGAATCGTGTCTAGGTAAATTGATGTCAACCATAAGTATGTTACATTCGTCAGATAATAGGACTGATACTGTACATCACTGTTTATTTCTTTTTATATTCATGAACAGCAAATAAGTCAATCCAAACCACATCGACCTACGTTCTTCCTAAATGACTGCCTCGCCTTTACACGGGTATTAAACAAATATTTCAAAAGTTATATTTTTTACACACATACTTTCCCATACATACCTTCTTGTTTTTGCGTGGGGTCATTAAAAAAAGTAAAATGAAAGAAAATTTGAATATGGAATTATATTTTTTGTGTAGAAAGGAAATGTAGTTTTAATCCTGCATTTATTATATGTTTATCACATCAGAACAAAAATTGATTGCATCAAATATTATTGTGTTTAGTGGCATTATGCAAACTAGCCTGGGATTTCCAATTAGGGGGTTGGGAAACAGTCTCATCCCTTCAGCTAACGCTTAGAGGAGGGGAGTAATATCAGAGTTACTACAGATTAGAAATAACTTCTTGATATTTTTACAAAGACCCTCAGGGGATATTTACCCTTGATTAGTTACCCTCATATTTGCACACACATTGGATAGCTTAAGTTCAGTGGTGCACCTAATTGAAGTTTCCCTTGTAACACTCGCTCTTCTTTCAACATCTCGAGGGAGAAAATGAACAGGATACCTATAATGGTATTAATAATTCGTCATTGCCATGTTTTGACTGAACATATTACATATTTATTATTTTATAAACTACAGGGAAGCTTTCTACTCCCCTGATGTTAAGTCGCGCTAAGGCTGACGCAATGCGGGTGTACTTCCCCTGGCATCTCAGCTATGTTGGAAATATTTAATACCTCTAGTTCTTGGAACACGTTGATTCATTCACTTCGTTATAATGGCGAGTAATTGACATGTAACGGTGGTGTAGCCAGGTAAGCTCAGAAATTTCACTACTAACGAATCAAGCAGCCTGCTACAACATCAAATAAAGTTTAACAAAGAATCTACGCAATGAAACGAAAACTTTTAGTAAACTGTAGACTTAATATGCAATAGCTGAATGAATAAATGTAATAAAAACATATTGGCGGGAAATTGCAATGGGAGTGCGCCGAAGGGCCACTGATTGGCATTGCGATGGACTTCGCGCACCGTTAAATTCGGAAATCTGATCAATGCCCCGTTAATTCGCTAGGAACTGTTTGTACGTTCAACCAATTGACAAGTAAGCGGTGTGTTAACTTTCATCGCATACCACTATATTGCTAAGTCGAAAATCATTATCGTACTTTCTTTTGTTAACACTAACTCAGTATTAGAAGCTAACCCAGAAGAGGTTACTTGGGCCCATAAGTTGTAGTTCGATAACCCTTAACGCAATATTTGGAATATTTAATGTCAATTTGTTAAATATTCGTGTTTTTTTTATAGTAAATGGGGTTGTTTCAATAAACAAAGAACTTTTGAATCTGCTGCAAATCCAGAGTTGTATGAAATCGAATTATTTAATAATAATCGAATTAGAGAAATTAAAAGGACAAAGCTTTGTGTATGTAATTCTAATACGGCACTTATGCGTAACAGTATTTTTGGTATGGGTCCAACTATATACAATAAGCTGCCAATGGACATAAAAGAACTTGACTTAAATTTGTTTAAGATAAGACTTAAAAAATTCCTAATTGATAAGTGTTATTATACTGTACGTGACTATGTCTTTGATAAAGATTTAGATTTATAATTTCATTAATTGACTAGGTTATATAATTATTATTTTAAAAATAGGACTTCTAATTGTGACCCTATATGTAGTTTACGAATTATTGACATTTACATCAAAATTTATGCAAATTTGTTAACTTTACCTACTTAATTATATTACAATTCATAATTTTATTAGTCAATATTAATTGAAACATTGATTATCATTATTTAAAAAATGTAATTGGTATTATTGATTGACTTATTCGTAATGTAATTGAATTTGTTAATTGAATTAAAATTGAATTTTGTATGCCCTACCAGGCCAAACATGTAAGAACAATGTAAAACCCTGACACCTGCATCTATATGTATGTATACTCATGTTAGACAAAATAAATAAATTATGAAATTAAAAAATTATGAAATTATGCTTAAAGATTGTGATGTCACTAATAGTTGCAGTACATCGCCTGCGCACACGTAACAACCTGTATATTCTGATAAATAATATTATTTATAATGTTTGTTGCATATTTATTACTTGTATATTATGTTCTTTGTCTATGTAAATAGACATAATTTGAAAAAATAAGCCATTTTTTTTTATAATTTCGGTAAATACTTACTATTCAACTTCACTTTTACATCAATTATGTTTTATTAAGGATTTTTTATAACTATGTACTTATTAAATATTTAAAAATGTGTATAGTTCCTTAAATATTTCTATTCATTGACATATATGTTATGAAAGAAACAAGAATTTTACTATTTACGCATTAATGTAAGACATTAATTTATACAGATAGTTTCATTTGATCCCTAGAAAAAATTATAATCTGATCAAGTCTTAAAAGAGAGAAAAGGTTTGTGTGCTAATTATTGGAAAGAAATATAATGATTATATATTTATGTGGTAATAACTAGAAATCATTAGAGATAGTTTTTACCAGTTGTCGTGTAATGAGCTTCAGTTGGTATTTCGACACTATAGTATACTAATGAGGATTCCGAACTAAAGTAGTTTTCGTTATTTATATTGCATTAACAAATAATTATCTGATTATACGATAAGAGAAATCATCGTGAGGCAACTTACGTACACGTGTGAAGAAATTCAAATATTATGTTAAGTCAACCAGCCACACTTGTCCTTGTGGTCGACTAAAGTTTAAAATGTGAGTTGTACTGAATCTTCCTTTATCTATGGTTTGTACAGTCCCGAGCTTAAAGTGATTACCGTTTCATTTTATTGGCTCCATCCCGGACTAAAAATTAGGTGGAATCCGATATTTACTGTTGTCCACGACTCTTCACAAGAATTACCAACGTTTTGGCAAACGTTGTTAAATTGAGTTTGACTCAAAACAATCCGTTATATGTTTATACAAGGAAAGTTATAATGTTGATTGTTTGGACCATCTACTAACACCTGCTAACATCATAATTTTGGGTATTTTGAGTAGAATAAATTTTGTTAATGCTATTCAATTATGCGAGAAATAGTAAATTAATAAACATTTTAATATCAGAAAATAATACAAACCATGCATTTACAGTAGCGGATACTCATGACAGGAACAAGGAATTAATAATAGATAAGTAGAAAAGATGTTATATAAAATATGGTTGGTTAAAAAGGTTGCATATTTATATATAGAAAATAGATAGCATGGTACGCTACATCCTCCCCTTTTTGTACGAACTAGTTTACTTAAGTTTAAGTTGTACAACTTTACAAAGAGGGCGACGGAGCGTACCTGAAGCAGTGGATACGTCTACCACCCGTACCATTCCATCATGACCTGAAATATGTAGAAAAAGGCACTTAATTCATATAGAATTTTTTTAAGCTTTCTTGTACCAAATGATCCCACAGAGACAGTTGAGCGAGCGTAGCAATGACTGCTCGTATTGCTTGCGCCTTAAACTCTTATGATTCCCGTTAATCTTATCGTTAAGAATACACAGTGGTATCCCTAAGACGCACTAACATTGTAGCGCTAATCGTAAGAATTAATGAAAATACGGGAATCTCATAAAACATTTAAGGGTTAAAGATAACCGCAAGACTCTGAGGGCATCAAGGTTGAGTCAAAACAATTCCCTTTACGGCTACAACTGGATTATTTTCGTTCGCGAACATGAAAATGTCGTCTTATTTTTTTTAGTAATAGGAATTATACCAATGAGTATTTACTATTTTTATTTTCAAGTACAATAAAACATTAGTAGACGTCACGTAGGATTAAGGTACTATGACACCCTATATAAACTGTTCTCTTTTCTCATTAAGTTCGAGAGAAAACAAGATTTATTCTTGAGCATCTGCTTTCGACTACTCTCTTGTATTTTTCACAAATATCACGTCATATTTGTGGATACAGCGTTCAAGTACATTTAATAAGAATGTACATGCAAGAGGCAATTATGAATAAAAAAGGGTCAATTATTAAGAAGAGAAATAGAGGTGTATGTTGTACAGAAAAAGACTTCATCGTCAACATGAATCAAACACGAGTGTATTATTATTCCGTATTATATTAATCATAATTTATTATTCAATCTTTTGTAGCAGACTTATAGAATACGAGCTGTATTCTAAAATAAAAATTAAACAGCAATTTGTGCTGTCTGAGTGCAGTAGATAGGGAATGATGCTATTGAGACCACATAAGGCATCTCTTTCTAACTGTAGTTTAGTAGCAAAGATTTCAGTTTAAGTCTCTCTGTAAGTTTTTTTTTTTTTAATTTCCCGAGGGAATTGAGAAATTCCGCAAAATCTTACAGGAACTGTACGAGGCAGATAAAACAATGAATGTTTTATTAGACATATGTATGTATGTAATAAAAGAATGGTAAACCTCCCAAATTACATTCTGCATATAAGCACTGTGATTTATTTTCTCAAAACTTAATTTGTTAATGAAAATATGATGCAAAAAAGCAAATAAAATCGATATCAACATTTTATGATTCTCGTCTCTTGTAAAAGATTTGAAAAAACGTTAAATGCAACTGCTGGTATTAAACTTGAAAATAATGTAATAAACCTTATTTTCAAATATTTAAAACAAAACAACTGCTATATATTTACAGTTTAACAAATGTCATGTTAGGAGATATTAATAGATATTAATAATAAAATATTTCTAGTATCAACTATTCTAAATTAACTACTAGGATCTCCATTATTGTACAAACAACTTCAAGTCGGGTAGCTAAACATAAATTGATGTTAGATGTTTTTTTTTTCCACTTATATTAGTTGTATAACTAAAAGTAGCTAAAATTGGTATTTACAAACATTATCATTAATTTGACTCAACCTGTAAATATTACTCAAAAATACGCCAATGAAGTAATAAGTACACAGTTATTTAGTACGAAACGCTGTCATAACTAAACCCGTTCAAGTACTAATTACAGACGCGGCAGATAAACTCGCCGGTTCATTTTAACTGCCAACATAATAACTCTTTTAACGCGCTTATTAAAAACGTAATCGGCTCCGAGTTTTCAAGTTGATGTGACGTCATAAAAATGCGGTCGTAATATCGCTTATCTAACGGTATAATGGAAAGGTTTGGAGTGAGAGATGTCAATACGTTGTTTTGGGTCCCTTCCTTATTCTACTGCTTAGATCTTTTTCATCAACGTAAACGTCAGAATTCTAAATATAAACGTAAAATATTATTGTGGACACATTACTAATATGAAGTGGTTACGTGACTTTGAATGTTTTTGTAAAATTACTAAATACATTTAATAAATGAAAAAACGCAAGAATTATTTTGAAATATTTCAATTTTCGGGGAAATTTGATTTACAAATTTAAATACAAATTTGTAAGCTTGCTTTATTAACCAATTATCAGGAAATCTGTAAAGATTTCTAAGGTGATTGTTGATAGGTAGTTAATATTAGTGAATTAAAGTAAACTTTGGCTTAATATATTGAAAGATGAATAATTAGTTATACATAAATATCAATTGGGAATAATATTAATCAGTGGATATTACATTAATAATACATAATAGGTCGTAGTGTCTCAAGAAAGAAAATCTTTCAACTGAGCGTGTTGCTAGTAATGACATATGAATCCTGTCCACTTACAAGGAGGAAGAAGAATTCTAAGTAGCAGCTGTCAGAGCAAAATGCACGCAGTATGGAATGTCAAATATATGCCAGAGAACTTAGCATTGGTAAGTTACCCAAAGTATAAATATAGTTCGCTAGTAAGCGCTAGATGCTAGCAGCTCATGGTCTCGCAGTGTGGATCCTCGAATCCTCGATGAAATGATCCTCTGGCTGGACCTCCTTGAGGGAGACATAGTTGCAGCAGTACTTTTGAAGATAATATTTTTTTAATAAATAAATAAAATATCAGCAAACTCACAAGATCAATTACGGGTCACTGTGGGTTGCACAGATACAACACAGAACATATTGATTCAGACAGTTGAAGATACTGCATGAAAGAACATAAAACACTTTATCGACTCAGTTTTCATCGTGGCCAGCATATCATGAACCCTGATAACACAGCACTCCTAAAATTTCTATAAATATTCCGAAGCATGAAGGGTTTAAGACTTAACAAAAAGGTATGAACGGAGCTAGAAATTGCATTTAGATCAGAGTGACGAATTAATAATATAGCCTAAAAAATTTTACATAAAATAATAATATGTCTAGTGTCTTAACTGAAATGTACACATACATACATATCAACACGCTATTCAACAGGTTTGACAGAGACGAACAAACACTCACACTTCGCCAAATTATACTTACGTCCATTTATCCGTGCATTTCGCGGAAAACATTCCTTAGTCGATTCTTACGATATACATGTTAAGACAGCAAGATATATATATATATATATATATATATATATATATATATATATATATATATATACTATATATATATATATATATATATACATATACTTATATATACATATACTTATATACATATATGTATATATACAGCCTTTGCAAGATTATTTAGATTATAATGCTCCTATAATGCTCCAAAGATCAAACTGATTGAAAATGTATAATTTATAGAAATTTCTTTACAGTAATTTTTATCGAAGTTTTTTTATTTAAATACGAACCCCTCTGTTACGGTAGCTTTACTTTCTCATAGTCATAATCATAAACCTTGATGCCTTCCTCAACGCAAATGGGGGATACATTATAAACAAAATATGGCGTGCATACATCATCCCCGAGATTAAACGCTGAATATTGAAAGCAAATATTTGGCGAACATTTTTTTGTCCTCCGGTGTAACAAATATTTACCGGGAATATGTAAATCTGGCGACGATTAGGGTGTGCTCAGACAATTCAGAAAGGGTACAGTCGAATATAAATATAAACTTAAACTTATCAATCTTATTTCAACTTGTTAAATTTTGAATGACAGTTCATTTTGGAGCTCCTTCAGCGGTATTGATATATGTTTTATTAACTTACAACAAAATACAATCAATCAATCATAACTGTTTAAAAAATTAAAAAGTTAAAAATAAATTAAATCAATCATAACTGTTTATTAATTTCAAACTTTACATGTAGTCATTGACGTGAAAACAAATTTTAAAATATCTATTTAATCTTAAGCAAATATACAAATTACTAATGAAACAAATTTACTCGAAGAAATCTTGGGATCGCACATTTTATATAATCTTACGTGATTCATATTTTAATAATTTATTTTTATCCTTTTTTACCTTAATAAAAAAAAGTATTTCAAAGTATGTATATTCAGTTTAGTTTTAATTATGTGACAAAATGTTTGATTTTGTCCAAAAATCTTTTCTTTTAATCGAGATATTTATAGATTGTATTGTATATAATGTAATTGTAACCACTTGAAATTTTAAATATGCGTAAAGTATCACATCCTTACTTAAATAAAATTGATATTATTTTAGTTTCTGATGCATATCAATGATATGCTGTCGCTTGGCGGCATCCATTGCTATGCGGACGACAGCACTGGAGATGCTGTTTACACGGGCCGTGCAAATACCCCTCGTTCCATTGTGGAGGAAAGTCGTGAACAACTTGTGTCTGAAATCGAGAGTACACTAATCAGAGTCTCCGATTGGGGCGGGACAATCTAGTCCGATTTAACCCCTCTAAGACACAAGTTTGTGCGTTCACCGCTAAAAAAGCCCCATTCACTGTAGCCCCACAATTCCAGAACACAACCTTGAACATCTCGAAGAGTATTGGTATCCTCGGTGTCAACATCTCCAGTGACGTTCAATTCCGAAGTCACTTAGATGACAAGGTCAAGTTGGCTTCTAAAAAACTAGGTGTGCTTAACAGAGCTAAGCGGTACTTCCTTCCGAGGCAACGACTGCTATTATACAAATCGCAAGTCAGGCCCCATATGGAGTACTGCTGTCACCTGTGGGCGGGAGCACCTCGATACCAACTTGATCCTTTTGATTCGGTCCAAAGACGCGCTGAGCGTATCGTTGACGATCCCATACTCACATGCGGTATTGAGCCCTTAAGTCTGAGAAGAGACTGTGCCTCTTTGTGTGTTTTCTATCGCTTATACAACGGGTTGTGTTCCAAAGAATTGTTCGACATGATGCCCACGGCCACATTCTACCATCGCACCGCTCGCCATCGGCAGGGTGTTCATCCTCACATGCTGGAGCCTAAATGGTCACGCACAGTGCGGTTTCAACGTAATTTCCTTCCGCGCACGCTCCGATTGTGGAACGAGCTCCCTGCTGAGGCTTTCCCGGGGATTACAGTATGGGGTTCTTCAAAAAGGGAGTAAATAGGTTTTTAAAAAGGTCGGCAAAGCGTTTGTGATGCCCCTAGTGTTGCAAGCGTCCATAGGCGACGGTGACTGCTTACCATCAGGCAGGCCGTAAGCCTTTTTGCTACCGTTGTAGTATAAAAAAAAAAAAAAAAGTTAAGTTCGTAAGTTGTTGTTAAATCTTTACATAGTATAAAACCAAGTCGCTTCCCGGTGTCTGTATGTATGTATGTAGCTATGTAAGCTTAAATCTTTAAAATACGCAACGGATTTTAATTCGGTTTTCTTTAATAAATAGGTATATTCAAGAGGAAGGTTTATATGTATAAAACATGCACAACGTAGTAG